>CM053774.1:104119755-104220308 GCA_028658325.1 Potorous gilbertii | reverse complement strand
GGGCTATAAAAATGTGCATACCCTTTGATCCAGCAATATCGCTTCTAGGACTGTATCCCCAAGAGATCAGAAAAATAGGAAAGAGTCCCACATGTACAAAAATATTTATAGCAGCACTCTTTGTAGTGGCCAAAAACTGGAAATCAAGGAGATGCCCATCAACTAGGGAATGGCTGAATAAATTATAGTATATGAATATAATGGAATACTATTGCACTATAAGAAATGATGAATAAGAAGATTTCAGAGAGACCTGGAAAGACTGATATGATGTGATGCTGAGTGAAAGGAGCAGAACCAGGAGAACTTTGTGCACAACAACCACCACAGTGTGTGAAAGTTTGTTTTCTAGTAGACTTGGATCTTCATAGCAATGCAAGGACATAAAAATAAAAAATTTCACTTGGTCTTCTAAGGCAAAATACCTTCTACATCCAGAGAAAGAGCTATGGAATTCAATTGCAGAATGTAGCAGATCATTTGAGTGTGTGTGTGTGTATTATGTTTTGGTTTATTATATGATTTCCATTTATTTTAGTTCTTCTACACAGTATGACTATAGTGAAAATGTATTCAACAGGAATGTATGTGTAGATCTTATATAGAACTGTATGCTGTCTTGGGGAGGGAGAGAAATGGTGAGGGGTAGGTAGGGGGAAAAAATTCTAAGTTTTATGGGAGTGATTGTAGAAAATTAAAAATAAAGAAAATGAATATTAAAAAAAAAATGGTCACTGACCCCTCCCCCCGCCAGGTTAAGAATTCAAAAAGAAAAAAAAAACTGGATCCCAACAATGATAACTTCCTGCATTCCAAGATATCATATCTTCATACTTTATTTTTGGAATAATGTTATCTAAAATCAGTCTGATTTTTGCAAATTGAAAGCAATTATAAATTCATAATATAAATAAATTTATGATAAATAGAAATATAATTAATTATAATAAATTATTTACATTTTTTAAATTATTTAAAATTTGTGAAGTACTTTTTATAAAATATACCATTTGAAACCCCTAAGAGTCCTGTAATAATACAGATACTGTTAACATGAATTTAGAGAGGAAATAGAAGATAAGAGAAGGCAGCTGGTACCACAGTTGGTAAATATCAAATGTGAACTTTGAACCTAGGTCTTCATGATTACAAGTCCAGTATTCTATCCACTATACACCAAATCATCTCCCATTATCTAATCATTTAGAGCTTCTTCAGAGTAAGAAGGTAAAAATATTTATTAGTTCCATCCCAAAGATGTAGAGCTGGATAGTTTCATTGGTTAATTTTTATACTCATCTTACTTTTACTTTTGCAACTCAAAGAACTGGATGAATTCTAAGAATTCTTGCATCCTGAGAAGTATGCACATCATTTCCAGATCCTAGAAAACCATTTTTTTAACCTGTACATAGTAGGTGGAGTTGCATTTATTAGGCCCTTAATAAGCATCATTGCAATTGCTGAGAGGTGACTAGTACAGTGGAAAGATTACTGGACTGGAATCAGTCAGGCTGGATTTGAATGTTCACAACTGCTTATTTTATTTCAGAAATTCACTTAAAACGTGCTTCTTCTTCTGTAAAGTTAAGGGGTTAGATTAGACCAATCACTAAAGTCCCAATCTATCTCTAAATATATGGATCTATAAAATGAATCCCCCCTCCCCAGGAAAATGTTTCTTTATGCTCTCTGTTTGTATTATTTTCTGCCTCTTGGATGACTTTGTGGTATTTAAACTATTTAGCTAAGAGTCTGCTGTGAAATAAAGACAGCGTATGGTTGGGAAAGATACCATTAATATGGGTCTGTAAGTGAAACAGCCAATTGCTGAGAAAACTAGGAATTCGGGAGTCCTTATTCACTAAGGAAAGGTGCTAGGAAATAGGGAAAGTCTCTGTAGTTTGAGTGCTTCGAGAACATCTCTGCAGGATGACTCCCACCCACCCACAGTATCCACCTACATTTGATTATTCTCTTGACAGGTATGAGGAGAATGGTGGTTAGTAATAACCATGTCGTTTATCTTATCAAAATAGGAACACGCAAAGAACCATCATCAACGCCTGCGATTTCTACAAAGTCCCCATTTACCTCCGCAGGCACAAAGGCAGGTAGGTGGCACATCTCATTTATCCAGCATCGATAGCGAATGAGCTGTTCTATAGAGGTTACTTTTCTAGATAACTAAAGTTTAAGCCTCTAAATATCAGATTGGCTTTGTTTTAGCAAGCTTGGGTAGAAACATCTCTAAAATATACTAACGCTTCACTGACATCTAAAAGAAAATTTAACTTTTTTATCACTACATCAATTAATACTAAATTGTAATGAAGTTAATGATTATTAAGGTGTACAATTATGTTCACCCCTACACAAGGTAGCCCCAGATAGCTATGCTTTTTAAGATGGGTCTGCTTGCTTATATTTTTGAATTATTTTCTATATTACTATGCCTTATTGTTAGATTGTGCTTCTCTCTGGCATTTCATGTTTCTTACTTCCTTCTTTCCGTCTATCCTTCCCTCTTGCTGTTTCTTCCAAGTTTCCTTCATTTTATTTCCTTTCCCATCCTCATTGCATCCTTTCCTTCCTTCTCTCTTTCCTGCCTGTCTTCCTTCCTTCCTTCTTTCCTTTCCTTTTCCTTTCTTTCTTTCTTTTCCTTTCTTTTCTTTCTCTTCTTTCTTCCTCCTTACCCTTTTTTTCCTATTTATCTTCCTTTTTTTAGACTGAGTCTTTCTATCTTACCTGAATTGGAAATATAGTGCAGTACTCTCAGATCAGAAATAGGAGCTTCGACTTACTGTTTCTGGACTGAACTAGTTTATCTCTCCTTCAGGTGAATTTATTGTGAACTTTCCATATGCATATACATATATATATATATTTTTTTTTTTCTTATCTAAGCAGAAACTCCTTGAGGGTAGGGACTATTTTGCTTTTATACTGGTATAACCAGAGCCTAGCACAGTGCCTGGAATAGAGCTAAAACTTAAAAAAATACATACTGATTGATTGAAGGGCATGCATAACTTCCTATGATTCCTAATCACCATCAGCCTTGGTCATAGGTGTGTACAGTCTGTTCCATTAAGGGATATCTCCAGAGAATGTTATTATTCGTATTAATATTAAGATACATATACATATATAGATTGATATATACATATATATGTATACTTATACACCTTATATGTATATGTATATTTATACATATATTATCTTATATACATAATTAATACTTTAATTATTATTAAGGTATATATATATATATATACATACGTATAGATAAGATATATACACATATAAAAAGATTTAATACTCAATCATAAAGAATTCAATAATTTCTATTCATCAAACAAAAAGAAAACTATAACATTTTTTAAATTAAAAATTCAACTTTACTTGTAAAATAAAAACAAAAATAATTCATAAAATCACTTTTCCTCCGGTCGTATCTCATCCTTAATTTCCTTTGGCTACTCATCGTTATTTAATCCTGTTAACCCACCGTTCTTTTTTCTTGAAAATAAGCTCCTATGCAACAATGTTTCTGTTTTCCTAATTCTCCAGGGGATCATTTCTTCCTCCTGCCTCAAATAGACACCTAGTATTCATCTCAGTGTTCAGCCCTGACTCCTCTCTTCCTCTCTCCTTTGAAGAACTCAACCCACTCTTACAATTTCAAAAGTCATAGTCATATAAATTATTTTTGTTCTTTTCTTTATCAATCAGGCAGTCAAGATTGAGTGACTTGCCCAGGGTCACACAGATAATAAGTATCTGAGTCCATATTTGAATTCAGGTCCTCCAGACTCCAGGGCCAGTGCTACATCAATTGTACAACCTAAGTGCCCCATAAAGATTACTTTCAAATGAACTTATTTTGCTCTAGTTGGTTATTCCATTGCCACCTCAAACTCAACATGTCTAAATTAGAGATCATCTTCTCCATTCCCGCAAAGCTTTCTTTTGTCAATAGGAACATCATTCTCCAAAGTGCCAAATATTGAAACTTTAGAATCATTTCCAGTCACCTCCAGTTCTCATAACATGACTTATTAATAGTTTAGGGATATTTCACTTCTTGAAATGTTACATTCACATACTTTCAGACCTGGTGTAATAGAAAGTGAAATGGATTTGGAATCAAAGACCTTGAGTTTCAATATCAGCTTTGCTACTTCTTATTACCTGTATGACCTTGAGCAAGTAACATAACTTTTGTAGGTTTCTATTTCCTCATCTGTCAAATGAATGAGGTTAAACTCAGTGGCCTCTAAGGACCCTAGTGCTATAGATACAAATATAAATCATAGAACCAGGGGCTTTGGAACCAATCTGACTGCCCAGAGGTCTGATTTTTTTCAAATGCCTTTGTTGTCAAGTTGGTAGAAATGAGTAGATGAACCAGCATTGTCAGTAATCAAATTCATTGGATCATTGATTAGCTAGCACCAAAATGTCTGATTCAATAACTTTCAGATTTCCAAATTTTGGCCTGAGATGATTATTAATATTAACATTAACAAAAAAAAACTTCTAGTGATATTATTAAATGATATATATTTTCTTTGCAGAAAGAGGAACTTCCCAAACTGAGAAACCAAGTGATGCTTCCAAAACCACAAGCCTACAAGGTTCAGATCATCAATTTCAAAGTACTGTGTCAACCACACAACGCAGTAATAAGAGCAGTAAGTAATGGGGATGTGTGTTGGTGCTTTGAACTATGATGACTAGGTATGTTGACATTTCTGCATAAACCTTGAAGCCTTAGTGTTAGTATAAGCA
This sequence comes from Potorous gilbertii, assembly GCA_028658325.1. NCBI lineage: Eukaryota > Metazoa > Chordata > Mammalia > Diprotodontia > Potoroidae > Potorous > Potorous gilbertii. The sequence goes on along the minus strand of CM053774.1, from coordinate 104,215,514 downwards.
AAGGGATCATAGACAGAATAGCCGCTATGCCCCAGTGATGACCTACAATTTTGAAATCATTTGGAAAGACAAGGAGGAGAGAAAACTTTCAGAAGGGTAGAAGAACAGGGCCTTCAGACCAACTACTGCCCATTGAGGCTGGAACCTGTGTCATCCTATGAGAGAACAAAAAGGGATGAAGTTCAAAAGTAACATTCACAAAGAACAGGATTGACCATGTCACTGCCTTGCTCAAAAAGTTTCAATGACTCCCAATAGCCTTTAGGGTCAACTTCATCATTCCCAGAATTTACAACCTTCACAATCTGTATCCAGTTTATGTTTAGGTTAACTACATCTTACTCCCTATAATATATTCTAAGTTTTATACAAACCGGCCTATTTGTCATTCCCTACATATAACATTTTGTCACCCTTTTCCATACCCTATAGCTGAAATTCTCCATGGGATTCTATCTCTTGGAATCATGAGCTCCTTTCAAGACTCAGTTGAAAGGTCAGCTCTTCGAAGAGGATTTTATTGATTACCCAGGTTGTTAGTGTTTCTCACATGCCCTGAAAATCACTATGTATTGTGAGATCTATCTGTCTATCTATCTATCTATCTATCTATCTCCATATAGCTATTGATGTATCTGTCTTCCTATTTATTCCTATCTCTCTATCTCAATATGTGGTGTATAAGTTGATACACTGTATATGCATGTATATACGTACATATAGAGAGAAACATGTATGTATATGTGCAGTATATACATATGAAATAATTTTTATAAACTTCTTATCATCCCCTAGTAGAATGTAAGTACTTCAAAGGGATTGCCACCCTTTTTGTCTTCTAAGTACCGTATTTGAGGCCAGCCACATCTATGTAGCTCTTTGACATATATTAAAATAACTGCTCTTCAAGTGACTTAAAAATATAGCACCACATAGAATTATTCCTTAATAAATGAAAGAAAATTTGATCCCTTGATAACCTACAGATTTCCTGGCAAGACAAAAGAGATGAGATAGCTACTGTCCTCCTTTTCTGTCTGCACCTTATTAAGCCATTCAGATCCTCATTCAACTGTCCTATTAGGGGAAACACTATATATGTAACTAATTCTGTGGCAGACATCCCCCAGTATATATCTGGTTTTGCCTTCAGTGTTCTCCCTGATGACCATGGACTCAATTGGAGGATACCAGTATAGCAAACCTGTAAAATGATCAAATATTGAGCCTTCTTGGGTTAGTGAATAACTCAGTAATTGAATAGAACGACAGACATGGAGCTAGTGAGACCTCAATTTGAATCCTACCTCAGACACCAGCTGTATGATCCTAAGTTCCTTAACTCCTGCCTGCCTCAGTTTCCTTTTCTATAAAATGAAGACAACAGTAATTGCACCTATTTCCCAGGGTTGTTGTAAAAATCAAATGAGATATATGTAAAGTATGTTTCAATAAATGCCACTGATTTTATGATTAAGGTCCCCTTTCTCTCATACATCTAGTAGAACAATGTTGAAGAGTTAAAATGACAGATGGAATGATTAAAGCAGGAGGCTACTCTTTGTACTTGCCTGACTGCAAAACGTCTGTAGATCTAGCCTTCCTCTAAACATCTGATGATTGATGTCCACTTCCTTCTCATTTTGGTCAGTCTCTAGATAGGTTAAGTAAGTGGTGAGGGCAGTTAGCTAGATGGCATAGTGAATAGAAAACCATGCTGGGAGTCAGGAACACTCATGCCTCCAACACCTGTTAGCAGTGTGACCATGGGCAAGTAATTTAACCTTGTTTGCTTCAATTTCCTCAACTATAAAATGAATTGAAGAAGAAAATGGCAAACCAGTCCAGTATCTTGGCCAAGAAAACCCCCAATGGGGTCACAAAGGGTGAAATGTGATTGAAAAATGACTGAACAAACCAGTGCTTATACTTTCTTATTTGTCCTTTGTTTTGTCTTTCTTGTTTACTATTGCTCTGAAAATCAAAGGATCAGAGAATTACAAAGGCATGAGGTAACTTAGAGGACATTTACTGTGACCCCTTCAGTCAGAGAATAATAGATCTAGAAATGACAGGGACCTTAAATATTGTATAACCCAGCCTTCCATTTTACAGATAAGGAAATAAGGAGACAGAGTGATTTGACATTTCTAAAGTCACACTAGTCATCAAATCATATGATCATGGATATAGAGCTGGAAGGGACCTTAGAATTCAATGAGTCCAACTCCTTCACCTTACAGATGAGGAAACAGGAGTACAGAGGGGTTCACACCTAAGATCACTCATCTAGTAAGATTCTGAAGTAGAATTTCAATTCAGTAGTCCTGCCTCCAAGTCCATTGTCCTATCCACTGTCCTACCTAGCTGAATCAAGATTTAAACTTGGATCCTATGACTCCAGGTTCATTACTCTCCATTACATGACTAAAAGGTAGGTCTCTTGACTCTCAGTGCACTGATCTTTCAGTTACAGTTTACAATAACTGCTCTATATTTCTAGAAAACTATAATTGGAAAAAAGTTTAAATGACATTTAGATTCCTAGGCTAGGTAGTTGACAACCATAGTGAAGAAGGCATGCCATAAATGTCATTGGAATGGAAACCACAGCTACCATATAAAGTTTTTGCATGAATTAATTACTCATTGCAAAGTACCAACTAATGATGCATCTACTCAATGATACTCTAACAATAACATAACATTTGAATATACAAGAGTATCTCTATATAATATCAGTGTCAAATATTAATACTTTGTGGCAAATATAAGCATTAATTTAAAACAACTAAAATTTAAATTATATATACATGTATATATACATATATATGTACATGTGTGTATGACATCTTTTGATGGTATTCCAATTCCTATGAATTATATTGCATAAGCATTGTTATGTACTTACCTATGGATTGCGTGATACTTACTATTACTTTAAAATAATAGTTTACATCTATGAACATGTTTCAGGAGGGGAAACGGATTCATTGACCTATTTAAGTATATTTATTTAAATTCAACTAGTCTAGCATTTTAAAAATAATATGTAGATCAGACTAAAGAGTTACATTTCTGTCCCTTTTTGCCCATGTTCACTAGACCATATTTCCTATGAACAGGTACAATAAGGTTCATTTTGGATGAATTCATAAGAAAGCATTGATTAAGCACCTACTATGCCAGGAAGTGTGTGGGCTATTAGACATACAAATGCAAAAAGGTAATCTTCTACTTAAATAGACTAAATTTAATAGAGGAATACAGAACCTATGTGGAGATGATTTGGGGAAGATATCAGGGTGCTCTAAAAATCTTTTTTATATTCAAACCCCCCAAACTTGGATTACCACTATTTTACAGATGGGAATTGAGTTTAAAAAAATCACTTTTTAAAATCTTACTTTATATTTTATTTTTTCACTTACAAGTAAAAACAATTTTAACATTCTTTTTTTTAAATTTGGATTATAAATTCTCTCCTTCCCTTTCCTCAACACCCTCCCCCATTGAAAAGGCAAGTAATTTTACATAGGATATACATGTGTAGTCACGCAAAATATGTTTCCATTTTGTCATTCTGTGAAAGAAAATACAGACAAAAAAATCTCCAAAAAATGAAGAAAGTAGAGGAAAGGTGTCTTGCTGTGCCTTTGAGCTGTACCAGTTCTTTCTTTGGAGAAAGAAATCAAAAGTCCTACAGAATTTTCTTGGATCAGTGTACTGCTAATAATAGCTAAGTTATTCATAAAAGATCATAATGTTGCTGTTACTGTATGCAATGGTCTCCTGGTTCTACTGGTTTCACTTTTCTTCATTTCCTGGAAGATTTTCCATGTTTTTTTCAGAGAACATCCTACTCATCATTTCTTAAAGCACACTAGTGTTCCATCACAATCATATGCAATAGTATAGCCATTCCCCAGTTGATGGACATCCCCTCAATTTTCACTTCTTTGCCACCACTAAAAAAATCTACTATAAATATTTTTGTACACATGGATCTCTTCTTTTTGTTGTTTTTTAATCTCTTTGGGATGTAGACCTAGTAGTGGTATTTCTTGGTCAAAGGGTATGTGTGATTTTATAGACCTTTGGGTATAGTTCCAATTTGTTCTCCAGATTGGTTGAATCAATATTCAACTTAACCAATAGTGCACTAGTGTTTTAATTTTCCCACAATTCCCTCCAACATTTGCCATTTTCATTTTCTATCCTAGTAACTAATCTGACAGGTATGAGGTAGTAGCTCAGAGTTGTGTTAATGTGCATTTCTCTCATCAATCGTGGTTTATCACACAAAAATTCACTTTAATAGACTATTCAACAGCATTTATTAAGCATTAACCATTGTCAATCACAGTAGATGAAAAGTAAAAGGTTTGGTCTTTGCTTAGGAATTGCCAAATCTCACTTCATGCTCATAATAGGGCATATCCTCATAGGTAGGCATTAGCACATGGAATTCTGAATTCCAAAGAAGTGCAGTGGCTTTTCTGCTTACTTCTGGCCCAATGTTCTTTCCTACAATAAATTTAATTCTATGTCTAGGAGAAAAAATGGTTCTTTATCAATGATTATACTGAGAAAATAAACAATGGAACAGAACACATGTATAACTAGTTACAGAGACACCTAAAAGCAATGATTAGTGGAAGAGCATCATGGACTTTAGTCAGAGAAGGCTCCTTGGGGACAACGAATCTTAAGTAGTTTGAGGAAAGAGGGATATAGATGGGTGACAAGTGTTATATTCCAGAATATGAGGGTAACAAGTTATTAGAAATCTATTTCTGTTGGCAGACAAAAATTTCTCAATGCTTACCTACTAGGATCCCATGAGTGTGTGAGATTAGGACCAGTGAAATGCCTCTCTCCCATTTATATGGAAGAAAATAGAACTGAAATCTCAGGGCCATCTCAGTGGGCTCAGAGACCCATATAGGTAAGCAGATATTGAGGAATTTCAGTCCTAAAGCAGACACCAATCTTGAATGACTCACTATAAGAAAAATGGTATAAATATTCCAGGCTTAAAAATAGTAACTTGGAGGTTGTGTGGAAAAGGTAATTAAAATAACAACTCACATTTGTTTCTATACCTTTAAGGGTGGAGAAGTACCTTCCCCCTGAAAGCCCTATGAAGTTTGTATCATCCCTATTTTCCAACTTAGAAAACTCAGGGTTAGAGATGGACTGACTGCCCATAGTTATAGTGCTAGTAAATACCAAAGATGAGACTCAAATCCAGGAGTTCTAATCCTAAAACCAATGCTGTGTAACTAAAGCCCTGATTGCCTGATGATAATGAAATGTGAGGGCTTCAGAACTTTGGTCAATACAATGATAAACTGCTATTCCAGAGAACTGAAGAAAAAGCACTCTCCACATCCTGACAGAGAGAGAATGGATTCAAAATACAGAACAAGACATAGATAGATATTTTTATATGGTCAATGAGAAATTGATTTGCTTGACTTTGCATGTTTGTTATGAGCATTTTACTTTTCATTTTACGTTCATTGCATAGAAGAGTGGGTAGGAGGAAGGAGAGAAGGCAAATGCTTGTGTGTGCATGTGTGTGTGTGTGTGTGTGTGTGTGTGTGTGTGTGTGTGTGTGTGGAGGGGGATGTATTAGAAAAAGTATTCAACTGATACAAGTGAGCCATGATCCAGAGTTGGGGCTTCAAATGGTATCTTCCTGTTAGAACTGGGAATAGGTTCAATGATATACAGGATGAAACATTTCCTTCAAATCTATTCAGACTGTTCTTATGGCAGAAAAGAAAATCACTTCACTTCCTTTCCTCAATATCTTCTCCCAATTGTCAATTTCCTTGGTCCAGTTGGGGAAAAACTAGAATTATTGAGTTAAAAAACTTCATCTCGGTAGTTATGATATGACCCAAAGAACTTCAATTCTCCCTTCCCACCTCAAAAACTTACATTCTATAAAAATCATTAAGCTAGGCCCTTCATCTTAGAGCTCCACTTAAAATTAAACTTAAACAATCAAGTTTTAGAGTTACTCTCAAATTGTTAATCATAGATTTTATTTAGAGATGGGAAGAATCTTCAAAGCCATCAAGTACAACCAATTCATCTTGGAGCTGAGGAAATTGAAGGCCAGAGAGTTGAAATGACAAGCCCAAGTCACAAAAGTGACAAGTGTCCTAGGCAGGATTTTAATCTAGTTCCTCAGATTCCCAGTTCAGCATCTTTGCTGCCTACCTTACAGGATTATTGTGAAGCCCAAGTAAGATAGCATATGTACAATAAACCATAAAATTCCACACAAATATTACTATTATTATTAGAAATATTGATGTCACTGCTGTTATTTCTACTCTACCACAATAGTTATAAATAATAAACCCAATTCCTGGCTTTTCCTCACCTGCCCCACTGTATCTGTCTAAATGCAGTCTATTGTCTGTCACTGCAGGCTAGTTTTTGTTGGGCTCCCACAAACGTAAAATATTCAAGAAGGTACTTCAGACTTTCTCAATGTACTAGAGTCTAGACATATCTAAAAAGCAGTAGCATACCAATGAAAAAATGAGGCTTATGAAAATGAATACTGAATTGAACCACCACTGGTCAGTAAGTATTAAACATACTTTAATATAAGATCCATTGTGCCTACATTAAAAATTCAGGGGAAAATAAATCAGCAATCAGTCATTGGTGTTACTCAGTAAAGTCTCAGCTCTAAAGACATCCTTCATAAAGCTTCATTTATAATGGGGCTGTAGAGACTTGACAATTTTTGGAAATCTATGGTCATTTACCTGGATCCTATGAAACTCTATTTGAGAGTCATTTGTATTGGTCAAATACCACCTGGGCACAGTCTTTTGGTCAAAGATCCACTGAGTCAGTTTTTATTCGCATTCTACCTTTCAAATCATCCCCAGCAGACAGACATCTACCTAGAAATTCCAAAATGGCACCTTTCCAAGTAGAAGACATATGTTTGTGCTTTGTTCTCCTAATTTTTTATGAAGGTGGGAGAGTGGTGTCTGAAAAACCATTTAGAACTTGTATAAGGTCAAGGAAAATAGAAATGCCAGAAAGCAAAGAGCTGTAGTAAAGAAAAACAACAACTGGGTAGCTGGGGCTGCTTCCATTTAAAATAATAGGGTAAAGCTCAGTCCGGTTTCACATGCAGATGTTCATATTGTCTGGAATTAGAAATAAGTCTGAGTGGTTTGAAAATGCCTATTTCATTGCTTTCTGGATGAAACCAGAATGGGGCAAAATTATTTCTCTAAAGAGAAAAGTTTGCTTCTTGTTGCTGAACTCACTTCTTAAGCCCATTTCTCATCTTTCCTTGTATGGTATCCTATAAAGCACATTAATGAAAAAGAAAGGGCAGTGGAGGAGGAGGAGAAAGAGAAAATTAAGATTAAGGTCTTTCGGACTCAGTAGAGACAGGGTACCATGCATTTTCCAAGAGCTTGGCCATCCATAATTACCCTCTTTCTATAAATTACCTTAATCCCTAAACACATTTGGTTTAAACTTTGGGGTTAATTGAAGTTGGTTCTTATTTTCCACAAACAAGGGTGCAGACATTTTGATGTGGAAAGATCATAGAGTTAATGGAAGCAGTCTGTTTCCCTTGTTCCAGACATGTGACGCTAAATGGAGGATGATCAAGGCTTACCACAGTTTGCATTTTTTGGGTATACTTGAATCTCTGAGCCAGATTACAAGTGTGTAAAGTTCGTCTTCTTTTAATTTCTCTATTTAAATTCATATATTTTAGTGAAATGTATAACTTGTATGTTACTGATCTGTTTATGATTAACTCATAAAACATTTTATAAGTCATTAGAACTCCAAAAATATTCTCTGGGGGTGCCCCCCATTAAAATCAGGAAGTCATATTTTACAAGGAGTAAAGGGATTTGAACTTCAGAAGACTGAAATCTCAAAAAGCATAAATAAGTTATAAGGTATATTTTCCCATCCATCCTTTAATTAAAGATGAAATGGAAGCTCTGAATGGAAGTCAAGGAGAGAATCAGCTAATTAGTTTCATGATCTGTAAAGCAGAGTTCATTGTGAATACAGTTCAAGCATATTGGATACTGCTATTTAATTTTGTGTGTAGACACAGTCCTAGGTTAAGGTAAGGTAAGTCTGGGGAGTGGAAAGTGGGATAGAGATCTAGAGTCTGATCACAATGGTAGTGATAGAGCTAAGAACTTGTGAATCTTATCAATTATATACTTTGCTTTCTGTTTCTACTACTTCAGTACAATATTCTTCCATATTTCCTAAAAAATAATATTTAGAATTTTTTTAACTGTATTTTCTGGAAGATTTATGATTTTCAGATTGTTTCTGAATATTTGATTTTCAAGTTCAATAGCTCTGACTTGTTGAAATTTCATGTTTTCATTTTATCTTGATATCTTTCAAATTCATTCCATTAAGTTTTTCTACCTCAACCTTTTTGACTGAGACTGCTATTTTTTAATATAATTTACTATTCTGAAGATATTATCATAATTTTTAAAATTTTCTCCTCTCTTATTGGTCTTTTTTATGAATGATTTTCTGAATCATTAATTGTTCAACAATCATTCATTGGTCTTTTTAGAAGTTGCTATAAGGTATTCCCTTTCATTAGAGTTTTCAATCAGATTATTTTATTATTTAGTGCTTATTATTTATACTGATTCCCTTTCTTGGTTACATAATATATTAAAATTATTCTATAGTAAATAATATATATATATATTGAGAAATATATGTAGCAGTATCTTTACTATAATAAATAGCATCTATATAAAACCAAATGCTAAACTGATCTGTAATGGACAAATGATAGAGACCTTTCTAACAAGATCAATGACTGAGCAAGGATTTTTCTTGTTACCACCATTATTTGATAAAATTCTAGAAATGCTAGCTATTATAATAAGATGAGGGGGAAAGAAATTAAAGAAATAAACAAAGAGGAAACAAAATTATGACTTTTTCCAGATGACACAATTATCAAACACACAGCCCCCTGGGTTGCATTACAGCCCTCAACACACCAAGTACAGCCTGAACCAGATTAAAATGTAATTGGGAAGCATTTAACAGAGTAAATAAAAATACAATAGAATATAGATAATGTATACAGATAATAACTTTCTAAGTAATATGAGGCCCACAGGAATTCTTATATAGTTCATTGACCACCATTTCTGTTTGAACTTGACACCCTGACTTAGAAAAAAACAGGAAGATCAAATAAAAATTAATTTCAAAATTATTTATTTGAACTAGTCAACAAACATTTATTATTTTCTATGTGTTATATATGCTGATTTGCACTGATGATATATATAGAAATATAATGGTAATCCCTACACTCAAGGAGCCCACATCCAGATGTTGGAAACATCGTGTAAGAGCCAGGAATTATGGTGGGTGAAATCTGAAATAATGAGGAAATAAAGATCTGAAAGCAACGCACACCAGTTGCATACCAAATCAGGACCAGGTCTCCTCAGCTTGGTGCTGGACTCCAAATAAAAGTAGAGATAAATATTTATGCATTAAAGGATAACAGGGTACAATACAGAATGGATAATTAGGTAATCAGATTTCTAATTGGTGGAAAGATTGGGTGTTTTCTGATTTGGGAGTGGGGAAAATAGACAGATATAGCTCCCTGAAATCAGGGTGGGGGGGGAGTATGTTTCACTCTCCCCTCACACAAGTTCCTAGATTCAATTTAAAAAAACCCAATAATAATTGATTGACCAATACAGGACCAATCTCCAGATAAGACGTGTGAGTTGTATAATTGTGACCAAACTCCTTGAATCAATCTCAGATCTGACTGGGTTTCTGGTCAGTATAACCTAGGTGCTTAGATAAGGGTCTCTAAGCAACAGGTAGAAGTGATCCAACTTTCCAGTCACATAGGGCTAGGTTCAAACAATGTAAGGAAGTTTCCTTATAATTCCCGTAATCAAAGATTTCTCACAAAACAAAAATTGGACTAGATCCATAACTGAATAAAAGGAGAACTGAGTTAGAAAATGGAGTCATTGTGGTTGACTTAATTCCCACAATTCTCTCAGTACATAAATGGTATATAGGATAAAAGGTAATCTGGGGGGGAGGGAGGAAATAGCAGCTGGGCATCCTATAGAAAGAAGGGATTTGAACTGAGTCTTAGGAGAAGCCAGAGAAACCAAGAATCAAAGTTGGCAGGAATATTCTAGGCATGGGGAATAGTCATTGCAAAGTCTCAGAGAAGAGAAATGGGGTGTTGTGTTGGAAGAGGAACAATGAGTAAGCCATTTTATATGAATAGTAGAGTATATGGAGGGAGGTAAAGTAGAAAACTGTACAGGTGGATTCAAATGATGAAGCAGCTAGGTGGTGCAGTAGATGAATATTGAATGTGATATCAGGAAAACCTGCTCAAATCCTGTCTCAGACACTTACCAGCTGTGTGCCCATGGGCAAGAAACATTACTTTTGCTTACTTTAGTTTCCTCCTATGTAAAATAAGGATAGAAACAGCACCAGCTCTTCAGGGTTGTTGTGGGGGTAAAATGAGATAATATTTGTAGTATTTTGCAAACCTCAATGTACTTTATAAATGTGCTGTGTTGGTAATGATGAGGATGAAGTAGTAGTAGTCTGGATGCTAAACGGAGGATTTTATATTTGGTTCTGGAGTCACAGAGTCAGTGGCATTTAGTGAGTCAGTGGTGACATGGGTTAAACTCTGCCTTATAAAAATAGCTTAGGTGGCTGGGTAGAAAATGACTGAGAGTGGGGGAAGATGTAAGACAAGCAAACTAACGAGAAGGCCATCGTAATAGCCCATGCAAGAAGTTATAAGGGCCTGAAATAAAATTTTGTAATTAAAGAAGAAACATACCCCTCGGTTTGCATCTTTAGAACATCATCTCCCATCTTCTCTAGCAAATCATTCCCATCATCATCCTCACTCTCCTTCATCTTCAATATCTCCCAATCCGATAGCTTCTTTACTGCTACTGACAAAAACTCTAAAACCTCCCCCATCATTGAAAAGTCCTTACTTGAGTCTAGTCACTAGTTATCATCTGATGTCTCCTCTCCTTACCAGATAAGTTTCTTAAGAATATCAGCTACAATTGGTGCCCCCATTTCCTTTTCCATTGCTCTTCTAAACCTTCTACAATCTGGCTTCCACCTTTATCATCCAACTGAAAATTATCTCTAGAGTATGGCCTTTTATTTGCCAAATCTAGTGATTTTTTTTTCTAAATTCTTATTCTTCTTGAGTTTTCTTCAGTATTTGACACTGTTGATCAAATTCTCCTCTTGTGTACCCTCTCTTCTATGGGTTTTAATAACTATTCTCTCCTGGATTTTCTTCTATGTGCCTGACTGATTCTTCTCAAAAAGATCATTTGCTGCGTCTTCATCAAACCATTAATCTTAAATACCCAACAACCATGGGTGTTCCACAAAGCTTCGACCTGCACTTTCTTTTCTTGCCTTTTTATAGCATGCCTTTTGTTGATCTCATTAGTTCAGCTATTATATTCATGCTTATGATTTCCAGCTCTCTACATGTACACACACATATACACATATACATGTTCTATACATACACACAAGGACAGTCCTATTTTCTTTCCTCAGTTACAGGTCTGTCTTTTTACTATCTCAAGTCAAATATCCCATTGACATCTCAAACCCAATATCCCATTGACATCGCAAACCCAAATATCCCATTGACATCTCAAACCCAAATATCCCATTGACATCTCAAACCCAAGTATCCCATTGACTTCTCAAACCCAAGTATCCCATTGACATCTCAAACCCAAGTATCCCGTTGACATCTCAAACCCAAGTATCCCGTTGACATCTCAAACCCAAGTATCCCGTTGACATCTCAAACCCAAGTATCCCGTTGACATCTCAAACTCAAATACAAAACAGAACTCATAATCTCTCCCTCAAAGTCCCTCATTCTTCCCAACTTTCTCCTCTACATCAGAGCCCTTTTCACTCTAAATCAAAATAAATAGCATCTACAGAAGAAGTTGTACTTTGAGGTAGAGATTGTGGGAAATAAATTACTGTGTTTGGGTTATTCTGATTCATTCACATGGGATCTGATTACGATGGCACTTGAATTACATGGGTGTGGTGGGGCAGGGGCAATGTAACCAAGTGTAATACTCTGCTGGTACAAAAGTATGTGCTGGTATTTTGTACTAAGTGGGGGCCCAACTAATCACTTCAGGGGCATGGAACAGTTTAGCTAAAGTTTGAGTCACCTTTATGGGGCAATGTCCTCAACTATCCCAGGACTGGTCTCACCAGTTCTCTCTCTCTCTCTCTCTCTCGCTCTCTCTCTCTCGTAGATCACATTTTGACATCATCATTACCCACAAAAGTATCAGGTGAGTTATATTCTGATTTCTCTATAAAACATTCATAGTTAAAAGCCTAATAATTAATATTATATTTATTGCTGCCTTTTGATATTTGCCATGTTGAAGAATACTCCAATTATTCCTGTGCTTTGTAATATTTTAAGAAAGAAATGTATTTTGTCAAAAGTTTTTTGTTATGACTCTGTTGATTTAATCATGTGATTTTTATTGCTTTTGTTACTGAAATAGACATTTACTGTTTCTATTTTTCCTAACATTGAATCAACACTAAGCCTTTTTTTAAAATATGTTACTATAGCTTTATTACTGATATTTTATTTCAGTAATTTTTTAGGGTTAGTGGTTCATTGGGTAGAAGCAAGAACTCTGATTAGCAGGATGGCCTGCTAACACAGAATCTTAGATCTGCTTTTCTAAAAGGAAAGCAACTTTTGAGGGGTCAACAATCTTCTTTAATCACATACACCAACAGAGAAAATACAGGCAGAGAAATAAAGACCAACAGACAGGACTTCTAATTCTCTGACCATAATAACCATTACATATATCACAAATCAGCAGACAGATACAACTGTCTAACAATTACATACATACATAGTTACCAGAGAGAGAAGCACATCTGGTGGGGTTGGGCTGAGGGGGGAGGGAGGTGGCAACTTAATGGCTACTCAGAGGTTCATGTGGCAAACAAAGCTTCTTCTAATCCCCCAAAGCAAAACCTCACTTCATAGTATGTATACATACACTTTTCAGAGCTGGAGGACAAGATCTTTGAGATCCAGTGCCTCATTAGCAATTAACAAAAGGTATGGGTCTTCCTACAAAACAAGACTCCTCTCATCAAACTTCCCTTTATGGGCTCCATCTGAGGCCCATTAATGAGGAGAAGATCTTTTGACTCCCATTAACATTACACATAGTTTCCTTTCTCTATTTTGTCTCTTTCTGATTTAGTTATCAGAATTAGATTTGCTTTATAAAATGATTTTCGTATGAACCCTTCTTCTCTTAACTTTTCCAAAGAGTATCAGGAATAATTGTTTTTAGAATGTTTGATAGAGTTCACATGTAAATCTCTCAGGTCCTGGGAATATTTTTTTCCTTTTGAACAGGCTTTGTGGTTTATTCAATTTCTTTTTCTGAGATTAGCTTATTTAAAATACCTATTTCTTCTTCTGGTTAGACTGAGCATTTTCTGTTTTTGCAGATTTCATCCATTTCATTTATCAATTTTGTCTACATTTAATTGTAAACTTGAAATTGTAAAAGTGAAATGAGTTAGAATTATTTCTTTTGTTTCCTTTTCATTTGCTATAAATTCTCAATTTTCATTTTTTTTTGAAATTAGCTATTTGTTCAGAGACATAAACAGCAAATAGCTAATGTTTAGCAATAAAAATACATTCCTATAGACTGCTTTAGCTATATCTCAAAAGTTTAGGTATATTGTTATAATGGTTGATTATTGTAGTTTTATGCAGTCAATATAATTTTATATAATGAAATTATCTATTTATATCATTTTTTCTTTGACCCATCAATTTTTTTAGATTCTTATTTAATTTCTATTTATCTTTAAATTCTTTCTTCCAATGCCCTTTATTGAATACAATTTTTATTTCATTGTTGTTAGGAAAATATGTGTCTAATATTTTTGCTTTTCTGATTTTGTTTATAAGGTTTTAATGCATAACACATGATGAATTTTGCAAAGTTGCCATATACAGCTGCTAAAAGAAAAAATGGGGGGGTGGTGAAGGAGAAAGAATCTAATAAACACTAGTAACATATCATTTAAGCAATCTATTTCTATTGCATTGGTCATCTTCTCCTCCCCTAGTAAAGACTGAATTATTTCCTTTCTTTCCTTTTAATTCCTTCCTTAGTATCCACCCTTCCATCTCCAACTCTAAATCCTTAATTCCTGCTCTACCCTTTCTTGGTCCCTACCTGTTTCTCCACAAAGTTTAATAAATTTTACTACTTCACTATCTGATACACCAAACCTTTCATGTGTATGCATGTGTTGAAACATTCTTTGTCCATTAAAGATAATGGCAAAGATCATGTCATGCACATTTCTCTCACCTCTTCCTCTGTGTCTAAATATTCTTGTCATGCAACACAAGTATGAAAATTGTAACCTTCCCTCTTCTTCCTCATCTCTTTTCTAACTTATACATACAATTTCTTTCCTTTCAACCCCATCAAAAGAGCGAAAATCCTCCAGTTCTATATTTGGTTCATTTAATTCCTGCCATGACACTTAAAAACATTATGGGTAAGAAAAACACTTGTAACTTATCCTCCTAATAAAATTAAAGTACTTCATCATTCAGCCCCTTCTAATTGCATATGTAGATATATATATATGTATATATATATATATATATATTTTGCACATGTATATATACATATATATGTGTATATATATGCATGTCTGTATGTATGCATGTATATAGTACCTTCCCAGATTTTTCTTGAATCTTTTCTTTGCATTTCAGAGTTTCTACTCAGCTTTGATTTTTAATCAGAAATACCTGAAGGTTCTATAGTACATTAAGGGACCATTTCTGGTAATATTATACTGTCTTTCATGTAAAATTATTTTAAAGTATAAGTCTTTATGGTTAGCCTTTTAGAATATTATAGTCTTAAGATTTCTTTTCTTTAGGGTACTAGTTGTGTAGTCTTGTGCAATACTTACTGGGGTTTCTTGATACTTGTAGTCTTTCATTCCTATAATTTTTCAATTTGCCAGATGACTGGCAGATTTTTTAATTATTTTTCCTTTATTCTCCAATTCTAATGGAACTGAACAGTTTTTATTTATGATTTGTGGAACTGTGTCATCCAGATTTTTTGTTTGGTCTTCATTTTCAGATAACCTGATAATTCTTAATTTTTCTCTCTTCTACCTTTTCCCCAAGTCAGCTTTTTTAATAGTAAATATATTACATTTTCTTCTGCTTTTTTAAATTTTATGTTTTTATTTTATTATTTCTTGATATCTCATGTAGTCATTTAACTCTGTTTGATCCATTCTAATGATTAGAAAGAATTGGATAAAGATTTCCATGATTTGTTCTAAACTATTTTTTCTCTTTCTAATTTTTTTCCTTCAGAATTCTTGTTTCATTTTAGATATTTTGTTTCATTTAATCAGGAATTCTTATAAACCTTGCAAGTCATATATATATATGTATATATATATATACATATATATATGTATATATATACATATATATATATGTATATATATATATATATATATATATCATACTCTCCCTTTTCACACACACAGACACACACACAGACACACACACACACACACACAGAAAAACACACACATTTTCCTTAACAGAGGAGACAAAAAATTAAGTAGTTCTTTCTTCTCTCCATTGTCTTCTCTACTTTTATAAGCAATGAAGCAAAATAAGCAAATAAGTAAATGAGACTTTTTAAATTTTCTTTATTATTTATTTTCAGTTTGGGTTCATTCTAAGCTTAACTTTTCCTGACATTATTCTTATACTACCTTTCCACATATTTGCATTCATTATTTGATGCTCTCTTTTACAAATTCTCATTTAAATTCTAAACCGGTTGATGATCCAACATCATTTTTCACTGACAGGGCAGGTAAGCCCACAGAGCCAAAGTAGGTAAGTAAGGCACCTTGAAAGAAAGTGAGGAAGCCACATGTGCTAGGAAAGTCAAATTGCTACTATCGCCTCAACCATCATCTCCCCTCAGATCCCAGTGAAAACAACCCAAGAACCCACACCCGAGCTGGGAATAGCAGTGCCTCACCCCAACCACTAGCCTTACCTTGTTTCCAGCAGCCATCGTCCTGCTACCACTAAATACCAACTGCCAACCAACTGACACTAACCAGCAAATAATCCCAAGGGTCCTACAAAGGGCAAGGATCTCCATCCCAGACCATCAGTTCTGCTTCCAGGCTGCCCTCTGTGGCCATTATCTGAGGAGTAACCCTTGTGGGAACATGATGCCAAATCCCTAGTAGTCTCAAAAGTCACAGCTACTGAAGACCTAGGAAAGAAAGGTTTTATCTCCAAAGTCCTTTGGAATTGTCAAATGTCTCAACATATGTTGCCTTATAAATGGAAATTATACTAAAGAAAATGCTATATTATCAACAACAATGTTGTTAAGGACTTCTAAGAACCACTTGGTCTTTCCATCTGACTTACAGTTGAAAACTTCTGTATGTATTGCCTCCCTCTTTAGAAAGTGAAGAGGGACTTGAGAGCAGGAACTGAATCCCTTTTTTATTTGTATACTTAGTGATTTGTACATAGTAAATGCTTAAAAAGTGTGGTTTTTTTATTCATTCATTCATTCATTCATTCATTCATTTTCCATCTTTCTCCACCTGGGTCTCATTGGACTATTCTATTTTATTCCTCCTCATTGATATTGTATCTATTTCAGGCCTCAGCATTCATCCTCAAAACTCATCTCTCTAAGTCAGTTTCACTTCTTGAATTTTAAAGCATAAAATTTTATCTACTTGGATAATTTAAATTGTTGTCTCTGTTTTACAAATGAGGAATGAAGACTCATAAAAGTGAAATCACATACCTGATATCACGTAAATTTTTAGAGATGATGAAATGATGTGAATTGCTTAAGACAGAAGTCTATATCCTGGAGTCTATGGATACATCTTTAAAAAATTTATTTTGATAACTTTATTTCAGTATACTTTATTTTCCTTGTATTTTAGGCATGATTTTCAGAAGTGGTCCATAAACTTCACCACACTGCCCAAAATTTCCCTAACCAAAAAAAAGTTAAGAATTCCTGGTTTAATAAATGGTATAACCAAGACTCAAAGCTCGATTCTTAGACTTGACATTTCCTCTTCACCAAACTACTTTTATAGTAGATCAGGACATTTAAGAAGGAAGTAAATTTGATTTTTATTCTAAACAGGGGGAGAAGAAACACATTTTTTTATCCATGAAAAACAACAGGTTGACCCTGAGCGTTACGCCAAGACATCTACGTGAATTAGCTTATCTAATTTTGTTTCTAAATGGTCTTTAGAAAAGCCATGAAGTGAAGTGAGGTCACACAATTAGTAAATATGTGATTAAAATGTCACGCAAATCAGTCATTTTTCTGATTCTGCCATAGCCTTTATTAGTGGCATGTCTAAAAGACAGTAAAGAACAGTAAGCAGTAAGACTATTTTGTCTCAAATATACCTGCCAGGCTCACTGTGCCTTCTGGCTTTTCAACCTGTATTAGTTACTTCCTCAATTGCCTCTTTGCCTTTTCCTTTAGTTTTCCTATCAACACCTGCTCTTAGAAAAGGACTTCAAAATTCATTCTTTCTATAATATAAGTGACAGACGTATCTGCTGAGAGTGCTACTAGTCCCAGAGGGATCTGTTCTTTAATAGATTCATAAAATCTTACACTAAAGGAAAGGACCTCTATCGATAAAGGTCTAGGCATTGGCCATCACATGGAGGAATTGTTCTAAAGGGCAGCAAACGCTCTCAAAAGCTTGTGACTCCACCAAGGCCAACAACTGGCCCTGTATTTATGTAAGTCAGTTTCACACGTTAATTTCACTGTAATAATGTTAATAATGATGATAGAAATAGCTAATCTTTATACACTACTATGATCCAGGCATTGTGGTGAACACTTTGCAATTATCTCCTTCTATCTTCACAACAACCCGATTTTGAAACAATAACACAGAACCATATCCTTGCACTGCTACTTTCGGTCAGTCAATCTCAAAGCATTATGTTCCAAAAACTGTACCAAACACAAGGGACACAAAGAAAGAAAAAAATGATCTCTTCTCCAAGAGACATTTTAATGCTGCAAATAAGAAATAAATATGTGCATATGAGAGAGAGAGAGAGAGAGAGAGAGAGAGAGAGAGAGAAACAGAGAGAGAGAGAAAGAGAGAGAGAGAGAGAGAGAGAGAGAGAGAAACAGAGAGAGAGAGAAACAGAGAGAGAGAGAAAGAGAGAGAGAGAGAGAGAGAGAGAGAGAGAGAGAGAGAGAGAGAGAGAGAGAGAATGTAGATGGAAGGGAATCTAAGGGAAGGTCTCCTGCAGAAGGTGAGTCATGATCTGAATCTTGAAAACTGAAAGTCTAAAGAGGGAGAAACATTCCAGGTAATGGGGTATCTGAGTCCCTATGTTCCTGAAATTTTCCATTAGGGATTTTTTCATTTTTATTTGCTCACTAGTCTTAATGGAGTTGGTAATATTTATTTATGATTGTGTGAAAGTGGGCATCCAAGTTTTCTCTCTTTTTCTAATGGTCAATTTTTTATCATCTGATGACTCTTAAATTATTTCTCCTTGACCAGTTTTCCAAGTCATTGTCACCCCAAGCAAGGCACAACTTCTTAGGACCCTAATCAACCCTCTAAGGCTATAAATTGAAGGGAAAATGCTGACCTACCTTGGCAAAAAAAAAATTATTCACCAGAAGTTCTCTATACTAATGAAATAAAAAAAACCAGTTCCCATCTTTCAATTTTCCACCAAAAAAAATATTGCACCAGGGAAAATCTGGCAGGCTGGAGTGTCATTCAAACATGAACTCCATCATTTCTGAATTAACTGTAACTATATATAGATAATCACATTTGACCTTTTCAAAGATGAAGATGATAGATGGAGAACTGCAATAGCATTGCAATGATGGATCGTCCTCTGGACATCCCCATTCATTCCTTTCCAAAGAGCAAAGCTCACATGTGATTGATTGTTGTGGTTGAAGGTGCATGCTAGAAGGAAGCATTCCCAATTGGAAAAGTATCCTGAGAACTCCAATCTAGTTATCCGCTATGACACATGAGCTAAGAGTCTAGTCTTGAAGCAAAAATTCTAAATTTGAGCTCTAAATTTTGGGGATGAGGGTGGAATGGAGGTAAGAAGGAGGGAAGAACTTGAACTTGGATGGGGAAAGGTATATCTTTATTTCAATATATTGGTTTATTTTGTAATTCTGTGGAGAGAGTGTCATCAAAGCCCTATTATAGTTACAAGCTTTTAATAATAGAAAATTGCTTTAAGATGTTTGGGACAGCTTGTATTTTATTTTATGTACTTAAAAATTATTTTGCAAAGGGGTGCATAGGTTTCAACAGACTTTCAAAATGGGGTCCATCACTTACACACACACATGTACACACACACACAATGTTTTAGAAACCCTTCTAAAGTCATTTTCTATTAAATGCTGTACAGACTTTCAAAATGGGGTCCATCACTTACACACACACACACGTACACACACACACACACAGACACACAATGTTTTAGAAACCCTTCTAAAGTCATTTTCTATTAAATGCTGCATTGAGTCAGCTAGAACTACATCCTGGATTATCCTACAGCCTATTTCCTGCTTCTTACTTTAGAGATAGGATTGATGAGCATCTATTTCATTAGGAGAGATCCAACTAGAGCATGTGCTCCTCTAGAGGACACTGGAAAGACATCAGCCACTGAAGGATAGTCTTCACTGCTCCTTCTTCTCTGTCTTTAGCAAACAAAGTAGGACCCATCCAAGGACTCTTGAAAAGGTATCTCTTGATGTCTTTGATAGAAAAACACAGGGAAATGTAGATAAACACTAAGGAAGAGAAATTTCTACTGCATTTAGTTTACTGGATAATTAATCCACCCTATGAAGTCAGTGAAAGTAGAGTTAACTATTCATTTGATTTTCCTTTTTACTCCATTTAAACAACAAAGTCAAAGGGTTACAAGGCACATTCTTAAGCAGAGTCAAAAGAGTAGTATCCAAGTCTCAAGAGGTAATTAGCATGTATGGGGTGAGCTTATCTCCAAAAAATGGAAGCTGTGGCTCACCCGGGAATGGATGGTTTGTTATTCTTGCTTTGTCCTTGATGGGGAGCAATCCTATCAGGAGGAGGATGTTTTGACTTGCATGTCAATTGGACTTAAGTGAGGCAGAGTTTTGTAAAGTCATCAGCCTCACTCTCTCCTCCAGAGCTGAAGTCCAGTGGCAGGAAAAAAATCTAGCAATGGTCCAGTGAGAGCTAGAATTAAGTTGTGGGGGGAAAGCAGACCTGCTAGACCAACTCAGCTGAGTTACAGGTTAACTCTCAATGTAATCAAGCTTTAGGGAGGTAACTTTTCCATTAAATTTTACCATTAAAATATTCAACTATTCACCTAGTTGTCTGTTATTTAATAGCAGTTTAAGAGCTTGCAGTTCTACAGAACTTTAAGGTTGACAAGGCACGTTACATTCACCATTTCCTTTGGTCTTCACAGATGGGAAGGCAAATTTCATTATCCCATTTCATAGAAGACTCAGAGAAAAGGGACTCATTAAGATATCACTATCTTCTTAATTCTCAGTCTTATTTTGACTGGAGGAGGCATGATGCTGTAGATATAGAAATGGATTTGAGTCAAAGAACTGGTTGGAGCCCCGGATCTCCTACTCACCCTTTCCTTGACCTTAGAAAAGTTATTTAATCTTTTTTGGACTAAAAAGGGAAAGAGTAACGACTCTGGAGTTCAAATCCTTCCCTTTCCAGCTATCTATATGACTTTCATCCCAAGGCTTCATTTTTATTTTCTATGAAATAAAGGGATTGGGCTAGAGGACCTGTGATTGATGACAAAGTCACTAGTCATAACCTGCAGCGGCTCCTCAAAAATACAAACTCCTTAATTTAGCATTTACAATCCTTCACAGTCTGTCTCTAGGCTGACTTTCAACTTCAACAGACATTTATGATACTTTTCCACACAATCATTCCTTCATGGTTTTCATACTGATGTCCTGTCCTGTCAATTCTCTCCCCATCCTAATGATTCTGAACCCTGGGCTACCATTGCATGAAATTGATTCTTCATTCTCCATTGTTTGCTCTTTCTCCCATCCCCCTCAACCCCACTCCCATGCCAAGGATGTGTGTGTGTTTGTGTGTGTGTATACTGTCCACAGTGCCCTCTGCAATGCCTGCTACATACTTGACAAATGTGCTTTCATCTTAAACATTTTCCTTGCTCACTTCTCCCATATTCTGACTCTCAATGAGATGTGGCCTCCTTCTAATGACACTACGTCTCTAGTTACCCTTTTCAGCACTGATTGCACCTTTACTGATAACCCCCTCTACACACACACACATACTTACATACACACACATGCACAAGCACACACACACACATGCACAAGCACATACACACCCACACACACTCCCACCATCTCATCAGGTCCCATTCAGTTAGGGTCTCTGTGCATATGACTGTCAGATCCATTCATCCACTCCTAGCATCTCTCCTGACTTCCTGTCTCACTTCTTCAACTACCCATTAGATATCTTAAACTGGACATCTCATTGGCTTCTTAGACTCACTACAATTAAAATTGTTTTTCTCATCAAAAATTCACCATTTTCCTAGTCACTCAGGTTCATAGAAGAAGCAGAGATGAGGAAAGAGACTACATCAGGCATGGGTGACAGGCAATGAAATGCCTGGAGTTGAAATAGAGTGTCTTTTTCAAGGAAAAACAAAGAGGTCTTTGCTAAATCAGAGGGTACCTGGAAGAGAGTGAAATGTAAGAAGACTGGAAAGATAGAAATAGGTTAAATTGTAATGGGAAAAACAGAAGATTTTATATTTGATCTTGGAAGTAATAGAGAGCCCAATGCAATTTAGAGAGGAGGGAGGGCAGACCTGAAATTTGGAAGGTCACTTTGGCAGCCAAGTGGAATCGAGGGGAGTGAGGCTGGAGGCATGGAGGCCTATTGTAATAAAGACAATGACAGTTGGTCCCAGGTTTACTACAGTCTGAGTAGAAATAAGTTTATGTGAATAAGAAATGTTGTGAAGGTAGAATAAGCATTTCCAAATGGATTGGGAATGTCAGATGGGTGAAGAAGCGCTCAACACCGGAGCTCACAGTGTGTTCCTCATTAACAATCAGATAAGTCACAAAGGAAGTTACTAGAATGGCGTTAATGACAGTAACTACAAAACATCCTCCCCATCACCACCAAAGATGAGATATACTTTCTCACAAATATACACGATATCAGGGAAAGAGTGGTCTCAAACTAAGAGTACAAAGGAATAGCCAGGCACATGTCTCACAAAGGTAACTCCTAACTCCTGCTATTTCAGACCTTTCTTTCTTTGTAGAGTACTCATACTGAGTTGCCAGGTTCTCATCTCTCTACAATTTGATTCTCAATTGTTATGGTGAGTGCTCTTTTGAGTCGAGAGCAGGCATTCTTCTCTATTGCAAGGGTTCCTATTCTTCATTTTTTCACGAATGAGTGCATGTTTGTATCTATGTCTGTCTGGAGTATATGTCTCTGTTTCCTCAGCTTGGCCTCAAACTGTCTCAAACTGATGAACTCCAGAACTGAAAGATTAGCTATCTCTTTCTAGGCAATTCACTGCTAGACAGCATAGTAAAAATATTTTAAATACACATATATACATATATTCATATATGTATATATATATATATATATACACACACACATATACACACATATGCATGTTGTATTTATTTATCTTTATTTATATTGGATTTTTCTCCCAAAGTCCTCAAGAGCAGGGACTGATTAAGTTTTCTCTGTGTATCTCCAGAGGCTAGCCCAGTGTTTGGCACAAAGTAGATACCTATTTGACAAAGGTTGACTTCATGAATCACTCACTCTATTATCTTAGTAATTTTATTTAGCATTTTCATCTTGACCTCATTGGGACATGGAATTACAATGTCAGGGACCTGAATGACCATCTACTCTGATCTATGCCACTCTATAACATATCTGACAAGCAGTCAGCCAGACTTTCATGGAAGACCATGAGTGAGGAAGAATGGGACCTTTTGAGCAAAACTGTGTCACAGAAAGATTTTCTCAAGATAAGCAACCGGATAAGATAAGCCAGGTCTTTCATACCTTTACCTGTGGGTCTTTTGAGGCCCTACAGGACTCAACATCACCACCTCTTACTTGGTGAACTGGGTGAACCTCAAGGGAAGATCCAAAAACAGTCTAACAATCTACTGTCCTCAAAGGACCTAAATCCAGTCACCAACATCAGTTCTCGTTGGTTAGTCCTTATACTAGTCTATGCCAATCATCCTGAGCCCCCAACAGCTATCATGTTGCAAATTCTATTTCCAATTCCCACCCAACTATTTCCTTGTGCTTATCTGTTTTATCCATCTTCATGCTGTACCCTACTCTAGATCTACCCACACTTGCAACTGAAACCCCTAGAATGCTCATCCCATAACTTCCTTTAAGCAGCATAAATTCCTTTCATCTTCTGCCCCTCACTGAGATCTGGATCCCTCTTGATGACTGTTTCCTGTTTCAGAACAAGTTCTACTTCCTTTCATACTCCCTGAATCACAGACGGTGGTGGGGAAGTCATAATACTTTTTGCTCCCAGTTGCCAATTTCAGACTCCCTCTATGACCCTCCATTAATCTCTCCAAACAATTCAGACCCTAGTGGTTATGAACTTTTGATACTTTACTATTTTCCTCAGTGAGTTTAGTGCTTGGCTCATAGTCTTTCTTCCCTCCCCAACTCATGCCCTCATAGTAAGAGTGTTGCATATTAAAATTTCCTGAAACTCCCTAACTTCCTAGTTTCTAAATCTACTTTATTTAAATGATCTCTTCCACTCCATCTCAACAAAAAAATGTTCGTACATTTGATTTTTTCCATCAATCACAAGTGTTTCATGCCCATATTCGTGAACTTTGTAATTCCTGAATCTGATTATATTTTAGCTTTCCATCTTTCCCCATGCCTTGTGATTCCTAAGCATGTTCTTCATTCTCAGCATGGTCTTCATTTCCTTCCACCTTCTGTTCTTTTCCAAGCTAGCATCCCTGCACTGGCTATATGTTTCTGTCATCCCTCGTCCAGTCCTTTAGTGAATCAACTTAATTCCACAGTATTTTACACTTTTAATCCACTTGTCCCCTCGTGCTATCAGACTGATCATATGTTGCCAAGTTCTACCCTAAATCACCCTCATCACGTGCTAGTGCATAGAAGTGGAGGAGATAATGAAAGTCTGCTGAGTCCATTATGAATTTATGTTATGTAACCTCAACTGCACCCTTCATACGACAAGGTAAATTCAACTGCATGCTAATTAATCATCATCACACTCTCCATAGCAACTATTTCAAACCTTCTTGTCTCTCATCAGACCTCCCACAGCATTTCTTCCCTGATATTCTTAGCTGAGAACCTTATCTCATCCTTTTCTTTTGTAATTACATTTTATTTTCAAAGATCTCTCTCTCCATCCCTCCCTCCCTCCCTCTCTCTCTCTCTCTCTCTCTCTCTCTCTCTCTCACTCACTCTCTCTTCCCTCTCCCTGGTTCCCATTGAAAAAGTAAGAATAACAAAACCTCTGTTACAAGCACACATGGTCAAGCAAAATAAAATTTCTCACTGTACATGTCATGTGTATGTGTGTATTTCAATCTGTGCTCTGATTCCCCCAATTTCCTGTCGGAAGGAGACAGCATGTTGCATCATGACTCTTCAGGAATTGTGGTGGATCATTGTGTTGATCAGAGTTCCTGATATACATATGTGTGTTTCCATATCTACATATATACGTATGTATGTTTGTATACACATATACATTATTATTTATACAAATGTTAATTATACCACACACATACACATACATACATACACACATATATAGTTTTAATCAACCAAAATCTAAATCCACCTCACCCATTACAAACACATATAGATAGTCAACCACAACAAAACTCTATGTTCATATCATGTCCTAAAAAATATGTGTCATTCTACATTCTGAGTCCTACACCTTTCTATCGAGAGGAAGAAGTATATTTCTTCATTAATCCTCTGGATTTCTGGTTGTTGATCACACTGATATGAGTTCAGCACAATAGTATTCCATCACACTTAGTTTAGCACAATAGAATTCCAACCATCTATCACACACTTGAGGTGTAAGACATTCAGGCAGGACCAGTACCTTTGATGTGATGGCTGTGGCACTCTTTTCAGGGTTTTTTTCCAACTTTGGTGTCCCCCTGTGACATCTAATTCTCACCTATGGCTCCAAGAAGCTACAGGATGCGCAAGAGCCACACCCCCGTAAACCACTTTGGCAGATGGACCAAACAAGGTTGAGGTTAACCAGGGGTTCCCAAACCCATTGGTGAATTGAGGGGGTATCTACCCCAAGCATGTGAAGACTTCCTCTGGTGGAATGGGCAGATGAGAACAATTTGTTCCAACGGCCATGAAGGTAGATGAAGCAGGCAATGTGGAGAGCTTAGTGCTTGGTTAGACATCAAAGATACCAAGGTCATCCACTGCATCCTGAGCCATCACCTGCTATCTTGACTCTGTCCTGCCACTAGACTATGATGACTCTGGAGGAGAGAGTGAGGCTGATGACTTCCTGCAACTCTGTCTCACTTAAGTCCAATTTACGCATGAATCAAAAGACATCACCCATACCATTTCACTATTATGCCTCAAAGTCCTGTGGTGACAGGCAAATGATGAAGCAGTAGGTGCAGATACACTGAAAGCTGTAGTCACAACCCTGCACACAGGTAGCCCAAGCCATAGGGTTGTTTCTCACTGGAAGCAGTAGTGGGTCTTGGCAGCCCTTGGGTGTCCGAGCAACCTTTTTGTGCTACTCACCCCCTGGCATGAGGAAGGGGGCTAAAAAATGTGCCCTAAATATTGTCTGTTTACCCCACCCTGGCCTGATTACCATGGCTGGCGAGGAATCCCACTATGTGATCAAAACACAAAAAAAATGTACAAGATGTATGAATACATCTGCAAAGAGGACTCCACTCACCATTGGCACATGGAACATGTGCACACTAATAGACACCATAAAATCCAGGACAACATCAAATCCAGTAGACCTGAAATAAGAATTGCTCTTGTTGCAAGAGAACTTAACAGGTATCACATTCAAATAGCAGCCCTGAATGAAACAAGGTTTACAAATGAATGCCAGTTTACTGAAGTTGGAGCTAGATGCACCTTTTTCTGGAGTGGAAGCAGTGAAGGAAAGCACTGTGAAGTTGGCATGGGTTTTGCAATCAAAACTAATCTAATCAATAAGCTGGTATGCCTGCCAAAAGGAGTGAATGATGGGCTCATGATAATGTGATTGCCACTCTCAAGAAAATACCATGCTACCAACATCAGTGCCTATGCTCCAATCATGACAAACCCTGATGAAGTCAAAGAAAAATTTTATGAAGACCTAGAGACCCTTATTGTCAATGTGCCAAAAGAGTACAAGTTTATAATTCTGGGTGATTTTAATGCTAGAGTAGGCTCAGACTACCAGACTTGGCAGAGAATCCTAGGGAGGAATGGAGCTGGAAACAACAGGAATGAACATTTACTGTTGAAGACTTGTGCATCTCATGACCTTCTCATCACCAACACTGTCTTGCATTTACCTAAATGCAATAAAACTTCATGGATGTACCCATGCAGCAAATATTGGCATTTAACAGACTATGTGTTTGTAAGGAGAAGAGACAGACAAGATGTGAGAGTGACAAAGGCAATGTGTGGTGCAGAGTGCTGGGCTGATCATAGACTTATCCTTTCCAAGCTAAATATTCGCATTCATTGAAAGTGCTGCCCCCAAGGCAAAATGACTACCAGAAGAATTAATGTCAACAAATTAGAGCTCTTCTCTGAGGGTGAACAGTTTGTTGCTAACTTGGAGGGAAAGTTGAGCCAACACACAGTTGGCAACAGTGGAGCAGGAAAGGAGTGGGCACCTTTCAGAGATTTGGAGTACAGAACTGCATTGGCTCATCTGCGCGAGAACACTCACAAACACCAAGAGTGGTTTGATGAAAATGATAGAGAAGTTCAGAAGCTGCTAAATGAAAAATGAAAACTTCACAGGATTTACCAGGAGGATAGTTCATCCACCTCTAAAAAGTCAACATTTGATTCCATCAAAAGCAAAGTACAAGCAAAGTTTAGAGAGATGCAAGATTTCTGACTCAATAAGAAGGCAGATGAAATTCAGTTTTATGCTGATAGTAACAATCCAAAGTGCTTTTATAATTCCCTGAAAGCTATTTATGGACCAAAAACCTATGGTGCATCACAACTCCTCAGTGCTGATGGAACCACATTGATTGATAAGGACATGATCCTAGAGAGATGAACTGAATACTTCAATAGTGTTTTCAACAGACCATCATCAATCAATGCTGAGGCCACTGACCGTTCCCTTCAGGTTGAAGTCAATCCCCTCTTAGCTGAACTTGCAAGTGAAGAAGAGGTTTTGATGGCCATTAGGCACCTTTCATGTGGCAAAGCACCTGGTGCTGATTCTATTCCTGCTGAGATTTACAAGGTAGAGGGACCATTGCTCATACAATAGCTGACTGAAATTTTCCAGGCTATATGGCAAGAGGAGGTTATCCCCTAGGAGTTCAAGGATGCCTCCATTATCCATCTCGATAAAGATAAAGGCAGTATATTGTCCTGTGACAATTACAGGGGATCTCTCTTAGTCATTGCAGGAATAATTCTTTCTAGAGTCCCCCTTAATAGGCTAATCCATCACCTGGAATATGATCATATACCTGAGAGCCAGTGTGGCTTCAGAAAGGGCCAAGGAACAGTCAATATGGTGTTTGCTGCATGACAACTCCAGGAGAAATGCCAGGAGCAGAACAGAGGTCTGTACACAATGTTTTCAGATCTGACCAAGGCCTTTGATACTGTTAGGGCTTATGGAAAATTATGTCAAAATTTGGTTGCCCAGAGAAGTTCATCAATATTGTATGTCAATTTCATGATGACATGTTTGCTCGGGTTCTGGTTAATGGACAATGCTCTCGTGCTTTCCCAGTCACCAGTGGAGTGAAACAGGCCTGTGTGCTTGCTCCCATGCCATGTTTACAAATGCTTTCAATGAGGATGAACATCACATGAAGGTCAACTACCATAGTGATGGTAAGTTCTTCAATTTGAAAAGGCTACAAGCCAAGACCAAAATGGAGGGAGTGTTGGTACATGATTTCCTGTTTGCAAATGATTGTGCACTCAATGCAGCCTTTGAAGCTCAGAAGCAACAATTTATAGAACAATTCTCTGCTCCTTGTATTAATTTTGGCCTAATAATTAACACCAAGAAAACTCAGGTGCTCCATCAGCCATCACCACACCATCCATACATGGAACCAGTGCTTACAATAAATGGAGAACTTATCCACAGTGGATAAGTTCACTTAGCTTGGCAGTGTACTTTTCAGAGATACACATGCTGACAATGAGGTTGATGCTCACATTGCCGGAGATAGCTCCGTGTTTGGGAAGCTCTGAAGAAGTTTGGGAGAGAAGAGGTATTAGACTGACTACCATACTGAAGGTCTACAGAGCCATTGTGCTGACCTCATTGTTATATGCTTGTGAAACATGGAGAGTCTACCAGTGCCATGCCAGGAAACTGAATCACTTCCATTTGAACAGTCTTAGGAAGAAATTCTGAGAATCACTTGTCAGGATAAGGTACCAGACCCTGAAGTCCTTGTTCACTGAAGTGCCAAGTATTCAAACTACACTTCTGAGAGGGCAACTCTGATGAACTGGCCACATTGTTCTAATGCAAAATGTATGCTATCCAAGAAGACTATTTTATGGAGAACTCACATGGGGCAGGTGATCACATAGTGTCCAGAAAAAGCTACACAAGGACGCTCCCAAGATCTCTACCAAGAACTCTGGATTTGACTGTGCAACATGGGACATACTGGCACAGTACCTCTCAGCATGACATGCCCACATAAGGAAGGACACTGTGCTCTTTGAGCAAAACAGAACTGAGACAGCACAAAGGAAATGCAGGACACACGAATTTGGGATATCCACCTCAAATATTCACACAGACTATCTTTGCTCAACCTGTGGTAGAACATTCCGAGAGTGTATTGCTCTGATCAGCCACAGTGGGACACACTGAAATTTCACTTTATCATGGTGATGTCATTTTGGTCCTCTTCAAAGATGAAGGACAACAACCATTCCATCATTCTTATATATCATAACTTGTTCACCATTCCCCAATACATAGTCACACTCTCAGATTCCCATTCTTTACCACCTTGAAAATACTTTTGTACATTATTAGACCTTATTTTGTTTAGAACTAATCTCTCCCTTAATCTGTCTTCCTTCTAATTCCCTCTCCTGCCTCTTACCCTTTTCACATTAACTCTCTGTAGAGTGTGTTTCTATCCTCAATTTGAGGGAGAGAGAGAGAATTCTCCCTTCTTGTCTTCCTTATTTGTATTTGTCTGCTTGTGAACCCTGATTATATGTGATAATTTTCCCTAACCTTCCTTTCCTCTCCTTCCTCCATGCCTCCTCCACCCCAGTGTATCCCTCTTCTTCTGTTTCCATTCTGTCTTAATATCACCAAGACGTAACAGAACCATTACTAAGACTAACTGAACTCTTTCTATGAATCTTGATGATGATAGGAACCAGTGGGAATATGTATATCATCTCCCCATATTAAAATGTAAGTAGTTTAGGCAGAGCCAAGGTGGCACCATAAAAGCAGGTACTTGAGCTCTCCCCAAAACCCTCCATAATATAAGTAGTTCATCTTTAACACTGTGCATCGATACTTACCTTTTAATCTTTCTCTTCACTCTCATGTTTCAACTTCAAAGTTTCTCAACAGCTTTGACCTTTTGAGCAGGAATGTTTGGAAGGCTTCTGTTTCAATTAAAGGTGAATTTTTCCCCTGTAGCATCATAGTCAGTTTTGCTGGGTAAGTTATTCTTCTCTGTAAACATATATTCTTTGCTTTCTGTAATATGGTTTTCCAAGTTCCACATACTTTCATAGTAGTAGTTGCTAAACTATGTGTAATCCTTACTGTGGTTCCTCAGTACCTGAATTCTCCTTTCTGACTGTTCATAGTATTTTCTCTTTTTTTGATATGGAAACTCTAGAGCTTAGCTATGAAGCTCATAGGAGTTTTCATTTTGGGATCTCTTGTGAGATGTGTTAGGTGTCTATTTCCACTTTGTCCTCCGCTTCTAAGAGATATGAGGTTTTCTTTGAAGATTTCTTAAAATTTGGTATGTAGGCTCTTTTTTAAAGAGACTTTCAGATAGTATGATGATTTTTTTTCTTCTCCTTGATCTGTTTTCCACATCAGTTGCTTTAGCTATGAAATACTTTACATCTTCTTTAATTTGTTTTTCAGTTTTTTGAATTTGTTCTAATATTTATTGTTTCCATATGGAGATATTGGCATCTGTTTGGTCCATTTGAATTTTCAGAGAGTTTGATGCTTGGTCAAGGTTTTGTACTTCTGTCAAACTGTCAGTTCCCCTTCAGTTCTTTCTTCCATAGCTCTAATTTCTATTTAATATTTTGCTCAAGAATTTTCATTCATTTTATACAAATATTTAAGTATTTTTTAATCTCTCTAATAATTCCAGTTGAGTTTGTGTCTAATCTATATTTATCTTTGAAGTTTGGCTTATAGATGTTTGGGAATCGTTCTGTTCTTCTGCATTTATGCCTTGAGTGTCCTTGCTGCCATAATATCTCATTATGACAAAGTTCTTTTGGAGTTCTCCCATCTCTTTAGTCTAGTTCTTGACTTTGGACTTGATGTTAGAGCTAGACTCTGTCATATTTCTGAAGGGAAGATCTGAGATAAGCCTATTGCTGCTTTCATGGGAGTAGTGGGTGTTGTTTCACTCTAAGGTCTCATGAACAGGCTGGTGATGTGTAAGCTTTCATGGCTCCCAAAATGGTCTAATGCAGGGCAAAATCTGATAGTTGCTTCCCATCTTGGTCTGAGCTTTGAAAAATTCTGAGTTGAGCTTGAGTCTATGCAAGAATAGACTGCTGCTGGACTCCTCTACCAACCAATTGGGAAGTTCCATTGGTTCAGAGCTGCATAATTGTAGGATTCTCTTTGATCTGGGATACTTACTTTAGTTAATCCTCTACAGTCTGGGCTAAAAGTTGGGTAGGAGACATTGCTTTGCACCTATAGTTTGAACCAGATGGCTTAGGAGGAGAAAGTGAGGCTGGTAACCTTGCATGGCCCTCCCTCACTCAAAATAAAGTCTAGTGCAAGTCATGTCTTCATTTTCCTGATGTCATGGTCTTCATGGAAAATGAAGGATGAATGCAACCAGTGAGTAGTTCAAGCTGCCTGAGTGGGGACCCAGTTAGCTGGGCAACCCAGCTCATCCTCTGCCTTCTGTCTCCCTCTCCTCTTCCTTTGGGGTTTACTGGCTATATGCCTTTCCTTCCTTCCTTCCTTGTCATTCCCAAAACCTTTTTACATTTTGTAATCTCCTTTATCATCATTTATTGACTACTACGAAAAGTCTTTAGCCTAAAATGCCAAGGTCTCCCATTGCATCCTGGGCCATCTCCAATCATCCTAATGAATACCTGGTCACTGGATCCAGATGGCTCAGGAGGAGAAAGTGAGACTGGTGACCTTGCACAGCTCTGCCTCACTCAAAATAAAGTTAAGTACCAGTCAAGTCATCATTCCTCTGATGTCATAGTCCTCTTCGAAAATGAAAGATGAACACAACCTATGACTAAGCTGAGCTGCCTAAATGAGGACCCAGCTATCTAGGTACCTCCTTTCCTTCCTTTCCCTTCTTTCTTTCTTTCTTGTCTCCCCTAAAGCCTTCAATCCTGTGCACTTTGAAACCCATGGATTTAACAGCAAAAGATCCCTGCCAACCTCCACTCAGTGTCTGGTTTTGGACCCTCCTGGCTTAAAGTGAATGTCAATAGTAACAGTTTTTCTTCAAAATAACAACTCTGGAGCTCCTGGCCCTCCCAGAGCTATTTATTTATTTATTTATTAATCTGTTTATTCATTCATTCATTTATTTATCTATCTATTTATTTATTTATTTTCTCATTTCTATTAAAGGGGCCATCCCCCTGATTACCTTTTAAAGGTACCTGTTCAGTGAATGGGCATTACCTCACTTTAAGTGAGTACCTGAAAAGGCCTTAGCCTAAAAGGACAAGGTCTCCCATTGCATCCTGGGCCATCTCCAGTAATCCTAATGAATATCTGGTCACTGAATCCAGATGACTCAGGAGGAGAAGTGAGGCTGGTGACCTGTACAGCCCTCCCTCACTCAAAACAAAGTCTAGTGCAAGCCATATCATCATTTCTCTGATGTCATGGTCCTCTTTGAAAATGAAGGACAATCACAACAATAGTTTGAGCCATATTACTGCTGCTTGTTTTGGGCTTCTAAATTACCTCTTTTTTCCACACACATCTCAAGGCCTTCCTATCAGGGAATGACACTCCCTTGCACAATTTCCCTTTTTGCTCTACCCAGGATCTAGAACTCAGGACTGGGTTGTGATCAACATGGCCGACAGTTTTCCCAGGTTCTTATCTCAATAGCTCAGAATGGGTGTGGGAATGCCGTAATTTGGGTCTAGAGCCCTTTGCTGCCCTGGTGTCTAGCCTCTGCCTCAATTCTGAAGTGCCCTACACAGTGTAACCCTTGTCTGACCTTTCCTCAGTTTTCGCAGACTGTTTCTCTTTGCTGAGTTTGTCGGATTCACTGTAACTTTTATTTCTGGATTTTATCATAAGAATTCAGTTTGGTACATTTTCTAGATTTGTTGGAGATGTTTGTGAAGGAGAGTTTGGCTATGTTGCTTCCTTTCACTTCACCATCTTGACTCTACCCCTGTCCTCATATTTCAATTTTAAAAAGTAGAAACCATTCACTAAGAATTTGCCCTTCTCTTCTCTTACTCATCTCATGTCCTTTAGACATCTTCCATCCTTATTTGCTCTTTCACTGATCTCAGATGAAAAAGTATACTTTTTCCTTGCCTAGGTCATCCCCCCACATACATGCTTGACCCTACCCCTCCCATCATCTCTAACAGATCACCCCCTAAGATCTCTACTTGATCTCATCATCAAACTCTCCCTATCTGTAGGACAAACTCTTTTAAAAAAAAAAACCTCCCTTGAGCTTACTATCAGTGCTAACTATGTCACCTTGGCAGCTGAGTGGAACATGGGTTGAAATGAGGAGAGACTTAAGATAGGGAGAACAATGATTTTTCTAAAGCATAAATCTGACCATGTTACCACCATTCCTTAATGAACTCAGTGATTCCATGTTCCTTTAGGATGTGATATGAATGCCTCTTTTTGGTATTTGCAACTTTTCATAACCCCTTCCCATCTTTCCAATCTTTTTACATTCTACTCTTTTCCATAAACTCTGCAGTCCAATTACTTGCTAAGCCTTATGCATAATTCTCTGTTTCCTTTTCTATATTTTTGTACTGGCGGGGCAGCTAGGTGGTGCAGTAGGTAGAGCACCAGTGTGGGAGTCAGGAGGACCTGAGTTCAAATCTCACCTCAGACACTTGACACTCAGTAGCTGTGTGACCTTGAGCAAGTCACTTAACCCCAATTGCCTCATCCTGGGTCATCTCTAGTCATCCTGATGAATATTTGGTCACTGGATTCAGATGGCTCTGGAGAAGAAGTGAGGCTGGTGACCTGTGCAGCCCTCCCTCACTCAAAGCAAAGTCAAGTGCAAGTGATGGCATGGCCTTCTTCGGCAATGAAGGATGAACATACACACACACATGCACACACACACACACACACACACACACATTTTTGCACTGGTTGTCCCCCTCATGTGTGAAATGCTCTTCCCCCTCATCTCCACCTCTCATTGTTTCTTCATTCCTCTAAGACTCAGACCAAATCTTTCCTTCTACAGGAAACATATCCTGATCCCTCCAGCTGCTAGTGCCTTCCATTCTCAAATTAATTTCCATGTAATTTAATCTATCTAACAAATAATATGTATCACATGTATGTATATGTATATGTTGTATTTACCAGGTTTTTTACATGTTGTCTCTTTCATTGGAATGTATGTATCTTGAGAGCA
Organism: Potorous gilbertii; assembly: GCA_028658325.1. Lineage (NCBI taxonomy): Eukaryota > Metazoa > Chordata > Mammalia > Diprotodontia > Potoroidae > Potorous > Potorous gilbertii. Next base: position 104,181,060 of record CM053774.1, on the reverse strand, counting down.
GGAGCTATTCCTCACCTTTTTGTAATCTCAGAATTTATGACAGTGCCTGGTATGTAATAAATGGTTAATAAATACATATTTACTATTGACTGAGCAGAGGAACATGAGGTGGAAGCATGACAGACTGCAGTAAGGAGGTATTGACACCCAGAAAAAAAGCCCTGTTCCACCCCACTCTATTTATGGCTCCAACAATAAGACATACAAAAATAATTAAGGTACATCTCTACTTACCATTAACACCATAACAGAATTCTGTTTGCCAGTCCTGGGACCTGTGTTTCCTCCTATCTTCATTCTCATTTAACAGATCCTGTGAGATTTTGGGGAAGTCAAGGATAACAAAACAGAAGAATGGTAATGCCCGCATCATGTCATAGATATGGTATCCCCCAGATGCTGGTACCTGGAAAAAAGTACCACCTGTCTCACCTGAGTGATCACAATAAGATACACAAAGATGATCCATGTGTAACCCTATTTCCCTTTAAGATAATACCATGATTCTGTCTACTAGGAAGCACCTAAAGTGCTTGAAATGCAAATGCATCCTTCATTGGGATAGGTTTGCCCTCTTTATAAGAGGAAGATGACTTTATATACTTTTCACTGGACTTAGAGAAACTGCCACTGGCCACTGGGTCAAAGTAAAAAAAAAAATGCAAGGCATGTAGATATACCTTGAACTAAGTCATTTTTACTCAGTGCTAGAACTGTCTTCTCACCTGGCTATGTGCTAGTAATAAATGTGTTTGGATTTTCATGTGTGATTCAAATTCAAATAATTGCCTAAAAGTAGAACATTAGGGTCCTAAAAGTGAAACCTTGGGAAATCCCCTGAGGATTTGTGCTGTTGATTAATGTAACCAGCCATTTTGTTCTCTCCAAACACAGTTTGGAGAGCATTCTTCTCTCCTTGAGACATTTGACTGTGGAAACAGCAATGAAAGGTGGAGAAGTTTCAGTTAGTTCCTGCATTTTCATTTATTATTCTCTCTTTCTGCCTGCTTGGTTCAGTAGCCTGACATTTTTCTTTGTTCTTATGGGCATATATCTAGCTTCCTCCCACAGATCTTTTGCATGGCAAGAAGGATACAGGCTCTAAACAGTATTCTTCCCCCACAGATGTCAAAAATGCACAGGAGTGCACTGTGTGCCAGGCTGTGGGTGGCACAAAGAGAAAGGGCCAAGACACATAGCAAGCCCGAGGGGTCTCATTGATGTGATAATGTGGTCTTGTCCCCCAGCACCAATTGTCATTTACATGAATTAGTATTTGATTGTTTGGACTGGTGGGGGTTATATGTAGCACAAATGAAATTGAAGACAAAAGTCCTGGCCTCTAGTAGATTATAGTTTAGAGGATGTAGCCTGGCAGGCAGATAAGAAAATGACATCTGAACACTTATACCACCTCACCCCCGAAAGAGAAAAAGTAAATGCCAGGTGCAAACTAATAGAACTCTATGTAACTTGAAATATAAATTTGGAAAGATAAAGAATGGGGACCAGTGTGTTATAGAAGGTGGTATAATCTAGTTCAGGAAAACAGCCTTGATACTCCAATACCCCTACAAGATAATAGGCAGTTTGTTAACATGCACTGACTAATTTAACTATCATTGTACTTGGAAACTTAGATTATCATTGCCCCCATCTTGTGAAGAAGTCTAATGACTTGGAAGATGGAGGAGCTATGTAGGCCAGGCTCAGCTCTGTAAAGAATGTTTTGAATCTATTTTTGAATTCCAACTACAGCGACTGTTGGTAAAGCTGAATTCACAAACACATCTCCTTATGGTAAAGCTGAATTCACAACCACATCTCCTTACCCATAATGTAAATCCGTGGGTTTTGGGGGTAGTGAGAGATTTCTGGGCTCAAATAAAACTTTATTTTTAATTTGGAAGGTACCAGGTAGACGTTGGTGAATTATAAAGAGTTCAATTCCAGTAAGAAAAGCACAAAAGGAATTATCTTCAATTCAATCAAATAAATCCCAGATTACAGGTTAAATGAAGTTAGAATTCATTCCTACCAGAAGTTTGCCTGAAGGCAGAGAGCTGCTTTACTTTTCCCAATGTTCTAAGACTCAGCAGTCTCTTGTCACTGAAAATTGCCTGCATGGTAGCTCCCTTAACAAAGCCTCAGCATCTGACATAAGCTAAACTTTATCAGGAAAAAGTAAATAAATTCAGTTCCCATTCTCCCCCGAAGCTTCATTTTATAACTTTTTCTCCTTGAATCCAAGAATAAGTAAAGAATCTGGAGTCCTGTGAGTTCTTTTCCATTTCAAATACTCAGCAAAAATGAAAAAGTCTCTCCAACCAATAGTATAATTTTCCTTTGTTCTCAAAGACAACCAAAATGACATCACTGTGCTAAAGTCAGGTTTCACTGTGGCTTATCAGACCATTATGAGCTCAGAATGCTCTATCACAGGTTGGGCACAAATACTTTGTGTGAACATTTGGTGTGGATTCTCTACGTTTGTTCATCCTGCATGACCTTTGAGCTGTTTCAATTCCACTTTGCTCATATAGCATAGCACCCTTTCTAATGTGGGCATACCATGATGAGTGGTTCTGTGACAATGTCTCCCATGTCACATAATCCATTGCAAAGTCTTTAAATGAGACCTTGAGAGTGTCCTTGTATCTCTTCTTCTGACCACCACATGAATGCTTGCCCTGTGTAAGTTCTCCATAAAACAATCTTTTGGGCAAGCATACATTTTGCATTCAAACAACATGGCCAGCCCACCAGAGTTGTGCTCTCTGAAGCAGAGTGTGAATGCTTGGCATTTTGCTTCGGTTTAGTTTAGTTAAATAAGGACCTCAGTGTCTGGTACCCAATTCTGCCAGGTGATCTTCAGAATCTTCCCAAGACAATTAAAATGGAAGTAGTATATGATATTGACAAATACATATGTACAATATAATACAAATATATACCCAGTAGTATATGGTATTAAGAAATGTGCAAAGATGATAGTTTAAGGGATTAATGATATTGAAATCAGAAAGATCTGAGGGTCAATCCTAAATCTGCCAGGTGTGAGACTTTGAAAAATGGTAGAATGTAAGCTCTTTGAGGGCAGGCACTATTTCATGTTATCTTTGTATGTCTGTGACTTTACACCAACAGTTGGCATGTAATAAGAACTTGATAACTTTTTGATTGATTTTTTTTAATTGATATCGCCTTTCTGAAGCTGTTTCCTTGTTTATATGATGGGGATAAGAATGTTTTCACTTCCTGCCTCACAGAGTTGTTGTGGAGAGCAAGTGAAATAAATGCATTGTGAGCTGTAAATACTTATGGAAATCTATTATTACTATATTAACAGTGTTTGGCACATATTAAGTGCTGCATAAATGTTAGCTAGTAGCTATAGAAGTATTAATAGTTGTTGTGGCAACAGTAGCAGTGGTAGTAGTAGTAGTGGTGGTAGCTGTAGTAGTAACAGTAGCAGGAGTAGTAACATGTAGCAGCAGCAGTAGCCGCAGCAGCAGTAGCAGTAGCAGCAGTAGTACTCAAAATCTAGCTATTATTAACCCAGCCTAAGAAATCCATTTCACAGGTACACAACCCCAAAACTAAACTTTGCAAAGACGTGAACTGAGAAGCATATAGTGACTCTGAGTTTGTTTTCTTTCCACAGAAAATACTTTGGAAATGATTACCACACCCTACATCAAGAACCAGGAAAACTCCAAAGGTCTGGCTCCCTATGTCTGGAATGGAAATTATGACCCTCTCCTTTCCCCTCTTTGGGACAAAGCTATAAGTCTTTCAGAATGGGGGTGATTTGCTATTCCGTGGAAATATCACAGAGAGAAAAGAAATGTCTGGTTGAGTTCCATTGTCCAGATATTCCTGTGTTTGCCTGCAGTGGTTGGCAATGATTTAAACAGCAAGCAAGGAAGTTCAGAATCAGTATTATTTCTCATGCATTCTCCTCAGGAAGTCCATGAGCATTTCTGGGCCTGGATCTGAGTCTGTAAGGACAAAATTGGTCATTGGCCTTTAGAGGCATCCATGACCCAATTCTTTTCTAATACCTCAGGCAGCTCTCCTATGGGGCATTTCTATCTAACATAGGCCCTGGGGTGGGGATGGGAGGAAGAAGCTGGGACCTTAGTGATAAATAAGCTTTATTCCAGAAGTGGCTTACATGGGCTATCATCATGGAATGAGGCCATAAAACCACAATTATCGCTGAAAACATTTGTCCTGACTCAAGATGCAATTTCTCTCCCTCCCTCCCTCTTTCCCTCCTTCTCTCTCTCTCTCCCTCCCTCTCTCTCTCTCTCTCTCTCTCTCTCTCTCTCTCTCTCTCTCTCTTTCTCACTCTCGACAGATTCTGGCAATACAAGCTCCCTTCTGACCAACCCTTCTTATTCCAGTGAGTAAATATGAAACTTTATTCCCTAAACTTCAGAATTCTCTTGTGGTCAAAAGCCAGGCTGAGAAAAAAGGCAGGGCAGTCAGAAAATGGTGGTAGATTCTGTGTGTGTGTGTGTGTGTGTGTGTGTGTTTGTGTGTGTGTTGGTGAGTATATCTAGCAGAAGGGGAGTCATTACAGCCCAGGTAGCGGTATCTCCAACCCTGGTGAACCAAATACCCCATTAGAAAAGCAATCTAAGCATCCCTGCTGTGAGTATCCCCTGAGAGGGAGGTAAGACTTAACAAGCATCCAGTCTACATTGTTCTCTCACCCTAGGGCACTACAATTACTACCAAGGATGAAGGTGGAATTGATGTGACAGAACGCAGATGCCCCATAGAGTACAAACACCAAAAACTATGTACAAGTGAACCTTAACAGACCTTCAGTCTAGCACATACACACATAGACAAAACCTTTCTCATTATTTCCCTTTAATGCACATATGAGTTCATAGAATGAGTACATTTAAAGGTAAACAGCTAATGTCTGGAGTAGACAAGAATAATTAGAAAATTCACAATTGGAGTTCTAGTTGGATATGGCGAGGACAATAAATTGCTAATTTAATCCAAGAGAAGCATTTGCACCTGAAATAATAATAGCTAACATTCCTATAGTATTTATTATTTGTCAGGCAAAGTGTCCTAAACATTTTGCAAATATCTCATTTGATCTTTACAATTGCCACTGGAAGGAGGTGCTATTACCATACCCATGTTACATATAAGGAAACTGAGGCAAACAGAGGTGAAGTGATTTGCCTGGGATCAGATAGCTAACAAGTGTCAGAGGCCAGAGTTGAACTCAGTCTTCTTGGCTCTAGGTCCTGTATCTATCCATTATATTACCCAGGTGCCCTATGAAAGAGAGAAATGACTTCATTTTCCAACATGAAATCCAAATATATGTGTTAATTTAGGCATGTTTTCATTCATGGATATGGATGGATATTGATATCTTTACTTAAATTCCAGTTAATTCAACCTAAAGGCTTACAATGTGCCTAGCCTTTACAATGAAGTATAAAACTAGATATTCTCATTTCCTGATGATGAAAGAAGCCATTTTTGCCAGGACTATCGACAGCTTGGAAAATATGAGGATGGAATAGAAAAAACTGTGTTTCTCTGCTATCCCCATGCATACACATGAAAGAACATATGCAAACGGGTATACAATCATATATACACATGTATGTATATATATACATTTCTGAGTGTATTTCTGTGTGTATATGTACACACACATACACACATACACACATACTCTCCCCTGCATTGCATAAGTTTTTTTCTCAGAATTATTTCTCTTACCTCGGAAATACCCATGAGAAATAACGATGGATGTTCAAAGAAACAACCACAAAAACTGTCACATTTTAAGAAGGAAGTAAGCAGAAAAATTCTACTTTCCTGCTCCATATTGTTGTAGGAATATCCCTTTGTTTTTAATAGAAGTCATTTTCTCCTTAACATTAAAAGCTTAGCTTTAATTTTCTTTGAATTGAAATTATATCTTTTTTATTAAATTATTTAATATTATTTCAAATTGTATCCTTTCCTGCCTTCTATTCCTTTGAAGGGATTATTATGTATTATGTATTATGTATCGTTACGTATGTGAGGGGAGGGGAGGGCAGGGAATCTGTTTCTTTAGAAGTCTTGAGTTTGATGGACACAGTGTACAATCGGGCCATGTGTACAGTCATTAAATGAGGTATAACATCATATGAAGGCTAATGTGGAGCTGTGGGTAAGCCTACATTGTTAGAGGATCCTGTATATCCCTAAGTACACTATTCCTACCTCAGTTTTCCAAAGAGGAGCTGCAAATTATTTAGAGGGCTGGTGAGGGGAGAAAAGTGATAGATTTCCCTTCTTCATGGAAACCAATTTTTCCCCCAGAAAGGTTACGAGGCTGACATCAAGTGGACTGATCTGAAATAACAACGCTAGATTCAAAAAATAGCAGAATCTCAGACCTGAAGGGAGTTTCTTGAGCATCTGGTTCAACTCATATCAGAACAGGAGTCCCTCATAAAATGGGTCCAATAAATGGCCCTTCGATTTTTTCTGGAGCATCTTTAAGGAGAGGGAATTCACCGCCTGCTGAGAAAATTCGGAAATTTCACTTTATCTTGGCCTCATTGCAACTTCTACTTCTGGCTGTGGTCTTTGGGACCAAACAGCACAAGTCTAATTTCTTGTTCACATGGTACTCCTTCCTATCTTGAAGATGGTGGTCATATAGCCCCTCACTCTTTCCTCAGACTAACCATCTCTTTCTCCTTCAACAAGCTTTCATTTGGCTCAGTTTCTCATGCTCATGGCATCCTGGTTCCTCTACTCTGAACTTGCTTCCACTTTATCAATGCATCTCCTAAAATGTGACTCTCAGGAAAAGAACACAAAATCCAGATGTGGCCTACCTAAGGTAGAACAGACAACCAACAGTAGTAAGACTATAGCCTGCTAACTTCTGGGTTCTATAGGTCTTCTTCCACTCTCAAGGTAGCCTAAGTTCCTATGTCAGACTGTTTACACAAATTGGATCTGCATTTCATTAAAAACTCCAGGTCTTTTTCCATGTAAAACTGTCATCTGGCTATATTTGTCCCATCCCATACTCAAACAATTGATATTGTGAGCCCCAGTTCAGGGATTTCATTTATTGCTATTAAATTTCAACTCCTTAGATTTAGCCTATTGTTTGCTCTACTGAACATGTTTTAGACCCTGATTCTGTCAGCCATGACATTTATCAGCTTTCCTCATTTTGTGTCATCTTATAAATTTGGCACCAGAGAAAGGGAAAGAAAGAGAGAGAGACAGAGAGAGACAGAGAACTTCAATTCCTCCTAAAACAATACATGACAGTCATCCTTTTATTGAAGTTACCAGTAAAAATGATGACTAACCTCAAAGCCAAAGAGATCCCTGGAGCACTCCACTAAGGTAGACAGACAGAAGGATGGATGAATACATGGATGGATGGATGGATGAATAGAAGGAGAGATATATTCATGAGTCATTCAACTATTCCTGTATCCACAAAACTGTTTTAGCATCTAGGCTGCATCTTCTTATTTTATCTATAAGAATGGCATAAGAGATTTGTCAAATTCTTTGGTGAAAAGGAGGTATGTTATATCTTTGGCATTCCTCTGAAATTGTACTCGTCATAATATTAAAAGAAAAAAGAAGTGATGTTAGAGACTGGCATGACCTATTCTTAAAGTCATCATACTTGTTCTTGGTGATTATTGTTTCTCCTTTTATAGATTTAAAGGATTTTTTAATTTTTTTATGTCTTTTGTTTTCATATCACCCTCATTCCAAATATATCTCTCTACCCAGAAAGCCATTTTACTTGTAACAAAGAATAAAAAAGAAATAAAAGGGGGAAAACGGCTTCACTTTTTTAAATACCACAAACCATCTGTTCTTTTAATAAGATATCCTAAAATTTTTGCCAGGAATCAAAGTCAAAATCAATGAGGACTCCCCTTAGAGACACATTTCTATCTCTAAGACCTGTGGAACCTCTTCAGTTCTTTATATTCTTTTCAAAGACCCCTGACAATAGCTCAGAACTCACTTCTGCTACTTTATTCAGCATCCATGGATATCCAGGGGGTCTCTAAAATCTTAGAGCAGCTTCAGATTTCACTAAGAATTTGGAGACACCCTGTTTCATTCTTTTGGGTCTATCAACTTTAACTTATTGAAAGTAGCAAAATGTGTTCTTATTACCTTGCAACTTAACTTGGAAGCCCACTCCCTATTTCCTGTAGTTCTGTCCTTTTCACACGAATATCATTCCTCTTGGTAAAAACAGAAGTAAAATAGAAGAATCGAGTGGTTCCGTCTTCTCTTTATCATCCATTGCATCATCCCACCCAATATATGCAGCTGTCTGATGGTCTTTATGTTTCATCATGGTGGGGGAAAGCATCTTTTGTGTTGTCTTTTATATTCATTTTCAGGTCAAATCATTTTAGTGCTCCATGTTATTCATAAAGGAGCATGCCCATTCTGGTATCCATGCTTTTTTCTCTGATGATATATCCTTTAAGCCCACTTCTCCTGAGCAATTCTTCACAAGAAATATATTGTAACTGAATCAGGTTCCCTGTGCCTTTCCAATATGCTTTGGATGACTTGTAACTAATTCTCCAGGCACTATGGTGTTCTATATCCTTACATCACTGGAAGAATGTGATATTTCTAAAGACAAGTTTTGTTTCAGGGAGAAGTTTGGGACTTCTTTTTATTAAAAATACAATGCAATTTCTCAAATTCAATTCAGTCATCCTCCTATTCATTTTCTAATCACAGTGTCCATCTTATACATATATTCATAGACCAGCCCTTTGAGTTATTCCTTTAATTGCATATCTTGGTTTGGAGAGTAAATATTCCTTATCTACCTGTTTTTATTTTCTGTTGAGATATTTAGACCAACCTCTTTTGGAATTCATTTAAAAGGTTCAGCATTGTTCCAGAACTTGATGTAATCAGAACAAAGTCATTCAGAAATAGTCCCAGACTCACATGCTCTAGAGAATTTCTCTTCCATTTTAGCTTTCCATTTTAGATTGAATGTCCTTCTATATGTGTCTTTTCATTTTAGTTATTAAAAATTATTTTTATTGATCTGACTCAGAATATTGCTTCAGCTAATGGTAACCAACGCTCCTCTCCCAAACCCCAAAACAAACAACAGCAAACAATAAGCAACCACCACAACTATAAGTATCACCACCCAAACAAATACCCAGAAAGTGCCTTTCAACATTCTAAAATTAGTAGTTTGGTGTGGTTTTGTATTCTTGCATCACGTTTGATCCAACTTCTAACATCACATAATCATGTCAAGCCATTAATAGAATAATAGCCAGTATTCATATAGCACTTTAAGGTTTACAAAAGCCCTTGGAAAACATCATTTCATTTGATATAGTAACCCTGAGAGGTAGGTGCTATTATGATTCCCTCCTCCCCTTCATTGATGAGGAAACTGAGGCAGGCAGAAGTTAAATGATTTGCCCAAGGTCACATAGCTAGTAAGGGTCTGAAGTTAGATTTGCACTCAAGAATTCCTGCTCCCCAAGGCCAGACCTCTATCTAATACCTAGCTATGTAGCAGGTAGGATGCTAAATGTGGGAGTAGGTAGACCTGAAGGAAAGTTTTGAGGAGAAAAACAATGTGCATAGTCTCACCCTTTTCTCATCTCCCCAATGATCAGACTATAGATTCTTATTTTCAAGTTTTTAACTTCTTTGCCTCACTAAGGAAAAATATGACTAAATGAACTAAAATAGTTATGCCTAAATTTAAAAAGACTGACTTTTCTCCATGTAAGAAGAAGGAAGGGGGCATTTTTTTATGAAATAATAGAGGGCAGATAATAAGACCTACCTACACCGTCTATCTCACAGAATTATTATGAAGATATCAAGTGAGTTTGCGTGACTCTCCTTTGCAGACAATTAAGTGATGTTTAAATGTAAGATGCTATGAATGTTAATATTTTTATTTTCTATTTTGTAGCACTCTCCCTGAATCATATCAGTTTCTTCCTCATTTTAGGTGTGATTTTGCCAGTTGTTATTGCCCTGATAGCAATAACACTTTCAGTATTCACTCTTGTGGGATTGTATCGAATGTGCTGGAAGACGGACCCAGGTATGTGTTCAATATTTTTTGTAGGGAGGATTAAGACCCATCCCAAATTATCCTAGCCTTTGCCAACTTTAAGACTCAGTAGTATGCTATGTATAATACTAAGAAAGGAAGGAGAGCTATCATTTTGTGATTGGGAAGAATTTTCCCTCCTCTTCCCTAAGAACAAGACAAGGAACATCCTTCCCCATAAGACTGTAAAGGTAGGGAGTAGGATGTTATGCCAGTGCTTTAACATTTGAGGAACCATTGAGTGAATATTTAAATGTACAACACTATTAAGGGAAATATTTAAACCCACTTCCCTCCATTGGAAAAGGGTCATTGCTATCCAATACAGTTACTCTTTTGCAGTCAGGAGTGTTTTGACCAACCAGCATTACCACATAATATATAGAGTGCTAGACTTGGAGTTAGGGATACCTAAGTTTAAATCCTACCTCAGATACTTCTTCAGTTGTGTGATTGGGGGCAAGAAATTTATCCTCTTTGAGTCTCAGTTTCCTCATTTGTAAAATAAAGGGATTTGACTCAATCACTTAGGCTCTTTCTAACTTTAAATCTCTGATTCTAACCAGGAGCCTTGTATTTCAAAGGAATGGGGTTTTCATTTGACATTTATTTTTAAATATCACATAAAGTAGCACCCTTGATACCAAATATTTCATTGAAGAAAAGCCTACCAAACCATTATCAGATGTAGAAAAATCAATAGCAATTATTTTTATAAGACATACAAAACCACAGTGTTCTGGGCTCTGCCAGCTGGTGAAGTGTTACTAGCTAACTCACAAATGCAATTCCTGGGACTAATCAATGACTGGAAGGCATACAAATGGTTTGAGGTAGAGAAAGTTCAAGTTAAAATTGTCAAGAAAAACCTGCCATATTCATTTCAGCTCTCTGTGAGAAACAAAGAGAAAACAAATCAATCTTTTCCACCCTTCTTGAGAAGAATATAGGAAGAATCCTTAAGATCACCTAAAATGTGTTTCCTTAAACAGTTTCCAAGAGGTGGAAGGGATAGCATTTTCATAAATTGGTTTAATTTCCTTTAGCTTCCAAACAGCTAATTTTGCCTTTCATGAGAAATCAAATAATCTATATAAAGTCAGTGGGCATTGTCAATATGTAAGAGAAGAATGAGAAGCTGAATTCTTCAGTCAAAACTTTTAGACTGCCAAAGTGGTTTTCATTTGAGGATCTAAAAATAAGTTAATTTTTTTCTGCAAATGAGAATATTTATCTATGGACTAGGAGTCTAAGAACAGCTCCCTCCAAAAAAAGTTTAAACTTAAGGACATAAACATGTATAACATAACACATCTTACAAATGTATGAGTAATCACAAAATTAGTCAACATTGTCTGGATAATGTTTAATTTGGAGAGAAAAAGTAGAAGTTGCAGCATGGCTACCATGATACCATTGAACACCTGGAATTAATAAACTCTTCAAGTATGTGGGTGAGATTTCTCCATAAGTAAGCAAAATCCATCCTGTTGGTTCTCTATAAAATCTGATGGTATTACATAAGGAAGAAAGTGTTGTACTTGAAATCCAAAGATCTTAGCTCAAGTCTTGAATCACCACTTACTTGGTGGCCTTGGGCAAATCACTGAATATCTCTGGGCTTCAGTTTCCACATCTATATAACATTAGAGTAACTCCTCACATGGGGAAGACAGATTGGATGTGTTCTACCTAGATCAAAAGGACACAATTGTGAAAACTGCAGAGTCCAATTTAGGCTTAATGTGAAGTAATATTTTTTTTAGCAATTAAAATTGTGCATAAGTGGAATGTCTTAGCAAATAGTAAAGATTTGTAGAGACACAGAAACCAAGTGGAACATGGATATTCACTTGCTGTGGATCTTGCAAAAGGATCTCCTGATCAAGAATGGGTATGGTGAGATGATTTCGAAGATTCCCTCTGACTTTTGAGAGTCTATGCTTCCATGGAGCATATCAAATGAGATAATGCATATAAAAATACAGAGTGAACTATAATAATGAGAGTTCTATGAATAATAATAAGATTCTCAGAGACTTGAATATTGCCTGGCTCATAGTGGGCACTTAATAAATGATTATTGATTACTTAACTAGATAATGTGGGCATTCACAAAATTGTGGACATGTCTATGTTATGATCTAAATGGTTAAAAAAAAATAACTCCAATTGCAATTGTAATGGGAAAGTCAATTCAAATGAGGAAAACTATTCAAGACTACTTAAAATCAATGAATATGTTGGTCCAGTTTGAAATGAAGCTATTAGTAATCTGAGTATGACTTATATGTGTTTGTGATAAGCATACTAAACAAAACAATAAAATCTTTAGAAAGTACTTGTGAGACATTCAGATTTTTAATACTTAACTTCTATGAGTCAGAAAGGTAGAAAAAATAAAGCTGTTATGCTTCAGCTTGTTTATATTGTTTCTCTGAAGTGAGAATCAATTATTTTGAATAGTTGGTTTATTTTTCCTTTTCCCCCTCTGGGCTATAATCCTCCATAAAATCCTCTTCCATGCCTCATCCTGGCATAGAGGTGACCTTGGGTTCTTGCAGGCTTTGTCAGCAGAGCACAAGTTCTGGCAGTTTGTACCACTTTGGAAAAGCCTCAAATATGACTGAATGACAGACTGAGTCTGTTTTCCAAGGATCAATTTAGTTAATTTCAGAGAGGTACAGCACCAGTGGTCTGGACATCTGCCAATGATGGGGAAAGGAGGGCACATAGTAGCCCATTGAATGAAGAAAATTAAAAATTTCTTTTGGTTCTATGTGACTCCATTCTGCTTCTATGTGATGGTGGGGAAATGGTGGGAATCACAGAGTTTTTAGACCAATAAAGATTTCAATTTGACTGCTGGCACTTGAAATATGAGACTCTAATGAAACAGCTAAGTATATTTCTAGGAGACCTGAATCATATCAATATTGACATTCTTACTATAAGCAAAACCAGAAAAAAAAAGTTGCAGTTACATCAAATTCACTGGGTTCATAGTTACTCCTAGGAGAAGTTTAAAAAAAAAAGGAATTGGTGCAGTGGACTTTATGATATTCACAAAAACTACAAGAAACATTTTGTATAACAATATGTTGCAATACTAATGATAAATACTTGTAAAAAGACTACCATGAAAAAATTATAGCAATTTATACACCAATGAGATAAATGAATGAGTTCAACAAAAAAAGTTTCAAACAAAAAACAAATAAAACAAAAAAGACTCACACCTCAATATCATGAACACTTCATTTTTTTATGAAAGGATCAACGAGCAATGGATGTGGAGAACATTAAATAATAACCCATGGAACACAATTGGATTTATTTTCACAGTTAGGAAAAGCCCTGTTATCAATATAGGAGTTATGCCTGAATCAACTTTGTACAGTAGATCATTGACTTGGAGTTAAAATCAGAATGTGAAGAAGGAGGACAAGGACAGGGAGATGAGGAGGAGGAGGAGGAGGAGGAAGAAGAAGAAGAAGAAGAAGAAGAAGAAGAAGAAGAACAAGGAGGAGGAGGAGGAGGAGGAGGAGGAGGAGGAGGAGGAGGAGGAAGAGGAGGAAAAGGGGGAGGAGGAGGAAAAGGGGGAGGAGGAGGAGAAGAAGAAAGAGGAAGAAAACAAAAATAAGAAGATGAAGAAGAAAGGGGGAGGAGAAAAGGAAGAAGAAGATAAAAAGACAGAGGAGAAGGAGAAGAAAAAGAAAGAGGAGGAGAAGAGGAAGAAGAAAGAGGAGGAGGAAAAAATGAAGAAAAAGAAAGAGGAGAAGAGGAAGAAGATGAAAAAGAAGAAAGACAAACAAGGAGAAAGAAGGAGAATGGCAACAAGATGAAGAACAAGAAGAGAAAACAAGAACAGGAAATAATAGTGAGAAAATTATATTGATATGATATTAAACCCTGAATTATTTCCAAAAGTAGCTTTAAAAAATATAAGAAATGGACAACAGAACTGATATCAATGCCAACTATAATAATTTCATACAGAAGTTTAACCAATATAAATTACTTTCCACAAGGAGACTAGAAAAGCCTAGTCTTAATCTGAAGACATCTGAATTATTTGCATAAGATGTAGAGAGATGGCCACCAAAGGCAAAGCTAGATGAAAATATAAACTCATTTTGCAAATTTTATGAAGAAGAACGATGCATGGTTATGAGCAGAGAAATATAAAGCAAAGAAAGGCAGCAAAATGGAAAGACAGATAAAAAGGAAATGTGGCAAGATATCCTGATAACCAACTGTCTCAAGAACAGTTTTCCACCCATTCACTCCCCTGGACTTCATTGTAATCTCCAGAAACTCAACATCCTGCAAAACTTCATCGATTCTGAAATTCACCTCCTCAGCATCTCCTTCCCCTGTATCCCCTTCCTCTTCCTGATTGGAGAGAATGGAGAGCAGACCTCGGAGAGCTCCTTCAGATCCTCCTTTTTTTTAAGGGGCCTCATGACAGCTATCTTATCATTTTCCACCAGCTTCAGGTTTTCATCATGTACCCCTGTCCACTGTTACATCATGAGCTCTTTGAGAATAGGGAGTATCTGTTGCCTTTCTTTGTAACCCCCATCTCTTAGTAAATGTTTATTAACTTTTTCTCCATCAAAGATGATGGATTCACTATTATTGGAACTAACACCACAGTCCCTGAAGTGTTTTCAGAAGAGGAAGAAATGGCACTAAAGAGAATGAAAAAGAGAAAAGCAGCTATATTGGGCAAATATAAAGAGAGAAGATTACACTGGAGGTGATACAATTATGAGGACATTAAGGGACTGATTTTCAAGGTTTTTAAATAAGAGAAAGAAGCCAAAAGGATGGAAAATATATTGTTAGTGTTAGAAAAAGTAAGCGAAGTATAAGTACATCAGTGACTATTGATCTACATGTTTACTCTCCAACCTATTAAAAAAAACTTTATGAGAGCAATCAATACATGAATTGAAGGTACCCTTAACAAGGGTATTAGAATGGAACAAGAAATATGTAATCACTCAAAAGAGACTGGCCTCACTAAAGACCAAATGGATGAAAAATATTTCTTGTCATGGTCCAACAGTCAAACATCAGAGCATGCCAGGAGCTGCCCCTGACTCTTCAATATCCAGGTAGTGGTAAAGTTATATCAGTAGTCTGAGTCATCAACCTCTTGAGCTAATCAAGATTCAAGAATGGTTTCAATGCCTTAAAGAAAAAATTAGCTATCTCATAGGGGATTAGAAAATTAGAATATCACTCACACCATGACAACTTTTTTCATTAGCAATAATATGTATATCTGGGACAGACCATCCACATGGACAATGAACTTGGCCCAGAGTTGGAAAGATGAAGGAGAGCAGACTGTATTATGCTCAGAACTGTCCATTTTATCTCCTCTTTTAGTGAACCCAAACTTCCCATGTGAACATAAGACCATTTTTCAACACTAGTGTTTTATTTTGAGTGCTTAATTGGGGTCTTTAGCTGTGTACCACTGCTTCTGAAGAACTAAATGAGTACTGTAACAGCAAAGATAATGGAGAGGTACATAGGTGGGTGTGATCAGACCGCAACACATAATCAATAAGGAATTTGAAAGAAGTGGAGAAAGAATGTAATTAAGAAATTGCATGTCAAGAAGAAAATAACGGGCAGCTCCCATGACAAAAAATGAAAGATGACTGGTAGACAGCCAGTATGTTCTGTTGATACTCTTATGGTCTCAGGACAAAATGAGGAGAGCTTTAAGCACAGTGGGTGGAATTTAGGTGGTCAGCTTTGGGGAGAACATGGACAAGACTGTCAAAGGATGGGCAGGCATAGATAGACTGCAATCTGAATCATTGGAGGAAATCAACATGCAAATAACTATATGTGTGTATATATTTATGTATGTATACATATACACATACATACATATGCATTCAACACTCAATTGTTTTACAAAGGAATTTGGTTTAGAAGGTACAATCAAAAATATACAAACTCCCTTCCCCCAACATATGGAAGGCACATTCGTCTTCCACTCTGCACCACTTTAGTCTCTGGGGAGGGGAAAAGGATTAAGTTACAAGTTTAACTTGGTTCCCATAGAGCACAGGTACACATCTGTGTTTACCTCTGTGTGTATATACACATACATGCACACATATGTATACTTGCATATATGTGTATGCATGTATACCTACACATGCACACTTGTGTATGTGTATATACATAAATACATACATATATACATGTGTGTACATATATATATATATATTATATGGTAAAGAGGAACTAATGTCAGAGGGAAGGCACTTAATGAAAGAAGGAATAAGGCTACAGAGAAGTTCATGTAGCTTCAGGCAGGGTAAAGAAAAATGTGAATTCAAAAAAAAAAGTCCCTTTTGAAAGATGACTAAAGAAAATCCTCACAACAGAATAGTAGAGAAACAAGGTCCTTGTGAAATAGAGACCCAAACAAGGGACAAGGCAATGTTTGTTTGTCGTATGGTCAATTCAAAAGTAAAATTCCCCGCCCCCATGTGTTTTCTACCAGACGGATCCCAGTACATTTGAGGACCTAGCTGCATTTTATTAACTTCAGCATCATCTTGGGTGACATTTTTGTGGGGCTAGTTCCAACCATTGCCTTGAGAGATAATTGCAAGCAGGAGTTTGTGGTATTGCTGCTCAGCTAAGACTATGATTTGCATCACTAGCAGGAGAAATGCACAAAGGAGAAAGTGGAAAATCCAATTCTTCTGTCTGGAAAGTAATTTCATCCATTGTGCCTGGAAGCACTAGAATGACATTAGATATTTGCAGAACCTGCCATAATGGGCAGCATACTCACACAGCTGCAGGGAATCATGGGGCCCCAAGAAAAACTCAGAAATCTCTTAATTGTTTGGGAACTAAGGTCTTTGGCTCTGGTGTAATCGGGTGGACCCTAGAAATTCCTCTATGACTGGTAATCAAACCTGAAGAAATAGTTTATGGGGAATAAGAAATCATAAATTGGTTCTAAGAACATCAATACGGAATTCTAAAACGGCACAGAATCA
This sequence comes from Potorous gilbertii, assembly GCA_028658325.1. NCBI lineage: Eukaryota > Metazoa > Chordata > Mammalia > Diprotodontia > Potoroidae > Potorous > Potorous gilbertii. The sequence continues at coordinate 104,163,864 of CM053774.1, read as the reverse complement.
TTCCTTAGGTGTTGTCAGCTGTTAATCAAGGATTTTTTTTTGTCGTTAATGCTGTTTTTGCAATTATATTTTATTTTGTCTTTCTGCCGTCAGGGACTAGACTAAAAAAGTCTCTAAGGTTTCTTCCAACTAGAAAATTCTACGATTCTAACACAAATCACCTATTGTATTTTATTCCAGGTACACCAGACAATGGAACTGACCAGTAAGTACAGCCATGCTTATAATGCTGGGGATGGGGGGCTCTGATAAGAGTTGGCATGGAGTTATAGAAATGTCATTGGCTTCATACACAGAGGACCTGGGTTCAAATTCTATTTGCCTTGTTTACTTATATGTATGACCTTGGGTATATCACTTTACCTTTCTTGTTCTCAGTTTCCTCATTTGTAAAATGAGGAAGTTGGACCATCAATAAATCAATCAATGAACTATTTATTATTGATTATTATTAATTGCCTAATGTGTGCCAGACACTGAGCTAAGCACTGGACTATATGGCCTCTGAAATAATTCTAGATCTATGTTCCTATAAGTCTATCTTTTTTTAAAGGAAAAGTATGTTACAAAGACAAAAGCTTGAAGACTGAAAACCTGAGAGCAACTCCCAACTCAAATATTAGCACAAAACCAAGGGGCAGTTATTTAAATTCCCTGGACTTCAATTTTCTCGTTAATAGAATAATTATAATATAATTTTTACTTTCAATCTCAAGAGGAGTGTTGTAAGGGAAGTGTTTTTTAAAACTTTTAAAACTTAAAAAGCTATGTGTCTCTCTTTTCAGAAGCACAATACAACACAATAAACATTTATTAAGTGCCTAATGTATGCTAGGCACCATTCTAAGTTCTGGGAATGTAAATAAGAAAAAGAAAAATAGTCCCTACCCTCAAAAAGCTTACAATCTATTAGGGAAAGGTAAGGCAAAAAAGGGGACAGGGTAGAGGATACAGAAGTGAATAGAAAGCTTTGTGGGCGTTGGCAAATTAATAATTAAGGCTGCGTGGAAACTCTCTATGTACAGGGTAAGAATATTTAAAGAGAGGGATACTGGGTTGGAATATATTAAAGACACCCAGAAAAATTATCCTGAGATAAAAGGGAAATTTCTCAATATTAAGATACCCCCATAAGAAAAAAAGAGAAATAGTATGGTATAATAGAGAATATGCTAGACTTTGGTTTGAATTCCAACTCACACCTTATAATATTAAATTAGGTTTAGGGGGAAAATCACTTAACCTGGCCAAATTGCTTAACCTCTCTGAGCCTCAGTTTCCTCATTTGTAAAATTAGAGTGTTGGATTCGGGGAATTGTTAAGATCTCTTTCACTTTTAAATGTTTGATCCTATGTTAGAATTTGCCCAAGGAAATCTACATATAAATGAGACTATACCAAGCCCTGGGTTCATGCTTAAAGAATAATAATATTTGAAAGCTGAACTGCATGTCCTTATCTTCAGGAATGACTCTGGGGCTACAGAGTCTTTGTATAAAATGACAAAATAGCTAAAAGCAGATAGGTTGGCCATTAAAGTCAAGGAGAGAGAGAAAAGACCTTAGTAGTTAGAAATGAAAATAACAAACCCAATGCACACGTGCATTTATGCAAAGCTGAATTAATCTCAAGGGAGAAAGATAGAAGGTTATTGTCATTTTTTTTTGAGTATCAAAAAACCTTTTAAAAAAAAATTTCTTTCCCAGCATGCCTGCCTGCATGAACTAAGAAAGGAGACTTTGGTATAAAGATAGGAAGAGGAAAAGGAAGGAGAAGATAAAAAGCATTTATTTAGCATCTACTAGGTATCAATCACTGTACTGTGCACTTTACAATAACATCCTATTTGTTCCTCAAAACAGCCCTGGGAGGTAGGTTCTGTTGTTATTTTATAGAGGCAAACATAGTGAAGGTAACTTGCTTGGGCTCTCATATCTATTAAGTATCGGAAGCCAAATTTGAACTTGGGTCTTCCTGAATCCAAGCCTGGCAGCCAAGTGCCTAGAAAATGCTCAGGTCTGTAGGAACATTTCTATCTCTGTCACTTTCTATTTTAGTACTGGAGACTTTATGTCATTTACTCTGAATCTACACGTGTTGGTCTTTGTTTCATCTGATCAATATTTTCATATCAGAATGGAATAGAATATTTTTTTGGTTTGGTTTAAACCACAGACTAAAAAGACTGTGTGTGTGCATGTATAAACAGAAGTAGAATCTATTGTAGATACATATAAGTAGCTGTTGTTTTTTTTCTCGATAGTATGTACTTTTCTGCACAGATAAATCATGCCAATTTTTTTGGTGCTAACTTTATCTTTCTCATGTAAATAGGCCCCAATCAGATAAAGAAAGTGTTAAACTTCTCACTGTCAAGACGATATCTCCTGAGACCAGTAAGTACTCTTTTTTATTGTACATAAGGAGAATATTTTACTTAGATTTTGTTAAAGTAAAAATGACATAAAATCAACACTTTGTAGGAAACAGCCAAGTAAAAATTCCAATAAAACAGAAATCATTTTAAAGCAAGATGAACCATGGGGGTACCTTTGCTTAATGACGATGCTGAACTAGATGACCTCAAACTGTGTTTCAAGCCCTGCTGAGGATAAGAAAGAATGAGAGGTCACTTAAAGAAATTTGAATGTCAATTATGTTAGAAAGTGTATAATTCCAGAAATAACTATATTTGTCTTACGTTTCAGTATTTACCCTTTGCAGGGGAAAAACATTCAGAATGGAATCCAGGATGTTAATTCTGTCCATCTACCCATTCAATTAATTAACAAATATTTATTAATTGCCTACCCAGGCACTGGAGAATACCAAAAAAAAAAAAAAAGAAACAAAGAAACAAAAAAACCATTCTTGTCCTCAAGGAGCTTACACAAATGCTATTAAGAATATGATATACATATATGTGTGTGTGTGTACACACATATGTATGTGTGTGTGCATGTATATATATATATATATATATATAATTTTTAATTTTATTTTTAATTTGTGGAATAAAACAAGCATTTTCATAACAAAGCATAAGACAAAAGTTGATTGTACATAAATTTTCAAATCTACCATACACAACTTGCTATTCTTTTCAAATATAGAACAAAATTATCATGTAAATTTTTTTCTTCCCTCCCCACTCTGACCCTAGGGATGACTACTATTAGACACAATAGTTATAAATATATGTAAAATTATGCTATACCTACTTCTATTTATCAGTTCTTTCTCTGACTGCCCATTTTTTTTCATGCATCCCTTATAGTTAATTTGGGTACTTAAAATAGTCAAAATGAGTTAGTTGCTCAAAGTCACTCTTAAAACGATATTGCTGTTACTGTATATAATAGTCTCTTGGTTCTGATCATTTTCTTCTTCATTATTTCCTGCACGTATTTCCGTGTCTTTCTAAAATCATTGAGTTCCTCATTTCTTATAGCATGGTAGTGTTCTATCACAATCGTATATTGCAATTTATTCAGTCATTCCCACAATTTCCAGTTCTTTGCTATCAGAAAGAGAGCTGCTATAAACGTTTTAGAACAGTAGGTTATTTTTCTCTTTTCCCTAATCATCTTGGGAAATAGACCCAATAGTGGCATTGCTGGGTCAAAGAGCATAGGCAGTTAACTCTTTGGGCATAATTCCACATTGCTCTCCAAAATGGTTGGAACAGTTCACAATTCCACCAAGAATGAATTAATGTCTCAATTTTTCCACATTCTGACCAACGTTGTCATTTTCCCCTTCTATAATTTGAGCCAGTCTGTAAAATGCTATCTCAAAGTTGTTTTCATCTTTGTTTCTCTAACCAATAATAATTTAGAGTATTTTGTATGACTATGAATTACTTTGATTTCTTCATTGAAAAACTATATCCTTTGACCATTTATCAAAAACATAATTTAATATATTTAAATATAGTTTAGGGGAAAGGACTCTAGTTACTGAGGATAGTAAGATAGGTCTTATGTAGGAGAGGGTATTTAAGGAGAGCCCTGAAGCTAAGGATTCTAAGGGCAGAAGTAAAGGGGCCTTTTGACATCAATGCAAAGCTCAGAGAGATGGGAGCTGGAATATTGTGAATGGGGAGCCCAGCTTAACTAGATAATAGATTGTGTGAAGGGGAATAATGTACAATATTCGCTTAAACCATGCTATGAAGGACTTTAAATACCTAAGAGAGGATTTTACCTAAAGACAAAAGGGAGTCAATAGAACTTCTTGAGTGTGAGGGGTGGGAGATGAAATAATTATCAATTTGGCAGCTGAGAATGATGAATTTAGGGAGGTAAGAGACTGGAGACAGGAAACCAATTAGGATGCTATTGGAATATTCTAGGCTGGAGTGATGAAAGCCTAAATTTAGAGTGATGGCTACATGGGTGGAGCAAATGGAATGGATTCAAGAGATGTTGGAAAGGTGATAATCCTCAAGACTAGGTAAATGATCAAATATGAAGGAGCAAGGGAGAAAGAAGAGTTGAGGATAAGTCATGGGAGTTAAACAAACCTGAATGACTGGTGATACAACAATGCCATCAAAGATAGGAAAGGAAGGGAATAAAGAAGGGTGCATTTGGAAGGAAAGATAATGACCTTTGTTTTGAACATGTCAAATTTCAGATGCCAAAAGATATGGGGCAGCTAGAGTGTCACACAGCTAGATTAGAGTGTCACACCTGGAGTCAGTAAGGTTCATTTGTCTCAGGCAATGACTAGCAGTGTGGTCGTGGGCAAGTCATTTAACACAATTTGCCTCAGTTTCCTCATCTGTCAAAAGAGCTGGGGAAGGAAATGGCAAAACACTCCAGTACCTCTTCTAAGAAAACTCCAAATGGGGTCATGAAGAGTCAGACATGACTGAAAAATTACACAAAATTTGCCTTTAAATTGGAAACTTGATGATACTTACTAGCTGATTATAGCCATGTATAGGTCATTCAAGCATTCTGAGCCCCACTTTATCTATAAGTAAGTTAAAGATGAACATATCTGTCTTGCCCAAGGTACAAGGCTTCTGTTAAGATTTTCCAACCTTAAAGTTCAGTTCTTATTATTAAGAAAATTTATCCTCAAATGCGTATCCAGAAGCCTAGACATTTTGTGTATAGAGTGTGGATTGGAGAGGATTCTTCAGCAGGTATTTATGGATGGAGAGGGATATGAGGAAGGAAACTAGTTCCCTATGTTCATCCCATACATTTGAGTTTCCTTTCTACAAATTTACTCTGTACAAATTGTCTTTTCTTCTCTAGAAATATGGGGGGAAGAGACATTTTTAAATTGGGGCTGATAATTTCAGTGCTCCACATACCTGTATTTTCTCTGGTCATCCCTGGTAGTCATTATGGGACTAAGTCAGAGTGTGATCTTCTCTGTAGTCACTAACCTATCCTCCCTCCCCTTGCCTTACTTCTCTCACACATCTGAGAATGGAGATTTAATCATTTATACCCATTACAATAATCAATTCACCTTTTTAGCCTAGTGGAAATATACTTGCTTTTGGGTCCACATGGCCTCTTCCTCTGCTATTTTATGGAGTTTACTTTAGATGAAAAGTTATTAACAAAATAAATATTAATATACATAATAAAATAACAGCACAGAGCCCCCAGCTAGAAAATTTACTGAGTGAATAGAGATTTATTGCTCTAACCTCATTAAAAATATGTATATTTCCAGCTAACTAAAGTTTTCCTGAACCAAGTAAACATATCTGCAACAATGTACTGTGACTTACTCATAACAATTCAATAACTTACTCATGACTTACTGTAAGGTTTTATATGAAATCAAATTAAACCCATTAATATCCAGGAGTAAATTAAAATGTGTCGAAATTAACAAGTATGCTTGGATTTTGTAGGTACCTAGTTGGGAAATGAAGCCATCTCCCCTTTCATGGGACAGCTAGGTAGCACAGTGGATAGAGCACAAGACTTGAAGGCAGAAGGAGCTTGGTTCAAATCTGGTCTCAGATTCTTATTGGCTGGTGAACCTGGTCAAGATACCTAACTTCTGTTCACTTCAGTTTCATCATCTATAAAATGGGGAAAACAATGGCATCTATCTCTGAGGGCTGTATGCTCCATATAAATGTTTACTATTACTACTACTGGAGATGTTCCTACTGAACTTAGTTTACTGTGATCAGACCCTTTTATTTTGATCAAGCTTTTTAATGGCAAGTAAGAAGGTCCTACACACTCCATTTCAAGTCAATCTGTCTAAGAGCTCTTTTCCATCTCTTTTTTCTGCACACCCACTAAAAAGTCACAAGTGGGAATGCCTTTAAGTCCTTACCCTATTTTGGGCTCAGGGTATATCTTCCAATTAAAAAATAGTTTTCCTTAATAGTCTTCAGCCCCAAAACAATCAAATTTATCTTGTCTGGAAAAATAATCAGAAGAATTAACTATGCTTTTGGACAGATATTCATAGACTTCTCTCAACAGAGCATCTTCTCAGTTTCTAACATTAAAATGAACTAATAAACTACACATATAAACAGTAATGAGGTGGAATACACCAATGTGTAAATTCAGAAACGTATTCATTCAAATTGAGCTCTATGTGCAAAGTCTCTTGGGCAATGCAAAGATAAATAAGGCATGTTTCCTGCCTTCAAGAAGCAAAGACAATTCAGTAGGGGGTAGAGGGAGAATAAGATATGTACAAAAATAACTGTAATACAAGACAGAATTTGAAGCATGCCATGAAAGAAATAGGGAGAGGTGTGGGGATTCAGGGGGAAGAAAAATCATGTTCTTTATGCAGTCTTCCTTAATCATATCCATACCTACTGCCCTAAAATAAATTAGCATTTGAGCTGAGCCTGGAATGATGGATAGATTTTTTTATATAAAGGGATTATAGAGATACAGAAAGAAGGATCCTCCATGCTTAGCAGAGTGCTTGACATAGAGTAAGGGCTTAATGAATGGTTTTTCATTCATTCACAATAGATGACTGAATTATAATGGGGGAAGAGAGGAAAGAAGGAAATGAGCATTTATTAAGATCTGTATGTGCCGGGAACTGGTTTAAGCACTTTACAAATATTATCTCATTTGACTTTCATAACAACCCTATGAAGGACGGTTATCTTTATTTTACAGCTGAGGAAACTGAGGCAGACAGTAATTAAGTGACTTGTCCAGGGCCACACAGCTAGGAAATGTCTGCGGGAATAGTTGAACTCAGATCTTCTTTACTCCAGACCCAACACTCTATTCATTGTGCCACCCTGCTTGCCAAGAGTGGCAAGGATACAGTGGATTTGAGAGAAAGGGCATGGTTAACAATATCCAATGCTGCATAGAATTTCAGGAAGATGAAGATGTTTGTAATTATGTTCGAGGAAAATTCTTAAATAACTAAACAGAATCTCCAGAGGCACAGACCTCCTCAACAACAAAAAAATCGAGGACAAGTAATCTCTGAAGCCACCAGCGATGTTTTCAGTCACTTTCTGTAGTAGCCCAATCTCATCAAAATCCATATCCCGTATTCCTTTTGAATCAAGAATATGATGAACACCCTAAATTTCTGATGTAAAATCTGTCCACCCCCAACTCGTTTTATGAGTTCTTTACTGGGTTAGCATTCTTCAAATCAAATATTCTTGAACTTTTCAATGTTGATTCTGGGAATTTAAGACCATTTTTGATATATGACAAGGAACACAGCCCTGCAACTGAATGGACATCTGGATTGATGTTGAGTTAACTAAAAAGATTGAAATTATTATGTGACAAGGACCATATTAATCTGAATATAGACTGTCCTTGAATATGGAACATGCCCTAGAAGAAAATGTTTTGTTTTTACTATAGTGATATATAAATATATGTAGTTATGTATGAATATATACACATATGTAAGTATATATATATATATATATATATATATATATGTGTGTGTGTCTATGTGTGTATATTGTATAGGTATATATAAAATATTACAGGTATTCATAATATGTTATGCTATTAACTATATGTTATATATCCATATTATATATATATATATATGTTCATTTTATATGTGTGTATATTATTCTAAAAGTGTTAGTGCAATTTTAGGCTTCAATAGCTTAAAATAGCACTTAGATCTTTGGGACACTATCAGTCTCTATCATCTATCTATACACACACATACATGTACATAACTGTATACATGCATTGCATATACATACATGTCTGTATATATATATGAATATATATTTAGTGGACACAATACATATGCACATGTTAATGTATTTATTTAATGTGAAATATTTTTAACATATATAGCCCGTAGAAACTCTGAAGTATCCTTATCTGCAATTATCTCAATTCACATTCCTACTGATAAGTCAGTTTTCTAGATTTTATCTGTAACTTCTCAGGGTTCTAGGGTTATGCTAAGGGTCATAGGTGATTCTCTAAAGCTATAGGCTTGAACTCCCCACTGGTATGCTTTTCCTCCAAATTTATCATTTGAGAATCAATCATTTAGCCAAACTAAATAGTTTTTAGCAAGAGGTATTAACTGAGATGATACATTAAAAATAATCTAACTAAACACCTTCTTCCTTCCCCCAATGTCTCTTACACACTAGCTTATGAGTATAGGAAGAGTCCAGGAAAAAGAAAGTACACGTATCATAAGGGTAGTTCACCACTCCTGGTCCTTTCCTTCTATCTGCCCTTGGATCCCAGTGTTCAGTCTCCATTTGACTTGGGCACACAAGTTAGGACGGTGATAGGAAGTTTAATGACTTCTGAGCTCCCCATGTCTTCCTCAGGCCAAAAGGAACATGGCTAAGGTAAAAGTTGAGTCCTTTCCTTCACCAGCACCCTCCTGCCATATGGTTTCTCTTCAGTAACACAGTGGAAAGCCACACTTACTCAAATATCCATAAAAATCTCCTATGCCAGATAAATCTATGCTTTATACAGGACCCAGAGGACATAATGAAATCCCATGACCAACTGAAATATTCCTCATTTGGCGTTAATTGTTTTTATCAAATGGTTTTTAATATCTTTTCATATATAGTCAGACTTCTGACTGACCACTAAAATGTCTTCTTACTTAGCTATGGTGTCATGCTGAGTAGAGGTAGTTGTAACCCCACTCTCACATACACTTCTTTCCATTCAAATAAAGATATTTTATTCATGGCATAGTGAAATGTGCTCTTGGCTCCAAAGTAGAAAATATGGACTCAAATTTTGGCTCTGACATTTACTGGCTCTGTAGCCCCAGGCAATTCAGTTAACTTCTCTGGACTTCAATTTCCCTCATGTGTAAAATGGGGCTGATACTATTGAAACTGACCACCTCACAGGGTTATCAGGAAGAAAGCAATTTGTAATCACTTAGGCACCATAGGAAAAAAAGAACCCTGCATCATCACTACTCTTTTTATCTTTGTCACTTTGGCTGTAATTCTCTAATAGGACCTCTCAGTTTTATAGAAGTCAGTTTTTTAAGGGGGAAAGGAGGGAGAAAGAGAAAGGAGGAGTATAGCTTGGTTTGAGACAAATACACTCAGTATATGGTTTTCAAACCCAGTCACAAGAAATCCTATTACCATATTGAGGTATCCCATATACTGCGCTTCCCATGGGAACTATGTAAATATTTATTTTTCTTCTCAAATTAAAGTGTTTCACCCTCTTTCAGAATCATAGGGTCACTGATCTTGAAGTAGAAGCAGTAGTGTGCTAGCAAATTTTTAACACCTGACTCCAGAAGGGGAAAAAAAGTACATGCAATACACATTTAAGTTTAATATGAATTATTAACATCTCTTTTTTAGTCTCTCAGGCTTAAGTGACTTGCTCAAGTTCACACAGCTAGTGAGACTTCCTGACTCTAGGGTCAGTGCTCTATCCATTGTATGACATAGCTGCCCCCGAATTATTAACATTTTCTACATTACTTTCTTAAGTCTAGACTAGTGGTATCAAACTCATATAGAAAGAGTATCAGTAAATTTCACAGAGATCCCTGTGGGGTTCAAACTGGTGTAGAAAATCACATATCAACATTATCTATGCTCTATTGCCTTTTCAATTATTTTATTAAATAAGGGCAAGTCCAGCCTCAGACACTACGATGAAACATGCAACATCTTCCCATATAGGATCTGTAGGAGCTATTTAACCTCTTGAATCAGTTTGCGTATCTGTAAAAAAGGAAATAATAACTACCTGCCAGCTTTGCTCTAAGGATCAACTAAGGCAATGATTATAGAACACTTAGTGCACTACCTGATACCTGGAACATAGTAGGTGCTATGTAAATGTTAGGAAGCATTATTGTCATTTACCAATTATATTTTAAGTTATTTTTTATTTTATTTTAGTTGTTTATTTTTATTTTTCTATTTTTTGGAGGAGGTTGGTAAGGCAATGTGGGTTTAGTGACTTGCCCAAGGTCACACAACAAGTGCCTGAGACCAGATTTGAACTCAGGTCCTCCTGACTCCAGATCCTCAAATGTGACCTTTTGACTGAGTCTAAGTTTTATGGAACAAACCCTTTTATTAAGGGGATTTGTTAAGTGAAGTTTGGATTCAGTCAAAGGGTCACACTTGAGGACCTAGAGGGTCTCATGTGGGCTCAAGGCCACAGGTTCCCCACCCTGATCTGGTCCAAGTCCTTCATTTTATAGAAGGAGAAACTGAGACCCAGGAAACTGACTTGCCCAAGGTCATACAAGTAGTGATCACCAGAGGTATGATTTAAACACAGAATCACAAACTCCAAGGCCAGTATTCTTACTTACAAAAATGTTCCCTAAAACATGTCTTCCATAATGTATTTTGGGCATATCTTTCTCTCTAGAAATTTCAAAAAGTTAATGCAAACAATCTCTTGTTTTATTATGAGACAAAAAAAGATAATTGAGAAAACAATTTAATATAATTAAAATGTACCATTTGACAGAAGGGAAATAGTAATTGTCTTCATCGTCAACATCATCACCATTGTCATTATCTAATTGTTTTCATAGAAACTCTGCATTTGGATTCTCTTAAGTAAGGAAAAAAAGAAAAATCCTAACTGATTCCTTCCAAAGAGCTGTCAACCAGTAGACAAGCCTCCATTCCTATTCATCCTCCCCTTCCCCAAAGGGGCCCTTCTTGCCTTGCCTGAAGGGCTGGGTCCATTACCAACAGTTTCTGGAAGGAGGGGCATTACTTGTCTCTCCCTCTTTGTCATAGTTGCTGTCCTTCAGGTAATAAATGATTCCAGTGGGAGAGAACAAAACATTGGTTTCTGACATGGTCCAATAAAGGCTCAATTATTCTAAGTGGCAGACATTTGCCAGGCTGCCATGTGGGCATTATTGCTTTTCTCCCAGGTGATTAATGTGAGTTTTTCAGTGTCTCTGAATGATAAGGGTGATATGGAATTAATTCTTACCAATAGAAATGTCAGGTGCCATCACCTATATTAGGGATTGTGTTGCTCCTAGCTGTTGGACACTGTCACTTTTAATGGTATCTTTTCATGTCCCTACTCTGCTTCATCAAAGTTGCAATACCTCTCAACTCAGGCATCTCCTGGTTGGCCTATGAGCTGAAGATCATATTAACCCTGGAGTTCATAATGGAATTGGGGGGGTGGTTTGTTTGATAGAGGAAAGTCCTAGGTGATGAAACTCCATCACCTAATCCTAGTTGGCATGCTTTCTACAACTCATTGTCTTAAAGAATTGCCTTGAAGGGGAAGCTAGGTAGTACAGTGAATAGACCGCTGGCTGTGGAGTCAGGAGGACCTGCGTTCAAATCTGACCTTAGATACCTACTACTAAAAGAGTTACCTTGAGCAATGAGTAGTAACTTGCTCAGGGTTACATAGTCTGTGTGTCTCATAAGTGGAACTTGAACTTAGGTCTTCCTGGCTTCAAGGTCAAGACTCTAATTATTATGTATGCTAACATTCTACTGTAAATAGCAAAGGGCTTGCTGAGACTTGGCATCATAGTTTATTAGAGCTAGAAGGAATCTGAGATGTGCTTTGTTCTACCCACCCCTCTTATTTTACAAATTAGGAAACTGAGGCACTGAGAAGGTATGACCTGCCTACAGTCACATAAATAATATGAAAGACATGATGGGAATGCAAATCACCTAACTCCTACTCCAGGATGCCTCCAACTGAACTGAGAAACCCTCAATAGTTTTCCCATAAATGGCTCTAAACCCAAGGGATTTGGTTAAACAGAGCAAGAGCTCTATTTATGAGCCATCCTGCTTCACAAAGACTTCTCATTTGGAGAAATTATTTTGTTCTTTTGGTAGGAAGTATGGCCTACTGGATGAAGAGCTAGCTTTAGAATGAGGAAGACCTGGGTTCAAATTCTTTCTCTGAAAATCACTTAACATCTCAATGCCCCAGGAACCTTTCTATTATAATAAATGGAAAAAAAGAGAATTATTGCTTCTTTACCACCTCTTCCCCTAACTAGTGAAATCATAGCTCTAGTCTTAAAAAAAACAATACTTCACAGACACAGAAGTTTATTGGATTCTATTTTCATCAACTATAGAAAGGAAAATATCCTTAGAGCCAATCTGGATGCATCTTCTCATTTTAAAGAAGCAAAATAATCTTACCCTTTGAGATTTAGTGAAACTATAAGACTGAGGGTGAAGGGAGAGAAACAGATGCTGAAAGGCAAATAGAAAGCCTTTTAGATACCAAAGCGTTATTCTGCTGATTAAAGAAGTCTGAGGTTTGAATAGTTCGATTGTATATGAAGAGACCAACAAGACAGGGTATAGGGTACAGTCCCAGGGTACAGAACTATTCCATCCTTTTTTCCAAACCATTCATAGCTATAAGATCCAACAAGAGTCCAGGAAGTACAATTGGACTGAGCATCAGAATTAAAGATAAAGCCCTTCACTAAGTCATTTCCTCTGAATTGTGTGTGTGTGTGTGTGTGTGTGTGTGTGTGTGTGTGGTGAGCTATTTTTCAGTTATATGTGACTTTTTATGACCCTATTTGAGGTTTTCTTGGCAAAGATACTGGAGTACTTTGCCATTTCCTTCTCCAGCTCATTTTTACAGATGAGGAACTGAGGCAAGCAGGGATAAGTGATTTGCCTAGGGTCACCGAGCTAGTAAGTATCTGAGGCTAGATCTGAACTCACAAAGATGAGTTTTCCTGATTCCAAGTCCAGCACTCTATCCACTGTGCCACCTAGCTGACCCATAAAGAATTGTTAAAGGGGAAAAATTATTTCTAGCCTAGAGAAACTAGGCCTCAGAACTGAAGTTTTGTTTTAGGAGTCAAACAGGGAAGCTTTCTGCCAATCCTTCATTAAGGATCATTTACCATTACTGAAAAGATCACTGTAATACTTCAGGATTCTGTAGTAAACCATCAAACCAGGGAGGCACTAAAGGCTACATCCACCCAAAAAAAAACCAGCCCAGGGAGTCTAGTTAATTTACCCATTCAGTAAAACAATCACATTCTATAGAGAGACCAGAGGCTGAGTTTTCTGCCTAACTCAGTCTGGCCAAACAATCCACCTGGCCTGTGCCGGTAGCCACTAAGTGACTTGCTTAACCTAGCCTACCAACAAATTGGACCCATTCAGCTTAAACACTGTGTTGTGTAATAAACCTACCTGAACAGCAGAACAACTCTCCAATCATATTCTCCCATCAAATTTCTAGAGGACACTGGAGAAAGAAAGATCTTGCAGTGCTAGAGTTATGAGTTGCTTTGGCAAGGTATAGTCCCTATATGTGTGCATCACTATCATTGGAAATTCATGATCAGTCTTCCCTCTTTAGACTTTCTATATATATGTATATATACATATATGTATATATACAGATATAAAGACTATGTGGAAAGGGTTTTGTAGCTACTGCTATTATTCTGCTATTTGAGTAAATATATTTGCTAAGAACTAAGCCACCTGGTTGATCATTAGGGGGAAGCAAACTGGTAGGGGTTCATGAGCTACAAGTATCAGAAAGATAGCCAACCATAAGATCGCTACTAGAATCTGAGGAGTAGTAATAGAAACCCAACCTTCAAAGCTAATGCGAGATGAGGGAGTGAGTCCAGAGGGGATGCTACAAAGAATTAAACTGAGGCCCAGAAAAGTTGAATAACTTGTCCAGATTCACACAGGTTAAAAATAGAAAAGCTAGGATACCACCTAGTTCTCCTGATTCCAAATCCAGTCTTATTTACACTACCACATACTGACCCAAGGTTCTTTTTTAACAGAAATAGAACACACAAATAGCAAGCAGAGAAACCTAAAAAACTAAATGGATACCTACTGAGCTGAAGTGGGAGGCCAGCTGTGTCTGTGCTGACATTCTAGCAAGGGAATTGTGTTCCCTTTGAAAAAATAGCCTGTGAAATTCCATGCCTGTTCTTATCAACTGTCTGAGCTCATACATCAAAATATGTCTTCTGTTCTTTAGGTGAGCAATCTGCTCAAGGGAAAAATAAAAACTGACAATCTGATGAGTCCTCTCCACCCCTGGGCCAATAAGAATGTAAGTTTCCTGCTTTCATTCCTTTGCTGTGATTTTTGTTAATATCCAGTATCATTAGCCTGCCTCAGCTTTGTTGCATTTTTTTTGAGACTATTATAAACTGAAAAAGTAATGGATTGTGTCAGTGAAATGCTCAAGTCCTATTTTTCTTTAAAAAATTTTTCAGAAGTAAAGGAAAATGCCAAGAGAATGGATTTTTTGAGGTTGTTTTAGAAATCCTTCTGGTCAGTCTATATCCTGTGGAATATCGGAAGGTCACTCTCAAGGGCAGTGCAGGGCAAAGTCATGACAGTACCTTTTGAGTACTGTTTCAAGATGTGACTCAGGTCTATTTCTTAGTGGAAATAATTAATAATACATTGATATCAGCTATTCACACATATTATCTCATGTAAGGGCAACAATAACTGTTTGACATAGATAATATATGCAGCATAATAAAAGCAGACATGTTGGGGTTTACTAAATGTGAAGCCCTACATTGAGAACATAAGATCAAAAGATTTACAACTGAAAAGGACTTACAACAAGATCATCTACTTCAACCCTTTCATTTTCTAGATGAGCAAATAGGAACTAGAGAGGTTTAGTCACTTTCCCAAGTTTCCGTAGATGGTGGGCATTTCGGTGGTGCAGTGGGTAGAGTTCCAGCCCTGGAGTCAGGAGGACAGAAGTTCAAATCCAGATTTAGACCTGGACAAATCATTTAATCTTGTTTGTCTCAGTTTCCCCATCTGTAGAAAGATCTGGAGAAGGAATGGACAAACCACTCCAGTATCTTTGCTAAGAAAACCCCAACTGAGGTCAGAAAGAGTCAGATATAACTCAATGACTCAACACCAACAACGTCTTATATTGCAGGGCTAGTCCAAGAAGAGTCTATCTACTGTGGCATACAGGAGTAGCAATAAGATCGCTCTTCCTCATTAACTATCCTATTCCATGGTCCATCAGACTACTCAGAAACAAGGCAGAAAAAGTGAGATGACTAAGTGGTATAGTAAAAAAATCACCAGACTTGAAGTCAGAAAAAATCCAGTTCAAATCCTGATTCAGATACGAATAACTAGGTGTGTGACTCTGAACTCACTTATCCTTTCTCAGTCTCAGTTTCCTTATGGAAGTACATACATCACAGAATTGGTGATCTTCTGAAACCAATGAAGAGGTTTAAATAGTTAGGTGCTCCTCTATACAGTTAGATGCTAATACCCAAGTTTCCAGGATGGCTATAATAAATGTGATGGTAGCTGTAACAATTATCTATTGCTTTAGTTTACAGCATGCTTTTTTCCCCACAACACTTTGAAAGAAATGATATAAGGAATGTAATTAATAATCATAGGAATCTATGCATTTACATGTTACTTTAGCATCAATGAAGTACTTTTCCTAACACAACAATGACCCTGCTAGGAATATAATGAGAATATTTTAGAGCTGTCCGTTGTCCGACATCAGATTTGAAACTCAGGTCTTATGATTTCAATACTAACAACTTTCTTTTCCACTATGTTTTGCTGACTCTTCTGGGTAATTTCCTAGATACTAATAAATATCCATGTCAGAGTTGGAACATTTGTTAAGCACTTATAAAGTTCAAAGTATACGAAGATGAAAAATTATACAGCCTGTGCCATCCTTGGCCACCACAAACACTCTGGCTTTAGGTTTTAAAATGCACTAAGACTTTCTGTTAAGGTAAGAGCAATATCTTAACCCCTCCCCCCATGCAATTTAGACTAGGTTGTTTTTTTCCTTAAGTAGAGAGTTTCCTCAAGACATGTTTGGTTGAGGGCCCTAAAGGCGCTGATGTCACTATTGATGTCACTTCCGTATTGCCTGAGTACAAAGTACCCATGAGGAGCTCTAGTCAAACTGTGAAACTTAGTTGGTGAATCATGATGGGTAACCAAGGCAGGGAAAGTTTACTTCACTGAATCAAATAGAGATGGCCTTAATGCCTACCATTGTTGAGTATCTTTCTGCCATAGCTAAATATATTTCTATTTCCCATAATTTGGGCAAGTCTCTCTGGCACGTTAATCAGAAGAAAACAAGTAGATCAAAATGGGTGTTTGTATGAGTCTGAACCAGGTATCTGGTGCTATCATTCCTTCGCACTCCTCTCCCTTGTCCCTCTACCCTTCCCTCGTTTCAAAGGATCAGTGTGTTCCCATAAGGGCTGAGTTTGTGACAAGAAGGACTTTCAGAAAGTAGCTTTGACTGCATTTCTAGCTTGATCCTGATTCGGACACTGTCCCATCAACCTAAAGATGTGTTTTAAGAATCCACACCTAATACTGAGTGGTGTGATGATTAACAGCAAGAGAGATCAAGAACGAAATTGTGTCGGAGGTAGTGTTTGAGGCGACCTTTAAAAATTGGATGGGAATCCAGAAGATGAAGACAAGAAGGTGCACCATTCCAGGCACAGAGAACAGTGTGAGCAAAAGTACATAGGAAAATAGAGGCTGTGTCCAAGGCATATAGAGTACCCAAGATTGAGATGGGAGATGAGGTGCAGGACTTTAAATTCCAAAAAAAAATAAATTGAATTTTATTCAGTATTGACCCCTGAAGACTTTTGAGAGAGAATTCTATGATTAGGATTAGAAAGATCATTCTGGCAGCCATAAGAAGAACAAATTGGAGGATTGGAAGCCAGGAAAAAAGGATATTATAGTAGCCTACAGGTCTATAAGATCTCTATTAAGTTGCTGGCCCTAGTGATTCAAGAGATCATTTAATCAAAAGATATTTATTATCTTTGTTTTTGTTCATTTGTTTAAGTCATGTCCTACTCTCCGTGACCCTATTGCGGGTTTTGTGGGTTTTCTTGGCAAAGACACTGGAGTAGTTTGACATTTCCTTCTCCAGCTTGTTTTTACCTATGAGGAAACTGAAGCAAACAGGGTTAAGTGACTTGACCAGGGTCACACAGCTAGCAAGTGTCTGAGGTTGGATTTGAGCTCAGGATTTCCAGGTCAGGCACTCTATCCACTGTACCACTTAGCTGCCTAACTACAAAGAGGTGGTAGCTGATCCCATAGAAGTGAATAAGATAGTCACAGGAGAGAGAACAGAGGAAAGAGAAAAAAAGCCAGGGATTTAACCTTGGGAAATAGCTTAAAGGGGAAAAAGGCAAGGAACCACAGTCAGAAAAAGGGATCACATATGTAAATGCTCAAACAAGCAGCGTTCAGTTGTTCCCTACTGTCTTCTGAGTTCAAATTCTCTTCTCTGACGTTCCAGCCCTACTACAATCTAGTATATTAGTTTTTATTTCCTGTATATTAGTGCCCTCTGTGGAAAATCTTCTATGCTCCAGCCAAATTGGATTACACTGTCTGCTCCATTCTACCGTGCTCTTTCCCTGTCTCATTCTGCCTCTTCTTTACTTGTGGAATCTCTACGTATCCCTATTATAGAGAGGCTGAACTCAAATGCTACCTCCTTCATGAAGCCTTTCCTGATTCTTCTCGTCAGTAACCATTTCCCTCTAGGCTTTACTTAGCCCTTTGGCATGGACTTTTCATAGGATTACAAACCTAGAGCTGGGGGGAGGATGGACCTCAGAGATTCTTTAGTCTGAAAGGATCAGTCCACATCACCACAGATTAAAATGGAATTGGGAAATATTTAGAAAAATATATTAAAGAAATATGATAAAAAAATAAACAACATCACATTTTAAACTACTTAAATATAAGGTCCATAGACATCCTTAGGTTTTTTTTGGCCCCCATTTCCATTTGGATTTGACATCACGATCTAATCATTCAATTTATGGGTAAACTGAAGGAAGTTAAGTGACTTGCCTAGGATGACATCGAAAAAAGCATTGGAGACAAGATTTGAACCCAGGACTTAAGTACCACAATACTCTCTAATGAAAATATAGCATATTATATATTCTAGTCATCTGGGTTTATTCAATTCAATAATTCAATTCATTAAACCTTTTAAAATGCCTACTCTGTGCCAGACACTGTGCTAGACTCTGGGGACACATATAAAAAAGATATCTCCTAATCTCAAGGAATGTACGATCTAATTATGGTCAACAGTAGGTGAAAGGATTCTGGGAAGGGCAATCAGACAGAGGGTATCCTGGGAATATCTTGTTCTAGCAAGCTGAAGTCAAACAGAGCTAAGGAGATGCAAAGTGGAGTGAGCTGGCAAATTTATGCCTTATTAGACCATTAGTTCCATGAAGGCAGATATTGTGTCTTTGCTAAATCTTATATTTCCCTCGTTCTTTCCCCTCTAGCATGTAGCACAACGCCTCCTATATACAGGAGGTTCTCAACCAATATATAAAGAAATAAAAAACTTTGCAAGCACTATCAATCAATGAATTAATAAGCATTTATTAAGTGCCTACTGTGTACCAAGCACTGTGCTAAGGACTAGGGATAAAAACAGAAAACGGAAAGGCAGTCTCTACTTTTAGGGAGCTTACAATCTAATAGATGAAATAAATTGTTTATAATAAATAAATAATATAGTTCATAGTATAATAATATGGTTAAGAATAATATAATTTTTATAATAATATAGTTAGAATGGTAATATATTTAAATAAATAATAATATCGTTAAATAACATAAATATATAATATATAGCAATAATATAGTAAAATAAATAATAAAATTCATAAGTTATTAGATGTTTATTTTTTAAAGAAATTTTTTTACTACTGGTGCTGTGTAGAATACAAGGAGTATTTGAGTAATAACCTCAAAAGGCATCCTGCCACATCTCAGTCCCTCCTCACTACATTCCTTGATGGTGCCCCTATATCTGTGACAGAAAGAAGTCTGGAATGGGAATATGGACCTTTAGGTCCAACTTTGCTCCCTACCTTTGGACAAAGCATCCAGCTATTCTGAGTCTTTGTATATTTATAAAAGGGACAGAATAAATAAAAATATATAAGACCTGCCTACCTCAAGGAATTATCGTTAAGGAAAAAAATAAAATAATGTCTACAAAAGCTCTTTGAAAACTGAAGGTCTTAGACAAATGTAAATAATCATTCTTATGACTCCATGAGCTACAAAGAGTACATGGAGGGGAAAGATATGGTTAGGAACAGGAAAAAAATTTAACTTTGCAACCCACCAGGTCAATTCAACAATTCAATTGATCCCTGATGATACAAAGACAAAGTCAAAACATGTCCTGCCCTCAAGGAGCTTCTTTTATTTAGGACAGAAACAATATTAATCAATAAGAAATAAATATAAAGTAAATTTGGGGCCATTGTTCAGTTATTTTTCAGTCATGTCTGCCCCTTCATGAACCCATTTGGGGTTTTCTTGGCAAAGATATTGGAGTGATTTACCATTTTCTTCTCCAGCTGATTTTACAGATAAGGAAACTGAGGCAAATACAGTTTAGTGACTTGTTCAGAGTCACACAGCTAATAGGTACCTGAAGCCAGATTTGATTTTAGGAAGAAGAGTCTTCCTGACTCCAATCCCAACATTCCATCCACTGCAGCACCTAACCACCCAAAATTTGGGATCAATAGGGCAGAAACAACTGGGTAAGGATGTACAAGTGCCAACTTCTCTGAACTCCCAAGAGTTGATTGGTAAATTTTCATACTGAGCATTTACACTCCAGAAACTAAGTGCTACAAATCAGGACTTAAGTTATTGTTTGGAGGAGCATCTAGAATTGAGAAAGTGATGAAGAAGATGTTAATGATGCAGCTCAAACTTAAAAGTATGTTGCGGGGTGCTATTTTTTTGTCAAGTTGGCTGTTAAATATTTGCTAGCACTCTCTTAACTAGAGGGCTAAACAGGAGACAACACTTGATCTGAGCCTTTCAGAGAGATGAGTTCTAAAAGGTAAGAGGAATCATGGAGTCAGACTGTGAAAAGGAGCAGAGATGGGAGACAGTTACATTCCATAGAGACTGCTCTATGCAAGGAAACCCATTTATCTAGAACACAGAGTGAAAGAAAGAGGGTCAAATGTAAGTAACAAGGAAAAGTAGATGGAAGCCAGATAATAAACAACTTTAAATGGTCAAAAGATGGGCAATAGGAAGACATTGAAGCTTTTATAGGAGGGACATGACATAGTCAAATTTGTGGTTTCTAATTCATTTTATGAATAATTTTATGTTTTCTTTAACCTAAATTCACTGAAATTACTTTTCTCCAGAATTAGATAAATAGTGAGTAATTGCTTTCAAACCTGTCAGTTGGAAACGAAATGTCATCTAGAGACTGGGACAGATTGAAAATTTATAGACATGAACTAGCAGAATGGTATAAATGAAATGCAATGGGTCTCTAACCTCCACCCTATAAAGGAGAGACCTTAACCTTCTCTGTTCCATGGGTTCTCTTAGCAATCTGATGAAACCTATGAACTTCATCTCAGAATAATGTATTTTAAATGCCTAAGACAAAACATATAGGATTGCAAAGGGAGCCAATAATAGTGAAATACAGTAATTAAATTTCTTTAAAATGCCTGAGGTTCTTACATTTCAGACACACAAAGGTCAATGGATCCTAGATTAAGGACCTCTACTATAGAGATTATCAGTTTCTGGTAGGGCCCTTTATATAAATGATTCACATTTCAAAAGGATATTGTGGAAATAATACAGGAGGAAAGTTAGGTGCTTGGAAAAAATATATCAATGAAATTCTATTTTAAAAAGAGAATTGCCAAAAAAATTGTATATTCTGTCAGTTAATATGAATTTGGTGAGATAAACTCTTTTGTTCATATTGTTAGTGATTCAAAAGTCACACAAGACATAATCCCATCCCTGGATCCATTATTAATAACAGTAGCTAACATTTAAAATTTGTT
Organism: Potorous gilbertii; assembly: GCA_028658325.1. NCBI lineage: Eukaryota > Metazoa > Chordata > Mammalia > Diprotodontia > Potoroidae > Potorous > Potorous gilbertii. The sequence goes on along the minus strand of CM053774.1, from coordinate 104,142,474 downwards.
CAGTTTGTTTTTCAGTCACATCTGACTCTGTGATCCCATCTGGGTTTTTCTTGGCAATGATGCTGTGGTAGTTTGCCATTTCCTTCTCTAGTTCATTTTACAGATGAGGAAACTGAGACAAACAAGGTTAAGTGACTTGCCTATGGTCACAGAGTTAGTAAGTATTTGAGGCCAGATTTGAACTCACAAAGATTAGTCTTCTTGATTCCTCTATAGACTGTGCCAGCTAGCTGTCCAGCACTCGTATAGTGCTTTACACATAATATCTCACTTTATCCTCACAACAACCCTGGGAGGTAGGTGCTTTTGTTTCCCCTCCTTTATAGATGAAGAATATGGTAGTCAGGCAAACAGAGGTGAAGTATATCACCCAGGGTTACATAGCTACTGAGTGTCCGAGACTGGATTTTGACTCAGCTCTTAAAGACCAAAGGTCCAGCATTCCATCCATCATACCACCTAGCTAGCTCTCTACTGTGGGGAAGAAAACAAGGTCACAATTTTTTTTAAGTTGTAAGGCTACATATCAATAAGTTGAAAACAAAGGGGCAATGGGATACTATAATGAACTCACTGAAATTGTATGAGGTTACTCAGTGGTCTACTGAGGTTACAGCTGATTGGAACTGAGGTTTCTGCATCCCATCCAATCAGTCTGAGCAAGTCTGAATGAAAAAATAAGTAGACATAGATATACACATAGATAGACACACTGATACATAGATAGATACATAGATGGATAGCTAGATAAATAAATGAGAATGAACAGATGGATGGATGAATGAAAAGAAAGACAGATGGACAGACAGATTAGATAGATAGATAGATAAGTAGGTAGGTAGGTAGATAGATGATAGATAGATAGATAGATAGGTAGGTAGGTAGATTAGATAGATAAGTAGGTAGATAGGTAGATCGATGATGGATAGATAGATAGATAGATAAGTAGATAGGTAGACTAGATAGATAGATAGATGATAAAGGAAAAATAAACAGAGGTCTCAGAGCACAGTCATTTCCCTGTGGATTAATTATTATATTGGGGGTCATCTCTGGGACAGTTACTTAACCCTGTTTGCCTCAGTTTTCACATCTATGAAATGATTTGGAGGATCGGCAAGCCACTCCAGTATCTTTGCCAAGAAAACCCCAAATAGGGTCATGAAGAGTTAGACACAACTGAAATGACCAACAACAGAGACAAAAACAAAATTCTTTTGGGAGAGCTGGGGGATTTTTATACTCTCTATTTTTACCCAGCTACTTTTGTTGAAGAGTACGGACCCTGAGCATTGTTGCCACAAAAACACCACCATCTGATGCATCAGTATTTCATTATACAAAACTCCCAGATTTAAATGTGGTGAAAGGGAATGTCACCCTGATCTTAGATAAAGAGGTACACATCTAATAAGTGCATTGTAGACTTACGGGCTATAAAAGTACTATTGACTGGTCATTCTACTGTTCTAGAAGAGGTGGTATAGTACTGACTTCAGGAATCATGGTTTGGTTATGATCTGGAACACCTGAGCCAAGTTCTCCTGTAACTGCCCATTCAGCTGCATTCAACTGCCTTACTACTTAATACATACAGTGAATCCATTCCAGTCAGTGGTTTAAGTTGCTGAGACAGCAGCTTTGTGAAATCTACATATTATCCTATTAAAACTCCATTTTTTAAATCTCATGAACATTCCCCCACCTCCCAGAACTGCTGTGTGTAGATAATTTGGATGAAGTAGTGAAGTCCATTAGAATAAAAACCTGAGACCCTTGCTGTGTACATTTCTGCTTGCGTATGTGCTCAATTACATCCAAATCAAATGGCTCTTTTTTATCCTCTTGGGGGATGAGTCTTACGTCAATAAGTGACAGAGAAGATTGTTGAAGAAATTGATTTCTGATTCATAGAGCTTCAGGAAAGGCTAACTCTAGGGAAAAATGCAAAATGTTCCTCTTCCGCCTTTTATTGAGGCATCCGTCCTATAAACACAAGATCCTGCACCCCTTGCCTCTCCTTCTCCCAGCAATGGCCTGTTCTCAGCTTTTCCTGCATGTCCTCTGTGAAATAGGAAGTTCTAGGTGCTCAGGTAATCTGATGCATTGGTCTGAAAAAAGAAGGGAGAGTGGGGGCAACGAACCATACCTGAGGATCCCTGAGGGTGGGCCCAAATTGATTTAGTTTAAAGTATAATGTTATCTATAATGTTTATAATTATGTTGTTAACTATTTACCAACTTCACTTTAATCCAGTATATTGAAACTAAAAAATAAAGTATGAAATGACAAATGTCACTTAATTGATTTAGAAAATTGCTGCCATGTATTAAAATAAATAAGTAAAATTAAAGTTTTAACACAAAACAGATGTTCAAGTTGACAGTAGATGAAGATTGTTTAATTTTCTTTTCAGGTGAATTTAATAATCATCAAAAAAGCAAATAAATATTTCATTGATAGCACAGAAAACAGTTTGAGAGATGTAATTAATTTATCCTACATGTTGTCAAGTCATGAAAATGTCTACTTTCCTCATATGTATCCCAGCTCTCTCCATTTTTAAACACTTTGGGAAATTAACAATTCAGACAGATCAGGAGTTTAGTTAAATGGTCTAACCAGAAATGGGGAATCAGCAGCCTCGAGGCCACATGTGACTTTCTAGGACCTCAGGTATAGCCCTTTGACTAAGTCCAAGTTTTATAAACAAATCCTTTTATTAGAGGGATTTATTCTGTGATGTTTGGATTCAGGCTGCAGGTTCCTCACCCCTGACAACCATATGAATTCCAGAACATGACTTCAAGCTCATCTAAACATCTAAAAAATTAATATACTCAGTTAAGAATAAACAATCCAGCTAATTCCTAATTCTTCTGCCTATACATTAACTCACTCTTTTCTTAGAGAACAAATAGAATCTAATTCTCTTTTTTTTAAAAAGTTGAATGACTTCTTGGTCTACAGAGTTAGAGACTTGAGCTTCTTGATAATTGGGGACAGCCAAAATGGCATGCTCAAAGACCCTCACTACCTCCTTCTAAACAGGTCTAGTAAACTAATCAAGGAATCAACCTTGAACTCTGTGAAAAACGTATTACCAGATAACACTGAATCTTTTAAATTGGTTGACACAGAATCTTGAAACTTTTTTCTCTTTTTTCAGGTGTGAATAAGCATACTGCTGTATGTGACGGAAGTTTCTCTTGAACAACAAATTCAACTAAGGACTGCCATCTCACAGGCTAATGAACCAACTGGAGAATTCCCTCTCTATCTCTTTTCATCTTTAAAATATTTACAATTTTCAGCCTTGGAGACATTTGTTATCTCAGTAGCTTTGTATTACCTGGAGTTCCTATTTATTTTTTTTCTTTATATGTTAAAGTAGAACCTTTGCAAATCTGTTTAAAATATTCCATTGCCCCTTTGTACATATCAGTGCCTTATTCAGTTTTTTCATGTAGCAAAAACATATTTTTCACATACCTGAAGTATGTATAAGTTCTTTTATTGTGCTTTTAATAAATAACTACTTTTTCAAAATGTTTAAAGGAAATGTGAATGTGGAGATGGCAACTGTGTATTTTCTCCGTAATGTGTATTTCCCTATTGATACCTTCATACTGTATTAACCTGGGAACCTTCAGTAGTGGAGTTCAGTAGTAAAAAAAAATATAGGAGAAATAAGAAATGGCAAAAGAAACATCAGCATGATAGGTATTCATTTTTAATTCCCACTGTGTGACCAGGATTTTACACCTCCTGGACTATATTTGTCAAAGGTCTAATGGCATAGATTTGTCATATATTTAGCTCTTTTAGAAATTTAAGACATATTTTCAGTGACCATCACTGAATTTTCCTGGTTATGGAAAATGGGTGTCTTATAAGTGCAAAACTGAGTTGTCACCAGCCACTTTCTTCAAAATACAATACCCTGCTAGATAGCAACCCATTGAGAACAAGATCATCTCTTGAGAGTTGCCTTCTCTACTCTAATTACTGTGTACTGTTTTCCTTTTGTGCACAGACATCCTCATCCTCAAAAGAGATTTTATGAGACATTCAGGAACTGATGAGCATGCCATAGTTAGTACTTTAATTTTTGTGATTACCTAAACTGATTTTTATGCTTACTTGCCCGAGGGACCCAAGGTCATTATACATAATGTAAGCTATAATATTTTTAATGTCTATTTCTTTCCTTTCTCTTGATGAAGCAAGTTTGAAAAGATTTACTTCTGAGAGTTTAAATAAATGATCACATTTTTTTCCAGCTTCCCAATGACTGAAAATTTTCCAGCACAAGTTCAAGCAGTTACCACAATCCCACCATTGATGTTTCTCTAATTATTTACGTAGAAGAGATGATCATAGGAGCATATATTCATAGCTCTGGACCTTAGAGTTCACCTAGTCCAATGCCCTCATTATATAGATGAGGAAACTGAGGCCTGAGAAAGTTAGGTAATTTGTTCAAGATCACATAGATACTGTTTATGGCAGTATTTAAGCCTCAATCTTCCTGACTCGAAGCCTATTACATCACACAGTCTCTCTGAGGCTGGCAAAAGGATATAGGTTAATGAAGAGAGGGAAGAAGGAATACTCTTCTGAAAACAGTCTTCAAGCTGATGCATTTGAATCTATTGCTAATAGCCTTGAAAGGCTGGTACAATCCAGCGAAAAAAGCCAGCACTTCCACGCATAGGAAGGGAACTTCATTCTGAGCTCCTCCATGGTTGCTAATCTTCTTGGCTAGAAATTTGAAGAAAAGGAAGGAAGTTTCCCTGTTGCTTAAGTGGTAATTTAATGGTCTGGCATATCCTCCAACCAGTTACCTCCCCCACGAAAAAAGGCACAATGGTGGCTAAAGGAGAGTTTATGACAGATACGTATTTCTTCTAGAAGTCCTCTTGAGGTCTCCAAATCAAGTTCCATTTGGAATGAGGGATTTCATTATCAGGCAAAAGCTTTTTAAAAGGATTGACTCTGTACAATCTTTGAAAAGGCAAATGGTCACAATGAGGGCAAATGATGAGCCTGTCTGGAATTGTGCACAAATATTCAAAGATCGTCTTCTTCTAGATGACTTCACCTAAGATCATGGTATCATAGGTTTAGAGTTGGAAACCCTGGAACTCATTAGACTGAGATATCTTTGAGAGAGCCTTTCTCTGTATCCCCACAGTGCATGGCACATAGTTGGCCCTTAATCAATGCTTGTTGAATAAACCAGAATATACCTTGTAGAAGAAGGCTTGTATTCCAAATACCTCATTTTACAGATCAGGAAACTGAGGCTTAGGTAGGTTCAGTGATTTCTTCAAGGTCAAAATAGATTCTTACTTGCATCCCATGAGTTCAATTTCAATATTTCTTCCTCTGTATCATGCAGTTTAATTTGCTCCATAAGAAGACTGAAAGTTCTGTAATTAGGTTTCCCAATTATCTAGTTTGCAATATCTCTTTTTCTCTATCTGACCTATAGCACAATTTCCATTTATGAACAAGTTCAAGTGTCATCCAGCAGAAGAAAGCTGTATTCTTCTAAGGATTATATCAAAGGCAAGGGTTTTACTACATTTGTTCCACATGGCCAAATGAATAGAATTTAAATTTCTCATTAGTCAAAACATAAACAAAAGTTAAATAGCTGACACTATTGTCATCTGAGAATAAGTGGATGTTGTCAACTGACAAACAGGATATAATTAGCTAGTGGAGAGATATTTCCAAATCCCCATGGCTCTGCTGAAATGTTACGCCACATATGGTCAACAACTGTCTGAGCTTTTCCCAGTCCCAATGCCATGTTAGAGTTCCATGGGGTCAACAAAGGCCATAGTGAGAAATAGTGACATTGAACATTCTAACTTTGGTCTATTTCTACCCATTAGACTCTAATACTCAAATGGATTTGTGATCTCATAGTTCCAATGCCCTGTCCACCATGCACATGGTAACCCGTTCCTTTCTGCGTGACTTTTGTACATGTCCTTCCTATCAAGATGAACAGGATCAAGATGCCCATCATTGAAGGTTTAAAACTTGGGCATATCCTGGCCACTTGCGTTTTGATTAATCATATTCTCCCTACCATAAACATGTTCATCATTACTTGTTATTACATCTAGTCAGCAGCATGATTAATTAAAGGATAAACATTGAGTGCCAAGAATATGCCAGGCTTTTGGAATCTCCTCTCGGGCTCCTCCTCCCATAGAGGAAGAGACCATAAGTGGCTCTTTCCTTCAAAGGATCAGTGACCTGACCATAAAGCCCCCTCCTTTTTGTTGGAGATCATTCCAAAGGAAAATCTCAATGTAAATCTGAACATCCTTCTAATGCCACTTTCTAGTATTAATCCCAGGAACATATCTAAGAGTCATTAAGAAAACCAAGAAATGTTGGCATGACGAGTTTATATTCCTTTTTGTTTCCTTGCCTCCCAAGTGGCATTCTCCACAAAAACCAAAGACCAATACTTCATCATGGCATCATGACTGAGTACTGCTCTAGGAGTCAGGAAGGCCTGGGCTCACCTTAAAGAACTTTGAATTATTTAAAGGTAACATGAATGTCAGTTATTAATAATATTAAGACAATTACTGCAGAGGACACATTCTGGACATCTGCTACCAAGCTGGAAAATTCTCTAATGGACAATGCCAACACCTGATGAGCAGTTTTTTCAAACTTAGTTGTGCAAACAACTCTCCAGCACAGGGCAAATATATACCCTTAACTTTTCTAGCTCTGTAACATCAACCAGATTTTACAAAGCAAAACAAGGCTCTAGGACAAACCACTAGCGACCACCAATACATGATTACTATTCTCCAAGGGCTTAACCCTTACTACATGTCCAAGATTCAGAAACCATCTAATCTCATTCCTTTCTTAGTCTGTGCAAATATAAGACTGTCTCTCCCCAATATAGACATACTTTAGCTGCTCACAGATACTTTGAAACCAAATAAAACCTTTTTTGAATAGACAACAGGACCCTTTTGGTTGTTTTGGTAATATGTTAGTGGTATAATTTCTCCTGCTGATGCCTTGGGGTACTAATAATATTCTGTGCATTTAAATTATGAATATATGCATCATGTAGGATTTGCAACAATTTTCTTGGCAGATAAAACCAAATTACGGGGAGAACACTTAATACTAAAGCTGTGTAAAGTATTATTGTTATAACTCAATTACATTTCATTATCTCAGACAGATTAGATGTTTTGATCAGTGTAAATTGGCAAAGGGTCTTCTCTGACTTGGTAGCAAGAACTACTCAATTACTATTTCACTATCTCAGATAGATTAGATGTTTTGATCAGTGTAAATTGGCAAAGGGTCTTCCCTAACTTGGTTGCAAGACTAATTATCTGCAGTGTACAAAGGCACTGTTTTTAATGCATATTCTACTAAAGGAAGTTTTTGAAGAATGGCACAGGGGGTGGAGCCAAGATGGCAGAATAGAAAGATGCACCCCCCCCAGTCCATAAAATATCTGTAAAAAATGACTCTAAACAAATTCTAGAGCAGCAGAAGCCACAAAACGACAGAGTGAAAGAGGTTTCCAGCCCAAGGCAAGCTGGAAGGCAGATAGGAAAGGTCTATCACATAGGGCATGGAGCAGAGTGCAGTCCATGGAGCCCAGCCCAGCTCTGTCTGGGAGAAACAGGACTGGAGCTGACCTTGGGGGTGAAATCCCCAGCAGAAGCCCCAGTTCCCAGATCCTTCAACTCACAAATGCCAAGGACAGCTTTGGAGATCAGCAGGAAAGCTTTTTCACCTAGGTAGAAGGGAGCAGGGTCCTCCCCTAGCCCCAGACCCAGGTGGCAGTGGCAGCAGTGGCAGTGTCCATTTTTGGAGCTCTCAATCTAAAGGCCCTAGGGGAGTTGAGTTGATATTGCCTCAGCCCTGAGTGGTGGTGCTGAGGTAAGGAAGAGTGCTGGCATGATAGAGCTGGTAGAGGCTCTGGAAAGGGAATTCTACTAAGAGATCCTGGACAGAAAAGCTTTGGTAGCTATCAGACTAGAGCAAAGGCCAGGAGAGGAGTTTACTCCTCTCCCTTGGTTGTGCCACTTTGGGGAGATGTGAACTTGCAGGTCTCCAGATACCCTCCTCTTGACAAAGGACTCAAAAGTCAAGTAATTGTCCGGGAAAATGCCCCAAAAAGGGGAAAAAATAAGACTATAGAAGGTTACTTTCTTGGTGAACAGGTATTTTCTTCCATCCTTTCAGATGAGGAAGAAGAATGCATACTATCAGAGGAAGTCATAAAAAAAAATAATAATCAAGGCTCCTGCATCCAAAACCTCCAAAATAAATAGGCAATGATCTCAGGCCATGGAAGAACTCAAAAAGGATTTTGAAAATCAAGTAAGATAGATGGAGGAAAAATTGGAAAGAGAAATGAGAGAGATGAAAAAAATCATGAAAAGTGAGTCAACAACTTGGTAAAGGAGACCCAAAAAAATGCTAATGAAAATAACACCTTTAAAAATAGACTAAATCAAATGGCAAAGGAGGCCCAAAAAGCCAATGAGGAGAAAAATGCTTTAAAAAGTGGAATTAGTTAAATGGGAAAGGAGGTTCAAAAGCTTACTGAAGAAAATAGTTCCTTAAAAATAGAATGGAGCAGATGGAAGCTAATGACTTTATGAGAAAACAAGAAATAACAAAACAAAACTAAAAGAATGAAAAAATTGAAGACAATGTGAAATATTTCACTGGAAAAGCAACTGACCTGGAAAATAGAGCCAGGAGAGACAATTTAAAAATTATGGGACTACCTGAAAGCCATGATCAAAAAAAGAGCCTAGACATCATCTTGCATGAAATTATTAAAGAATACTGCCATGATACTCTAGAACCCGAGGGTAAAATAAATATTGAAAGAATCCAAAGATCACCTCTTGATAGAGATCTGAAAAGAAAATCTCCTAAGAATATTGTAGCCAAATTCCAGTGTTCCCAGGTCAAGTAAAAAATATTGCAAGCAGCCAGAAAGAAACAATTCTACCATTGTGGAAATACAATCAGCATAACAAAAGATCTAGCAGCTTCTACAGTAAGGGATCAAAGGACTTGGAATATGATATTCCAGAAGTCTAAGGAACTAGGATTAAAGAAAAGAATTACCTACTCAGCAAAACTTCAGGGGGAAAAATGGTCATTCAATGAAATAGAGGACTTTCAAGCATTCTTGAAGAAAAAATCAGAGCTGAATAGAAAATCTGACTTTCAAATACAAGAATCAAGAGAAGCATGAAAAGGAAAGAGAAATCATAAGGGAATTACTAAAGTTGAATTGTTTTATATATATATTATGGAGAGAGAGAGAGAGACAGAGAGAGAGAGATGAAGGGCACAGGGTGAATTGAATAGGAAGGGATGATATCTAAAAAAAAAAAATTAAGGTATAAGAGAGGAATATATTAGGAGGGAAAAGGAAGAAATAGAATGGGGGAAATTATCTCTCATAAAAGAGTCAAGAAAAAGTTTTTTCCATGAAGAGGAAAAGGGGGGAAGTGAGGGGGAAAAAGTGAAGTTTACTCTCCTCATATTTTGCTTAAGGAGGGATTAACATCAAATACACTCAATTTGGTATGAAAATCTATCTTACACTACAGGAAAGTAGGGAAGAAGGGGATAAATGGGGTGGGGGATGATAGAAGGGAGGGTAAATGGGAGGAAGGAGTAATAAGAAGCAATCGCTTTAGGGGAGGAACAAGGTCTAAAGAGAGAATAGAATAAATAGGGGGTGAGATAGGATGGAGGGAAATATAGTTAGTCTTACACCACATGACTATTTTTGGAAGCCTTTAGCAAAACTACACATAATATAGCCTATTTTGTATTGCTTGCCTTCTCAGTGGGGATGGGTGGGGGGGTGAGGAGGAAGGGAGAGAAGTTGGAACTCAAAGTTTAAGGAATGAATGTTGAGAATTGTTTTTGCATGCAACTGGGCAATACGAAATACAGGTAATACAGGTTATAGAAATCTATTTTGCCCTACAAGAAAAGAGAGAAGATAGAGATAAGGGAAAGGAGGGGTATGATAGAAGGGAGGGCAGATTGGGGAAACAGTTATTCAGAAGGCATGGGGTTTTGGGGAGGGAGAGGGGAGAAATGGGGAGAAAATTTTGAACTCAAAATCTTGTGGAAATGAATGTTGAAAACTAAAAATAAATAAATTTTTTTAAAAAAGAATGGCACAGTTAACTTGAGGGAGCTCATGCCCACCTCCACTTTGGTCTGCTTATTTTCTAAAATTCTTGAAGCTTTTGAATTTCTAAAATGCCAATGGGTCTGAAGTTTCTACTTGTAGCCATATTTCTCATGGAATCGGGGGCTCAGAGTGTGAAAATTAGAAATGGAGTCAATCTGTCCACTCAGATAAAATTTGGAAATTTTTGAATGTCAAAGATTGGAGGAATGAGATTAAGCAAAAGACAAGAATAAAAATGTCCTATTTTAGAGATGGCCTGTTCTGAATATGTATCACCAGCATCAATAAATATTGATAATTTATTGAGCACCAACTATGAAAAAAGTCTTTTGCTAGGATGTGAATATATCAGAAGATTTAAAGTACTATCCTTGATTTCTGGCAGGGATATTATGTTGAAGTTGAGTAGAATTCGCAGGGTACATAAAAATCAAATTGAACAAAACAGTAATTTGTTTAAAGTATTATCAAGGAAAACAAAGCATATGCCTTCATATTGTGAAGGACATTGAATATCGTACAAGGGGGATTGTATATTTCCTATAAACAATGGGAAGCCATTGAAGGTTTCAGAGTAGTGAGGGTGATGCTTATGAAGAAGTATTTTAGGGACATTCCTCTGGCAGTGAGGAAAACTTGATGAAAAAAAGAAATAGTTATGGAACAAATGGAGAAGTGTGGTAAATCTAGAATGAAAGGAGTAGCAGCAAGATGGGAAATAAAGCAATGAAGCGTGAAATAAGGCAGAGTCCATAGGATGTGATGAGTAAGTAGGTGTAGGAAAAGAAAGATAATGGGATGCTTATGTTGCCAGATTTAATGTGCAGCTGTGTCTGTTGGATCACTATCATCCAAAAGAACAACTTAGACAAACTACAGAGGAACTAAAATTATTATGCTTGGCAGACGTTCTTCAGCAAGGGTATGGATAATCCCAAACAAGCTCATCCACATAGACCAATTCATGAATCACTTAAACTACCTCGTGTAGTTTGCCCATAGGGGAATGCCATTCACATCAGGATGCAGGTCCATTCAAAACCAAGCATTCTAAAGGTGGCTGCTCTAACGTATTATGTCATCAAGGCAGACAATTCACAACCTATGCCCCGAGCATCTTTAGACCAAAATCATCCTTCCCATTCAACACAGATCAAAGCTCTGGGGTCTTGACCATAATCTTATTCAAGTTAGAGCAAATGCAAGGCTCTTCTGTTATTGGTATTTTTAATTGATAAATTTTATTTTGATCAGCCACTACAACCAAATTCACAGAGAAGCCACTCAGCAAGTACATTCTCTCCAAACAGTTGCAGCTGGAAACTCGAGAGCTTAAGGTCAACAGTCCATTCAGGAACATGTGTGCCCTATAAAACTACTCTCCTCACTGCTTGGATGTTAATCCTCACCACTCTTCAGCTGGTAGAATTCTCTTCTCTATTGGAACACAACCTTAACAGGTTCTTCCAGTTAACCACTGCCTCAAATGTTATGCTGTACCACCTTGGAGTCAGGAGGACCTGAGTTCAAATCCATCCTCAGACACTTGACTAGCTGTGTGATCCTGGGCAAGTCCCTTAGTCCTGATTGCTTCACACAAGCACAAAAAAAAGTTCTGGGCTGTCTAACCAAAACAGAGTTCATAGTAACAATTCTGGTTTAAGGCAGCTCACCAGGAAACCATCCTTACAAAGCCCCCTCTGGTTTTCCTTCTCCATCCAGAGGTTGCAGCAGAGAGCAACAAGTTCTACGTGGTGCTTAGTGGCAATGGCTGTCATTGAAATTCTTGGCTTGGGAAGTCAGTTCTCCCTCCAACCAATCAGGAATCATTCAACTGAAGGCTTCTCACCTGCAACCATGAGCTCCATTATAATCTCTATGCTAATGATTCTCAAATATATTTATTTAACCCTAAACTTTCTCCTAACCTCCAGAAACACATCGCCAAGTATTAGATATCTCCAACTAAATATCCATAGACATCTTAAATTCACCATGTCCAAAACTGAACTCATTATTTTTTCCCCTGAGCCCTCTACTCTTCCTAACTTCCTTATTACTGTCAAAGGTACCACCATGCTCCCAGTCACTAGGTTCACAACCTATCTTTGACAGCTCAGTATCTGTCACATTTCCCCCTCCTTTTGTCTATCTGATGCCAAGTTCTGTTCATTCTAACTTCATGCCATTTGTTATATATACAAGTCTTCTACTCTTCTCTGACACTGGGGCAGGTCCTTATCACCTCTCACCTGAACTGCTGCTCCCAATGCCCCAAATGCTAGTGCCTTTCCTCTATTGATATTCATCAGTTTATATACATAGTAGGTGACAGAAAGATAGAAAGATGACAGGTAGGCAGGTAAATAGAAAGATGGATGGATGGATGATAGAGCAGATTGACAGAATATATATATATATATATATATATATATATACTATATATCTATATGCCATATAGACATAGCTATATAATACATATATAGACATAGCTATATAATATATGATAGATAATATTTAGATACTATATGTAATATAGATAAATGTGAGATAGCACATAGATATGATAGGGCTTGGGGAAAAGATAAAATATGCTATATGTCTATCTACTATCAACTATCTATCTGCCTATCTACCGTTTTTAATAATCATTTGCATATTGTCTCCCTCATTAGACCGTGAGTTCTTCAAGAGAAGGGACAATCCTTTTCCTTTCTTTGTATCCCCAGCATTTAGCATGGTGCTTGGCACATAGTAGGTAGTTAATAAATGCTTGTCAACTGAGTGATTGCCTTTCTGACTGACTAAGCTTCTGTCACAGCCTGAACTGAGCAACGTTTCAGCCTCCCTGCTGTCTTCACCTTTCCCACACTCACCTGCTTGGTGGGAATGCCTCTTTAGAGGCTTAAATGACATCCTCCTAAATCTCAGGGATTCACGAAAGTCACAGTATCCCAGATTTCCCCTATAAAACTGATAGTCTTTTTAAATTTTAAATGATAACTCAGTCTCCAAATGTTAGTCATTTCTCTTTTTCTTACTTTTACTCTCTTTAGGCATATATCATACATATGTAAATTAGTTTATATAATCATGTCTTGATTCTGAAGTCTCCAACAAGACAGTATGCATGTGTCTTTGGTGCCCTTGAAACTGTTTCCTTACAATTACATTTTTGTCATTTTTAAATGAATAAATCATCTTTCTCTGTCTGTAATATCAAGTTGTTACCACACAAGCCAGGCATCACTCCACATTTTTGATGAGTTCCTTATCCTCCCTTCTGTACTACAGATCATTTTCTTTCTAAAAATTTACAAGTCCCAGCTATAATCCCAACTTTTAGAGGAAGCTTTTCCTAAACCCTCTGAATTCTTATTTCTTATTTAGCCTGTATATAGTTTAATAATTTCCTATTTATCCTATAATCTTTAGGAAAAATGTACATATTGGTTTGCATAATTGTTTCCATTAGATTGTATGTTCCTTGAAGGCAGGAACCATTTTTTTTATTTCTGTGTACTTTGAACAATGCCTTGAACATAATGGGTACTTAATGAAGGGTGTCTAACAAATATTTGCTCATTTTGAATTGAGTTCAATATCAGACAGTCAGAACACTCCAAGTTTACTGTTAGTGCCTATAGTAGTCAACTTACCTATTTGCTTTTGTGGACATAGTTCCTCTTTATGCTTACTTTTACTTTTTATAGAACTCTTACATCTAAATGTTTGAAACCCTAGTTTAACAATTCTAAGGGAAAAAAAGGTTGAAGAAAGGATGTTTTTCCTTGGCTTGTACCTTTTAGAATTCTTAGAGAGGTGCCATCTATTTTTATCAGGTAAAGGGTTATAAGATGAAGTAAAACTTGGGAATGGAAAAGGTTAGCAATGGAGTCAGTGCATCTGGAGAGTGATGCCCTAGGGAGGCAGATCATGTTATTGGAATATTACTGATATGAGTTGGGGTTGCTGGGAACCCCAATGATGTGGAATGAATTTATGAACTGAAAACTTCTTCCAGTCAAAGTAGCAAGGTTTATTGTAACACCAATAAAGTCCTGATAGTTTCCTAGTGAATCTGCAACTTAATGGGAGTGAGACTGACACCTATGTAGCAAAAAAAGGACAATGAAATGATTTAGATGGTAATAAGGAGTGGTAAATAGCCTGTGATGGCCCAGAAGAACTGTGAGAGAACTGTCAAGTAAGGCTGGAGTGGGCCAGATGCCTTGGCCAAGACACCAGTGGTCTGGGCTGCTGAGATGTATGGGAAAATTCAGGGACTAGATTGCTTTCAAAGACATGGGCTTTTCCATTTAGGGATCCAGGTCCCATCACCCTATTGTTGTTGTGGTGGTGGTTTGCCTTTCTTTCTTGAAGAGGAACTTTACATTAGGGAGGTGATACCATGACATGCAAGTGAATTAGGTTTAAGTGCAAAGTCATCAGCTCTACTTTCTCCTCCAGAGCCATCTGGGTCCAATACCGAGAGCTGAAGTCTTCCTGACTATAGACCTGACACTCTATCCACTGTGCCACCCAGATACTGAGTAAGATTAATGTTTGGAAAAAGATGATTTTATTAGTCTGTCATTCAGGCTGTAGTAGTGACAAATTTGGACATCCCTATGCCTTCTGTGGGTCTATCTTCTGAGAGCATATGTTTAGGATTTCTTTCTTAAGGACCATTTAAACTCAAATCACTCAGGCTCTCTTTGATTGTTGGACTGTATACAACTGCTAGAATCTCTAAATTTGAAGTAAATCCAGAGTGGTTTTTTTAGTCAAAATAAGACCATTCTAAACAGTACCATTCTTTCATTATACTCAACAAATGCTAATTATATTATCAAGACTTATGAAAAGAAGTTCAATTTGGTTTTAAAAAGAAGACTCTGAAATTTAGATACCTGAGTCAAGGCTATATAAAATATTAGTCAAAGCATTAGGAATAAAGTGAAGACTCTTCATCCCTTCAGGCAATGCTCTTTTGCATGAAGTAGGAGAGGCAAAGTATAAAAAAATCATTCCACTTGGAATTAGGAGAGCTCATTTTAAATTATAGCACCAATGTTAACTAGCTGTGTGACCTTAAATAAATTGTTTAACTTGTATCAGTCTTTTACTACCTATCCCAGGGGGTTGTGATGAAGGAAATGCTTTGTAAACCTTAGCTATGAAGGGTAGACCATTTCTAAGGATGGTTGGCGTTCCTAAGGTAATATTTAACAATAATCCCCCTACACACAAGTAGTCATACTAAGATAACGTGGGCATGTTTTGAGATCAAAAGACTTCTAGTCAAATTCTTCCTTATCCACAGCACTTTAATGTCTGTCGACATTATTTCCCCACTCATCCTTTCATTTCTTTTATAAAGGATCAGGGTTAATGATAGTCATTAGAAAAAGGGAAAAAAAGGCAAGGGATAGAAATTTTAAAAATTCTCATAGAGTCTCCACCAGTCAAAATAATGTAATTGTATAGTAAATACAATAATGACCCAAAGTACTTCATTGTCACCAAAATGGCGTATAAATAGAACGAATGTGAAGCATAATAAAAATGCAAATAAATGTATGTGTGACCTTATTGTCATATTGTTGGCATATTGTTGGCAGCTATGTGGCACAGTGGATAGAAGATGAGCTCAAGTCTAGCCTCAGACATATACTAGTTGTGTGACCCTGGGCAAGTCACTTAAACTGAGTTTGCCTCAGTTTCCTCATCTGTAAAATGAGCTGTAGAAGGAATGGCAAACTGCTCCAGTACTTTGCCAAGAAAACTCCAAATGCTGAGTCAGACACAACCAAAAGAACTGAAAAACATCTATCATGATCACGATAAGGATGAACTCACTGTTACATTCATGCTGAAGGAGACATCGGGAAATTCATGAGGATTGACTTTGGGGGCTCATCTTTGAGTGGAGCTCATTTTAATGTAATCTCCTTAGAAAAGTTATTATTACAAATGCAAGACAAACTTTGTTAATCCATCAAATCACAAGTTATTGGAAAGCTTAGGTTGTGATTGCAAACTGATACTATTTACCAGGTCAACAAAAGGAGAGGGAAAAAAAATTGGCAATGTTCCCCAAAGCGATGTCACCAACTCCCATTCAGTAGTCATTTTGCTGTTACCATCATTTCTCACTTGAAGAGTAATTGATAATCCCAGGAAAGATAAACAGCCAAAATATATGAAGCTTTACTGTCAAAAATAGACAAACCTGAATTTCCTTTATAGGGACATTAATGTAAGAACTTCTGTAAGTTGTCACACCATCTCAAAATCCAGGAAGACACAAGCAACAAAGGCAGTTTTTAACAGAAAGTACACTTGATATCCATTCTGAGGAAGTCCTCACTACAGGGAGTCTTGAACAATGACAAAGAAAAAGTCAATGCCCCTTAAGACACAAGCAATACTAGTGTCAGCTGTAGCAGTCTAATTTTCAGTATAGTAAGTATAACACTAAATTAACTTTGGTGATATCATCATTTTTGTTACATTGGCATGGCCCAGGCATGAACACTGAATAAGTATAGTTATTTAACTTTTTGTTATTTTTTTAAATTTCTTCAACAAGCACTTAACTGTTTAATTTCTTTTTTTTTTAATTATTTGTTTAAGAATCATTTAATATAGATACAAGATTTGGTGTGCTTTGGTAGATTGACCCACAGATACCTTGTGCATTTTGTAGTCATTTGCATTTTAGTTATTCTCACTTTGATTTCATTATTAT
Source organism: Potorous gilbertii (assembly GCA_028658325.1). Classification (NCBI taxonomy): domain Eukaryota; kingdom Metazoa; phylum Chordata; class Mammalia; order Diprotodontia; family Potoroidae; genus Potorous; species Potorous gilbertii. Next base: position 104,125,473 of record CM053774.1, on the reverse strand, counting down.
TGTGTAGAAATGTTGCTGATTTTTTGAGAATTTATTTTGTAGTCTGCAAAAGTACTGAAATTATTGTCTCAATTAATGTCTGCTGATTTCCTAGGATTTTCCAAGTGAGCCACCATCATCATCAGCGAATAGAGATAGTTTTATCTCTTTATCTATCTTTATGTCTTTATGCCCCTCTCTCCTTCTCTCTGTCTCTCCCTTTCACACACACACACACACACACACACACACACACACACACACACACATATTGTCACAATTTTATCAAATAACAATGGGGAGAGTAGGCATCCATGCTTTACTTCCATATTTATTAGGAAAGGTTCTAGTGTATTCCCATCACATAGGAAGTATGGTTTGATAGATATTTTTCATTTTTAAAAAAAGTAGCTAGTTTCTTAAAAGAAATGGTAACTGGAACAATACATTGATAGTAACACACAATTAGAAAGAAATTTTAATATTCCTCTTTCAGAGCTGGATGTATCTAACAGAATAATAAAGAAAGAAAAAAAATTTTTAGGAAAAAATAGTAAAAAAAAAAAAGGAAATGTGCAAAAGCTATGACACAAAATGGAAACTAAGTAATGCTTGTTGAAAAATCTACATCAAAATCATCATAGTTATTAAATAATTAGGGAGACAACATAATAAAATCTATGAGGCACAGTTAAAGCAGTCCTCAAAGGGAAATATCTACCTCTGAACACACAGAAAAATAAAATTAATGAAACTGAGCATGAAATTAAAGTCCAGAAAAGTAAACAAATTAGCAACCCTAAAGAAAGGAACAAAAAAGGAATGTTCTAAAATTAGATGATAAAGATATTTTTTAATTACAAGCAAGTTTTTTTGAAAAGACAAACAAAATTAACAAATTAGCTAGCCTTAACCAAAAGAAGAAAAATCAAATAACTGAAAGTTTTTAAATGCCAAAGTAAATTCACAAAACAAGTAATAAAAGTTAGCAGAAATTACCATGTAGAGTTATATGCCAGTGAATTTAATATGAGAATTCAAAGGAATTTACAAGTTTCCGTAAAAAAAAAATTAAATGTATTCAAACAAACAAACCAAGACATAGGGATATTAAACAATTTTATCTCAGAAAAAAAAATTGAGCAAGTAAGAAAATTAATTGCCAAAGAAAATTTTCTGGGCCAGATGGATTTATATATGAGTTCTATTAAACATTTAAAGAGCAATTAATATCTATGTTATGAAAAGTATTCTCAAAAATAGACAGGAGGTACTCTGCCAAACTCTTTTTATGAAACAAATATGGTCTGAATATTCAAAGCAGGGAAAGATCAAATAGAGAGAGAAAGAACTACAGATTGATCTTACTAATGAATCTCAAAGGTAGGAGACTAAATCAAAATATCCAGAATATAGCTCACTGTGACCAAGTTGGATTCATGCCACTTACGTACACCTAGTTCAACACTAGGGAGATAAACAGCCAAATAACAAAAACCGCTATTATTTCAATAGATATTATTTCAATAAAAGCAGATTTTTTTTTACAAAATACAGCACTCATTTATTTTAGAAACACTAAAAAACATAAACATTAAGAGAAACTTCTTTTACATGATCACAAGCTTATATATAAAGCCAAAGGAGGTTACTATTGTTTGCAGTGGGAAATTTTCCTTTGCAAGCAAGGGTGTTCCTTTTCCTTGCATAATTTAGCATTCTCCTAGAAATGCTAGCTGGAGCAATTAGACAAGAGAACACTGTAAAGGAATAAACATTGACAAAGAAAAGAAAAAAATATTCATACTTGCCGATGAGAGAATGGCACACATAGATAACTGGAGAAAAAGCAAAGAAATTAGTTGAGATGACTAACGATTTGAGGAGTTGCCATGGCAAATCCGTGAAATCTTTGACATTTCCCTACATTAGTAACAAAAGTCAAGAAAAAAAGGATAATTAGAAAAATTCTGTTCAAAATTACTATAGAACACATAAAATATCTTGGAGCGAACAGCCAAAATACATGCAAAATCTCTATAAATATAAGCATAAAACACTTTCTAGAACTAAACTAACATGTAAATAGAAAATCACTGTTCATGATCAGATCATATTTGTATAATAATGATGATATAGCCTCGATTAAATAATAGATTTATAGTAAGGTCAAACAAATTATGAAAGGGATACTTTTATAGAATGAGGCAAAACTAACAAAATTTATTTAGAGGAAAAAATAAAATATTTAGATTCTGGAAAAAAATAAGTAAAGGTGTGAGTGAAGGTCACATAATATGAGACTTCAAACAATGTTACAACGTAGCAAATAGATATATGGTATTAGTTAAATAAATAGTAGATTGGTGGAAAAGAATAGATAAACAAGAAACAAAAGAAGGTACAAAAGAACAACCTAATGGTTGTTAAACTTAAGATCATATGGTACTTAGGGAAAGACTGTTTGGAACAAATACTATTGGTAAAATTAGGAAGTAATTGTGGAAATGAATGTAACAAGGATGCTCTAGCCTTGCAGAGTGAAATCTACTACATCTCTCCATCAGGGCTCTAGGGGCAAGCCTTGAGTTGTTGGGATGTTTCTTCTTTAATGCCATTTGTTCAAACTCCCTTCTGGGTATGTTTCCTCCACTTTTACCGATGGTGATTATCACTCCAAAACCATTTAGCCACATAATATCAACTAGCATTTTTTTATATTTTATTTTTTAATGTTCTACAATCACTATGATAAAACTTAGATTTTTTACCCCACACACATACCTACCCCCCACCAAACCCCTCCCTCCCCAAGATGACATACAATTCTATATAGGATCTACATACAATTTCCTATTGAATACGTTTTCACTATTGTCATGCGATGTAGACGAACTAAAATAAATGGAAGAAATCATATAACAAATCAAAACATAATACATACACACACACACACACACACATACACACACACACACATGATCTGCTACATTCGGTGAATGAATTCCATAGTTCTTTCTCTGAGTGTGGAAGCCATTTTGCCTTAGAAAACCACTGGGAATTTTTTTTTAAGTTCTTGTGTTATTATGAAGTTATAAGTCTACCAGAAAAAATTCCTGCACACTGTGGTCACTGCTATACACAAAGTTCTCCTGGTTCTGCTTCTTTCACTCAAGACCAGATCACATCAGCCTCCCTGAAGTCTTCTTGTTCATTATTTCTTATGGCACAATAGTACTCCATTACATTCATACACCATAATTTATTCAGCCATTCCCCAATTGATGGGCATCCCCTTGATTTCCAGTTCTTGGCAAATACAAAGAGTGTTGCTATAAATATTTTTGTACATGTGGGTCCCTTTCCCATTTTTATGATCTCTTGGAGATACAGTCCAAGTAGCACTGTTGCTGGGTTAAAGGGTATGCACATTTTTGTAGCCCTTTGAGCATAGTTCCAAATTGCTCTCCAGAATGGTTGGATCAGCTCACAGCTCCACCAACAATGAATTATGTTCCAACTCTCCCACATCCTCTCCAACATTTATCATTTTCCTGTTCTGTCATGTTTGCCAATCTGATAGGTGTGATGTGGTACCTCAGAGTTGTTTTGATTTGCATCTCTCCAATCAAAAGTGATTTAGAGCATTTTTTCATATGATTATAGATATCTTTAATTTCTTCCTCTGAAAATTGTCTGTTCATATCCTTTGACCATTTATCAATTGGGGAATGACTTGTATAGTTGTACATTTGAGTCAGTTCTCTATATATTCTAGAAATGAGGCCTTTATCCCGGAGATTAGCTATAAAATTCTTTCCCAATTTACTACATCCCTCCAAATTTTGGTTGCATTGGTTTTGGTTATGCAAAAACGTTTCCATTTAATGTAATCAAAATTACCCATCTTGCATTTCATAATGCTTTCTATCACTTCTTTAGTAAAAAATTCTTCCCTTCTCCATAAATCTGATAAATACACTATTCCTTGCTCCTCCAGTTTGTCCATGGTATCAATCTTTATACTCAGATTGTGTACCCATTTGGACTTTATTCTTGTGTACAGTGTCAGGCACGTGTCTATGCCTAGTTTCTGCCACACTGTTATCCAATTTTCCCAGCAATTTTTGTCGAACAGTGAGTTCTTATCCCAGAAGCTGGGGTCCTTGGGTTTATCAGACAGGAGGTTGCTATATTCCTTGCCTACTGTGTCTTGAGTGCCAACAGTATTCCACTTGTCTACCCACTTGTTTCTTAGCCAATACCAAGTGGTTTTGATAATTGCTGCTTTATAATACAATTTGAGATCTGGTAGTGCTAGGCCACCTTTCCTAGAATTTCTTTTCACTAGTTCCTTTGATATTCTGGACCTTTTGTTCTTCCAGATGAATTTTGATATTTTATCCAGCTCTAGAAAATAATTATCTGCTAGTTTAATTGGTATGTCACTAAATAATCAATTAACTTTTACAAAGAAACGTTTACTTTGAAGATTTATCAATAATAAGAGTATAAACATTTCTCCCTAATGTCTCAGGGGCACATTCTCCTCGACACCATCTTAATTCCTGGAAAGAGTGAACTCACACCACAAAGTTCCTACAAGCATTAGCCCCACCAAGTTCATGTCCAAAGTTGGCATTGCTGTTGGACAAGTTTTCATCTCAGCAACCTCTGCTTGCATCCCAAAGGTCTTCATTGATGCTAAGTTGACTGTGAAACCTGGCATGGACCTAGAAGTATACTGGTACCTGCTTCTACCAATCTCATTATCTAATTTTCAGTAAGAGGTAGTGAGGGAATGCAATGGATAGAGCCCAGGACCTGTACTGGAATCAAATCTTACCTCATACACTTACTATGTAATCCTGGACAAGTCACTTTTTGCCCAAGATTCTTCAACTGTGAAAAGGGCATAGTAACAGCACCTATCCCATAGAGTTGTGAAGATCAAGTGAGATGATGTCTATAAGGTGCTTAGGATAGCTCCTGCATTGCCTAGCATAGTAGCCACTATATAAATGCTAGCTATCTAGTCATATTAATATGAGTATTCACACTTTAGAAATATATAGGGGCAGTGCAAAGATGGTGGAGTAGAAAGACTCACTTTTGCTAGCTCCGAACCCACAGCCCATGGATTTCCTCTGAAAAGAACTCCCAACAAATTCTGGAACAGTGGAAGCCACGCAGCAACACAGCGAAGGAGATTTCCGTTCCAGAGAGCCCTGAAAAACCGACCCCAAAGGTCCATCGAGCCCCTGATGGGAGCAGAACCCACCCCTGCCCTGTGGAGCCCTCCCCTGCCCTGGCTACGGCACTGAGAGGAGCCAGCAGATCCGAGCAGGCTTCAGGGAGGGAATCTCCAGTGGCCTCGAAGGTCCCTCCACCCACAGACTCACAGGTCAGTGAGAGAGATGGGCTGAGAGGGGAGCAGGTGTCTCTGGGACTCAGGCCCCCTCGGGAGGCAGGAGTAGAGGCAGTGAAAGAGGCAGCAGGCGGCAAGAGGCTCCCAGAGCAGGCAGGAGCTCAGTAGGAGCTCCATTACAAAAAGTCTCTGCATAAACACCCTGAGGAAATTGAGCCTGGGAGGCAGCCTTGCCCCCACCTGAGCACCACCAGAAAAGCTCCCATAGAATAGCAGTCAGGCTGGGGAGCAGCATTTGAATCTCAGACCCCAAGCACGAGCTGGGCAGACCTAGGCCAGGAGTGGAGAGGACTCTCAGAAGTCAAGTAACT
>CM053774.1:104102426-104119255 GCA_028658325.1 Potorous gilbertii | reverse complement strand
TCTCATAGAAGAAGCAGGCAGGAGTCTTCTTAGTGGAGAGAAAAAGAGGAGAGCTGAGAAAAAAAACATGAAGTTTATTCTCATCACATTCAACTAAAGGAAGGAATAAAATGCACTCTCATTTTGGTATGAAAACCTATCTTATAATACAGGAAAGTGGGGGAGAAGGAGATAAGCAGGGTGGGGGGGATGATGGATGGGAGGGTAATGGGAGGAGGGAGTAATTTGAAGTCAACACTCTTGAGGAGGGACAGGATCAAAATAGAGAATAGCAACAATGGGAGCCAGCATAGGATGGAGGGAAATATAGTTAGTCTTATACAACACGACTATTATGGAAGTCACTTGCAAAACTACACAGATATGGCCTACATTGAATTGCCTGCCTTCCCAAAGGGAATGGGTGCAAAGGGAGGGATGGAGGAAGTTGTAACTCAAAGTTTTAGGAACAAACTGTTGAGTATTGTTCTTGCTACTAGGAAATAAGAAATACAGGTAATGGGGAATAGAAAGTTATCTGGACCTACAGGACAAAAGAGAAGATGGTATAAGGGAAGGGAGGGATGAAAAAAGAGAGGACAGATTGGTGATATGGGTAATTAGAATGCTCAGTGTATTGGGGAGCGGGGAGGGGACAAATGGGGAGAAAATTTTGGAACCCAAAATCTTGTGAAAATGAATGTAAAAAGTTAAATAAATAAATTTATAAACAATAAATAAATAAATAAGAAATATATAAATACTACAAATCAGAACTTGATTTATTGTTTTGCTGGTGGTCTAGACTTAAGAAATAGAGAAAACTATATCAATTAAACTTGAAAGTGTGTGAGGCTTACATTTTTTTTTGAAGAACTGGTTTTTAAAGCATCTTATCACTGCATGGACTTGACTCCAGGACTTCTGGACTTTGGGATGGCTTATCATTACCTTATCCTTGAGATGACCATGAGAATGGAAGCATCTTCGGGGCATGGACTGTTTGTGCTTTATAGTTTTTATCCCCAGAACTTATTTATGTTAGCACCAGAAAGCAGTAATGATGATGACAAGCATTTGTTTTACACCTTATCTCTTTGGATCATCACAGATTTGTAAGATGGATACTATTAGTGTCTCCATTTTACAGATGAGGACACTGAAAGCAAGAGAAGAGAAGTTGGGTGGCCAGAAGTGTCTATGTGAAGATTTGAGTTCTTGATTCCAAATCCAACATTTTATTAATTAAGTGAGGCACTACCTTCAGGAAGTATTTAATAAATGCTTGTTGATTGATAGATAAGTGATCAGAGAAAATCTCTGTTGATGTATGCTAGCCAATTCACTCATATCTCAGTATTTAATGAGTGGTGAAGGCACAGCAATGGGAATACTCTGAGTGGTTCAGATTATTGTGAAACAATCCAGTCTGTTAGAGATCAGACATAACAGAACTGGACGGAGATCCAGACAAACTTGAACATAGTCCATAGACCACACATCCCATGTGGGTCCCTGTGAGGGTAAAGTCTAGCCTGTGGCATTACCTGCTCAGGGAACCCTACACACACACACACACACACACACACACACACACACACACACACACACACACACACACGTCATCTCCTGGGAGGATAGTTGAATAGAGGAGAATGATACTGGCCAAGTGGTTAAAGTTCCTGACCCCCATACTTCTGGAGAAGTCTCAAGATACCATAGACCAATGATTGGGTATGCTGCCCTGGAGCTGGGGACTATACTTTGATGTAGAGAAGAAAAACTTAGAATTTGGCCTCTGCTACTACCATCAATTATTCAGAAATCCCAGATCAATGGGAAGGAGATTCTTTTTCTAGTAATTCCACATGCATTTCTCTCTCAGGAAATCTCAAACCACAGGGTCACACTCTCAACTTGGAGGACTAGGTCTCTAGTCTTTTGGAGGTCTCTAGGGGAAAGTGGAACTCAGCAGAGGATGGGGGGGCAGTCATCTCCCAAACTGCTTTGTGATTTCCTTCTGGAAGACTGTAAAGCCCTTAGGGAAAAGTTGGGGTTGATAGGAAGAAGAGGGACTCCCTCTACAGGCATTACTTCCACAGAGACCAAACTCTTATCAAAACAAGGCCAATAGAATGATTCCTGCAGAGGCCCCATGATTGAACTCAAATCCAGAGCATGGCTTAAATTCAGAGGTACACAGGTTATGTTAGGATATTATCAGATTATAGCCATGTCTCATAATTTGGTGTTCCTGAGACCCCTGCCTAGATACAGTGGGAAATGTTTGCCTTCCGTAGTCTCTACTTCCTTATTTTCAATATCTCCCTTAGTTTCAGGGAGAGCTTCAATCCTTTATAAAGAAAATAAAAATCTCTGCTCTCTGTACAACTGGATTTTCCCCCTTTCTAGTTTACGCCCACTCTAAAACACTTTAACCCCCCAAAATGTGTGTTACCATGGTGATTCATCGTACTTGCTAGACAGGATTTGCAAGATTCAGTTATCCTCTTCTTGTATTTCACTAAAAAAAAACTCTCAGTAACAAGAAATGAATATGTTTTTAATAAAATAGGAAATATGCTTTTAATCATTTGGAAGTGAATGAAAGATCACCGCAAAACAGGGAGCTGCTGGGACACACATAAACTTCCCAAGAGGAGAGAATTCCAAGGATTGTCTTTGGGCCCAGAAATCTCTGTGTTATAGTCAATGCCAATGCTGACTATAGGGACCACTGATTTTCTGAGCCTGGACGTTTTAGACTGCCAGGAGCTAAAAATTAATGACTGAAGAAAATAGCCAAAGAAAATCACCAATTGCTATCTTTCACTCTGTAGGCAAACAGAGGTAGAAATCTAAAATTTGTTCCTAGGTGCTGCCATGATGGTTGAGAGCAGGAAAAGTATCTCTGTATTTCTGTTCTAAGTGTAAGGGAGGCTAATCAATGGCAGCCATTCCTCTACCCTATCCCATCAATCTGATGGACTTTCTGAGAGGTAAGTCTTTGACTGGAAATTCTGATGACTTATATTTCCCATTCTATATTGTGACTGGGACCTTGATAAAGGGCAAATAAACAGCTCCTGGGGGAGAAATGGGGAAAAATTGAAACTCAAAATCTTGTGGAAGTGAATGTTGAAAACTATAAATAAATTTAGAGTGAAAAAAAACAATTCCTGATTAAGTCTCCATGAGTGTGACTCTCCCCAAATTGAGTTGAATAGCTGAGACTATAGGGAAAATAAAGGTACTCTGAGTACCATGCTATAAAAAAGAACCATCAGACATACCTGCACATCCTTTTTCTTATTTTCCTTATCAAGAAAACAGACTAGGGAAGACCTGCTTCTTGGAGAGAAAGATTGTGGATATCATAATCTTCCCATCATCCAGCCCTTAATGGTTGCCTTGGGAGACGGAAACACCTCAGAGTTTCTTAAGCCCACCCATATAATTCAGGTGAAGGTTGTGTCTAGAACCACTGTGGAATCTTCAAGAAGCATATAGAAGTCATGTGCTCAAGCACACAATTCTAGAGAGGAGAATAGGGACCATGTTCCTGAACTCCAAATTCTAGTATAGATAATGAAGGATTCAGATTTCTCAGGAAGCATGATCCTAGAATCTAAGACATAAAAGGGAGATTTCTTGAAAAGTACTAGCCTTGGGGTTGCCTCATGTTTGGTCCATAACAGAGTTCAGTTCTAGAGAAGGAGTAGTCCCCATTCTAGAGTGAGAGAGATCTTTAGAAACATGCCTCTTAGAGAGAAAAAAAATATTATTCATTCAAGTGGTCACCTAAATCAGAGGTCCGGCAAGCAGGAAAAGTGATTCTATGGGGCTATTCCTGTACTTTGCTCCCTGCTGCTCCCAAAAGTTATTCAGATAGAGCAGATATACTGGAAAGGGGATTGACTATCCAGCAGTGTCCAAGTTTGTTTGCTTCCCAAAGGGAACCCAAACCATACAATTGAACCATAAGTCTGGCAGGTACTGCACAAGAGAGAGAAATTCACCTGGAATGTTAGAGTGCTGATCTGTTAGCAAATCCAAAGTTCAATTTCCTTCTAAGGAAAAGTACCAAAATCATGAAGTTATACTTAGTCTGAGGGACTCCAGGATGCTGGTGGAAATGTGAAAAGGAAAAAAGGAAGTCTTGTATTGAATGTTTTTAGAAAATAGTGCATCATTTTTTTCATTCTCCTTTTCTCTCTCTCTGCATTTTGTGTGAGGTGAAATAAAGGCTGTCCTTTATTTGATATATATGTGTTACCTTGAGTGTTTGTATAGGCTCTGAGTGTGTTTTCTGTTTTATAGAAAGCCGGACACAGTTTTAGTTATTTTTTCCTAAGTAAAATCTGAGTTGAGACAAAATGTAGAAAAGTTTTTTATGGCATCCCTCAAGATTGAACATTGACACTTATCTCATTTCTGCATTCTCTCAGCCACTAGAACTCTCTCTTATCTTTGCCTTCAGCTTTCCTTCCCTGGAATTATAACATTGACTTTCTCTCCAAAAACAAAAGTTATTTGCTATAGCTATGATGAGTTTAAACACTTTGGTCACATAATGAGAAGACAGAATTTATTGGAAAAGACCCTGATATTAGGAAAGATTGAAGGCAAAAGGAAAAGGGAATGGCAAAGGATGAGATGGATAGATAGTATCATGGAAAAAATAAACATGAGCTTTGACAGGAAGATGGTGGAGGATAAAAGGATTTGGCATGCTATGGTCCATGGTGTCACAATGAGTCAGGCACAACTGAATGACTGAACAACAATAGAAATACCTGTGATGGATGGAGATATATGTGATGGCAAAATTTCAAATGGAGAACTCTGAAAATTCATTAAGTAGCATCCATCTGAAAGATAAATATTTGTTGGCTTAATTTAAACTCTGTGTCTGGGTGGACATTATGGGAAAATGTCTGAGACTGAATTCCTACTAATAAACATGAAATGAGACAATTCACACATATTTTAAAGCTTAAGCACTTCATTCTTACTGACAGGCAAATAACAAGTACATAAAATTAAAAACAACTAAGTTAAAATAGGCAAGTAACTATAGTTGTCAATAGAAGTTCAAATATAATTCTTATTAATGAATTTGTAAGTCATTCTTGGTTTATAGATATTAGCCAAAAGACTTTTCACCCCTTTCACCTTTCAACTATCACACTCACTTGAGTACTTAAGGTTCTGTGATTTCATTGATGGAGATACTCTGTCCATTGATGCAACCTTAGTAGACTATTTTTGAACATTGCTATGGTCAAAGAAGCCCTAACCTCCTATGATGAGTTTCTACTAACTGGACCTTGGATTAAAAGCCTACAGTCCATTACCAAGCCTATCGCTGAAGCCTTTGCAGCTTGCTAGAACCTGCCAGAGCCCATGTTCAGTTGGCATTACCTTTGGAAACTTACAATAGTAGGAGGTGTCTCAGGAAGACTTTAATAAGGGGATATTTAAACACTTGTGTACAATTTAAAACGCACATGTAAAGAAACTTTAAAATCTTTCACCATTAGTTAGGAAAAACTGAATAAAAACAACATAAATTCCTCCCCTCAATCAATTCTGAGGTCTCAGAATGGAAATTAATTTTCAATTATTTTAAATTGGACCTTTCTAATAAACCCGGTCTCAGGTAGCCTTTTAAAAAAAATTAATACCTTTTATTTTTTGTTACATTTCAAATTCCAAACTGTCTCCTTTCCTCCTTCCTCATCTGCACGAGGAAAAGCTACCATTTCATACACACACACACACACACACACACACACACACACACCCACACACACACACACACACCCCAATATGGATAGATATGTGTGTGTGTGTGTGTGTGTGTGTGTGTAAAACTATATTATGCATACTACTATTTATCCATTCTTTCTCTGGAGCTAGATAATATCTTCTTTCATAAGTCCATTGTAGTTGATTCGAATATTTCTAATATTTAGTCATTCACGGTTATTCTTCAAACAATATTGTTGTTACCATAACCAATGTGTTCTTGGTTTTGCTTATTTCGCTCTTCGTTATTTCATGAAGTCTTTCCATGTTTTCCTAAGATCAACCTGCTCATCATTTCTGGCAGCACAGTAGTACTGCATCACAATCATATAGTATATAGGTGGTTTAACCATTCAGGTAACTTTCTAATGATGATAGCTAATATTTATATACCACCTTCTGTGTGTCAATCCCTACGCTAAATGCTTTACAGTTATTATCTAATTGGATCCTCAGAACCACCCTGTAAAGTGGGTGTTACTATCATACTAATCTTACAGATGAGGAAACTGAGGCAGGTAGCGGTTAAGAGACCTGGGTCTCACAGTTAGTAAGTGTCTGGGACCAGAGTTTAACTCAAGTCTTCTTGACTCCAGGCCCAGAGCTCTATCCACCACATCTCCCAGCTGGACTCTACTTTTTAGAAACTCATGCTTCCTTTACAGCACAGCTCAAAGCTCACAATTTCTCCAGACCCACCACACAATTACCTTGTGTTAAGTTTATGCACACTTATGCTCGTGTGAATTGTTTCCTCACACAATTTAAGCTCTAAGGACATGGATTTTCATTTTATCTTCATATCCCTGGCACTTAAAACAACACCTGGTATACAGTAAGTGCCTCATAATTGCTTATTGATCGATCAGTTCTTTTCATTTGATGTGTATTTTTCCGTGCTCCTAAATACATTCTGAAGCAGCAGTTTGGTCATGTTATCTATTTTGCAATAACACTACTTTATCACACAAGTCTACCTTAGAATTGAAGTTCCAAGAAGGTAAGATTTGGTGTCTATCACTTCTAGCTTGTTATAAGTATAATCTAACAAATGCAAAAAGATATATATAGGGAAAGAGAATTTAGGAAATTGTATTTGAACCTCCCCACCAACTTCCTTCATCATCCTACTATTGTTTCAGTTCTCTCATGGGCAGCATCTTGCTTAAGAGGAAGCCAATTGCTGAGAAAAAAAACAGCCTGTGAACACATACTGAATGTAGGAGGCAAAGCTGATGGTCCCTTTTGCTGTGGATGTGAAAAATCACTCCCACACAAGTGAAGTCAACCTGGAGAATGAAGCAATAAGGCAGAAATCCACCAACCTGCTTTGGAAACCCTGGTCCTGGCTGAACAAGTCACTGAGTTTGTTGGAGTCTGATCATCTGCCTGGGTCTTCATCACATTTTCCAGGGAGCTTATTATTTATTCAAAGTACAGAGACACCTTGAATACATTAATGTAATCCCCATAGCTTTCCTTTCAAAAGATTGAGCTCAAATTTCAGTTAATATTGTTTTCCAAGGGGAAGTGCAATCCTGCCAAGGATACAAAATTGGAAGCAGTCACCAAACCAAGTCTACTTATTTTTAATGCATTATCTCCCCTGGGAGATTCTGTCAAACAAGACAATATCATCTTGCTTCCAATAACATTTTGCTTCCATGGAAAGCATTGAGACAGCCCTTTGTAATTTAACTAGTGAGATTAATATGTTAGCTCCTTGAGGGTGGAGAATAACATGTTTTGCCTAAAAGCACCTGGTACATAATAGGCACTTAATAAATGCTTGTTAGGTTTTTGATTGGTAGAGATAAGGAAAAAGACTTCTAGCATGGCAAAAAAAAATGAGAAATGGATCATACAATTTTAGTCTTTCCCAATCTAGTTCTTAAAGGACTGAGGTATTAATTCATAAAAGTCCAGGCTGATTCCTATGTAGGAAATGGATATGATTCACTAAATGCCCTTTGGAGGCTTTCCTTGCTTAGGTGATCACTTGCTGGATTGGTTATCAAGGCTAGGTTCCCCACTTTCTTGCCCCTATTTCCTTATTAGATAATTTAGAAAATGCCCTCCTGTCACTGGTCCTCCAGATAATAGGGCAGGCTCCCATTGGCACTATGCTGGCCTTTGTCTAAAACTATACATTACATTTGAACCACAAGGGGCTAGAAGTCTTTAAGGAGAATGTGTCTATCCCCTCCAAACTGATCATTGTGGGTATACAGACTTCAAAATAAGGTTATCTCTGCAAGTAACTATCCCCCTCTTCCCTGTATGTGTAACAGTAAAGTTTATTTAAAAACTTCTTTCTATCCTACTTGCTCTTCATATGAACTACAGATATTTGTTTTTGTTTAGTCATTGTCTCCAAATTTTCATGACCCCATGGAGTATAGCATGCCATGAACTTCTGTCCTCCACAATGTGTCCAAGTCTGTTCAAGTTCATGTTCATTGTTTCCATGATTCTATCTATCCATCTCACCCTCTCCACCACCCTCTTTTTTTATCTTTAACCTTTCCCAGCATCAGGTCAAAAGGAATGTCAAAGCTAGGGTAGGGAATATACCCTGAGCTCTCAGAGGTATGCCTGGGACCCTGAAAGAATGATGCTCTGAGAATCCAATGTGCCAGTGAGAGTGGGAGATGGGATAAGGACCCCAAGAATTCATAAAGGCTACATACATACATCTATACACACATACATATATAAATATGCATACATATACATATCTGGAAGCTCCTAGAAACATAAGGATAGCTCATCTACAGTTTTCTACTTTTCCATTTGCTAATGGAAGGGAGAGATGCATTGAACCAAGTAGGGCAGGGCCAGGCAGAAGTGTATCTTTGCAGAGCTAAGAAATTCCATTTTCTTACTCTTCCCCTTGTTCGAACAGCTTAGGAAAGAAGATTCCCCTCACTCCACTCAAGATCACAGTTCAAATTCGACCTCCGACATTAATTCCTTATGTGATCATGTCAAATCATTTAATCTGTATGGGACCAGTCCCCTCACATGTTTATTAAAAAGCATAATAATATAATAACTCACAGGGGCAGCTAAGTGGTACAGTAGACAGAACACCATTCTTGGAATCAGGAGGACCTGAATTCAAATTCAGCCTCAGAAACTTACTACCTGGGGTCAAGTTACTTAACCTTTTCCTCAGTTTCATCATTTATAAAACGAGCTAGAGAAGAAAATGGCAAAACTACTCCAGTATCTTTGACAAGAAAACACCAAATGGGGTGACCAAAAATCAGACATGTCTGAAATGATTAAACAACACCTACCTCACAGGTTTGTTGTGAAGCTTAAAGTGGATTGGTTGGTTGATTGTTCTCCTTCGCTCCTGAAGAGGACCGAAATGACATCACTATGCTAGAGTCAAGTTTCCATGTGTGTTTTGTTGATTGTGGTTCATCAGACCAGTATGAGCTCAGAATGTTCTATCACGGATCAAGCACAAATAGTCTGTGTAAACATTTGGAGTGGATACTATAAATTTGCACGTCCTGCCTTTCCTTTGAGCTATTTTAATTCCACTTTGCTCATAGAGCACAGCACTTTTTCTGATATGGGCATGCCATGTTGAATGGTCCTATACTAGTGTCTCCCATGTCACACAATCAATTGTAAAGTTCTTAAGAGAAACCTTGAGAGTGTCTCTGTATCACTTCTTCTGACCACCATGTGAACACTTGTCCTGTGTGAGTTCTCCATAAAATATTCTTTTTGGCAAGTGTACATTTTACATTTGAATAAAGTGGCCAGTCTATCACAGATGCACTCTCTGAAACATAGTTTGAATGCTTGACAGTTTAATTAGAGAAAGGCCCTTAGTGTCTGGTACCTTATCCTGCCAGGTGATTTTCAGAATCTTTCTCAGGCAATTCAAATGTAAGCAAATCAGTTTCCTGGCATGACTCTTAGAGACTGTCCAAAGGGCATGCAACAATGAGGTCAGCACAACAGCTCTGTAGACCTTCAATCTGGTAGTCAGTCTAATACGTCTTCTCTCTCACTTTCCTTCAGAGCCTCCCAAACACTGAGCTAGCTCTGGCAATGCATGTGTCAACCTTATTATTAACATGTACTTCCCTGGAAATATTTAAAGTCATATAAGTGTTGAACATTATTTACATTGCCTTCATTTACATTCTGATTAAATGTTTACTGCTACAATGATGGCCCACACATGCATCTGATTGCATGGGAGCAACAGAAGACATAGCCCTGAATTATCTTCAGAAGTTCTCTGAAATTTTCCATTTTTTTTAACTGAGTTAGGGCAAGCTGTCCAAGATGGATAAATTACTATCAAAACTTCCTGGTATTTGAACCTGAATTTATAGAGGTGATAGAAACGTCAAGATCTCCCACTAGCATCTGGGGCCATCGCCAGTCATCTTGACCTATGCCTTGCCACTGGACTCCAATAACACTGAAGGACAGATTGAGGATGATAACTCTGCACAGCCCTGACTCACTCAAATCCTGTTCATTTGCAAGTCAAGACATCACCTTCTTGACATCATTGCTTCTTTTCAAAAACAAAGGATGAAAAACAACAATCCATAGAATACACATTCGTTATTGTTTTATCTTTGTGTCAGTCACAACTAGTAAGTTTCTTAAGGCCACAGTGTATTAAAATTTACCTTTCATCAATAATGAGCAGTTATTATTTATCATTGAATTGACCAAAAATGATACCGGTTATGACTTGAATTTGTCCTTTGGTGCGGGAAAAGTCTAGTCAAGAAAAATTGTCTTATCAAATCAAAGACCAGAGTTAAAATAAGGCAAAATTGTGCAGCAGAAAGAATGCTGGATTGTGAGTTAAAGGGACCTGTTTTCAAATTCTAATTCTGCCACATACTATCTGTGTGACCTTAGAAAAGTCACTTAGTTTTCCTGGGTCTTAGTTTCCTCCTTTATTAAATGGAGAGATTGGACTAGATCGGGGTGGGAAACCTAGGGCCTTGAGGTCACATGTGGCCCTGTAGGTCCTCAAGTATGGCCCTTTGACTGAATCCACTTGAGGACCTAGAGGGCCACATGTGATCTCAAGACCACAGGTTCCTCACCCCTAGACTAAAAGGTCTTTAAGGTACCTTCAAGTTCCATCTCTGTTTCTATTAACATTCTAAGACTGGGTTAATTATTGCAATACTTTCCTAGAAATTTTCTTTGTCTTTATGTAAAACACACTTTGGGTATTGCTAAATTAAAATCTCAGAGGAAAGAAAAGTATTTTAGTCTTATGATGTATGATGTAAATGTATATTCACAGATTCTAAAGGCTAAATGTGTATAATTCTAAGGCAAAGAAAATTACCTGCGTAAATAATTGATTCATCAAAAGCATTCAAAAGATTAATTTTAGGCAAATAACTGAAATATTACTTCTTAACTGGGGTCACCATTTAATCTAGGACTAACTTTATCATTGACTGCTGACTCTTCTTTACCCTACCTGGGTTTTTCTTGGCAAAGATACTAGAGTGGTTCATCATTTCCTTCTCCAGTGGATTAAAGTGAACAGAAGTTAAGTGACTTGCCCAAAGTCACATAGTTTAGCTGGTTCATCATCAAATGGGGTCACCATTTGATCTAGGACTAACTTTATCATTGACTGCTGACTCTTCTTTACCCTACCTGGGTTTTTCTTGGCAAAGATACTAGAGTGGTTCATCATTTCCTTCTCCAGTGGATTAAAGTGAACAGAAGTTAAGTGACTTGCCCAAAGTCACATAGTTTAGTTGGTAGCTGAGGACAAATTTAAATCCAAGTATTCCCAACTCCAGGCCCAGCACTTTATCTGCCTCCTAGACAAACTGAAGTTACTTGACTTGCCCAGGGTCACTCAACTAGTATCTGAGGCTGGATTTGAATTTATGTTTTCCTGACTTCCAGGCCTAGTGTTCTACCTATTGTGATACCTAGTTGCCCATCCACAAAGAGAGGGTAATTTGAGCCAACAGGAGTGAATGAGACAGTCACAGGAAAGAACAGTGCCCTATCCATTGAGTCATCTAGCTGCCCCTGGACTGCCTTAATCAAAGTCAAATGTTCTGTTCCACATCTGAGATGACACACAGTATTATTTTCCATTCTTATATGCAGGTGATAGAACAAACATGGAAAACTAAGGTGGAAAGCTACAGGATGATAAATCAAAGGGCTATTTGTCCTGCGATGCATTTTTTTTTGCATACAAAGGTTCACTTCTCTTGGTCATCTTTATGGGAATTTTGTTTGCAAGCATTATCTTTTCCTGGATACATTAAAGTGGCCAAGTCAGCCTAGTAACCATGAGTGGCACTGATGTTTTTGAATCGTTATATTATCCAAAAAGATTTGCTGCTTTCCATTGAATTCATTCTATAAAAGTTCCTTGCTATTTTTTTTTCTGTTGGAAGCATGATTGAGAAGTGAATCAGTAGTTCTGAGTAATCACGGGTCAACAAAAGTCAAAAGAAACCTAAGAGTTTATCTAGTCTAGTCTCTGACAGTATCCTCAAGTCAGCATCCTGCCTTCAACTGAAATACTCCAGCAGCTGGGAACTCACTACCCCAAGAAAACTTATTTTACTTGAGAACAACTCCAGTTGTCAGAAAGCTTTTTTCTTCCTTTATATGGAACCAATACTCTCTCTTCTTACATTTTCCCATTTGTCCCAAATCTGTCAGAACAAGTACAAACCCTCTTGCACACAAAGTCATGGAATGCTAAAGATGAAGTTTAGACAACAGATTATAAAATAGCTTTGATGTTCATCCTAAGCCTCCTCTTCTCTGGGCCAAACCTACAGTTCCTTCAACTAGTTTCCTCACCATGTTGTTCAATCTCATTAGTACCTGTTCTCTGATCAGCAATGTTCTTCCTAAAATGTGGCATCCAAAATTTACCACAATAATTCAGATGTGGCTTGGTCTGGTCACATGCCAGTGGGATTATCAGCTTCCTTATACTGTACACCATCCCTATTCAGATTAGAATTTCAATGGGAAATATTTGGCAAAATCAATAAAAATATACCAGAACACAGAATATGTTAATCTGTAATTTACTAAGTCAATCTACAGCCTGTAAGGATTCTTATATTCATTTTAGTGGCCCCATTTCTATGTGAGTTGATTACCTTAGCAACATATACTATACTTTTGCTAACACAATCTAAAATTATACTTGCGCTTTTTTAACTTTCATATCACACTATTTATTCAAATGGGGATTTCATTATAATAAAAGTCATAGAACTTTGACACATGAACTACTTTCTAACTATATCTTTCTCATCTGGTATTTATACTGCCCTTGACAAAAAGCATCACAAACAATGAAATAATATCAATACTAAATATACAGTCATCACATGCAAATTCATAAAGAAAAAGTTAAAAAGTCACAGTAGGAAATAGAAAATAGACCTCAATTTAGCCCTCTTAAAACTAGATGGATCTAACCAAATATAATAATGAAAGAAGTTAAGACAATGGATAGAATTTTATAAAGCTAGCTATGATAGCTCTGGAGAAAATTGAATGGGAATACAAAGGAATATACCTTTTTCTTAGCTTGTACATGACCCCTTCACAAAAATTGACCATATATTAGGCAATAAAATTTTCACAAATGCAGAAAAATAGAAAATTTAATATATCCCTTTCAGCTTACAATGCAATAAAAATTACATTCAATAAAGGTCCTTGGAAGCACAGATTGGAAAATTAATGGGAAATTAAATAATCTAATTCTAAAGAATGAGTAGGTCAAAAGAAAAACATAGATGCGGGGTCAATATCATTAAAGAAAATGGCAATGAGACAACATATTAGAATTTGTGGTATGAAGCCAAAGCAGCACTTAGAGGAGGGTTCATATCTCTAAACACTTTTAACAACAAAAGAGAGAAAAAGCAGATCAATGAATTGGACGTGCAACTAGAAAAACTGAGAAAGGAACAATTAAAAATTCCCAATTAAATACCAAAATAAAATTCCAGAAAATCAAAGAAGAGATTATTAAAATTTAAAGTTAAAACCAAAAAAAAATTAACTAATAAATAAAGCAAGAATCTACTTTTATTTTTTAAAAAAATACAATTAACACACTATTGATCCATTTGATTTTTAAAATTTTCCAAAATGAAAAGTGTAAATTCATCACTGATGAAAATGAAAGCAAAACAATTACTAGGAAGTATTTTGCCAAATTACATGCCAATAAAACTTATAATCTAAGTAAAATGGATGAATATTTATAAAAAAAAATATAAATATTAACAGAAGAGGAAATATAACACTTAAATAATCTTATCTTAGAAAAAGGAATTGCATACGATATAAATGAGCTTCCTAAGGAAAAAATGCCTAGGACTAAAGGTATTTACAAGTGAATTCTACCAAATATTTAAAGAACAATAATTCCAACATGACATAAATTGTTTGAAAGAAGATATAAAGAATCCTATCAAAATCCTTCTATGACACAAAATAATTTTGAATTTGGAACTCAAAGTTTTAAAAATAAATGTTAAAAATTGTTTTGACATTTAACTGGGGAAAAGAAAATAATAAAAAAAAATACTTACAGCACTTTTGTGGTGGCAAAGAACTGAATATTGAGAGGATGTCCATCAAATGAGGGATTGCTGAACAAGTTGTGGTATTTGATTCTAATAGAATATCACTGCGTTATGAGAAATGACGAGGGGAATGATTTTAGAAAAATCTGGGAAACTTATGTGAGCTAATGAAAAGTGAAATGAACAAAACTAGAACACTGTGTACAGTAACAATAGTATTATAGCAATGACCAAATGTGACAGGCTTAGCTTTTCTGATCATTGATCCAACACAGTTCCATCGGTCTTATGATGAAACACGCTATCCACCTCTGGAGAGAAAACTGATGAACTCTTGAGTACAGATTGAAGCATTTTTTCCTCTTTATTTTTCTTACTTTTTTTCATCATGGCTAATATGGAAATATATTTTGCATGATTTCATACATATGATGGGTATTACATTTCTTGCCTGCTAAATGGGATGGGTAGGATGGAGGAAGAATTGAAATTAATTTTTTAATTATTTTTTAAAGGAATGTTGAAATATTTAAAATATATATGTAATATATGAAATATTTAAAAGTATAAGACTTTACATTTTCATCCATATTAAATTTCAAAGGCAACCCATCCATTACAGCCTCCTGAGATATTTGTAAATTGAGATTCCATAACCCAGTTCTTAATTGTTGCTGAAAACTTCATAGCCTCAGCAAATTTCACATTCACATCATTTTTGTCCTCCTTCAGGGCAGAAATAAAACCCTGAAACAAAGCAGCATCAAACGCAGACTATCTCTATGGCAACTGGTAGTGTGGTACGTAGAGAGTTGGATAGTGAGTCAAGAAAACACTAGCTGTGTGGTTCTGGGCAAGTCATTTAGCCTCTGTCTCTGTTTGCTCAGTTGTAAAATGGCATAAAAACAGCACCTATTTCACAGGGTCACTGTAAAGATAAAATGAGACATTATTTATAAAGTTCTTAACACAGTGCCTGGCACATAATAGGCACTGCATAAATGTTTGTTTCTTCTGTACTTTCCCCTTCCCTTTTCTTTAAAAGAATTCACCATTTACATTAATCTTCCCTCTCTGGACTCAATCATTCAAGCAACTCTGGATTCACTCATTGATGCTCTTCTCATTCACTACATACCTCTCCAACATTCGCATGCTGACAGTAAATGATTGATTGCTTCTTTGTTTTTGATTTGTCTAATAATCTATTCCAAAACTGCAATGAGAATTGAAATTTAGCTTACTGATCAACAGTTGAGTTTTTTAATTTGTCTTTTCACTCCATTTTACTAATTAAGATGATATTTATTCTTCCTAAGTCTTCTAATATCCCCTCCATTATCCATGGTTTCTTACAAATCAATGGATGTTCTGAAATCAAATTGACTAGCCCTTTTTTTGTGCAGTGCGATATCATGCTTGTCTCATGTCTCATAACTTGAAAAATATCCTTTTACCAACCTTCCCTCTCTCCAAACATTTGATTTCCTATCATCGGTTTCCAAACATTTCCTGTTACTGATTTACATGTTTGTTTTTTTCCCTACTCTTTCCAATTTTCTTTGCTGTAGAATATGGAAGCAAAACAGAATTTGGGTAGTTCTATCTTCTCTCTGTCGTGTAAAATTACACTATTTCCCAAAAGTAGTTGGACTGTCTCTTTTCTGTTCATCTTGTTATTACTGGCAGAGCTTTTTAAATTTTTTTATTGATCTTTACCATTTTTCACAAGTCTCAGTTCATTTGGGGCTTTAACTTGTCTCCATTACTTTTGCAGATTTCTCATTTATTCAACTTCCCTTACCTTCTATGTGTTGTATAAGCTCTTTTACAATTTGGGTTTTCTCTAGCACCACATTGGTCTCTAAAGACATTTTCCCCTCATTTCATAATTGAGATAATTCTCGATTGTAGACATTTAATTTTTTTTTAAATAAATTTATTTAACTTTTTACATTCATTTTCACAAGATTTTGGGTTCCAAAATTTTCTCCCCATTTGTCCTCTCCCCTCTCCCCAATACACTGGACATCCTAATTACCCATATCACCAATCTGCCCTCTCTTCTATCATCCGTCCCTTCCCTTACCCCATCTTCTCTTTTGACCTGTAGGGCCAGATAACTTTCTATTCCCCATTACCTGTATTTCTTATTTCCTAGTAGCAAGAACAATACTCAGCAGTTGGTCCTAAAACTTTAAGTTTCAGCTTGTCCCCATCCCTCCCTCCCCACCCATTCGCTTTGGGAAGGCAGGCAATTCAATATAGAACATATCTGTGTAGTTTTGCAAATGACTTCCATAATAGTCGTGTTGTGTAAGACTAACTATATTTCCCTCCATCCTATCCTGCCCCCCATTGTTTCTATTCTCTCTTTTGATCCTGTCCCTCCCCAAGAGTGTTCACTTCAAATTGCTCCCTCCTTCCATTGTCCTC
>CM053774.1:104051891-104101926 GCA_028658325.1 Potorous gilbertii | reverse complement strand
AAAAAAAAAAAAAAAAAAAAAAAAAAAAAAAAAAAAAAAAAAAAAAAAAAGAAATATCTTTATTTAGAAGGACATTTTAGAGTTTCTATTAACCCAAAGGTATTTTTTCTCTACTCCTTTAAGACATCAAAATGTTCATCCATGATGATGCCTTAAATCCTTTATTAATAGATTTAGCTGTCATTTTATGCAAAACTAGTTTTTCTGCCCCTTTCATTTCTTGAAAAATTCCATTAGCCTTTGCTATGTTCCTTTTGGTTCCAAAAAGGATAACATACAAAAGCAATGTTAACTTTGCTTTAAAATATTAGGAGTATATATAAGGTGCTATTCCTTTAAGGTACTACCATCTTTATATGGAACAGAAAAACTAATTTTTGCATAAAATGACAGTTAATCAGCTAATCAAGGATTTAAGGCATCATCATAGATGACAATTTAAAGGGGAAGAAAATTATGATTTTTTTCCTTGCTTCTCATATATTTGTTCATCAGAGCTACTGTGACTCAAGGTCACCTAAGGTCACCTAACTTTAAGGACCTTCCAAAGAAGTCCTCCAGAAGTGCAAATCCTATGTAAATGCTCATAAGTTTTTAAATGTTTGTCATTGAAAGTCTTATGTTTAAGTAACTACCTGTAGATGTATTGGAATCGCAGGGTTGAACTTTGGGAGCCTTCCCAGGGAGAATAGGATACGGTAGAATGTAAACATGGCAGGGTTCATTTTTTTGTCAATAATTGATTACTAGTGAACACTATAGAATTAAACAATCTTTAGGTACCCAGAATTATACTAATCCTTGTATAGAATATAACAGAAGGACAAATCATGACCCCATCTTATATAATATGAGCCCTAACATAGTTTTAAGCTACTAAAGCTCTTATAAAAACTAAAGCTTAAAACTGTATTAAGAATTTGGGGATATATCACATATTGTTTATAATTTAATGGAGGAAATGAGATTCATACACATGAACTAATTCTAGAACAATATACGGTTATATGTAGCTTAGTACCAGATAATATGGCATAAACTAGAAGTATATCAATATCATGGAAAAGTGAGAAAGGGAAATCATATAGTCATAGAACTCATATTAAAGGAAGAAGAACTTAATAAATTCTAAGGAGTATGGTGTTGACATTTATGAAACATTTACCATGACAACTAATGATTTAATTAAAATTAAATATATATATATATAGATGTTTTACCTAAAAAATGGAAGGGGAGAAGATCTGAGGTTTTTTTCTAACAAGACAAACCCAAGATTTCACTAATCTGAGCGCATAATTTTCCCATCTCCCTTTCTTCCATTTCCCCTAATTGTTGTTTATGTTTTCATATTGTCAGTATACAGGGTCCTTCATGCTTCTTTAGATAATCTTTCCAAGCTCCCTAACAGAACCCTTAAAATAGAATATAGGGAACATACTAACAAATCTGATTATTAAAATAAATATTGATACTTATTTTTTTAATTGGTATGAAAGGAACTATGCCTAGTGGTTAGAGTTGGCCATTAGCTAAAAAATCCATAGTCCAAGTTCTGGTAATGACACATATTGGCTATACGTGACTCTGGGCAAGATTTTAAGCTCTTAGTAAACTGAACTGGTAGGGAGAGTTTCCTCTTCCATGAGTTCCCTGTAACAGAGAAATCAGAGGTCCACTTCCTATACCCATGCATGTACATATGAGCCTCTAATAACCAGAGTCAAAGGTCCATATGGGATTGAACATAGCAAGGGAAATCCTAGGGTATATCTGAAGAGTTATGAAATGAGAGTTAAATCAGAACAGTCTGGTACGAAGAATGAATTCTACTGAGTATGAGATCCTCTATAATCATATCCAGAGGAAAAAGACCAAGGACCCTGATTCCATGTGGAAGAACCTGACATCCCAAACTCAGAACTGAAGTGAAGTAAGCCCCAAAGGGGCTACAGTAAATCTCTTTGTGGGACAATGAAAATATGCCAAGAGAAACTGGGACCACTGGAAAGTTTCTTCTTTTCATCTATCCACAAGTCAGTTTTAGATTGCTATCCATTACAGAGGTTGCTGTCTACCACAGAGCTGGAGAAATTGTATCTATTTCATTCTTCTCCAGTGTGCATTCCCTACTTTCTCTACCAGCTCTGACTATCTGGTACCTTTGCCCCACCTCCCACTCCCTTTCATGTTGTTTCATGTACTGTCTTCCCTCATTAGAGTAAAAGCATCCCGAGGACAGGAACTATCTTCCTACTTGTGCCCTTAACAAAGCACCATGCACAGCTCTTAATAAATACTTGTTCTCTAACTACTTTTGTTTTGGGGCAGAGAGTGTTTGATTCCCTCATTTGATTCTTTCTTATTGTTTACAGTAGTCTCTTCATTTTTTTTGTTATAGTTTATGACTTGCATATGAATAGAAG
Source organism: Potorous gilbertii (assembly GCA_028658325.1). NCBI lineage: Eukaryota > Metazoa > Chordata > Mammalia > Diprotodontia > Potoroidae > Potorous > Potorous gilbertii. The sequence continues at coordinate 104,099,500 of CM053774.1, read as the reverse complement.
GCTGTTTTAGGGGGATTTAAGTCCCCATGTCTAATTTCTCGAGCTGATTATTCAAATAGTCCATGCAGAACTTAAAACAGGTAGTCAGGAATTCCACAGTCAGATTTCTCAGAGTGTTGAGGAGACAGAAAAATCTTATAATTTTCTAAGGTTAAATTATGCAACATGATTTTTCTTAAAAGCAAAAGAGAGCCTTTGTAGGCTTTGAGTAGGGGAGTGATAAGGCAAGAGTTAGAAGATTATTTTGAGGATATATATATATATATATATATATATATATATATATATAGAGAGAGAGAGAGAGAGAGAGAGAGAGAGGATGAATTGATTGAGAAAGAAAAATATGGACGTAAGATAATTGGGAGGCTCTTATGTTAAAGTACTCCAGATAAGAAGGGATGATCTAAGGTATGAGTGGAGCAAAGGGAGAGTATGTGAGATATGTAATAAAGGCAAAATGCATAAAACATGGCAACTCATGGGGGGATATGCATTGGCAAGTGTCACTTAAGTGAAAAAGGCATAAATGAAGGATGTAAGGATATGGACAAGGGCTGGTGAGAAAATTGTGGTGCCCTCAAATTACAACAAAGACAGCTAGGTAGTTCTGCAGTGGATAGAGCACCAGACCTGAAGTCAGGAAGATTTGTTTTCCTGAGTTCAAATCTGTCCTCACACACTTACTAATTGGGTGACCCTAGGCAAATCACTTAACCCTGTTTGCCTCAGTTTCCTCATCTGTAAAATGAACTAGAGAATGAAACAGCAAACCACTCGAATATTTTTGCCAAGAAAACTGTAAATGGGGTCATGAAGAGCTGGACACACACACTTGAAAAACAACAACATACAATAAGGAAGTTTAGAGGGGAAGCAGATTCAGGAGAGAGGATAATCAATTCCATTTTGGACATATTGAGGGTGAAATGTTGGGAGAGATACCCAGAGGGCAAAATGGGACTGAAGTTCAGGCGGGAGATAAGGACTACATGTGTAGGCTTGAGAGTCATCTGCATAGAATATATATTTGAATTCATAGGAAAGAATGAAATTACCAAGGTGGGGAGGGGGGGCAGGGAGAGAGAGAGAGAGAGAGAGAGAAGGCAAAGTGTATAGGACAGAAGCATATTTCTTGGTCCATAATGTATCAAGGAAGTTCAACTGCTCAGAGTAGAGAAACTGGGGGGATAAAGGTGAGATTTTGAAGAGATAGAAGGAATATATGTGTAACCATTCTTATGGCAAATGGAAGAGTCATTTAAAAACAGGAAGGAGGATGCCTAGAAGCATTGAAGAATTATCTGAGATTACATAGTAAGAATCTGTGGTCAATTAGTTCAATAGCTTTCTCCACCAATGCTCAATAGTCTAATCAAAGAATCAAAGACAGTAAGATGGCATGGTTTACCCAGTCCTGTAGATTGACGCCCAAAAATTGCTATGGCAAAAAATCAAAAATGTGAAAGATTCTAGCATCCTAGGTACAATGTTATTGAAATGATGATTGACTACAGGGTTCAGGTTGGATAGGAAGGTAAGGGGTTTGATGTATGGAGGAGAAAAGGAACAAGAAGCAATGATTCAAAGGCAAGACTCAAGAGGAGTAAAGGAACAGAAAAGATGTATGGGCAAGAAGTTGTGATCAGAAATTGAAGAATTCAACATTGTGAAGAGAAAGTAGCTCTGAGGAATGATGAAGTCCAAGATGTGGCTGTACCTGTGAATGGCCGGCATGCAAGGAATATACCACAGAGTGGAAAAGAGTAAGAAACTGTGAGGAGAGAGTGTTAGAAATGCTATAGACATAGAAGTGACCAAAACGGTAGTAGAGATGATGCTGTTCCAAATATTGTAGCCCTCAAGATAGACCGAACAACATGCTGGCGGTGGATAGATAATGGTAACTAGGAAGGTGAGTGACATGTCAGTGCCATGAAATTCAAGAGAGGAGAGATTACGGAGGAAGAGTAGTGGATCAATGGCCTATAAGTGTCAAGAAATAGTAAAGAGTGTCTTAACCTCTCCTACTGGAAGAGTGAGAAAAAAGTCATCTCCACTAGAGAGGGTTATGAAAGATGTAGTATTGTTAAGGGAAAGCCAGGCTTCAGTGAAGGTGAAATAATAGATCCTATGATCCCTTCCCTAAAATACTTGTGAGGTGGTTCTATATATCCAAGTTCTATGAACTTTACAGATTGATAGATAACTATATTTCAATGTAATTGATTTTATTTTATGCATTTAAGAACACTTCTGAGAAGGGGTTCATGGGCTTCAGTAGACATTTGCCAAAGGGGTCCAAGACACACAAAAAAAGTTAAGAATCCCTCATCTAAAAGAATCTAGAAGCAGCATATTGTAGAATAAAGAGCCTTGGGATGGGAGCCAGGAGACCTAAATGCCAGCCCCACCCCAACCCCTTTTTTAACCACTAACTGGTTGTGCGACTTGGGCCAAATCACATTATATTTCTGAGTCTCACTTTTTTCTTTTGTGAAATTAAGAGGTTAGGCTAGATGATCTCTATGTGGTCCCTTCCATTGTTAACATTCTGTGGCTCTATCTCATGTGTCCTTTTGTCAAATTCCAAGCCAAGAGCAAACAAATTATGATATGAAAGAAGTTGTTTTACTTCAGCAACTCAGCATATTTAAAAAAAATTGAAGACAGGGTTTAGGGGTGGATTTCAAAATGCCCAGTTGTCTAAAGCCTTAGCTTTTTAAGGTAGAGAAAAACAATTTCAATGGGGATAGTTCCATTGTGGCCTGACTCATTCCAGCTGTTTCCATGCAGCCTCCTCCCCACAGAATGTACTTGAAACAATTAGAAGCATCAGTTTCAATCTCCTATTGGAACAACAAAAGGTCTCTGTTATGTTGGAAGAAATAATATTCTACAGTAGAAATGTCCACGTGCCAAAGAAAAAGACCCAGCAAACATAGCCAGCCTCCAAAATGGAGGATGTAAAATCACTCATTCTACAACTGGGGCTTGCTACCCTCTTGGTGGAGCTGTTAAGCAACTGCTGTTCATCCATTATGAGGGGGAATAAAGGCAGAAGCGATTTAGTTGGGGAAAGATGAAATGAATATAAAGCCTCCAGATGGAGGATTTTATAGTCTAGAAGACTGGGAATGTACAATGCTTTAACAAACCAGAAGCATTCTGCTAAAAACAGGCTACAAATTCGCATTTTTGTTTGAATGATTATTTTTCGCAGAACCAGTGAGAAACAAAAACAACCTGAAACTTAGGAGAGCATCCAAGATGGCAGCAATTCAGCTGTCCTTTTAATCCCTGCATTGGCATGAGGCAAGGCAGGGCAGATTAGAAAAAGATCTCAGATGTCCTTGAAGAAAAGTTAAGCAAAGGTCTGCTTGGCTACATCAAAGTCAGTCCTTTGGTGTCTAAAGACTTGAGGTTGTTTCTGCTTTTTGTTCATTAATTTACTTTTCCATGGGACTAGACCTATGACTTCATGGATCTATGGAACTCCAGGTAAGGAAAATCCCTCTGCCAGGGCAGCCTTGTGTCTACTCAGCAACTTAAAGTGAGAACCTGAAAAGACCTTAGCTGAAAAGGACAAAGGTCTCCCACTGAATCCTGTGCCATCTTTAGTTGTCCTGATGGATATCTGGTTGCTGGACCCAGATGACTCTGGAGGAGAATGTGAGACTGGTAACTTTGCACAGCCCTCCCTCACTCAAATCAAAGTCAATTACAAATCATGTCATCATCTCCCTGATGTTGTGGTCCTCTTCGAGAATGAAAGACAAATTATACACAACACAACAACCTGTGAGAGTCTTGAAGAAATGCCTGGATCACTGAGATATTAAGTGACTTGTCCAGTAAGTGTAGATCATAGTTGAAACTTGAACCCAGAACCTCCTGACTCTGAGGTCACTTCTCTATAGTTGGACTTTCCAAAATCTTCTTCTTTAAAAGGAAGACCTAAAAATGTGGATACTCAGTATATAAAGTATATTTAGAATTTTTTCCTGAACCTTTAGGTTCCTGAATTCTCTTAAGAGAGTAGAGTTTCTAAGTTCATTGTATGTAGAATACTTAGGTATATATAGTCATACCATTGTCAAGCATTCTCAAACAGATCTGTGATCTCATCCAATTGTAAGTTCCTTCCAATGATGTATGAGCATCCTATGTGACTCTTGTCCAGACTCTGCTATAAACTCACCACAAAAGTTCCTCCTCTTTTCCTGAAATCACCAAAGTGTCAGGCTTTCATTTCCATGAGTCAAAGTTCTTATCTCTTGAATACATTTTCCAAATAATTCCTCCCTCTCTTTTCTTCCTTTTTCCAGTTTCTATACCCTGACAGACAAAGCCCTATGGGATTCGAATATTTTCTGGGTCTATTCCGGAAGCCTTTCTAGCTTGGTAATAGCATTTACCAGAGCTTTCACTCCACAATATAGCCTACAAAGCCCAGAATTCCCTCAACACTCATGACATCCTGATGATAAGATACATCAAACATTTATTAAGTGTTTACTATGCACTAGACATTGTACTAAATCCTGAGGATACAAATAAGAAAAAGAAAGACCTTTCCTGCCCTCAAGGACCTTAAAATCTAATGGGAGAAGATAATACACAAAAAGAAGCTGAAAGGGGGAGAGGGTATGCAACAAGGAGACATGATGATGGTGGTGGTGGAGTCAAAAACAAGCAGAGCAAATGCTGGTAAATACGGCTGGGAGTTGGGATAAGGAATTAATTTTTTCCTCTCTCTTCCAGCTCTCCAATCAGAAATTCAGAATCATACTGATGAGGCAAAGGTATCAAAGCTGAAATAATGTCCATGATGAATTTCCTGGTAATGAGCTTTTCCTGAGGATGATGAGTTAATAAAGTATGATTGTTAGATTATTAAAGTATGTATATATTACACACACATATATATATGCATGCTCATGCATCTGACAAAAAATATGAAGATATTGAAAAAAATCTGACCTTATATACAATATCACCCCATATCACTCAGGTATCTCCTTATATCCTTCTTTCTTCCTAACACCTCCACATGTCCCCTTAATTTTATTCCCCATGATTCTGCTCCATCAATTTTCCTTCTCTGTTGAACCTTTTATCTTTCCTGCCTTTCTGATTCCTTCTCTGTGTAGTAACATATTCAGGACTTCCCTAATCATGAGAAAGAGTCTATCTTATTTCACCACAAAACTTTTCAAAGAATAATCCATTTTCACTGCTTTCATTTCATAGCTGCTCATTTCATCTCCACTTATTAACTCCTTGACACCATCTCCTAATCCAAAATTCCAAAGCACCTTTCTCAAACCCCATTCTTTCTTATCTTTCTGCAGTATTTGGCCTCTCCTAGTTGAATTCCCTCCCTTGGCTATGATCTCTTCATTTCACAAAAGCTCTGATTATTCCTCTATCTCCATCAGTGAATCTTCCTCTCCTCTAGTTCTCCGAATAGAGGCATTCTTCAATCTTGTTCTCTTGTCTCTATAATCTCTCTTAGAGACCTTATCAACTCTGTGTTTCCACTTCCAATCCCTTTCCTCAGGTCCACTACCATTTCAATATTCCAATTATCTATTTTGCCACTGCACAGTATGGCTCATTATCATTTCAAAGTCAACTAGGTAAAAAATAAATTTCAACATTTGCTCCCAGGTCTGTTCCAGCTCACTTCCCAATTCAACAGAACCAACATTTTAATCATGTATATGGTTCAAGGCTCTCTGATAGACCCTGGCAATTCAAAGATGGCTTGAATAAAGTCCCTGCTCTTTCAAACTTACAAATTAATGGGAGAAATACAAATATAAAAGTAACTACGATATAAACAAGTCAAACAACTTCAAAGGAAAGGCTCCATCACCATGCTATGAGAAATTTGAGGACAGAATTTTTCCTTGGGAACAGAAGACAGAGGAAGTTGATGGCATAGTGGTGTGGTAAAATACTGGTCTTGGAGTCAGGAAGACCTGAGTTCACATCCAGCTTCAGATACTTCCTAACTGTATGACCCTCGACAAGTCACTCAACCTTTGTTGGTCTCAGTTTCCTCAACTATAAAAACAGGAGTAACAATAGTACCTGTCTTGCAAGATTGTGAGTAAAAATATTTAGCTCCTTGCCTGCCATACAGTAAGTTCTAGATACACACTTATTTCCTTCCTGACCCCTTCTCAACTACCCCCTGCAAAAGGATAACTGTGAAAGACTTCCAGGAAGGAGGAAGGCAGCATGTCTCAGTGGAAGAGTGTCTGTTCTAGAACCTGGGCCCTTAGTTCACATGCTGCCCACAATGGACAGAGAGAGACAGAGGCAAAGAGATAGAGACAAAGAGTCAGAAAAGAGAGAGCATCATAGAGATAAAGTGGGGAAAGAGAGAGAAGAGAATGAGAGGGAAAGAAAGAGGAGAGAGAGCAATAGAGAATGAAAGAGAGAATGAGAATGACAGAGCTAGGAAGAGGGATAGAGGAAGGGATGAAGGGAGAGACAGAATGAGAGGGGAAAATAGAGGGATGAAGAGAAATAGAGAGAGAGAGGGAAAGGGGGGAAGAGAGAGGGTGCAATAGAGAGAAAATAAAAGAGAGAGAATCAACTAACTGCAAATTTAGGCAAATTATTTAAACTTTCAGGACCCCAGTTTCCTCACTGATGATGCCACCATTCCAAATAGATCAAAGTCAAAAGTAAATTTAAAAAGCTCAAGATGACGTCAGTCCAAGTTTCTTCAAGTCCTGGTGTCATGTGGATGACAAAAAAAGCAGCCAGTTATGATGACAGGTGACTCAAAGTAACCAGCTGAATCTGTTAACATTTCTCTAAACTATACTTAAAGAAAATCATATATGGGATCACTTATCTTCATGGAAATCCAAGAGAGCCACCATGCCCTATCTCACTTTTTTGGTCCAGACCTGTGGCTGTATCAACCTGTTGCTATGCTACTGAAAGATCTCAAAACATAGACCTAGGAGTAGAGCTAGTTTAAAAAGGATAGCTGAGAAGCCATCTTTACTGTTGTCCCACTGAAACATTGGTGCATCTTTCATCTCTTTTACTCTCAAGAATTCTATCATCTATAAAGAATATCACTCAACAACTTCTCACTTGGTTGTGTAAGTTTTGTGCACAGGCTCTTTTTTATGCCAAAATGCCACATTGGTCATTTAGAGAGGTATTTGCTTCTCTATCTAATAAATAACATGAATTGATACAGAAGTGGTGGCTACAGACAGATCCATACATCCATTGAAGTGTAAAGAAATTAAAATTAATTCAACTATTTTGAGAAAGGGAATTTGATCACTATATCAGGTTGTTACCTCTCCTTTGCAAATTTTCTCTGTGGACTTAAATAACACTAATAATACACTGGGGCCATTTCATTTCAACCTCTATTTACTGATTGCTTAACACAGTGCTTTGCACATAAGGATGCTTAATAAATATCTGCTAAATTTATTTAATTCAAGTATTGACATCTAACTGGCAACTGAAAATATGAAAGTCGAGTTCTAAGGGAGAGACACAGGTTTGAGAATCATTCATGTAACTGGTAATTAAAGTCATCAGTGTAAACAAGATCACTTAAGGTAAAGGTGCCTTTTAAACTTTATTGTGACATCAATGAGCTTCGTTGTTGTTACTGGCATTACCAACCTTCCCATGACCCAGTCTTGAAAACTTAGATCTATTTTTCATATAGTTAAGGTAACTATTTAAGTTCAAAGAACAAAAGCCTCAGAGGATCCTAGTCAATGTCTTCAAACATTTTGAGAGCTATGGAAAATGATATGGATTTGTTCTACTTGACTTCAGAGCTCAAAATTAAGAGGAATAGATGAAAGGTAAAGAAAGGCATTTTGATGAAAGGGGAAAGTTCCCAGCCATTTACGCAAAAATAAAATGGTCTGCTTTGGGACCTAGTGGTCTTCCCTTCACTAGAGGTCTCCAAGGAAAGGTTTGAAGACTACTTATCAGGGATTTGTAAAGAGATATTCTTTCAGTTTTGTGATCTCTGAAGTCCTTTCCAAACCAGATTCAACGATACTGTCGTTTTATGAATCCTCCCTCTTCTTCCCTTCAATATATAATCTACTGTCAAGTTGTACTGATTTTACCTCTACAATTTCTCTCAAAGCTACCAGTTGAAAGAAATGATTTTTAATAACCAATGATTTGAGGAAATCTAGAGGTTCCCCCCTTTCCTAAAGTCGTCATTTCAAAGCTCAGTCTCTGAAGGTAGAATTAACTCTCCTCAAGCATGGTCAGACCCCATCCAGTCTTACAAGGACCCTAATCTAAGGTGAATACCTGCCCACTGTGTTACACTCAAGCAAGTTTGGGTGGAGGTGTGTGTTCATCCTTCATTGCCAAAGAAGACCATGCCATCAGAGAAATAATGACATGACTTGCACTTGACTTTGTTTTGAGTGAGGGAGGGCTGTGCAAGGTCACCAACCTCACTTCTCCCCCAGAGTCATCTGAATCTAGTGACCAGATATTCATCAGGATGTCTGGAGATGACCCAGGATGAGGCAACTGGGGTTGTGACTTGCTCAAGGTCACACAGCTAGTGAGTGTCAAATGTCTGAGGTCAAATTTGAACTCAGGTCCTCCTGACTCCTGCACTGTCTACTTTGTCTAGACTAAGGCCAAGGGTTTTCTGGGAGTAGATGTAGTTTCTTTGCCCAAGAGTGACACAATGTCATGACTCTCCCAACCACTCACTGGAGTGAGCCCATTTCTCTTTGCAAAGTTCACCTCTCTTAATTATTAAGCAGAGTTGATTGCAACCAGAGTTGATTGCCACCCTCAGAATCATCCACTCTTCCAAGGGCATGTAAACGGTGAGCCTACTGCGAAGTGTCAATTACTCTTTTATTAATAACATGCTAGCATTATTAATAAAAATTATTAATTACCCAGAAACCACATCTCCCAAACATCTCAGTATATGCATCACAGTCTAGTCTGAGCCTGTATCTTGGACTTCCTATAATAACCTCCCAACACCAAATTCCCTGTTTGCATTCTCACTGTCTCATGCTATATCCCAATGCCAGACAGATGTTTTTTCTAATGCATTGTTCTGTTCATGTTGCTCTAATGTTCAGAAATATGCAACTCCCAATTAGCTGAAGGATGTAGAGTTCCCCAAGAATCTGATTTCAACCTACCTTCCCAGCCTTATCTCACATCTCTGCCCTTTGTATACTGGATGTTTCAATCCATTCAGACTGCTCAACCTTCTTCTTTCTCACATTTATCTCCCAAAGTGCCCTTGCTATTTTGACAATTTTCCCCAAAAAAAGTCATCTGTACAATAGGTATAATCATCAAACAAATTGAAGATTAAAATGTACAGGGATTAGAACCCTACAATAAACATTTAAAAATGGCATAGGGTTGATTTTTCATTGATTACCACCACTATCTTCTCTCTTCTATATAAAAGAACTTCTCTGGGCCAAGAGTTAGAAGCAAGCCTACTTTATCCCCAGATCTTCTCCAATTTATGGAATTAGCTAATACAAACAATTAGAAAATGGTTTCTACTCAGTGAGCCCTTCCCTTTGCCCTAGCATGACAGAAGGAGAGGGCTCACAACCTTTGACTACCTCATTTTCCAAAAGTTGTTTTTCAAATGAATTTTTTAAAAAGCAACAACCAAGTAAAACTAAGATGGAGCCATACAAAAGGGAATTTAGATGATGATTTCTAAACATTGCTTTTAAAATTGCCTCTCTTTTGAGAGAAATTATTATTAAATGACCTATTATTGGGGAGATCTAGGGGATTTTTTCCCCTTCCTAGATCCTCATTCTCTACTAGGCAAAGCCAGCAGCTGAAGGGCATTCTTTACGAATGAGATTGCTGTTCAGGCCTGGGTAGAAGACCCCACACAACTAGTGAACCTCACAAAGAATTTAATCTAAGGTGAATTCTGGTTCATTGGATTTCACTCAGGCAGATTTGACAAATGAAATAGATCCTTTCTCGAGATTACCTGAGGCTGAGGGTGGTCTGGGAATGGGAATGATCAGAGTTATACACCTCATTAGAATAGGTCCACCTGTCATTATAATATTCATTCTTCTCATTAATTGTTAACCAAACAGAGTTGATTGCCACCCTCAGAAACATACAGTCTTCCAAAGATATGTAAGCGTTGAGTGGGTTCCATGAGGGGTCATGATTAATTACACAGAAACTGTTTCTTTATATGTCACGTCTTTTTAAACCATCTTCTCCCTTTGTTGATATTTTCTGTAACTTACAAGTAGGATTTCAGCACCTTCCTTTTCTCCTCCCTCTATAACCAAAAATCAATTTCTCTGACAAAACTGTCAGCTAAACTCATTCACACCAAGGTCTTCAAAGAGCCATGCTTTAGAACTAGAGCTGGGAAGGACCTCAGAGACCATCTAGTCTAGCCTCCTCATTTTACAAATAAGGAAACTGAGGATAAAAGAGTTAAATGATTTTAGCCAAAATCATCCAAGTTTTGATTGTCAGGGTGGGATCTGGGCCCAGGTGATTCAGATTCTGTTCATTGTTCTTTCGCACACTGTCCTCTTCTTACTATTCTGTGCATTCTCGCAAATGGAAATTTTCAAATTTGCCTGCTTTTCATTGTTTGAGAAAATCTGAGTTACATCTGAAAGATTGGGAGAGCAAGAGAATAACTTCAAGGACAGCTCCATGAAGCCAGAGAAGGAGAATGGATTTCTTTGTCTTAAATGAGAGCTGTAGGCTCATCCTCACAAACGAAAGCTATTTGAGATATCTTCTTTGGTCCGTGATATGAAGAAAAAAAAAATAACCGGATAAACAAAAGCCTCATTAGCTGGGTTGAGGGAGAAATACCACTCTACAGTCCATTAAACTGGGACACCTGACTGACTTAGTTGACTGCTACATTTTCAGCAGCTCCATAATTGGATTTTCATTGTTATGCAAAGGAAATGTTTTAGGTTTAGCTGAATGGTAGCCATTATGCAAATATGGTCCTTCCTCCCTAGCCCACTCTGATACATAAAATTTTATATTTCCTCACCACATTTTGGAGCACTAGATTATTCCAAAATAAATACAAGCATAGCATAATTCATACAATGAAATAAGCAAAATCTAATTGTTGATGCTAAAAATGCCAATCTTCCATACATTAAAATACACTTCAAGTAAATCAATGTCAAAAGGGAAACTAATCAGAAGAAAGATCTGATTGTTACAAAAACAGAGTTTCTATATATTCTGAAATTCTATTCAGAAAAACAAAACAGAAAACCCTTGAGAGCAACCCCAGACAAGGATGTTTACCAAATTTCAGTGGGAAGCTACCACTAAGCCGATCTGTTCACACAAGCAAGTTCCAAGGCACAGCACAAGTGGTCATCCTATTTCTTTATTGGAAGGCTGTCAGTGATGGGGAGCTCACCACTTTATGAAATAGAACTCATTCCACTTTAGAGTTTGCTCTAATTATTAGGAACTTTATTATCTAAATCAGTCTTTTTTTGCAGCTTCCATTCATTCCCCTTGGTTCTACCTTCTTTGGGGCCAAAGAGTAGTCCAATCCTCCTCCTTATGACAAGGCTTCAAATACCTGAAGACACCTATCATGTTTTCCTTGAATCTTCCTTTCTCTAGGCTCTGTCTGAGAGAGAGAGAGACAGAGAGAGACAGAGACAGAGACAGAGAGACAGAGGGATGGATGGATGGATGGATGGATGGATGGAGAGGGGGGACAGAGATAGATAGATACATAGATACATAGATAGATACATAGACATATAGATACATAGATAGATGATAGATACATAGATGCATAGATTGATGGATAGATACTTATATATATAGAACGAATTAATGAATGGATAAACAAATAAATGAAGGCAGATGAGTTTTATACAGACAACTCTGAAATTTAAAAAAATAATAAAATAGGAAAAGTAATGCCATTCATCTTTGCCCTGCTCAGTCATCTCTTTGTTTGGATGGACGTCTGTAGTTTTCTTTTCCCTTCACGTCTGTAAGCAGGTGAAGGGAGGTCATAGCTCCCATTGAAGAAAAGAAGAAAATGGAAAAGACCATCGTGTTCTGAATAAACACCAGCAGGGAGCAATCAGATTGCTGCTCATATGAAGTTTCCCATAGTACCCATTGTTTGTTTTAACTTGTTTCAAACTTGTCAAGCAAAGTGTTTCCTTAAGCAGCTCCTGGTTTCCTACCTTTCAAAATGTTATTTCACTAAGTGTAATTATGAATTGTAGAAAAACACCGAAGTCCTCTAGCAGTGGAGTGAACAACAGAATCAGCTTGAGTTTCTTATTCATTCACTCTTGTCCCTTTAATTTTCTAGTGAAAAGCAAGAATTCCTCTCTCCTTGAGAACACCTGTTTTACTTTGGCACTAAAGTCAGAAAGACAAGTGGGTGAAGGACAGGAAAAGTACCTATCCTTCCCATGGATGGGTGGCTGGGAAATATTTAACAACCACCTCTCAAAAATATGTAATATTATATTATTATTAATAACAAATAAATAAAAATACCTTTGAGACACTTTTAGGTTGAATCCACATCATTAACATTTTCTCCATCACTTTAAGTCTAGACAATCCACAAAACAATAAATCAAGCCCTTATTGTAGCACTTGCTGGTCTCTAAAGGGGAAATGCTCGCATTGAAATTTTCTCTATTGACTCTTGGGAGCCTCCAAGTTGACTCCCTCACTTCCCAATTCTCTGAGGATGGGGCTAAAATTTCTACCCAGAGAAAAAGTTCAAAAGGTGCTACTCTATGCATTAGTAACTCCCAACATTTTTTGGTTCTTCTGCAAATATGGAGATATCCAATCCTTCTCCTCAGAGTGCTTAGGTTCTGTCTAGTTTAGCAGTGTCTGGCACATAGGTGAAATGGTGGATAGAGCACTGACCCAGGAATCAGGATGACCTGAGTTCAAATCCTTCCTCACATATACCTACTAGCTGAATGATAGGTGAAATGGTGGATAGAGCACTGACCCAGGAATCAGGATGACCTGAGTTCAAATCCTTCCTCACATATACCTACTAGCTGAATGACCTTGGGCAAGTCACTTAACCTGTCTGCCTCTGTTTCCTCATCTGTATAATGAGCCAGAGAAGAAAATAGCAAGTCATTTCAGTACCTTTGCCAAGAAAATTCCAAATGGGGTCATGGAGAGTCAGACACTAGTGAACAACAAAGCACTAAATATTTATCGGTGGATTCATCTACAGTCTAGAGTAGAGGTTCTTAACCTTTTCTGTGCCATGGATACCTTTGGAAGTCTGGTGAAATTCATGGACTACTAATCAGAATAACTTTTTAAAATACATAAATGAAATACAAAGAAAGAAGAAAATTATATTCAAATTCAGTCATCAAAATATTTTTTTAAACAGCTTCACAGTTTCCAGATTAAGAATCTGCGGTCTAGGGTGTGGACAGGAAACCTTAATTTCCTTGGTTTGTTTTCCTCCCATTCCACTTGAAATTCTAACCTCCCTCCAACTTTGAGTACACATTTACATTCTATATCAAAGTGTATTTAACTGAATAAAAATAAATTAAATAATCGAGCAGCTGATTGGTAGACTGTGAGCTCCTTGAAGGCAGGGACAGTCATTTACCTTTCTCTGTGTCGCCAGCTCTTAGCATAGTATCTGGCACATGGTAGAAACTTAAATGCTTATTGACTTGACTTGAACCCCTTCTTCTAGAGGTTAACCCTATCCCACAATAGTCTGCTTAAGGTAGAAGAGTGGTGATATGTATCTGAGGAAGGAATACCCACAGTGAGGAAATCTAATATGTCTAAAGTCACCAAGTGACAATTTTCCACTGTGGATGATTTAGCAGGATAGTCTCCAAAAGGATCCCTCTGAAATGTCTAAAGTCATCTAGTCTCTGGGTACCCTCACAGGAGCAGACAATCAATCCAGTTGAGGCTCGGGTTCTTTTGGCATGCTGCCTGAAAAGCAAACAACTTTCTTTTTGGAAGAACAATATGGCCACACAGGGATTACACTGGATCAAATTTCTGTTCAAAAAAAGAGCTTTCCCTTCCTTAGCACTTTTCCCTTTGCAGCTTGCCTTAAGACAAGCACTTTGATAACATTGTAATATCACATTCCTCTTTGAAACTGAAGCACAAACATGCCATTTATAATAACTCTAGGAGGTAGAGTCCCCAGTGTCAACTTTGGCTACCGAGAAACTGCTCCCACCCCAGTGCTGTGGGAGGATAGACCCAAGGCAGTATTTGCCTTAACCTTTTAGCAAGGAGACCAAAAGATGGTACCATTAAAACGTGTGTGAATCAGCCTACAGGGGAGACAGATCATCTCATTCTGCCCACAGGCTTCACTGCCTCAACAGACAGGGCCCCAGGGCCACCTTTGGAAGTTTTTCTTGCATTTCTGCTCAAAACCAGAAGAAAAGTATCCTGGCAACTTTAGCAATCTGGCTCCCATCACAGAGCAATGATGCTGCCAGAGGGAAGTACAGGAGCTGGGTAGGAGGAGGGAATAATTATAATGGCTGTCATTTATGTTGTATGTGTGTATATATGTATGTATGTGTGTATAAAATTGCAAGGTTTGCAAGGCATTTTATCCATATGATCTCATTGGATTTTCACAACAACTCTGTAGAATACATGTTAATATAATCCTCATTTTTATAAAAGGGGAAACTGAGAGGCTAGGGTGCCCATGGTCACATAGCTAGAAAGTGTAGGAGACAAGATTTGAACTCTGGTCTTTTGGAGACCAGGTCCAGAGTTATTCACTGTGCCATGTAGCTGCCTCATGGATAGCGTGTTGGACTGGGAGTCAGGAAGGTCTAAGTTTAAATCCCACCTGATACATGTAGTAGTTGTTTGATCCTGGGTAAGTCAATTAACCATTTTCAGTCTGTTTTCTTATCTGTAGAATGACACTAACAATAGCATCTACCTCCGAGAGTCATTATAAAGATCCAACAAGAACATGGAAGTAAAGTGCTTTACATGCCTTAAGTCACCATATCAACGCCAACTCTTGTGCCTGTTTTTGGTTGCTGCTGCTGTTACAAGCAAAGCACTGTTGGGTGATGGCATGTGAAAAAAGATGGCACGTACATTCCACTGAGAAATTACATAGTTCAACAAATAAGCAAATACAAAGTAATTGTAATACATCATATATACATATATAATTTGTAATGTAATTATATAATGTATGGTATTAATTGATTATAATTATATTATAATAACAAAATAAAACAAAGTACTAATTAGTATGCAACTACAAAGTGTATGTAAAATCATACAAAGCCATTTTAAGAGGGAGAGAAGGAGGGTCCAGGGAGAATCAGGAAGGGCCTCATGGAAGACAGTTGAACTGTGCTTGGAAAGAAGGTGGAATTTTAGGAAGCAGAGAAAAATAAGGAATGAACTTCAGATAGAGGGAACCTGTGCGAAGTATAATAGTGATGGGAGATGGGAACCCATGTATAGTGTAGTGACAGTGTGTGACTCTGCAAAAAGACTTGGAGGTTAAGTGAGTCACATCATGGGAGCTTTAAATACCAGACTGATGATGCTGTATTTTTTCCTAGAGGTAAATGGGATTGATTGACAATTTTTGAGTGGGAGATGAAATCGTTGGTCAGATGTACATTTTAAGGATTTTGATTTGGTATCTATACTGAAAGTAGATTAGAGAGAAAAAGGAGGAAAGAAGACTATTGAGGAGCCTATTCTCCAGGCAAGAGACGAAAATCATCTGAATGTGGACAGAGATTGCATGAATGCAGAGAAAGGGATGGATATGAGAAATGTTATGGAAGCAGAATTGACAAGACTTGTTGACTGAATGGAAATAGAAAATGAGGAGACAGAAGAATGGAAAATGATTCCAAGTCTGCAGCCTTGAAAAGATTGTAGAGACATCAACAGAAAGAGGGACATTTAGAAAAAATATAGATGTATTTGAGGGATGCTGAGGTCCAGATGCCTAGGATACAATCTCTCATCAGCTCATCCTTGTACTATTACAGTAATCTTCTGGTTGATCTCCCAGTCTCAAGTCTTTCCATATTCCAATCCATCCTTCATTAAGCTATCAACTACATCTTCCTAAAACTTACATCTGAACATGTCATACTCCCCCTTCCCTGAGTTAATAAACTCTAGTGATCCCCTATTACTTCTAGAATCAGACATAAAACTCTCTTTAGGGTTTTTAAATCTTGCCTTACTGATCTCCTCACTTTACATTTTACTTCATTCCCCTTACTTTACAATCCCAAAACTGATTTTCTGTCCCTTGAACATGACATTGTGTCTCCTGCCTCTTTAACTTTTCATTGGCTGTCCCTCATGCCTAGAATGCTCTGCCTCCTCACCTATACCTCTTGCTTTCCCTGGATTCTTCCAACATTCGACTTAAACCCCACCTTCTGCAAGAGGCCTTCAGTGCTCACATCCCAACATTCATTGTAATTTACAGGTAGCCTTCCTCATCAGAATGTGAACTGTTCAAAAGCAAGAATGTGTTTTTACTTTCCTTTTTCAATTTCATTTTTAATTTATGGAATAAAACAAGCATTTCCATAGCATGATATATTTTTTTAAAAGATGATTACACATCAAACTGCAAATCTATTATGTACAAATTGTCATTCCTTTCAACTATATAATAGTTATCATGCAAATTTCATTTTTTTCCTCTTTTTTTCTTCCCTCCCAACCTAGAGATAGCTACCATTAGACACAAATATATATATTTATGAATAATATTAATTATTAATTATTATATATTATATTTATTATTATTTATTTATTATTTATTAATTATTCTATATAATATAACAATCTTAATATAATATTAATAATTAATATGAATAATAATATGTATTATACACACACACATATATATACATAAATATATGTAAAATCATTCTATGCATACTTCTTTTAATTTTTCTCTGGATGTAGACAATGTCTTCCTTCATATGTCCTTTGTAGTTAATTTGGATATTTATAATAGTCAAAATGTCTTATATTCTCAAAGTTATTCTTAAAACAATATAATGTTATTGTATACAACATTCTCTTGGCTCTACTCATTTTGCTTTTCATTATTTCATTCAAGTCTATCTATTTTTAAGATCATTGAGCTAAATCTTTCTTTATAGCACAGTAGTATTGCACCACAATCTTATACCACAACTTGTTCAGTCATTCCCCAATTGATGGGCATCCCCACAATTTCCAGTACTTTGCCACTACAAAGAGAGCTGCCATAAATATTTTAGAACACCTACGTTCTTTTCATTTTTCCCTAATCATGTTTGGAAATAGACCTAATAGTGATATACCTAGGTTAAAAGGGTATAGACAGTTTGATAACTCTTTGGGCATATTTCCAGATTGCTCTCCAAAATGGTTGGATCAGTTCACAATTCCATCAACAATGAATCAGTGTCCCAATTTGTATTTTGTTTTGTATCCCCTGCACTTTGCTAATAGCTGGTCCATAGAAAGCACTTAATAAATGTTTATTGATTGCCTTGTTGACTGACTAATTATATCAATACCAGCAGAAATGTCCTACAGGCAGTTGGTAATACAGGACTGAGATTCAGATGAGAGATAAGTAAAAAGGAGATAAGAGACCTGAAATATCTCTCTACAGGGATGAAAATGGAGCATACCTGGAGCAGATGATATTGCCAAGGAGGAACAGTAAAAGAAAATAGTTTAGAATAGTGCTTTGAGGGACACCCAACACTTAGTAGGTGGGTGAACAAACATGATCCAGTAAGAAAGACAAAGAAAGAACAGTCAGAGTGGGAAAAGAGGAGTCAAGAGAGTGCAGCATTCTGGAGGCCAAGGGAGGAGAGAGTGTGCAGAAGGAAAAATAAGGGCTGAGAAAAGGCCATTATATTTACCAATAAGGATATCATTGAATTGCTAATCTCAGAGTTTCAGTTTCAAGTTGGAAACCAGAATGTAAAGGATTCAGAAGTGAAGGCAGCAGAGGGGACAGAAATAAATAGAGATAATTATTATAAAGAACCCTTTCTAGGAGTTCAGCTGTGAATGGAACAAGCCACAATAGTTTGAAGGACTGACAGGAATAAGTGAAGACTTTATAAGGATAGAGAAGACAAGTTTGTTTATAGGTAATGGGGAGGGGACCAAAGGATAAGGAGAGAAATTAAAAAATAAAAGAAAGAAAGGAAATGATTAAAGGATTTCATCTTATTTATTATTTTATCCCTCATAGCACCTGGTATTCAGCTTTTCCTACAGCAGGAACTAAACAAGTATTTCTAATATTAAAGAATATATGAAGGAATCCTTGCATAAATTAATTTTAAAGGCATTTATTAATTTTCTACTATGTGCCAAACACACAATATGTGTTAGGCTCTGGAGACACAAATATAAAATAGGACAGTCCTTGTCTCCAAGGACCCTACTTTCTAATAGATCAATACAACAAATATAGGATAGTTTGGACCAAGGAAGGGGATTTGGGTCTAGGGAGTCATAGGGATGGCAAATGGAGCCACACATAAGTGGATTTCCACATACTATCAAGAGCACCAGTGGTAGCACTGATTTCATTACTGTTCCCAGAGCAATAGGATGGGAGATGGGGGTGGGGGTGGTAAAGGGAGAGACTCTCAAAGAAGGTTTGGGGGTCAGCAGATGAAAGGGCAAGGTATTAGAAAAGCCCTAGTTTGCTAAGTCAGTGGTGTCTGAGGCATAATCCATGGCTAGCTAGACACAGGGAATGAAACCTATTCCAACCCACCACACACATATACATACACACACACACACACACACACACACACAAGGAGAGCTTAGATTCTGCCATAGTAATAGTCTGTATGTCTACAATACTTATGTTATTTTAAATATATAAACAGGGCTTCAGAAATGGGTGAATTTTATGCCTAAACCACCTAACTCTCTTTTTTAATATAAGGCAAGTTCTTTCCCTGTCTCTCATTTTCTCCTATAATAAATAGTCAATTTCTTTGTCCCAGGCCTTGGCTATATCCTTGCTAGGCTCCTATAATCACTCTCTTGGCCTGTTTTCTCAGCTACAAAAGGAAAAAGTTGGAGTATGCATTCTAAATACTATATTCTGTGATCTATATTCCTCCCTACCTGGTTCCATTATCCAACTATTAAGGACACTACAGATAAACCTATTTTTCAGGTCTGTCACTTTGCACTTGCATTCCATTATCCATTATTTCTCAGTCCAGATGTTTCCCATCATCCTCTTGGTCACCTACAAATTTGGATCTCTTTCCTTCAACAGCTAGCCCCACCCCACCTGCTTGCTCTTGGTTCCTGCTGTGTCTGGGCCCAGCAAACTCCCCCCCCACCAAGTTGGCTCCTTTACACATCTCTAAACCCAAAATGTTTCAAAGAATATGGTCCAGGTCACACTTAGAAGATTCCTTGCCAGTGCTAGTCTGGCAGAGGGCTTGTTGCCTTTGAACATGTTTTCTTCCCCGCCAACCCCAGGAGATTCCTCTCCATCACATTATTGAACTTGGCAATCAGACTTGAGAAAGGCAGGCCATTCCAGATGGATTGGATCCACCAGTGTATATGGTACAAGTGCCACCATGCTCCACAGACAACAGTCTTCTAATCAAAACAGAAGCAGTCTCCTGGTTTGCCCCCCACTCCCTCTATTAATAGAATTCCTTTTTGTTTTCAAATCTCACCCTTCAAAAGAACTACAAGGGAGATGAGGACACTTGTATGGCCTTGAGTCAAGAATGACTCTTTTCTGTTCATAGCATCAGTTGGGCAACATGGATTGTGTTTCCCATCATGCTTCATTGTTTCCAATGTGACAAATATAGAAGTAAATGAAAGTGTCCTTCTGGGACACAGTGTCCTACAAAGGGTCATAGAAAACAACAACAACAGTGTCTCCTGGCAACACCTCTACTAGTTAATACATACCTCCTTGTTGCTTTATACAAAAAGTAGTGGTAGTATCCATGATTTTGTTATTGTGTCCTCTTCTGGTGTCAATCACGAAGTCTGTCTTTCATGCCCTGGTGAGATATGCTTCCTGAGGTGCTGCAGTTCTCCTTTCTCACTTCCATTTCATTGCGGTTCTCTCTCCTTTTTTTTTCCTTTTTTAATTATTTATGTTTAGTTTTCAACATTTACTTCCATAAGTTTTAAATTTTCTCCCTTCTCTTCCCAAGACTCTACACATACATTCCTAGTAAACACATTTTCACATCAGTCATGTTGCATGAAGAATTATAATGAATGAGAGAAACCGTGAAAAGGAAAAACAAAAATAGTCTGCTTCACTCTGCATTCCAACTCCACAGTTCTGGATGTGGATGGCATTTTCCATGATTCCTTTGACATTGTTTAAGTCCTTGCATTGCCGAGAAGGGCTAAGTCTGTGAAAATCAGTCATGGCACTCTGTGTCTGTTACTGTGTACAGTGTTCTCTCTTCCTTTGACATGTAGTTCAAGTACAATTTTCTTCATGGAGCCTTTTCTTTCTTTTGATCCACTCTCTTCTAGTGCCCACCCTCTCTCCCTCCAAAATGACCTTGGATTTAGCTACTTCGTACATAGTTGGATTCATTCATTTTACTTCTATACTGCAATGCCTCCTCCATTCAAATTGTATGTATATCCCTACCACCTAGAAGAGTGCCTGACATAGAAGAGGATATAGAATGTGTCAATGCGTTGATTGTCTTAAAGAACTAATCATGTGGCAACAAGTTGATAAGCAATGCCCAAGTTTGTTTATTTGGTTTTTTCTTTTATTTTTGGCTCACTTATTTTTTGGATCATCTTTATCCATTAATTTTAGAAAGTAGAAAAATAGTGTTTAAAATCTTAAAATGTAAAGGACCATTAGGAAGAAATGTTTGAAACAGAGTTCATTTCAAATACAAGCATATTTTATTGTGCATTGCTTTATTGCCCTTCACAGATGTTGTGCTTTTTTACAAATGATGGTTTGTGGCAAGTCTCCACCAGGGAAGTCTTTTGGCACACTTTTCTAACAGTGTGTGCTCACATCATGTCTCTATGTCACATTTTGGTAATTCTCACAATATTTCAAACTTTTTCGTTATTTTTACATCTGCTGAATTGATCTTTGATGTAACTATTGTAACTGTTACCTGGTGTCTCAATTTTTGCCTACATATGATAGTGAAATTAATTAATAAACATTGTGTGTGTTCTGATGGCCCTATCAACCAGCAGTTACCCCATCTCTCGCCCTATCCTTGGACTCCCTATTCCCTAACACACAACAACATTGAAATTAGGACAGTTAATGACCCTATAATGACCTTTAAGTGTTCAAGTGAAAGGAAGAGTCGATCGATGGAGAAAATTTCACTATCTTATGTTATGAAATTGCCACAGCCACTTCAGCTTTCAGCAACCACCAGTCTGATCAGTCAGCAATCATCAACATATAGGCAATTCCCTCCACCAGCAGAAAGATTACAACTCACTAAAGTCTCAGATGATGCTTAGCGTTTTTTAGCAATAATGTTTTTTAATTAAAGTATATACACTGTTTTTAATACTATTGCATGCTTATTAGATTACAGTACAATAGAAATATAACTTTTATATGCACTGGAAAACCAAAAATATTCATGTGACTTTGCATTATTGCAATATCTACTTTATTGCAGTGATCTGGAACCAAACCTGCAATATCTCCGAGGTATGTTGGTATGATCCAAGTTTCATTAGTGACTGCAGAGTTCAGATTGTAGTGTGGAGGTGTTGAATTCAAGAAGAATTTAAAGAGACCTCAAAAGGAACTGGCCACTTTTTCTCCGGGAGAAGACCGAGGGACATGATAGTTGTCTTCAAATGAAGTGTTTTGCAAACCCCAAAGTGCTGTATAAATGTTAACTAATAGTTATTTTGTTTTCATTAATCACTATTATTTCATAATTTAAAGGTTTGACAAATAGAGGAGGGATTAGATTTGTTGTATTTAACTTCATAATTATAGAGCAATGGAGAAACTATCGACATATTATCTATAGGAATGCTATTAAAGGAGAGATATTAGCATCTGTTTGCCACTGCACTCCAAGGACCACGGGACCTATCCGTCGGACCTCTTCTATGTATTTTCTCCTCCATTAGAAAAGTGGGCTCTTCAAGAGCCAGAAACGTCTCATTTTTCTATGTAGTTCATTGCATATAGGAAGTGCTTGATAAATGTTTCATTCATTCATCCAGTGGGTGGATATTGCAAAGAGAAAGATTTAGGCTCTTCTTTAAGAAAAACTTCCCAACCGTTGGATCTATCCAAAAGTGTTCTAGGTCTTAGAAGTCTTCAGGCAGAGTTTGGCTGACCACTTGTCAAGTATGTTATAGAGGGATTCTTTTGTGCATAAGTTGGACAGTGTGGCTACTGGGACCACTTCCAAGTCTCAAATCCTGTGACTATTACTTTAAAACAATCTGGTTTGGGACTGAATTCAAATATGTGTCTACGGACAAGCATTTGAAGAGCCACTTCTCACTGTGTGATTTGAGAAGTGTAAATAGTGTTGAAATAAGGGAATAAATATAACATACACAACAAACACAAGGATAATTTATTAGTATCACCTTTCATTTGTGAGAGTCATTCAAATACTTATACTTAGAAATACTTATACATACAAATACTTACACAATTAATAAACATTGTGTATGTTCTGATGGTTTTATCAACCAGCAGTTGCCCATCTCTCTTCCTCTCCTTGGGCCTCCCTATTCCCGGACATACAACAACATTGAAATTAGGACAGTTAATGACCCTATAATGAATGACTCTATAATGACCTTTAAGTGTTCAAGTGAAAGGAAGAGTCAATCCATGGGGGTAGAACTGGAGGATAGCTCCTTGAAGAGAGTGCTCATGGGTGGTAGAACACAAGTCTCTCCAATTTCTGTATCTATTACATTGGACACAATATAATCTGTATCTATTCTATTGCACATTATCCAGGCAACAGATTTCTGCCCAAATTAGCTACATTTTGCAACCTTAATTCCTTTTCCTCCTCACTCTTTGAATGGTTTCAGATGCAAATCTTTCAAGCTATATTTGGAGTGTATACAAAGAAAACTTTGCCTCCAAAGGACTATCAACTGAGTACTAGTAGAAAATTGTCAACATAATTGTTAATATAATGACAGAAAATTGTTAACACCAAGTGTTACCTGCCACTCTCTTAATGATCCTAATTATGTCAGAATGTCAGTAATATCTTTACATTTCTACTGTTAGGATATATAATTTGGTTTGGGTTGAGCTGAATCATATTGTAAGTCCCCCATCCAGGTATTTTCTCTCATAAAGGAACCCAGCTTAAGTTGAATTTCAACTTCTAATGTCCTTGCCTCCTCTGATTGGAATTCACAGCATGAAGGAGAAACCAGTTGGAAAGAAGTGGCTTTTCTTGGCCAGACTACCAAAGACCACCAGGTTGTCATGAGCAGGTTTTCCTCCCTCATGTTGCCTCCTCTCCCTTTCCACCTAAAGGGATAAGAGGCTTTCACATGGGTCTTAAAATTGAAAAATTCCACTGTGATCTGCACTCATGGAACATCCCCCAAAATGGCAGATTTGTTACCCTGTCATCTCAAATAAAGATGCCTTATTGCTCAATTCATGGCTTTGATTTATTTGGGACTTGACAGTACCAGTTGTATCTATTAATCTTCTGAATGCTTTCAGGTTAACTCAAAAGAAAGAGCAGCCAACCCATGTTAAGTAACAGGCACCAACTAACTTCCTCAAAGTAAGTCACCAGTTACACAGAGAATGTAGTACCCTCTTCCTTTCCCTACTCCATTCAACTTAACTATGAACTTGAAAAAACTCTACTAAGAAGTTTTGTTCATGTCAGACTTCAAAGAAGAGAGGAGAGTTGAACTGAACTTTGAAGAAAAGGTAAGATTTAATTTAAAAAGGAGAAGAAGGGAAGTCATTACAGAGAGTGGAACTGTGTAAAGGAGTAAGAACTCTTGTTTTGAATGAGCAGGGCCAAAGTAGACCAAGTTACAAAGTAAAGAAATTCTGTGTAGAATATGACTGGTAGACAGTTGGAGAGGTTGGCTGGGTCTCGATTGCATAGGCTCTTTCTGGAATGGCATGATTAAGTTTTTCAAGTGCCACCAATAAACAGAGTAGCACAGTGGAGAGATAACCTCACAGCCAGAAAGACATGAATTTAAATACATCCTCATATAACTTAGTAGCTGTGTGATTCCAGGTAAATTACTTAACCTTGGTTGCTTCAATTCCTCATCTATAAAATGAGCTAGAAATGGAAACAGCAAACCATTCCAGTTTCTGTATCAAGAAAAAAAAATACAGATGGGATCACAAAGAGTCAGACAGGACTGAGATTTATTCATTCATTTATTTGTTTATTTATTTGTTCATTTATTTATTTAATTTGTCATTATTTAACCTCTCAATGGTCAAGTCAAGGCAACTCTTTAAGACTATTGATGATGATCATTGGTAAAGGAAGTCTATTCAATGGGAATTCTCTGCACTATTGAAATAACAGAGGATGGTTCAAAACCATCACAGAATGGCACTGAACATTTATCACAACAGTCTAGCCCCTACACCATTCCAAAGAAATGAAGAACCATTGGAAATTCTAACAACACCCCATCATGGGCAGAAAAGAAAAACTGGAATCTGTGATAAGAAGATTCAAAAAAAACACAAAAATGAATAATCAAAAATGCAATTATATAGAAGTGAGGGAGAATCTAGATGAAAAAAGGGGGAAAAAACCCAGTAAAAGAAAATATGCTCAAAATTCAAAGTATACTGATCTTAAGGACAAAATATGTAGAGGAGATTTAAGGATCATAGATCTCCTAAAAAAATAAGACAGAATAAAAAGCCTTGTTATTATTTGTTCTTCATTTTCAAAGGGGACAAGTGATATCATGAGGTGATGTCTTGACTCTTGAATGATAAAAAGCTTTAAAACCATAAGAAAAGAAATAATAAAAAGAGAACTGCCCTGAACATCTGAACATAGAAAATGAAATTCCAGTTGAAAGAATTCACATATCATCTCCAGAAAAAAAAAGGCTGCAAACTCCAAGACACATAGTGATTAAATTTTATAATTCAATTCAGAAGTAACAAGTTCTATAAGCCATCAGGAGAAAGATTTTTCAAATGTAACAGTAAAGAAATTCGAATAACACAAGGCTAGTCTACATTTATCAGAAAATTCAGGAAAAATGGGGGCAGAGGAAAGAATTTTGAAGAGCAATTGACTTCAGAATGTAGCCCAGGGTGACTTATTCTGCAAATCTGAACTTAACCCTGGGAGGTCCAACCAAAGGGCATTTTTCTCTATCCTGTGTAGAAACTGACTTTGTTTTAGGAGTGAGGCATAATGAAAAAGGGGAAATCCTAAAAGCAAGTTCTACAAGAAAGTGGTAGAAATTGCAAGGAGAGTGGAGAACTTATAATAAGTTATGATTTTATGACGAATATAGAGACTAGAGAGAGAAAAGATAATGATATGGGGTCAAGAATCAGAGAATGAGAGTCTGTAGTAGAAAGAAAGAAAAGGAGGATGACAAAAAGAGTTTTTAAAAATAATTCAGAAAAGGTACAAAACAGGTGAATTTTTTTAAAAACACCTTCAAAGCAGAGATTGCCTTTGCCTTTTTTGGTCTCCTCATTGCTTAACACAATGACTGGCACATAATAGATGCTTGGTAAATGCTTATAGATTGATTGACTGAAGCCTTTCCTGATCCCATGACCGGGAGTTTCTCCCCACCCACAAAAAGGTAATTCTCTTGTACCTGTTTTGTACTACATACCTATTAGTGTACATATCTCTTCCCAATAGATTATAAGTATCTTGAGGACAGGATCTATTTTACTATTGTCTTTGTATCCCAGGACCCAGAATCATTTCTGGTACATGGTGTGTGTGGAGGGGAATACTTAATAAATGCTTGTCAACTGATTAGTAAGAGACTTAAACTAAGTGCCATGGAAGATCTAAGAAATTAAAGGTCAATTCTAGCTGGAGTTATGGGGAAGATCCAGGAATAGGTAGAGTTTGAACTAGAGCTAGAAGGATGGGACGGATGAGTAGAGATGATTGGTAACAAGGTAGTTAGGACATGTGCAGAGGCAGAATAGGGCAATAAAAATTCAAGGAATGGTGAGCAGGTCAATTTAGGTGACACAAGGAGGTATCATTAATTGAGGGCATCAGGAAAGACTTGATATAAAAGAAGTAACATTTCAGCTGAGACTTTATGGATACTAAATGAGCATGAAAACAAGCGTGCCTTGAAAAAACCAAGATGAAGAGGGAGAGTATTCCAGGCATAAGGGAGAATCTCTACGAAAGCACAGAAGGAAAAGATGAAATGTTGCAGATGGGGAACAACAAATTGGCCAATTGAGCTAGAACTTAGAATAAATCTCCCTATCACCATAACTACCAGCTGCTCATCAATTGCTCATCAACTCCCACCAATGGGCAATTAAGCCCTGTAGCCATGAGAACAGGAGTTGCTGTCTCCATCATCCCCCACCAATCAAGCAAGCCCACTTGCTTCTAGCATTTTCCCTACAACCATTATCCAGGGAAGTAACCTTTGAGAGGAAACCTGGAAAATTCCTCTAAAGATGCCTTCACCTGCTCAACAGTCATAGCTATGGAAGACCTAGGAAACAAAGTGCTCATCACCACAGTCTTTGGCATGGTCAAATGGTTCAACATCAGAAAAGGAGATAATTTTAAATGAAAATGACACTAAAAATCTGCATTTACCTGGCATCCACTGGTTCTTTCCATTGGATTTGATGATGAAATTTTCTACATGTATAGCCTCCCCCATTAGAATGAGAGCTTCTTGGGAGTAAATTATTTGTATCCCAAGTGGTTAGGAGAATGTTTTACACATAGTAAGTGCTTTTTCACTCATTCATTTATCCAATCATTCTTTTATAGAGTGTCACAGATACCGAGTTAAAAGAGACTCAGATATTGTAGAGCCCAACTGCCTTCTTTTACACTTGAAGAAATTGAAGTTCAAGGATTTTAAGTGGGTTGCCCAAGGTCAACATTTAATAAATGTCAGAGGTGGGATTTGAACTCAGGTCCTCCAATCCTGGGACCAGAATTCTTTTCACCAAACTACAAAATGAAAAAAGTAATGAGAATTAAAGTTGGAAATATCAGTTAAAGCCAAATTATAGAGCACTCTAAATAATAGGGTAAAGAATTTGAACTTTTTTGGTAGGCAATGGGAAGGTACAGAATGATTGTGAAATAACAAAACAAAAACTGTTCATTAGGAAAATTAATAAGGCAGCATTACATAAAAGGGATTAGCCAAACAGGATCCTGAATCCAGGAAATCATTCAGAAGGTGACAATGATGGGCAAGGTGAGAGAAAATGAGGGCCTAATAGTGAAAAGGAAAACAAGAGATAGAGTCCAGAAATATTGCAAAGGTAAACTCAGCAGCAACCAGAAATTAATTGGATGGGCAGGAGAGGAGAAAGAAGAGGAGAAAGATGAACCTAAAATGACTCTCGCACTGCAGTCCTATATGACCAGAAGATGGAGCTGGTCATATGCACAAGCAAGTTACTTTCCATCCTAGTACCTGTGTCCCTTTTCCAAAAAGAACTTACAGTCATACATATGGTATCTTTTCATGTTTTGTTGAAGGAAAGAAATAAGCGTTTGTTAAGTGCCAACTCTATGCCAGATACTGTACTAAGTGCTTCATTTTTGTATTTTATTAATATTATTTTAATTGATACTTACACCAGTCCTATGAAGTAAGGACTACTATTATCACTTAACGGTGAAAAAACTGAGGCAGACAGAAGTTAAGTGACTTTCCCAAGGTCATACAGTTAGTAAGTGTCTGAGGCAAGGCTTGAACTCAGATCTTTCTGTCTCCAGGCTCAGGGCTCTATTCCCTGTGCCTCACTGTGCTTCCTAGAAGGCATTATCCCATTGCCTTACAGGAGCCCAGAAATCTTGGGAAATTATGCATGTTAACAATATCCAAAAAAGAAGAAAGGCCATAGCAATGTATAAATGTATTGTGAGAGTATATGTCCCGTAAATTCTATAAGGGTCTTGAATTCCTGTTTATTTTGTTTTTCTAGGATTTTTTTCTGTACTTAGGTATCTCGAGAAATAGAATATAAAATCCTTGTAGACTTCTGGACTTTAATTGTAGGTATAATAAAAATAAAACTAAAACTTCAGTTTCAGTCTCGTCTTTACCACTTACTACTTAACTACTTATATAGCTGTAGGAAAGTCACTTCAACTTTCTGGGTCTCAGTTTTCCCAACTGTAAAATAGGAAGGTTAGACTAGATGGTCTTTAAACCTCCCTTCTGTCTCTCCATCCTATGGAGTCTGTGACTCCAAGTTCCCTCTTTTCTTTCCAGTTTGAGTACAGATACACACACAAAAGAAGTCAATCTGCCCTAGTGATATTTCAGTCTTAAGTTGGAAGAAGTTTGGAAACTTCCCAGATTATAATAGTCAGTGTAGAATAGATTAAAAAAACAAAATCCTGGTTTTGGATTAGGCTTCTAGGTTCAAATTTGAGCAGGTGAGGCTAGAAAAGTCACTTCCTGTCTGTGGCCCCCACTTTATTCCTTTATAAAATAAGGACAAAGAATTAGATGATATTAGGGGTCCCTTCCAACCCTGACGTATAATGCTTCAGAATTTTTAAAAACCTACAACAAATAAAAATGATAAGCATAGACAAAAAAGTAAATTATGTCCTCTAAGAGATATGAAGTCAATTCTTAGCTATGAAGAGAAAATCATCACTTATTAACAAAATGATTAGCAATAATTTTGATCACATCTAAAATTATTAAATTTTGAAGTTTACAAATTGAATAAAGATTTTGTAAAAAAAAAAAAATTTAACTATATAACAGAGGGTGTCCCAAAAAGTTTCTGCGCAGTTTTAAGCTTTAAGAGCTGTTAAATAAAGTCTAGTTCCTTAAAACTATGCAAAAACCTATGGAACACTCTATATAATGAAGCCCAATTTTTTCGAGACAAAGTAATATAACTAAGCTTATGGATTTATATTGACCCTACTGCTTTGCATATTTTTTTTAAAAACCTTTTAATATGCATTATAGCTTCCTTTTGTTGAAATCACTTGTTTTATATGATTTGGCAGTGAGTTCACAAGATTTTGATATCTTCTTCTTCATCAAATTCTTCATCAAATCACTCATCACATTGGATATTAAGTATACTTTTGACAAAGTCAATTTTTCTGAGCCTAATCTTGATTAGATAATGTTCAAGCACGTTGAAATCAAGCAATTTTCCAGGTGATAGAAACAAGTTTAACTCCATTCTGTGAATACAATTATCCCTTCCTCATCACAGGGGTTAGGAGCATAGTGCCCCAGTGATCTGGAAAGTCTATGTAAAATATTTTGGTCCTCTCTTCATACAAGAGAAAAAAATCGTGTATATTTATGGTATTAAAAGATAAAATATATTGATATTATGTAATAATATACATATAGTTGATGCATTTCTGAGTTTCTAAACCTTTTTTGTGTCACCTCCTGGCCTTCACATGTCATCTGTAGCTTGCGCAAAAGTCCCCAAAACATCCCATTTAATTTCTTATGCCATTCCATGATATATCAAAACTATGATGGGAAAAGTCATGGGGTGGAAGGGATAACTATACATTTCTTACCCTTAATGGATATGGCATGGTATAATGATACCTTGCAAGTACCTTGCATTCAGTGATTTCTAAATTGTTCCAAAACAATTTAGCTTTTCAGTATTTCCATATATCTATCATCATTCCATCAATTGGGATGTGTGTGTTTGTCCTTCGTTGCTGAAGATCATGCCATCACAGAAATAATGACATGACTTGCACTTGACTGTTTTGAGTGAGGGAGGGCTGTGCAGATCACCAGACTCACTTCTCCTCCAGAGCCATCTTACTCCAGGGACCAGATATTCATCAGGATGACTGGAGATGACCCAGGATGAGGCAATTGGAGTTAGGTGACTTGCCCAAGGTTACACAGCTAGTGAGTATCAAGTGTCTGAGGTGAGATTTGAACTCAGGTCCTCCTGACTCCTGCACTGGCGCTCTCTCCACTCTCTCTCCTAGCTGTCCCTACATCATTTGGGAAAAGACTTTTGAGAAGATTAGAAGTAAAAAATCTCCCAAACTTTTTTAGGATTGGATGTTTTACAGACTGAAGAAGATACCCAGATCTTATCCACTCTTATCCACTCACCTGAACTGCAAGGTATAGCTTTGAAAGTAAAAATTACCTTTTTCAAACATTCAGTACTCTGGTCTTGCTCATATCTTTTTTTCTTCATATCAATATTTAACTGCTGTTTTTCCTGTTGTTCTCCCACAATTCTCCCAACTTCAAGAAATTATTGTGTCATACTGTAAAGGGTATCAAGTTCAGATAGAAATGGGGGTCAATAATCTAAACATCAGGATCCTTGTGGGCCACATATTGACATAGTTTAAAATGTAGTAGTATCTTTGTTTAATTGTATTTTATTTATTTTGTTAAATATTTCCCAATGACATTTTAACTTGGTTCAGGTTTTACTCAGGGGTGTTGTGGGCTGCTGGCTATATTCCTTTGCTGTAGAGAAATCAAGTGGAGGGATTTTTTCCCCTCTAGCCAGCAGGTCACTCTGAAAAATCCTTTTTCTTGTTTTCTGAGAATTAATTACATTAATACATTTTTAATATTAGTAACATTTTTATCACACATTTTACCACAGCACCTGACTTTTCATTTGGGGTTTAAATGGCCCTTCAAGTGATTGACTTACCCACACAAATAGCTGCTGCAATATCTCTAACAGTTATTGAAGTGTGCTCTTAGAGAGTGAGGCAACTTTTGTTCATTTCTTTAGAGTAATAGTGATTCTTAAAAAGAACAAAATTTAAAAACACAACAAAAAGAGCAATGAAATGGTGTCCATGAAAAAAAAAGAAATCATTGTTCAACTGAAAGGAAACCAAATGTAGGGAAATCAATTAGATTCCGTTTCATCTTGCCACGGTCACACAGTCTTATTTGCCTTAGTAGAAGTACATATACATAACCAGTGCTGTTACAAAATGAAACCATATAAAAATTCATGCTTTTCCCAAGTAATCCGCATGTTATTATCAGTACTGGCAAAAATTATTCCTAAAATGTAATGTTGAAACCTAATTTCCAGTGCAACAAGCAGTTTATTTTTTTACTCAGCAGCCGCAGAGACTATGAGGGCCCTGTGATCTAGTTTTGTCTTTTCTGGCTATTAAAGTATAAGAAAATGAGATTTGTGTGTTTGTATATGTGTTCACTTCTTTGGAAACAGCAAGTAAAGGGGAATAGTATGCTATAGGGGAAGTAGCACTGGGCTTAGAAACAGAGGACCTGGACTCAACTCCTACCACTGGGGGATCTTGAGCAAGTCCCTGAAGATCTCTAGACCTCAGTTTCCTTTAGAGAAAGAGTTAGATTCTGAAGTTCCTAGATCTATGATCCAATGATTTAGTGTAAAATTCAAATTTGTTCTCACCAGGAAAACTCCTACTGGGATCCAAAGCAGAACATTATTTTAAAATGCAGAATCGTGTTTTAAGAATCATGTTTCAAATAAAATTAATGCTCATGGTCAAATATTAAATAGTGCACAATCTATGAATGCAAGGTCCTATATTTATTTTCCATCTGATAAAGAAGTTTAAAAATGCTAAATGAAAATGATCAGTGGGTTAAATAGCACAAACTAAACTGCTCATTTGTATCAGTTTCCCTTCTTGATCCTCCATTATTCTCTATAACTGCTCACATTATGTCTTCATATATTTGTAGAAGTTATTGGCTTTAGAAATTAACAAGGTGATCCTGTCTAGAAAAGAAGAGAGAGAGGGAGGGAGGAAGGAAGGGGGAGAGAAACAGAGAGAGGGAGAGAGAAAGAGAGAGAGAGGGAGGGAGGGAGGGAGAGAAAGAGAGAGAGAGAGAGAGAGAGAGAGAGAGAGAGAGAGAGATTCTAGAAGGGAACAAAATACTACAGAATATTATCTAATACAGAAACTCATTTCCTGAAATACATGGCCAAGAAATCAGAAAACTCAGTTCCTTCAGATAATAAATACCAAATGTGTTCTCTGCTTTATGAATTCATAGAAATGTAGAATTTTAGTGCTAGAAGGAACCTTAAAGCTTGTCTAGTTTTATAGGATTTAAAGCTGAAATAGATCTTAGAAAAGGGATTAGATTTGTTCCTCAGTAGAGTATGTGTTCAGTTCTTGGCACTATATTTTAGAAAAGACATTGATAAGCTGGAGACCATCTGGATGTGGGCAACCAGACACTGTGCCAAGTGCTAAGAATGCAAATAATTCATAATGCAAGAGAAGTCTATTAATATTTGATCTACATCAGTCAACTAGCATTGATTCATCACCTACTATGTGCCAGGCACTGTTCCAAGTGTTGGGGATACAAAGAAAGGTAAAAAAATTTTTTTTAAAAATCCAGTCCCTGTTCTCAAGGATCTCACAGTCTAATAGGAAAGATGTGTAAACTATGATCAAACTGGACATATGCAGGATAAATTAGGTCTCATCCCAGAAGGAAGGCACTAAGATTAAGGAAGACTGGGAAAGACTTCTTGCAGAAGGTTGAACTTTAGCCAAGACTTGAAGGAAGTCCTATAAGGAAACCCCAACAGAGTTCTCCAAAATTGGGAGAGGTCACCTCAGAAGACATGAATTTGACCCTTGAGGTCTTCAAGAATATCCAGAATGACCATTGGTGGGTATGCTGAGTGCTAGGGCTTATCACATGTTCTGTGCCATGACCTCCTTTCCCAGGATGGTGAAGTCTGTGTATACCTTCTCAGAATCATCTTCTTAAAAGAGTGAAATACATAGGACTTCCAAGGAAAAATTAATTATATTGAAAGGTAATTATTAGGAAGAATAACCATAAAACAATCCAAACTAAATGTTGTAAAATTACAAAGAACAATGCTGGCCACAAAGAAGGTTTATGAAAAGACACTTCCACCTCACTCCTCCGCCGAGTTGGGTGGTTTGTACATGTGCCACACTGCATTTTTTATTGATATCCAGTAGTTAGCACAGTGCCTGACACACATTTGGTGCCTAATTCTTGTTGATTGTTGATTGGTTTTCCTGATTTTCTTTTCTTTCTCTTTATTTTTCTCCAAAAGTCATTGTTTGTTATATAAAGTCGCTCTTGATTAGAGGGACAGGTAAACACTGGAAAAAAATCTGATTATGTAAAAAGCAAAAGATAGCAATAAAATTATTTTTCAGATAATTAGAATATTGCGGCAGCTAGGTGGTACAGTGGATAGAGTGCTAGGCTTGGAGTCAGGAGGACTTGAGTTCAAATTTGACCTCAGATGCTTACAAACTGTGTGACTCCAGGCAAGTCACTTAATGCTGCTTACCTCAATCTCCTCATGTGTAAAATGAGCTGGAGGAAAAAAATGGCAAACCACTGCAGTATCTTTATCAAGAAAACCCCAAATGAGGTCTTAAAGAATCACATGCAATTGAAAAAAACAATCAGAATATTTTTTAAAAGAAAGAATATTCAGACTTAAAATTAAAGAATCACATGCAATTGAAAAAGACAATCAGAATATTTTTTAAAAGAAAAAATATTCAGACTTAAAATTAAGAACCCTTGCATTGGCAAAGGACCTTGTTCAGGTATGTGTTGGAATAAATGGTCTTTTCAAAATTTTATGCTCATACCACTAATATAGAAAATGTTCAAACTGAGGGACAGAGATTTTTAAGCAACCTTCTTAGGTTTCAAAATCAGATTCTCTGGCTCTTAGAGAATGGCCTTTTCTGAATACCATACTCATCATCCTCAATCTTTCTGCAGCCTTTTGCATTGTTCATCATTCTCTACTCCTTGAAACTCTCCTCCCTTTAGGTTTTTGGGACACCATTGTCTCCTGGTTCTCCTCCTACCTATCAAAGAAATCTTCCTCAGATTCCTTTACTGGATTCTCATTCAGGTCATGCCCTCTAAAGATAGGTGCCCCCCAACGCTCTATCCTTATCCTGCTTGTGTTCTCCCTTTATATTATTTCACTTGGGGATTCTCATAGACTTAATTATCATAACTCATTAACTCATACTCATCATAACTCAATTAATTAATTATTAATGCTGATAATTCTCAATTCTACCTATCTGGCTTTGACCTCCGCTAATCCCCAG
The DNA here is from genome assembly GCA_028658325.1 of Potorous gilbertii. NCBI lineage: Eukaryota > Metazoa > Chordata > Mammalia > Diprotodontia > Potoroidae > Potorous > Potorous gilbertii. Next base: position 104,065,097 of record CM053774.1, on the reverse strand, counting down.
CCTGACCTGTCCAACTTCTTTCCAGACATTTTGAACTGGATGCCCAGTAGACATCTTAAACTCAACACATTCAAAACTGAATTTATTTCCCCCCTAAATTCTTCCCCCACACCTCCAAACTTCCCTATTAGCCTCAAGGGTACCAGTCCCCTCCCAGTCACCCAGGCTCACAGTCAGCATTATCCTTAATTCCTCACTATCTCTTACCATCTGTTGACAAAACCTGTCACTTTCACCCTTCACTATCTCTTGAATACAACCCCTCCTCCCCTGTGATAGCACCACTAACCTGGTATAGGTCCTCATCACCACAAGTTAGGACTACCACAATAGCCCGATCATCGTGGGTCTGTCTGACTCAAGTCTCTCCTTACCATAGCCAATCTTCCATTCAGTGCCAAAGTCACTTTCTTAATGTGCTGGTCCAACTATGTCACACACACACTCACACACACACACACACACACACACACTCCAGTGGCTCCTGACTGCCTCCAGAATCAAATACAAAAGCCTCTACTTGGCATTCAAAGCTCATCATAAGCTGCTACCACCTCCCCCACTACCTTTCTCATTTTCTTATATCTTATTTCCCACACTGACACCCACTCACCAACATCCCTCCTCTCCCTCTCTCCCTCTTTCCCTCTCTCTCTCTCTCTCTCTCTCTCTCTCTCTCTCTCTCCCCCTCTCCCCTAGTGATACTGGACTTTTCATGAACAGCCTTGTCATTTTTTACTGTTCAACAAACAACATGGTCCATCTCTGAGACCCAGGAGTTTTCTCTGTCTTTCTCCCATGTCTAGAATGCTCTGCCTCTTGGCTGAAATGACTTCCTTCAAATCCTAACTAGTGGAAAATTACAGTACATTTTTGTATACTAGGTTGGTTCTTTCTGAGGAACTTTTCTATTTGAAATGGAGTACAACATGAGACCTCCCCCATATCCTCCTGCTGAATATTGAACCTCATACTTCATAGAGAAAGAAGGCCATTGGTTGAGAATTCCATCTTCTCCTATCTTCCTTATCTCACATTACTCATTGCCTTCTTTCTCTGCTTCCCTCCTTCACAATCCTGTATCACACGAAGAAATGGCCCTTTTCCTTATCACAGTAAACCCTTGCTTTTACACACATGCCTGATCCCATGTTCTCTTCTTATTTCCAACAGACTACTCCTCATCATTCAATTGAAAATACTCTCACCAAAGTCACCAACGATTACATGATGACCAGATCTATTGACCTTTTTAAAAAATCTTCATCCTTCCTGGCTACTCTGTATCTTTCAAAATATCAATGTCTTCTGGATATTTTCTCCTTTCTAGAGTTTTGTGATGGTGTTCTCTGATTGCTTCTACTTTACTAGATTGTTACCTAGATCACAGTAATCATAGGTGGCTCCCTTGAGTCTGTCCTTGGTCAACTTTTATCTTCTTATGTTATCTTCCTAAGTGATCTCATCCATCTTCAGGGATTCAGTTACTATCTCTATGAAGATGATTCTCCGATCTAAACACCCACCCCAAACTCTCTCCTGATCACCAATCTTGCATCATCTCTAATTAGACGTCTCAAACTAAATGTCCCACAGATATCTTAAACTCAACGTGTTCAAAACTAAATTTATTATCTTGGCTTTCAAACTCTCCCCTCTTCCAAATTTCCTTATTACTATTAAAACTACCACCATCTTCCTACGCTCCCAGGTTCAAAACCTTGGTATCAGCCTAGATTATTCCCTTTCTCTCTCACCCCAAATCCAATCTGTTGCCAAGTCCTGGAGATTTGATCTTTGTAACTTCTCTCAAATGCTTTCCCTTCTCTTTTCTGACACTACCACCACCTGATACAAGCCATTATCTCTTCAAGTCTAGACTATTTCAATAACCTGCTGGTTAGTCTTCCAAACTCAAGTCTATTCCCACTCTAATTCATCCTCAACTGAAAAATGATTTTTCTAAAAATGTAGATCTGTCTACATCACCCTTGTATTCAATAAATTCCACATTACCTCTAGGATAAAATATAAAGTGCTTGTAAAGCCAATGTGTAACTGGACCTGATGTTCTCAATATCTCACGTTTTTTATGGTATCCAGGCTGTTCTTCAAACTACATAGTCTCTCAACAGCATTTTTATGAGCTATCCCTCATGAATGGAATGCTCTCTCTACTTGCTGGCTTGCTTAAAGACTCAATTCAAATCTGTAGTGGCAAGTAAAATAGAATCTTTTGCTGTTTTTGTTTTGGTATAATCAAGAAATATAATACCTCTATTTGGATGTGACTTAGGAGGATATTTCCCTAGGAAGATCTGTAAGAAGATCCACACCTTTTATTAATGAGGCACTGATTCTCAAGGGCTGTGATGCCCTCTGGCTCTAAAAAGTGTGTAGTCAAACAGCTGGGGTCCAACTAACTGTCTGTTGAATTCAGGCGGAGGAAGCCAAACCTGTTGACTTTTAATTTCTTGGTATTTTCTTTGAAGTTCAGGGTGATGACTCTCCTGACCTAGGTGAATGATATATGTGCTTGGTTAAGAGAATGATACATGTGCTTGATTAAAGTGATTGCTAATCCCTCAAAAGTTGCCTTTCCTTTTATGAATGCAGATCAAAGAACCTGTGATAGCAGGCCCCTCCTTTGTATGTTGGGGTGCTAACTGATACAAAATTCCACCTTGCATAAGGAGTAAAGCCCACTGGGTCATATATTCCCTTTGAAATTGCCTTCCCTTTGTACTATATACTTTTTTCACAAAGCTATTTGTGTGTTGCCTCCTCAGTTTGAATGTGAGGGCAGGGAATATGTTTTTGCCCCTTTGATTTTGTTTTTTATGCCAAATACTTAACATAGTGCCTGGCCCATAATAACTATTTAATGAATGCTTACTGACTGCATGAGTAGGAGTCAAGAATCCCAAAGTCACAGGTAGATAGATAATCCCCCAAATCTCTAAGGTACAGACAGATAGTCCTCAAAATTTCAGTTAGTGTTTATATGCCCTGAAAGATTATTGGTAGGAAATATTAGCTAGTTTTCTAACAGAAGTTTCTAAAGCAATTTGAGCCCTTTGGAATAAAAGTGCTAGAGGAATTTATAAATAAATAAACTGAACTTGAAGCTTTGAGGGCAAACTTGTACAGCAAGGGCTTGACAGAGAGAGGATAAAAGCAACATGCAGGGAGATAATGTTTAGACCAAGATAAGTAGGGGAGCAGAATCCAGAGCAGTTATAATGTTATTAGCAAAATATTTCTTTAAAAGGAGCTTGCCAATTGGCATGGGATACCTGCAGAACAATAGAGAGAGGAAAAAGGGAAAAGCATCTCAGTGCCATGGAAAATAGGAGATGAGAAGCGGAAACATGACCACTGGAACACAAAGAATATTGCCTTTAACTTCTCCTAATAGCATCTCAGTCCCTGCAGAGCACAACCCTGTCAGTGGAGGGGTCCAACATGAATTGAAAAAAATAAAAATAAAAACTACACACATCTTTTTAGAGATGATCCCAAGTTACACTTAAAAGTAAAATCACCCCCAACAGTGCTGTTGAAAATAGGGTACTCGAAAGCCAAGAAAGGACAAAGTTGAGGTGGCCAATTATCCCTGAATTTCTCCTGAGGTGTTTGACATCGTTATCTGTAACATTTCTTCTTTATAGACATGAAAAGCAGTGAATAAGTGTTTGATGGTCTGCAATATACAAAAGGAATAGAATTCGTTTTGTTTGCGACAGAAAATAGAATCATTTTTCCTCATCATTAATTATTTGTTTTGTATTCTAGCCTTCTCATACATATCATGTGGGGTGTAGGGTGTTCAGGGAAGACCAGTATCTTGGTGTGATAGCTACTGAGCCCTTTGGGGGCTTTTTCCACCTTTGGTGTTCACCTGTTCCACCCAATTCTCAATTGTGGCACCAAGAAGCTGCAACTTGCACAGCAGCCACACCCTGGTAAACTATTTTGGCAGATGGGCCAAACCAGGTTGAGGATAAGCAAGGGGTCTCAAGCCCATTGGTGAGTTAGGTGACTGTCTACCTCAAGCATGCAAAGACGACCTCTGGTGGAATGGGCAGATGAGAACAATTTGTTCCAATGGCCATGTAGGCAGCTGAAGTAGGAGACGTGGAGCATTTAGAGCTTGGTTAGATATGGAAGACACCAATGTCATCCACTGCATCCTGAGCCATTGCCAGTGGTCTTGACTCTGTCCTGCCACAGGACTATGATGGCTCTGGAGGAGAGAGTGAGGCTGAAGATTTTGTGCAATTCTGCCTCACTTAAAACCAATTTATGCACAAATCAAAAGACATCATCTTGAATTTGACTGTGCAACTTGGGAGACACTGGCACAGGACCACTCAGCTTCGCGTGCCCACATCAGAAAGGGTACTGTGCTCTATGAACAAAGCAGAATTGAGACAGCACAATGTAAAAGTAGAATGCACAAATTTGGAGTATCCACCCAAAAATTTATACAGACTCTCTGCCCAATCTGTGGTTGAACATTCTGAGCTCGTATTGGTTGGATCAGTCACAGTTGGACACACTAAAAATTTGCTTTATCATAGTGATGTCATTTTGGTTGTCTTCAACAACAAAGGACAACAACCAACCACATATCATGTGCTTCTCTTTCTACTCCTGAGTAATACTCATTTTAATTCTTTGGAGATCACATATAAAAATAATAACAACAACATTTATGTAGTGTTTTCTATGCACCAGGAATTGTTGATGTCTAGAAAACTTCTCAACAAAGATGTCCAAAAGTATTATGGTCTACCTTGAGAAGTGGTATGTTTCTCTTCCTTGAGAATTTCAGGTACAGGCTGGATGACCATCTGTTAGGTACACTATGGGTGAGAAGGGGATTTCTTTCATTACCAGTTGGACAGGAGGACAACTGAGGTTTCTTTCAACTTCCAAATTTCTGCAAAGGTCTTATCAAAGTCCATGAAAACAATCAATGAACAAGAATTTATTAAGTCCTGAATATATTCCAGGAACTGTGTTTGGCACTGGGAATACAAAGAAAAATTAAAGGATAGTTGTTTTCAAGGACCTTGCAAACTACTGGATCCGTTCAAAAGTGACCCCAGTCAAGTCTTGGGTGAGTAACTATCCTAGAGTCATACTTAATAAATGAGAATAGATTGAGAGCTACAAGGGACCTCAAAGGCCATCTAATGTAACCTATTGTTTTACAGATGAGAAACTGAGCCCCAGGGAGGATAGTTGACTTGTAAGACAGTCAGCCAAAAAGTGTCACATGGGATTGGAATTCAGCTCTGATTCCAATGCTCATTCCACTACCCCATCCTTCCCTCACACTTTTTCTTTCACTTTTAAAAGGTTAACTCAGGATATAATCTTCTTAGGGATGTATTATTTTAGAATGATTTACATTAGTAAAATTTTAATATCTGTATTACTTTTGTTATATGCACTTTCACTTAGTCTTTGAGTCAATGTCATTTTCTTTTAGTTGTTACCAACATGACTTGGTAGGCTGCCACTCTAAAACAATCCTGCTCTAACTTGGCCCTTTCTCTCTGCAACCTGACCTAGTTACCTTTATGGATGAGAGAAGAGTCTTTAAATTACCAAGGCTTGGGTTCTGCCCTTAGTCAGACATAGATAGCTTCTATCTCTCTGGGTGCTGCACTGTGGATAAATCAAACATTTGGCAGAGAGTAGAGTTAATGACTGTGGGAGAAATCAAGAAAAGTAGATCGCTGTGTAATGTTAATGCAAGATTAATGGTAGGTAGAGGGAAGAGTTAAAACTCTTCTCTGCCCCTTAACAGACCTCGATACCTTTTGTTAATTTCTATTGAGGCACTGGGTAAGAGGGCCTTGCCCTTTAGCTCTGAAAAGTGTATAAATACTCTGAGCTGAGGTTTTGCTTTGAGGCTTACTCATTGGAAGTGTTTGTTTAGCCAGATGAGATTCTGGATAGCTGCTAAGGAACCCTCCAGCTTTGTTGGTGCTTCTCTCTCTGGTAACTGTGTGTATGTATGTTATGGTCAGACAGTTGGATCTGTCTGTTGATCTGTGATGTATGTATTGCTTATGGTCAGATAGTTGGAAGTCCTGTCTGTTGATCTCCATTTCTCTGTTTGTATTTTCTCTTAAGTTCAGGGTGCTGACTTTTTCTACTGAGCTAAGTGAATGATATATGTGTTTGATTAAAGTGACTGCTGACCCCTCAAAAGTTGCTTTTCTTTTAGAAAAGCCAATCTAAGAACCTGTACAGCAGGCCCTCCTGTGTATGCCAGGGTCCTTGCTATTACACCCTGCAAAGTCAAGCTGAAAAGGGGACATTTCATTGTCTGCTCATCAGAGTACCTTTTAGGCTTCTCTGTCCCATGACTGGCTTTCTGTGCAATTGTGAACACTTTGCAATAAAGGATCTTAATTTATCCATAAGTGGAAGAGGGGATAAGGTTAATTGAGTTATACTTGAACACACCAATGGATCTATGACTTCACAGATGCTCCCTCCAAAGTCATAGATTCCAAGTCCCTTCTTGCCTACCCATTCTGTACAACTTTTATCCATGTCCTTGTCCAGGTTCTCCAGCCTCCTAATGTGGTGGGGGCTTTCATCACTTTTTAGCAACATTGGAAAGCCAAGATGGAGCACACCAATGTCCAACAATTGCCTCTAGCTCTTGACAAGTGACCAGTCAATCTTCTTTCTCAATCATACTTTTCGCTGGTGATGTTCTTTGGCCCAGTTCTTCCTCCTCATTATTTATTTGTTATGTGCTTCTAACCTGCTCACACACATCTTGTGCTTCTATTCTTGAATGACATGCATTTTAATTCTTTAGAAACCACATATGAATGTGATAACAAGAAGAATAAAATCTAACTTTATGTAACACTTACTCTGTGCCAGAACTATGCTAGTACTATACAACTGTTACCTAATTTGATCCTCACAAAGACCCTGAGAGCTAAGTGGCCCCATTTTACAGATGAGGAAACTGAGGCAAATAGCACCTGAAGGGCTTACACAGCTAGTAACTATCTGAGGCCAGACTTAAACTCACATCTTTCTGGCTTGAAACCCAGCACTCTATCCACTGTGACATATTTTAGAAAGTCTTTTACTTAACATGTGTATAATAAAGATACCGTATCATATCTGTTAAATTGGCTAACATGACAAAACAAGAAAATGACAAATGTGTGGGAAAACTGAAACGCTAATACATTATTGGTGGAGTTATGAACTGATCCAACCATTCTGGAGAGCAATTTGGAACTATACCCAAAGAGCTATGAAACTGTGAATGCCCTTTCATCCAGCAATGCTACTACTAGATCTGTATCTCAAAGAGATCATTAAAAAGGGAAAGGGCCTACATGTAGAAAAAAATATTTATAGCATGTGGGAAACAAGGAACTTCTTTTTCCACAATCACGACTTAGGATGGTCAGGTAAAGGTCAGAAACAATATAGGCACGATGAGCTATTTGAGGGAAAGCCTATCAGAGGAGTACATAAAGTCACAAAATCAGGGAATGGGATCACGGGAGATCCAAAACTCGAAAAACAGTATAAGAAGCTTCATTTTTCTGAAATGTGTTGTAGTCTACCTATAACCTTACTGGGGAGGTTACCCGTCCATTTAGCGGGAATGGATGCAAAGATTAATAAAAGCTTCCCTGATTTCACAACAAGTATTGTTCTTTGTTTAAGATAAACATATTTCTTACAGTTGGAGTCTTGTCAGATGGGCTTATTTCTCACATAGCAGTTCTTTTTATGGTGGCAAAAAAAATTGGAAATTGAGGGAACACCCATCAATTGAGGAATGGCTAAACAAGTTGTGGTATATGAATGTAATGGAATGCTATTGTGCTATAAGAAATAATGAGCAGGCAGATTTCAGAAAAACCTGTAAAGACCTGCATGAACTGATGCTGACTGAAGTGAGCAGAACCAGGAGAACTTTATTCACAGTAACAGCAACATTTGTCATAACCTACTTTGTTAGACTTAACTCTTTTCAGCAATTCAATGATGTAAGACAATTCCAAAAGACTCATGATGGAACATGCCATCCACATCCAGAGAAAAAGCTATGGAGTCTGAATGCAGATGAAGCATACTATTTTCTCTTTTTGTTGTTGGGTTTTGGGATTTTTTTCCATTCTCATGTTTTTTTCTGTTTTGTTCTGATTCTTCTTTCACAACATAACTAATGGGGAAATATGTTTAATATGATTGTACATGTATAGTCTATAACATATTTCATACCATCTTGGGGAGGGGGGAGGCGAATGAAAGGGGGGAAATTTAGAACTCAAAATCTTATATAAATGAATGTTGAAAACTAATAATTTAACTAATTTAAAAGTTAAATTTGTATACTATGTCCAAAATGATTATTTGCTGAATGAATGAAAAAATGGATATACCTGAATTAAAGGACAATTATTTTTATAAACATCATGCTTTTTATAAAGGTGATTCTGAAAAGGAGGCCGTGGTTTCATCAGACTGCCAAAAGGGACCTTGACACAAAGATTAAAAGCCTTAGGTGAAGTGAGGGGAGTAGTGACACTAAAAGCCAACTCTTAAAAAGATGACTCAGGGACCAGCTAAGAGGCATGTAAAGTCCTCCCCTCCTCACCTGCCACCACCCCTACCTGTGCCCCGACTCCACAGGAGTCTATTGGCTGATAACAACAGAAGATGAAACAGACGTGTGAGGTCAATCCTGAGTTTCATAGCAGTAAGTGGTGCAAAAGGTAGCATGCTAGACTGTAAGTCAGTTTAAAATCTGACTTTGGTGCCTTTAGGAGCGGTGTGGTCTAGAGGTAGTCACTCTCTGAGGGGAATAATAGTGTATCTACTTCACAGAGGTTTTCTGGGGATCAAATGAGATAATGTTATTTCCGTCAGTTTCCTAATAAACCTACCTTCCCTTCACTATGGGCAACTAAGTGACCCAATAGATTGAGCACGAGGCTTGAAACAAGGAATACTCATCTTCATAAGTTCAAATCCAACCTCAGACACTTATTAGCTGTGTGACCCTGGACAAGTCACTTAACCCTATTTGCCTCAGTTTGTCACCTGCTAAATGAGCTTGAGAAGAAAAAGGCAAACCACTCCAATGTCTTTGCCAAGAAAAGCTCAAACTGGGTCACAAAATGTCAGGCACAGTTGAAACTGAACCCTTCCCCATCTTATCCCTGTCAGTGAGAGTTAGGTACTTCCTAAGATAGAGAACCTGTAGGATACTCCTCTGGTATATATCCTCAAACCAGGAATTCTCAAAAACTAACATTTAGAAAGTTCTTTGGTAGATGATAACTGCAGAAGGGGAGCTCTCCCTAAGGAGATATGACACATGATAAGTTTACATACTTCACAGTTCTACAAACAACAGAGAATTTTTGTCATCCTCATCACCATGATCTGTCTATCTGTGTCTCTGTCTCTGTCTCTGTCTCTGTCTCTCTCTCTCTCTCTCTCCCCCTCTTTGTCTCTGTGTGTGTCTATCTGTCTTTCTGTGTCTGTCTCTCTTTTATCTCTGTTTCTGTGTGTCTGTCTGTCTCTGTCTGTCTCTCTCCCTCTCTCTCCCTCTTTTTCTCTGTCTCTTTATGTGTGTGTCTCTATCTCTCTGTATATGTCTCTCTTTTATCTCTGTCTCTGTGTGTGTGCATGTCTGTCTGTCTCTCTGTCTGTCTGTCTGCCTGTTTCTCTCTCTTTCTCTCTCTCTCTCTCTCTCTCTCTCTCTCTCTCTCTCTCTCTCTCTCTCTCTCACACACACACACACACACACACACACACACACAGTGCCCACAGCCCAGGGGTTCTTAACTTTTGTGTATGTGTGTCTCATGGACCCCTTTGGCAATCTGGCATAGCTTGTGGATGCCTCCTCAAAATAATGTTCCTAAACTGATAAAATAAAAGACCCAGGATTACAAAGAAAACTAATTATGCCCAAATAAAGTTATCAAAATCTGTATTGCTTAAGTTCATAGACCCCAATTTTGAAACCATTGTTTTAGGTCACTCAGGAGAATGAGTCATTCTTGAGTCCAGGCTACATTGAAAAAAAATTTTAAATCTCCTAAAAAGAGATAGCTAATTTTTATAGAAGCTTTCACTCTCCCTGTCTCCTATTAATAGAGACAGGGCCTGGTCTGACGCTGCTTTTGTCTGATTGCACACACGTACACATGCACACACACACACATACACACAGCTCAAGTCACACACCAGAACACACATGCTGCCAAAAACACTGTATTTGAAAGCAGAACCTCATACAAGCTAGACTGTCCCTGTGGGACTAAAACCCAGTGGCTATAACTACTCCTTTAGAATTACCTGCAGTGTTAAAATGGATATGACTCCATTTATAACACTAAAGTCCACTAGTAATCACATTGAGAAAACCAGTTCTGACTTGGGTGACCAAACTGCCACTCTGTTACCATGATCTTTACTATATGGGTATGCATGTGGGTCTATTAAAGATGAGGTCTAGACATAAGAGGTCAATAAACGAACAACTATTTTTACATGCCTACAATGTGCCTAGCAATGTGCCAAGTTCTGGGGATGCACAGAAAGTTTTTAAAAATCCCTGTATTCAAAGAGTAACAGTTTAATGGGAGAGATAACATGTAAACAACTATGTACATATGAAATACATCCAGAATAAATTGGATAGAATTCACAGAGTGGAGATGTCACCAAACTTGAGCATTTCACATTTCCATTGAGCTACTGAAATTCTATTATGTTTATAGACCATAGTGCCTTCTTTGATGCAGGCACACCATGTTGGGAGGCATCTTGCCTTCATTGTCTCAAAATTCATTCCAAGTTCTTTAGAGAGACCTTAGTGGGGCCCAAGAATAATATTTGAATAATAGTGAAAAGAGCTTCAGAATCCCTGAAATGGGGAGGGAAATGACAGATTGGGAGTATGTTAATAATTGAGGAACGAGTTCATGGAGGTTATCATTGTCCATAGAAGTTCAACCTCAGGGTGGAGTTGATCTGAAGGATATGGGAGCAGAGTACAGCGTGAGTGCTATGGCTTTCATATGGAGTGCTCCCCACTCAGTTAGTCAAGTGCTGTTATGAAGTTTGCATGGCCAAGTCAAAAAATAAGCCAAAAACCATCTAAATCAATCATGTAGTTCACCCAAACTTGATGTTTCTACAGCTCACAAAGAACCAAAGGGATTTCTGCGCAGACTTCATAGAATGGTTATATAGTATCTTTTATATTTTTTACTCTGAATCTGATTGGGCCCACTCCGAATAAAAGAAAACATTTTAGCTCCAACCATTTTAGTTAGCATCTAGCTAACTAAAAGCAAGATGGTCATCGTATATAATTTTAAAACTTTGTAAAGGAAAACAAATCATTTAACCAAATCATAGACAAAATGTAGATAGGTTCACGAGTATGAATAAGCAGATACAATCTCAAAACTAATTTTCAATCTTGGAGTCAGCAGTCTGGATTTTCCGAGCTACTGGACTTTTCAGCTCCCACAGGAAATGAACAGAAGAGGCAGAAGTCTGATTTAATTTTTGAAAATAGTAGTTTTCACCAGTCTTCTGACGCTGAAGATGGGCAGAGAGACCAGAGGCTGGTAGCAGATGGAGGTGGAGATACTTCCAGGAGCTAAATACTATCCAGTTTTGTTTTGTTTTTGGTGATTCAAACCTGGAATTCTATCCTGTTGGCTCTGATTGTAGACTGTCTCAATTGCCTTCTCAGTCAATCAATCGGTATTTAGGTCGCTGCTGTGTGTCAGGCACTGTGCTAAGCTCTAGGAAATTCAAATGTCCAAAAAAACAGGCCAATAATAATGAAAGTCCCCTGCTCACAGTTTAATAGGGGAGACAACATGAAAGCAACTATAAGCAAACAAGATATATACAGGATAAACTGGGGGTAATTACAGAGAAAGGGCACTAAGGCTTAGAAGGACTAGGAAAGACTTCTTGAAGGGAGTGGAACCTTAGATGAGACTTGGAGGAAGCTAGGTGATGGAGATGAGCAGGGAGAGCATTCCAGGCATGGGGGGAATAGCCAGTGAAAATAATGGAGTCTGGAGATGGAGGATTATCATAGAGGAATATTGAGGAGGTTGGTGCCGCCGTACGTGAAGCAGAGTAAAGTGCAAAAAGACGAGAAGGATAGGGCCAGGCTATGAAGAGCCTTGAAATCAGAGTATTTTGTATTTGATTCAGGAGCCACTGAAATTTACGGAATATGAGAATATGTTCAGATGTCCGTTTTAGGGACATCAGTTTCTGATTGGAGTGGGGAAAAGTTTGAGGCAGGGAGGCCAAACAGGAAGTTATTGCAACAGGTATGAGGTAATAAGGGTCTACGTCATGGTGGTGGCATTGGTAGAGGAGAGAGGGGCATGTGTATGAGAGATATGACAAAGGTGGAAATGGCTGGTCTTGGTCATTGGGGCAAGAGAGAAAGAGGGGTCAAAGATGACACTTAGGTCGTGAGCTTGGGTGAGTGGAAGGATTATGATACTCTGTACAGCAGCAGGAAAGTTAGTGGGGAAAAAGGAGGGCTGGGAAGAAAATTAGTTCATCTTTAGACTTGTTAAGCTTAAGATGGAACTCTGGATATTCCCCCCTTGCCTTCTGCCTTCTCGCCCTGGAAAGTGTCTTCACTCTCCCACTGCTAAATTCCCCCCAGACTCTCTGTTTTGAGGAAAGGCTTAGACCAACCATCCTTCATTTCTCTTCTGGTCCTCCTTCTGACTCTCTAGACTTTGCCCCCAATCCTTGTGTATATACCTCCTCCCACCGCTTTTATGTCGTCTTTCCCTCCTTTCTCCAGATCACATCAACTCTGAAATGTACACATCCTTGATATCTTCTGCCCCAGGGGGCCCTTTCCTCCCTCTGAATGGAAAGGATGGAAGATGAGTGCTGCAAGATCCTCCTAGATTCTCCATGTATAGAGGGTGCCTGGAACAACCAATTCAACATTTCCCAGCAGCTGTAAGATTTCATCATGGCCCTGAGCCAGGTAGTCTCTCTCCTGTCCTCTCCCACTTTTTAGCTTCTTTTTATGTGTTGTCTCCCCTTTTCAGTTTCAAGTTCATTGAGTGCAGGGCCTAGTTTTTGCCTTTCTTTATATCTCCAGAGTTTAACACAGAGCCTGACACA
>CM053774.1:103987624-104051791 GCA_028658325.1 Potorous gilbertii | reverse complement strand
TATCTCAGATATTTGGGATACAGAGGCCTTGACTCCCATGTCTCTACCTGATGGCAAGCACACCTCTTCGTCGTCAGAGATAAATGGAGGAATCATCTTCTCAAGAAAATAACCATCTATGGTCTTAGTTTTTTTTCCCTTTTCTGGGCATTTTCCCAGGCAGTTACTTGATTTCTGAGAGTCCTCTCCACCCCCTGGCCTAGATCTGCCCAGCTAGTGCTTGAGGTCTGGGATTCAAATGCTGCTCCCCAGCCTCAGGCCTTTTGGCGGCAGGCCTGACTGCTCTTCAATGGTAGCTTATCTGCTGGTGCTCAGGTGGGGGCAGGGCCGCCTCTCAGGCTCAGTTCCCTCAGGGGGTTTATGCAGAGATCTTTTGTAATGGAGTTGGGGTGGAGCTCCTGCCTGCTCTGCGGGCCTCTGGCCAAGTGGCCGCTGCCTCCCAAGGGGGTCCGAGTCCCGGAGACACCCCGCTCCCCTCTCAGCCCATCTCTCTCATGACCTGTGCATCTGTGGGTGGAGGGACCTTCATGGCCGCCTGGAGATTCAGGTCGCTGAAGCCTGCTTGGGTCTGCTGGCTCCTCTCAGTGCCGCGTGGCGGGGCAGAGCTCTGTGGCTGGGGCTGGGGAAGGGGAATGCTCCTCAGGGCAGGGCTCCACTCCCGTCCAGAGTACCTTTGTGGTCGTTTTTTCAGGGCTCTCTGCAACGGAAATCTCCTTCACTGTGTTGCTGCACGGCTTCCACTGTTCCAGAATTTGTCAGGAGTTCTTTTTACAGGAAATCTATGGGCTGTGGATTTGGAGCTAGCAAATGTGAGTCTTTCTACTCCGCCATCTTGGCTCCGCCCCCCGAAACTCATATTATGGAACTCCTCTCTATCCATGAAAACCTTCATACTGATGACAATTCACTCATAATTTATAACTTATAGGTGATAGGTATTAAGCTCAGGGCTTCTGATTCTCAGGCTAATCTTGTAGTTACCATACTACAGTGCCTCTCAAGCTATGGAAAATATTTAAAAAGAGTCATTTTGCTATAATAATTAGGGCCCACCCTGAGGTCCCACCACTTATAGCAAAAAGTAGCAGCCTTGCCATTCCTACATAGCTCAGAGATGAAGTCCTTAGGAGACTTGGATATCTCACTTAAAAAATCATTGGAATTTGGTCAACTGCTCAGTCTTTGGACATCTTAGAAAGAAGTTCATGACTCCACTCAAGTCAGAGATCAGCATGCAAAGGGCTTGTTTTTCTAAATTATTTATTTATTTATTTATTTATTTATTAAGACCAATTTGAGAAAATGTCGGTAATACAAAATAACTTAAAAGTACATGAGGGTACTTTTTTTCCTAGACAGAAGGTTGTTATACATTTGTCATATACTGTATTCCCCCATAGAGGGATACAGTAGAGATTTGTAGAATATTTGTATGGGGCATGTGCATAGATTTACATTCATGGTCACACACACATTTTGTTTTAAAACCCTTGTTCTCTCAGCCAATCCTACAAGTTTATTCCTTATAAATCAGAAGTCAGTTTCATATACCCAACAAAAGCCAGTGTGTTGATAAAAAATATTTCAGATTTTATGAAAATACTTGTGGGGTATTTTTAGCCTTCAACAGCCTTCAACCCCCCAAAAAAATACAGAAGATCTGAGAGAACATGAAACCCGAAGGAGAGCAAGCATTTGGCTCATGCACCAAGTAAACAGAGTTTTCATGTTCATAATTTTTCAAAGGAATAACCTGGAATGGGAGAAATGAGTGGAAATGAGAACATGCATCAAGACATTTCTTTATCTCCCAAACCGGCCATGTGTTCTGCATTAAGAATGTGTACTTGTCCCTCTGCAGTTGTATTGTCTCTGATTAAAAACACCAGGAAAACACATCACAGTAGTTTAGGAAGCTGGTTCTGTTGGGTCTTTTCCCTCCCCCAGCCCCACCTCCAATCTCTAAAAGCACACTAACCCTCTACATCATTAAACATGTTTATAGGATTTGGGAAGCCCTGCTGGGTAATAGGAGAGGTGAGAGACTGGAGACAGAGCAGCTGCAGGAAAGATTACTGTCCTCCTTCATGCTTTTGGGTGAGATTCTTGAAATTCAATGAGAAATCAGGGAAATACATTTCAGGTGGCTTTTCTTAAATGTTTTCCAATGGAAGCCAAGTTTGACATTTCCTAAGCCACATCATCTCTGAATTCATCGTTCAAACTATGTTATTCCTTAATTGCACAGTGATGTTGAAGCCCAAATGGATCAGGTTAACCTGTCAGCTGGTTGGCAGGACCCTGTTAATGACAGCTGCAAGCTGGGTACTTTAGCTATGTCCCAACTAGATAGTTGCCATAGCAAAAGGTTGGTTTTTCTATTAAGGAAACATCTTCCTCCTTGGAAAATGGCCATTGAAATGCAAGAACAAAAGTTACTGCATTACAGCTTTGCTGGTGAGCACTTCTGAGGTAGGAGGTCTAGAAGCAGGCTGTCCTGACCCCTTGCAATGGTTTCTTCCCCATCTAGTTTTGCAGACTTTAGAACTTAGGCAACCACAGAACAGAGACAGCATGGGAAAAGAGATCTGGACTGAGAGAGAGTCAGGATACCTGGAGACACTCCATCTTCAGGTCAATGACTCCCTAGCCTCATGATTGGGATGGTTCACAATCTCCCTCTGCATTGTGAAATTAGGGGGACAAACTGGAAGACCTCCAAAAGGCCTTTCTGCTATGAGTCTATTTAGTCAGTCCCAGCTGAGGTGGGCTTAGCATAAGGAGTAGTTTTCTTAACCATGACAAAAGTCTAATTTCCTTGATGCATGCTAATGTGCTGAAAAATGATGCATGCAATCTGCTCCAACAGAGCAGAAGCAAATCCTTTGGGAAAGATAGAGCTTTGTCTAAAACCATACTGAATTCTTGGTTTTTGTTTTTATATTTGCACTGATTCCAATATTGTTAGTCTAGTAATCCTGCCTACTAGGTAATAGGGTGGATGAGGCACTAGATCTAGAGTAGATTCAGTCTCAGATACTTACTAGTTGTGTGACCCTGGGCAAGACATTTATCCTCAGTTTCCTCAACTAAAGATAATTATAGCAAGGTAGTGGTGGGAATCAGGTGAGATAATATCTGTAAAGTACTTAGCATAGTACTTGGCACATAGTAGGTACTTAATAGATACTTTTCATTCCTTTGTTACTAGGAGAATTATAGATTTAGAGCTAAAAGGGATCATAGAATTCACCTCTCATTTCATAGTTGAGATACAGAGACCCAGAAAATTCTGTGACTTTCTGAAAGTCAAATGACTAATGAGTGGTAGGCCTGATTCAAATGATCTTCTCTTATTCTAAATCCATCACTATTCTCAGTGTAACCCACACTAGGAAGCTCAGGAAGATGCAGGCAAGATGAACACAAGCTTGCAGACTTCTCTGGAGGGTAGGGAAGTGGCAACTGCAAGCTTTTAGCTAGGAAAACTTTCACTTTAAGAGAAAACTGAAATGGGATGAAAAAATCATATCTTTTCTTTTACTAAGCAAAAATGAAAGGAACACAGGCTGAAACAAAGGCTTTTCCCAATGTAAATTTACATGTATATTTAATTTCACTCAGATATTGACATATAAGAATTCCCTAGATTTAGGTGGAAGCCAGAGACAGAGGGGATCAAATATTATTCAGTTCCTTGGGAGACACATAGATGAGGAGAACTGAGGCAAACTGGGTTAAATGAATTTCCCAGAATGGTGAGAAGTGTCTGAGATGAGATTTGAACTCATGAAGATGAGTCTTCCTGACTCCAGACCTGGCACTCTGATGCTGCCTAGTGGCAGTAGTTTGAATCTGCAGTAGTTTCTTCCGTTCTCACCAAGGGCTTATAGAAAAGAGCAATGAAAAGATTGCGCTGAAAAAACTATTCACTTCCTTCTTACCTTTGCATCAGCAGTGCCTAGTCTAGTGACTCAAACATAGGAGGGGCTTAACAAAAGTTTATTAAATAGAATTAAATGCAAACAAATCCTTTCATCTAATTTGGTCTTGTCTATCCTATGCATAAAACAAGACTCACCTAGGAAAAACCCATAGCTGTAGGGACTTAAATGCCTGAGATGTTCAGTATAAACATTCAGCAACAGTGGAAAAAGAACACGGAAAATTGGAGTTCAAATCTTGCCTATCTGGGAACTTGGGCAACTCACTCAAACCTCGGATGCCTCAGTTTCCTCATCTGTAATTTTAGGATGTTGGAATTAACTGACTCCTAAGGTCCTTTCCAGCTCTAGCCTAATGATCATATAAGTGTAAAAACTGATGAGCTGAGACCAAAGGATTCAAATTACATACTCCCTGTGTAATCCCATGCAAGTCATTTAACCCTATGTGCCTGTTTTCTCATCTGTAAAATGAGTCAGAGAAAAAAATGGCCAAGAAAACCTCAAATGGGGTCACAAAGAGTCAGGCACATCTGAACAACAGAAAAATAAACTCGCTGCTGGGATAAAGGGAATGACCAGTGCTCCCAGACCCATAAATTCAGACGCAGACTGTTAGACTCCTAGGAACCTTAGAAATTAAGTTTAATTCCCTCATTTTACAAAGGAAGAAACTGAAACCCACAGAAGTTATTACTTGCTCAGGGGGACACAAATAGTTATTATCAGGGCTCATAAGTCATTAAGATTCTACAACAGCCCAAGACAAATGTTTCAACATCTGACGGTACAGTGATGTGACATTGCCAATTGTCTTCCTTACATCGTTTTATGGGTTTGGAAGGAAGGCAAGTAGGGGAAGGAAAACCTTTTGACTAAGGAATATTCACAAACAGAATTCTTAATTTTGTGTGAGTGTGTATATGTGTGTGTGTGAGTGAGAGACAGAGAGAGCCCTTTATGAACTCCTTTACAGAATGATGATTTTAAATAAAAATATAAAATAGAGACAGATTCAATTCAATAAACATTTATTAAGTGCCTACTATGTACCAGGCACTGTGCTGAGTGCTAGGAATGCAATTAGAAAGACAGCGTCTGCCCTCAAGGAGCTTGTAATCTAATAGAGGAAGATTACACATAAAGGAAGTTGAAAGAAGCAGATGGGGAGCAGTGGGATAACTGACTATGGTATGGTGTTCAATGGAGCGGGAGACAAGCATTGGTGCTGATAGAGATTACTTGGAATATACTGAACTTTCAGAATTCTCTTTATTTTATTTTTAATTTATGGAATAAAACAAGAATTTTCATAACATAGCATAATAAAAAAAGATGATTGTATATGAAACTGGAAAATGTATTATGTACATCTTGCTATTACTTTTAAATATGTATAAAATTGTTTTATAAATTTCTTTTTTCTCCCCCCTATCCAAAAGATGGCAACCATTAGCCATAAATATGCCTATATATGCAAAATTACTCTGCATGCTTCTATTTATCAGTTCTTTCTCTGGATGCAAATAGTGTCTTCCCTCATATGTCCTTTGTAGTTAATTTGGGTATTTATAATAGTCAAAATGACTCATTCACTCAAAGACGTTCTTAAACAATATCGCTGTCACTGTATACAATGTTCTCTTGGTTCTACTTCTTTCACCCTTCGTTATTTCATGCCAAGTCTATCCACATGTTTTTCTAAGATCATCAAGCTCCTCATTTCTTTAAAGAAAAACTTTGGGAAGACTTCAGCCCTCCAATCAAAGGGTACAGGCTAATGAGGGAGCTGAGAAGATATCATGTATCAAAAGCTGAATCAATTAGCATAATGATGAAATTTCAGGTGATCCATTTATCCTGGAACAACACATGGTGTTTTATGAAATTGAAACCCAGCCCAGCTGCTGATGGAGAAAGGATCTGGAAAGTTCTGAAATTTCAAAGCTTTCTGTAAAGGAAGATTTGGGGAGAAGTTTGCTGCTAGAATGCCTAGAGTGCAAAGCAAACCAATTTTTCCCATTCAAGTTCACAGACTCCCTGAGATCTATTCAAAGACCCCATGTGGACCTCAAGTTAATAGAACTGCTCGAAAAAGAGGTTGCAAATTCAACCTAAAAATCCTCAGAGAAAGGAACTTTAATCAAATACTCTTAACCAGACATGCTGAAATATGTATCCTAAGGATTCATTTTATAAAGAAAAAAACATTATTCTAATGAGAAGAAGGATCCATTACTCAAGAGAGTACCCAACACCACTAAAATATCTAGTTAATTTAGACATTTAGCATCCTACAGGTCAAACATCCTGATCACTGACCAAATTTAATAGTATAATTGACCAGATTGATCAGATATCAGGCAGATACAAGTCCTGAATTCAAATCCAGCCTCAGATACTTCCTAGAAGTGTGCTTATGGACAAACTACTCTGTCTCTGTTTCCTCATCTATAAAATGGGGGTAAAAATAGTGCCTTCTTTCCAGGCTTGTTTCAAGCATCAAATGAGATTATATTTATAAAATGCTTTGCAAACCTTAAAGCACTATATAAATGCTAGTTAATGTTGCTGTCTTTGTTATCATTATACTATTATCACACCACAAGAAAATCAACCACAAAGCAACTAATTTTTCTCTGGGAGCTTGCCTTTTTTTGATCATTTTAGAGCTCTTTTTCTCAGGACGTTTTTATTTCCAAATGAGCAGGGTGGTCAAGCTAATTGATTGTTATGACAATTAGGTTCCTGCTCTCTCCTCACATCAGACTTCAAGGTTAATTCACCCTATGTTTTTGTTTTTAATTTCACATTCTACATGCAACACAAAATATTGGAGTATAGAAGCTGCCTGGTCTTGTGAAATCCTGTTTCTCCACTATGTTTAAATTGTTTTTTTTCCTTCTTTGCAATATTTTCTTTTTAATCTGGGAATTTTGAAACTTGACTATAGCATTACTATAAGTTTTCTTCCTAGGATCTCTTTCAGGAGGTGAATGATAGATATTTTTTCTATTTCTATTTTACTCTCTTCTAGAAGTTCAGGACAATTTTCCTTAATAATTTCTTGTTATGTTGTAACTTTTTTGATCATAACTTTCAGGTAATCAGATAATTTCTTATATTGTCTCTCTTTGATCTGTTCTCATCTGGTAAAGTAGGAACCAGTCAGCATAAAATATTTTTGTTTTGTTTGTAAAAAAGCTTTTGTGTATGGGCCCAGGGCAGACTCTGTCTCTGATGTCCATGTGCTAAGAGGCCCATGACCAGGACAGTTTCAGGCCATTGAATGTTTTGGTCACAGGAACTTCCTAAAACCATTTCCCAAATCATAGAAGGGTTAAAATCTGTGTTGGTAGGAGGGAGTGCCAACACTGATCTTTGACCACCCTTTGACATACAGAGGGATCTTTAAATAGTTGAAATAATCTTGACAGTGCATCTAATCATCCTGAATAAATTCTTCAGGTTTTGTTCAGATGTATTCTTTTCCTAAGGTTCTGACTTGGGTATGGGTAGCCTATACTTTCCCATGGATTCTCCTTAACCATACCTCACAGATCAGAATGGTATTGTGTATACATATATAACCTCTATTTATCTCAAATACATTTTGGATGTACTTTCTTCCCTAGTACAATGTAAGTTCCTTGATGAGAGGGACTACGTCAATCTCAGTTTTGTATCTCCAGTGCCTAATCCTTGACCTCTTTTTTCCCTCAAACCCATGATTTTATTGGTATAGAATACTTCCAGTGAAGAATTACCTCTACCAATGTCATATACAGCCTTAAAGCATTGCCTAGAACACTGAAAGGTTCAGTGACTTCCATAGGGTCACTCAATATATGTCAGATGCAGGATTTTAACCTAGCCCAGCTTGAATCTGAAAGATGCATCATGTCATGCTGTCTCTTAACTAGCACATAAAAGGAACTTAGGGGGCAGCTAGGTAGTGAAGTGGATAGAGCACCAATGCAGGAGTCAGGAAGACCTGAGTTCAAATCTCACCTCAAACACTTGACACTCACTAGCTGTGTGACCTTGGGCAAGTCACTTAACCACAATTGCCTCATCCTGGGTCATCTCCAGTCAGCCTGATGAATGTCTGGTCACTGGATTCAGATGGCTCTGGAGAAGGCATAAGGCTGGTGACCTGCACAGCCCTCCCTCACTCAAAACAAAGTCAAGTGCAAGTCATGTCATCATTTCTGATGGCATGGTCTTCTTTGACAACAAAGGATGAACACACACAACAGGAGCTTAATAAATTCTTATTGATTGATTGATCTAGCTTCCTCTCTCCTCTTCCTTTCCTTTTGCAGAGGCTGCAAATTAAAATTAGTCAGTAAATTCGTGTCAAATAACCAATGCAGTATCAAAGTTATTGAGGATGGCTTGGAATTTGTGCTCTGCTTATCTATAGGTGGGAAAATCCCTGAATTATTTCAAAGGAGGTTCTGACTAAAATGAAGCAATCTCTGTTTGGTAAGGCATTAGAGCAATCCAGAAGACTCCCTTAACTTTGCTTCTGCAAATCTATTGCAATGCCTGGAATGTCCTTCCCTATCACCTGTTGAAATCCTATCTGACCTTGAAAGACCATCTCAGATTCCATTTGCTCACTTTCTATGGTCTCTCTGATCAAAACTGACTTCTCTCTCATAGAATGAGAACCAGATGGGATTTTTAAGTACATCTAGTCCAAGAGTTCTTAACCTTTTTTTTTTTTTCAAAAGTCCCAATGGGAGTTTGACAAAAATATTTTTCAGCATGTTTTTAAATAACTAAAGAAAATACTATTTTTCTCCAAACAAGTTCATAAGACTCTTGAAATCTGTCCATAAAACCTTCGGAGGTCTGTGGACCCCAGGTTAAGAATCTCTGATCTAATCTTGATGTAGTAGAGGAAAACTGAGACCCAGAGAGGATAAATTATCTGTTTTAGGATTAGGATTTAAATTAAGCTCCCCTATTCCAGTATCCAGTTGTCTTTCCATCAACACCTCATTCATGCCTCTTCTGTTACCATGCCAACTTTTGTTTTGTATTACTGAGTGGGTGCACACTTTATCTCTCTTATTAGAATGCAAATTCATTGAGAGCAGGCATTGTCTTATGTATCATACTGCTCCAGTATAACAGCTTTGAGAAGCTGGGTGACACTGTGGATAGAACACTAAGCCCAAAGTCAGAAAGACTCATCTTCAAGAGTTCAAATCTGGCTTCAGACACTTACTAGCTGTGTGAGCAAGTCAGTCTCTTTGTCTCAGTTTTCTCTTCTGTAAATTGAGCTACAGAAGGAAATGGCAAATTACTCCAGTATCTTTGCCAAGAAAACCCCAAAATGGGATCATGAAGATTCCCTTTTTACATAGTTGTTTGCCTGATATCTCCCCCAGTAGACCGTAAGCTCTTTGAGGGCAAGGACTGACTTTAGGTAGCTCAGTGGTATATTGGATATAATCCCTGGCCTGGAGTCAAAAAGAATCATCTTCCTAAATTCAAATCTGACTGCAGACACTTATAAGCTGTGTGACCCTAGGCAAGGCACTTCAGCCTATTGGCCCAGTTTCCTCATCTGGAAAATGAGCTGGAGAAGGAAATGGTGACTACTGGTCCCTTTGCCAAGAAAATCCCAAAAGGGGTCATGATAAGTTGGACATAATAACTGTAGCACAGCTCTATGCACAAACATGTAGATGTTAAAGAAACGTTCACTGAATGAAAAAACATATGAGTTAAAAAAGGCTAAGTTCAATCAAGCATGGTGAATATAATTGTAGCCCTCTAAGGAACATGTACTTTAGAAATTGAATGAGGAGACAGAAAAAAAAAACTCCTGCAGGGTCTAAAAGAAAAACCAAAACAAATAGGCGACTGCCTCTGAAGGGTAGACTTATTATGCATATGGATGGCAAGCAATGGAATCATTAAAACAAGCACATGGCAGCATGCATAGCGACATTTAGATGTCTTGTTTGGATCTCAAAGAGAGTGTTAATAATATAAATCAAAATTACAGGACTCAGTGTTGGGCTGAATCTGCAAACACCTTTCCCATCCTTCACCTCTTAACTATAGATTCTTATGCTTGCTTCACATCAGCAAACCGAAGGATCTGGAATTTTTTCATTAGAAGTGTCCACTTGCTTCTGCTCCTGAGAGTGTGTCAAGTTAGCCTTATGGCAAAACAAAAATATTTGTGATAAATTTTATCATCTTCCCAATTTATAATACAACCGCCCAGACATCTGGTCAGCTCTCAACTGTGAGTAGGTAACTTATGTACATTATCACATCACTTAATTTGCTTTTGAGGTTTACTGATGTTATTCCCTACTCTATGTAGGTAACCAGGTGGTGCAGTGGATAGGGGACTAGGTCTGGAGACAGACAATTTCTATCTGAAGTAGGATTGGAACATAGATATTTATGTTTAGCTGTGTGTTTTTTGAGTCAGCCTCAGTTTCCTCAACTGTAAAATAATTTTAATTATTATTTTTTCATAGTAATAATCACCCCTACCTCCCGGAGTTGTTGTGAGGATAAAATGAGGTAATGTTTATAGAGCCCTGTGTACCTTGCAGGGATGGGGAACTTGTGATCTCAAGGATCTCAAGAACCATAAAGTTTGGATTCAGACAAAGGGTCGCACTTGAAGACCTAGAGGACCACATGTGACTTCGATATACACATAGTAGATACTTAATAAATGTTTGGTCCCTTTTCTTTCCTTCCTAGGCAAGTCCTTTGATGATTGCAATGTTTCTCTTTATTCATATTCTCAACATTTTAATGGGACTAATGCATAGGAAGTTTCTGTAGGACTCGGAAATCCATTAAAAAAAAAGAAAGAAAGAAAGAAAGAACTCTCACCAAGCACACAATGAGGGTATTTCTGAAGGCAATAGACTGGTGGCTGGTGGTATAGAATTATGTTCCTGTTGTTCTATGAAATCTACAGGCCATCAGAGGTTGAAAGGAAAAGACATCTTAATTACCTCTTCCATCTCCCGAAAAAGGAAAACTAGAAAAACAACAAGCTTAGAGAAGAGAGGAAAGAAAAAGAAGGAAAAAAACCAACCACTGGCTAAAATAGAATGCTGCATTCTGATATTCTGATATAATCTCTTCCTCAGATAAAGAGTAGGGAAGAGTTTAGAATGGGAAAAATTGGCAGCTTCCCATCTCTTCATTAACCAAATCCTCAGCATACTTTATTTTGCTTGAAGTGTTTATTTTTCACATCATTATACCCATCATTAGACAATGGGGTAGGGGTGATAGATTATCTACTTATTCTCTCTCTCTCTCTTTCTCTCTCTCTCTCTCTCTCTCTCTCTCTCTCTCTCTCTCTCTCTCTCTCTCCCTCTCTCCCTCCCTCCCTCCCTCTCCACAAATAATAAAAAAGATCAAGATGTGAAGGTAGAAACCATAAAATCTGCCAATGAATTGCATAGGCGCAATGAGGGAGAATGGAGTCAAAAATGACATACGATTATGAACCTATCTAATGAGAACTATGTTGGTGACCTTGACAGGAAATGGTAAGTTTGCAAATGGAGAAGAGTGGGGGAGGTGGAGGAGAGAGGGTTAAATGGAAGAATAATAAAATGAGATATTTAATGAAGATCACCATTGACCTATGCCGGTTCATCCTATGCGACTTCCTACATCACAAAGAATAGGACAAAATAAATGTGAATTATGACAAAAACATATGTGTGTGTATGTGTGTAGGGGATGTCATGAAGATGCTTGCTTCAATCATGAAGGTAAGATGATAGGAGGTAGGTGTACCAGGAGTTGAGTGGGAATTTTCAGCATATCTGGGACTATTGGTGCCAGCAATTATAGGTTATAACTGTCCTGAAGGTCCAATGCCTGACTTAGAAATAGGAGATTGGGAGCTTGCACAGTGGAGGGAGGAGCAGAGAAGGGGACTGTTGGCTTATGCTAGAAACAAACTCCATGTTTGCCTATTACTGAGCAAATGGAGTGCAAAGTATCTTTCCACCCTACATTTGGCTGTTCACACCCAGTACTTTTCTGCATCATTACTCAATGTCAATCTTCCTTCAACCCCACGGGAAGAGCTTCCCGTGTCTGCTTTATTTAATCTTTATTCCATGTTCATCTCCTTTTCTTACCTCCCTAAACCATCCATTAGTATTTATCTGTCTGTATTCTAGACCTTCTGAGCACTCAGCTAGATAATCTGAAAAACGAATCTGAACAAATGGAATAATATGCTAGGGAGTTATTCTTCAAAGAAAACATGAACATCTTCACAAGGCCTCCCTGATGACAATTCATGAGTCTAAAGAGTGACTCTACCCATGAGAAAGTCAAGAATCATGGCAAGTCAATAGGGATGTATTTGGGGGGCAAAGGGTGAGGAGAAAGATTGAGAGTAGGTTGAACTTTTCCGCAGCCTTCAGAGCTCTTGGTGACATAGCCACCACTAACTCTTCCTGTTCACAGGGTTGGTTTCTAGTTGAGGAAGGATTGATAGTGTTGGAGAATAGGAGGCTGTTCTAGCCCAGAGCCAAGAACTTCCAGGCAGTCTGATGAATTCTAGAGGTTAGCTTTTAATTTAATACTTGCTGCTACCAAGTATTTTCAAACCCAGAAAAAAAAACTGAACCAAAATGAGTATTACAGACAAATCTAAATAATTTCAAACATGGAATATATCTTAGAAATATTCCAAACAGAGAAAGCCCTGTAGTCAAGTTAAGTCTCTTGCTCCTAACTGAAGAAAACATCCTTCTTATTTCTATCCTCTTTCCAGTTCTATAGCATGAAATTAAATGTGAAATTGAAGTCCTAAAAATGCAACAGGTCTGGATTGGGATTTAGGAGAATGGGTCAGGATTGACTCTGAGATATGAGATAATATATGCAAAACATTTTATAAACCTTAAAGCTCTTCACTGTCATTTCTTCATTACTATTAAGTATTTGATGGGTCTTTGCTTTCAAATTATCTGCTTTTTTTCCTGGACTTGGTGGCATTGCCTAAAATACTACCAATTTCAGATTCATCTGACTAATTAGCAGCATCTTTTGAAATGCTATCATACACTCAAAACCTAATAAGAAATATCTTCTAAAGTGGTCAATAAACATTTAAAGTCTTACCATATGCAAGATCTTGTATGATTTACTGGGGATACACACACAAGCAAAATGAAAAACAGTCCCTACCCTCACAAAGATTGCATTCCAATGGCAAAGGTCACGTAAAAGGGTACTGAAGGGATAGCTTTGATGTGGAGGAGGTACCTGTATAAGGAAGGGCATGGTGGCCAAGTCCAGAAAATTAAGGATGACTAGTCTGGGGCCCTTCCTCATAACAGTGGTTCCAGGAAGAACTCAGCAGTGGGAAAAGGAACTTGTAGTAGTGGAGTCCAGAAGCGACTGAGGCACAGATGCTGAGTCTATAGAAGAAAGTATGGCTTCCTCAAAATAAAGATTCTGGAAAGAACTGTCATCAATGGTATTCTTCCCTCCTGACATAACAGCTAAATGAAAGTGATAGATTAGAAGCCCAGAGAGAGTGAATGTGTTTTTTGTTTGGTTTGTTTTCAGATTTAAAATTAAAAGTGGGTAGTGGGTAGTGGGAGGGGCAGCTAAGTGGCTCCGTGAATAGAAAACAGGCTTTGGAGTCAGGAGACCCTAAGTTGAAATCTGACCTCAGATTCTTGACACTTACTAACTGTGTGACGTTGGGCAAGTCACCTAACCCCAATTGCCTTGCTTTCATCCCTCCAAAAAAATAAATACATAAAGTTAAAAGACAATTTTGGAGTATGGCACACTAAGGAAGATGGCAGAGTGGGAAACTTTAACCAGTTGAATACACTGCATCCCTGGGAAATAGGGGAAGGAAGTCTAAAGGAGGTAGGGAAAGAGCAGTCCATTAGCATGGTTCAAGATGTCAAGGCATAGAGACAGAACATTATGCTCACTTAATCTAACCACTAGGTCTACGTATAATATAAAAAGGAACCTGTTGGACAAAGGCTATTAAGGATCTGCATGCTCCGTAGGTCTCATATTGATTCTGGTACTAAGAAATGAAGTGGCCTAGGAAATAGCCTTAGGCTACTGACTCTGGAGTTTAGAGTCTGTTTGGTCTTATAGTGATGAAAACTAAAAGAGCTGGAGCTATTTACAAATATATTAATGGGGCTGAGCAACCCCCAAACATATCTGAATATATGAATTTTGAGTAGGCCAGATGAGGATAAACTCAAGGGCTAACAGAATTCTTTTGGTACCAGAAGAGGGAAGGGAAAGGAATAAACATATAGACACATGTATTATGTATATTCTTTATAATCCATAGCATATGCTATATATTTTTAATCTACAGCATATCATTTATTTTATATTCATATTATATTAGTTATAATATATTATTTTTATAAATTATTTATAATTTATAGCATATTAATAACCATTTATATGTGCCAGGAATTGTGCTAAATGTTTTACACTTATTACCTCATTAATCTACACTTAATAATATATCAGTCATTCTAAGAATCTAACTCCTCTCTGTAGAGGGAGAAGGGCCAACCTTGCCATTAAATCATAGAATTTCAATGGAAGAGATCTCAGTGGCTATCTCTTCCAGATTATCCAAAATGGAACCCCTCCCACCCCACACTGTAACCCAATGGCCACCTAGCACCTGCCCATTACACTCTAGGTTAGCTCTAATTATTAGAGGGAAAGATTTTCCCTGATACTGAGCCTAAATTTGCCTTTCTACAACTCCCCTCCATTGTTTCTGGTTCTTCCCTCTATATGAAACAGGAAGACTTTAACCCACTTTCCACATGGCAAGGAACTAGACTCCGTTAGGCAAAGAGCACAGGAAGGGCAATTGAAGACACAGGCTCTAGTCCTGAGATGTGGCAGAGCATAAGATAGTCAGATGCCTAAGACACAACATTCGGCAGGGTGGGGGGACCCAAAAAGGGAAGATTTTTAATAGTAGTATTTTTACATGAATGAACATAAATTTATTTAGTGCCTGAAAATTCTATTCTCCATGGTATATGTATGGAAGAACTGATTTTGTCTAAAGTCAAATCTTAGACATTAATCTTTCAATCAATGAACATTTATTAAGTGCCTACTGTATGCCAGTAATATTTCTAGGTGCTGAAGTTACAAAGTCAAATGGGAGATAATTCTCCTATCCTCAAAGTATTCTATGGGGAACCAAAATTTCCATTAACAAGTAGATACAAGGTAAATACAGTCATTCCCCTTCCATTTCTCCCCAGCTTTTGGCTCCTTCCCAGCTACCTAAAAATATGTTTAACTTTTCTCCATTCTTAAATAAAATAACCCTCACTAGACTCCACTATCCCCTCTTATCTCTTCTATTTCACAGCTAAACTCCCAGAAAAAGCTATCTGTGCTCAGTTGCCACCAATCTGTGCTCAGTTGCCACCACTTCCTTTCCTCTCATTTCTCAGTCCCTGGCAATCTGGTTTCCATAGTAGAAGAAAGAAAACTAGTTGAAAAGTGAGAGGACCTGGATTCAAATCCTCAAGCTGGTATTTACTGCCCATGTGATGCTAGGCAAGCTTTTGATCCTCTTGGACCTCAATATGTTTATCTATAAAGTGAAAGGATTAGATGAGATGATCTCCAAAGTCCCTACAAGCTCAAGGTCTATGATCCTCAGTTGAAACAAGTTACCAGTGATTCCTTCATTGCCAAGTCTTATGACCTTTTTCTTCATTCTCATTTTTCTTTACTTCTCTAAAGCATTTGACATTGTTGACACCATTCTCCTGGGTACTCTTCCCTTTCTGGACGTTGCTCTGTCTTCTAAAACCTGACTGCCTCTCAATCTTTTGTGTTCATTCATCAAGTATATCACATATACCTTGGGTATATTCCAAGGCTCTATCCTAGACCTTCTTCTCTCTCCTCTGGTTGGTCCTATGGGTTTAATTTTCTCTATGCGGATATGTACATATGTGTAGATATACATATGTATATGTCTTATGTATATATATATATATATATATATATATATATATATACACACACACACTCACACACACACACACACACACACATATTGGAATTGTGTGTATATATAAAAGAGGAGTGTATTTTTTTTAATAGGATATCCAGACCATCTCTCTCTGTGTGTCTCTATGTTTGTGTCTGTGTCTGTCTGTCTGCCTCTCTCTCTCTCTCTCTCTCTCTCTCTCTCTCTCTCTCTCTCTCTCTCTTTCTCCCCCCTGCCCACCTCAGCTCCAGTCTCTCATCTTCAACTATATCTTGGATATTTCAAACTAAATGTACTATAGGCATCTCAAATTCAGCACGTCCAAAACAGAACTCATTCTCTCTCCCACTCCTCTTCCAAATTTCTCTTTTTCAGTTTAGGGTACCATTATCTTTTCAGTCACCAAGGTTCACAATTTTAGTGTTATCCTGGACTCCCCACTGTCCTTCATCCTACATATTTAATCAATCCCAAATCTTAATTACATCTCCAAAAGATCTCTCTCACACATCTGCTTCTTCCTACTTGCAGTCAGGAAAGAAAGAAAAGAAGGAAGGAAGGAAGGAAAGAAGGAAGGAAGGAAGGAAGGAAGGAAGAAGGAAAGAAAGAAAGGAAGGAAGAAGGAAGGAAAAAGAAAGAAAAAGGAGAGAGAGAGAGAGAGACAGAGGGAGGAAGGAAGGAATTCACTTCCTGCCCATAAGTTGTTTATGTTCTAATGAGGGAAAACTATAGAGATCTAGAAAACTGGGCTGGGGGGAAGTCTGGGATACACATGAAATATCTTGGCTACAGTTGTCGGAGGAGTGCTTTGAAGGGCTGAAATTAAACAAGATATGACCAAAGCTGACCCATCAAGGCTTAGGGATTTTCCAGGGATAGACTCCAATTTTCTGATGAGAAAGGAGTGGTGGAAACAATGGCCTAAGTGGAAACTACAGTCTGGAGGCAGGTTGAGAAGGACTTTAAATGATCCTGGGGATAATAGAGAGTCACTGAAAATTCTTGAACAGAGGAGTAATATGATGAGACTTATACTTTAGGAATAATGTTCTGGTATCTATGTGGAAGATAGACTATAGGAGACTATTCCAGCAGAAGCCTCTCAAAGCCATTGGTGAATACTAAAGCATACAAGTCACAATTTTCAAACATTGTCTTGGTACCCAAATGCCTTGACCAGGGTTGGCTGAAGGCCCCAAACATGTTTTGGGAGCTTTCACATTTCATCGTTGGGTGACTGCCGAAGGATATAGTAATGGCACATTGAGCTGCATCTCCAATCATCCTCGGGATGTGAACATAAAGAAATTTTCCTTCCTTTTCAATCCATTTTCAGATCTTGGAAGCTTTTCTCCCATTATCTTAGTGCATTGGCCTCCTTCCAGGTTACACTACCAAAAAGAAAGCAAAAAACATCAAACCATTCCAGCACTCATTCTTCTCGGTTGTAAACTCCTCTGGCCCGCTGTGAGATGGCTCCTATTTGAGAGGATTCAAGGAACATTAAAAGAGATGTAATTATTTTCCTTCTCAGATTCAGGAACTCAGTTCATACGCTGTGATTAGAAGCCTGAACATGCTGGCATTGGTGGGGCCTTAAATGGGACTGCCTCCAGTCAGCCTTTGAAGTCCTTCCAAATGAGAGTTTCCATCTCCTTTCACATAAGCTGCCTGCTACTGCCCTCCTCTCCCATCAGGACTCAGAAATGCACTTTTGTTTGATGGGGTCTCATCTGCAGGGCTTTTTAGTTCCTAAATTGGAAAGTTAGTTCAACCTTCAAAGCCAGTTGTTGCTTGGCTCCAGCAGCTTCACCACTGGAGGACTGGGGTGGGGGATAAGGAAGAAAACTGGTTATGCCACCACCACCTCCCCCAATCCCTTCCAGGCCATTTTCACCAATTAACTCTCAAAGATCCTCGCTGACAACAATTTACAAATGGCAACCCCATCAAAATGAGCCCCAGCTGGGGTTCAGGGGAAAATTACTAGAAACTGGTACCATTAAATAGACTGGACCTTGGAGCTCAGTGGAGTAGTTTTAAGGATATCTGGATTTGGGAAAAGAGACTTTGATTCACATCAGTTATTTCCCGTTTCTCACTCTTTTCAATTTCACTCGGCCTCATCCTAAGCACTGGTTTCATCTTTCTCCATCATTTGTATCCCTGCCTGTTTGGCCTTGCCTTGAAGACTGGGCACAGGATCAACTGAAGAAAATTAATTCCCTTCCCCCAGGAGGCAGTGTGGTACAATGAGAAGAGCAATGAGCTTTGAAGTTGTAGGACATCGGTCCAAAGGCAAGCCCCTCTGACGTTTATTAACTGTGTGACTGACTTCTGAGCTTTTGTTTTCTGCTCTGTAAAATGAGAGGGCTGGATTAGCTGAACTCTGTGGCTCCAAATATATAGCCCTGCAATCCATCTGCCTTGATCTGCTAAATGGATACAGAACTCACCATTGAAGAGGATAGTATCCATTGCAAAAGAATAAAAGCAGGCATTTCAAAAATGGTGGGTACTTTCAAAGAGTATGGCAAGAGTGGGGAGAAGATCTTCAGGTTTCTTTCTTTGAAATAGGCAAAGTGTTATGCTCTCTAGCCTTTCTAAAAGGATCTAATAATAACAAAAAATGTAAAATGACCGTAATGAATTAAGTGAGGCTCTTGGAAAGGAGATCTCTGTCCAGCACATATGTTGGTTGGAACCCAATCTTCCTCCTTCACCTAAAACTAGCACAGTCACTACCACACCCAGGATGGATCTTCTTCAAACAAAAAGTGGTCATTTAAGGCCTTTAGAGCATACAGAGGAACTCAGGGAGAGGATAGAATCAGAAGGATGAAAGGGCTATTTTATATGTATATTGATTTTTTTTAAAACAGGGAATGAAATATATAGGGACTCACATATTTGGTCTTCCAAGAAAGTAGATCATGCAGGTATAATGGGGGTCTGGAGCAGGTGCAGACACCATCAGCTTGTTCACTTGATATGACCTCTCAGATGTGGAAGAGGCTTCTTGCTTCCAGGAAAATTATGGAGACAGAATGGAAGTGCATTGGGGCTTGTGTAGACATTCTATGATGGGTGCCAGTTCCCAAGCACAGGCGAGAGAGGAGGTTGTAAAGACATTAAAAAAAAAGAACTTGTCAGATTTAACTATTTCCTCCTTGTCTTTCTTGACTTCATTCAATGATTCCTTTGACCACAGCATCTAATGAGATAGTGTATTGTAGGGGGAGAGAGACCTTAAAGCCTTCGGCACCTCTGAAGCCACGTGACCCTGAAGAACTGGCCTCAGTAGTTGGCTTCTCTTTTGTCCTTTCACATTCTAGGAAAAGGGAGTGGAATCTCCTTCCCTAAGCAAATTCAAAGGGGCATCCATCATAAGAGCACCCTAGGATCCTAGCATTGCAGAACCAGGTGTTACATCTGGCCAGTATCAATGCCCCAAGAACAGCAAAGAATGATCTTGAACTAGGCCAACAGAAGCTAAAATGAAGATTGTCACAAGCATGTCACATCTGGACATGAACTTGGTAGGATCAGTGCTATGTAGGAATTGAAATAACTCCCTTTGAACAATGGAGGATGATGTAGCAGCCTTTCTTTGGGGAAATGAGTCAAAGAATACTTGCTATACAAATAAAAACAGTAGTTACTAATATTATAAATAATTAACACTATGATAATTATTAATAATATAGCTGGTATTGATACAATATTGAAATATATTTTATATTTGTTATATTATTTTATAATACAAAATAACATTATTTGTATTTTATCAATATAAAATACTAACTTACAAAAGCAATTGCCTCATGACATTCACATTTGATCAATAAGGAAAGTGAAGTTTAAATCCAAGACAGTCTAAGATCACACAGGTACTAAGTGGGACTCCAACCCAGGTCAGAGGACTTTTGGCAAAATGGTAAAGGAAAAAATTTTGCCTAAATCCATTTGTCTCCATTACCATGTCAAAAATAGTAAGGAATGTGTCATATGAAGTTGAAGAACAGATCAAAATAGAGTATATTCCCCAAGGTAATCACTGCAAACACAAATCAAAAAGGGCTTCACAATCAACTCCCCATCCTGACCTTGGTTCCTATGCTGAAGTTTTATGTGGCAGAGATTACAGCAGCTGTGGAATCCAGAAAAGTCTGGAAGGAACAACAGGTGGAATGGACAGTCATCAAGGTCCCTAGCCAGCCACCAAGGTGTCTGGCACTTCCATCAGCCTCCTATGCTGAAGATTCCTTGTGGCAGGGTCTCTAGCAGCTTAAATGTCCAGAGCAGTCTAAAAGTGACAGTAATTAGACCTGAGAATTGCTGGAGTCTTCCCCAGCCATCCTGAAGAGAATCTCCTCCTTAAAAACTTTTCACTCTGAGTCCTCTACTGCTTGATAAAATGAAGAGTTAAAACTCCCAAGGGAGAAAGGGGAATGAGACTCCCAAACAATACAGAAACACAGCAGGGTAAGAGAATCCAAGGACAAAACTCCAGAAGAACAAAATTTCCTATAATCAGGACCAAATAAATTGGATACCAACATACCAAGAGTGATTGGCAGGAAAATAATTAAGGAAAGGGACAAGGGGTGGAATAGACACATTAGAAGAAAATCCTGGAAACCTTAGCAGAGCTATAGATAGCTCAGAGGGAAAAAAGGGATAGAGGTAATAGAGCTCCAAAAGTCAAAGGTTCTGCAAGAAATATTTGAGCAAGAACAAAAGAAAAAATGGAAAAAAAACATGTAAGAGATATTTATGATGTTTTTAAAATTCCTAGAAAATAGGGTGAGGCTCCCATAAAATATCACAAAACAAAAATCTCTGGATATCGTATTTCAAGAAATCTTAAAAGAAATTTGCTCAGAAGCATGGAAAGGAATGAGAGAAGGAAAATGTATAGAAATCACAGGTTGCCACTAAAAAGAAAATTTTATCTATAATACATCTGGAAAAGTGATCACCAAACTCCATGTCTCCTATGTCAAAGAAAAAAAATATTTCAAGTGAACAAGAAGAGATATCTCACAAACCAAGAAATTTTATTTAAAGTCCTGAAGGGCTATGCATTGAATTTGAGAAAAGAAATAAAATGTTAGAGTATAATACATTGAAAAGAAAAGTAAATTGGCTTGTACCCAAGAATAATCTATCCTGAATTGTCGACCAAAATATTAAGTGGGAAGGATAGGGTATGGATCTTTAACAGAATCCATGGCTTTCACACATCCAGTTAGGAAAATCAAAGTTGGTCCCAGTCTTTGAAAGGCAAACATAGAGGTCAAAAGCAATTTAAGAAAGGTAAACAACTTGTAAATTTCAAAAGGAATAAGAAGTCAAGAAGAGGAAATAAGCATTTAAGAAGTACCTACTTTGTACGAGACGTCATGGTAAGTGCTTTCATAAATATCAGTTCATTCAATCTTTACAACAATTCTGTGAGGCAGGTGCTAAGACTTATCCTCATTTGACAGTTGAGAAAAGTTAGGCAAACAGAGGCTCAGAGTCACATAGTTATGTGTTTCCAGCTGAATTTGAACTCAAGTCTTCCTAATTCTAGGCCCAGCATTCCATCCACTGTGCCATCAGCTACCTAAGAGAAAACTGAGTACTTACATCTTAAAAAGGGGGAGAAGAGACTATTACTCTTTGACAATCTCATCATTTCTCAGACCCAATGAGACCTTATGAGGAGTTAATTTAGAGTTTGGGTATTTAAACAAAAAGACCCTAAAAAGTCTCAAAGGAAAGAGAATGGAACAGAAGAGATTTATTTCTTATACGTATGCTGAGGAGTGGGGGGAGAAGCGATATAGGTAATAGAAAGAAATAATTCAAGCATATAGTAAAGTTGGAGAATGGAGTGAAAATATCATACATTTCACTTTCATTCTAATCAGCCAGAAGGAGGTTTTTGTTTGTTTGTTTTCAGATTATAGAATATTATAAAGTAAGTAGGGCACTAAGTAGGACACAGAAAGTAAACAGAGGATTGGGAAGGGGGATGGTAGGATCAAAGAGATCACTTTAAGCAAAACAAACTATGACTAAGGAAAAGCAATTACAAGTGAAGGGTGGGAGGAGGTGAGGATGGGAAGAACTAATGATTTGGTTTTTAGCTGGGAGAAAAGAAAGAGTAGAGAAGCATGGGATATGATTGTTCTCAGCAATATAACTGCTAGCTCCTAGCAATGATTTTATTCCTTTTTTCCCTATCTTTTTTCCTTCTAAAGAAGGAAAGGTAGCGAAGAGGGCAGGGGGAAATAACAGGACTTGATGGAGAATGACAAGTATAATAACTATCACTGTGCAGTGAGGGTCTGGTGCATGCACAGGTACCTTGGATAGCATCTCATCTCCCCACGTGGAGAAGCTCAGAAGCCTGCTTCAGGGAGAGAGGTATAAAAGAACAGTTTGGAAAGACAGTGGAGCATGCATCAATATTCTGTATGAAATAGAAAAAGAGGTGGAAGCTTCTTTGATTAATTGAAGAGGCATTCCAATAATCTTAGCTAGCTTCCACCATCCTTTGTTGCGTCATTAGCTTCCTCTGTACTCCTGAAGAATCTTATTTTTTTCATTTATGCTATTTGATAAGAGTCAATGATTTAGGCAGAGAGAACTTGGGATCTATTCTCCTCTGAAACCATGTGGTCTGATAGAAGAATCTTAATATATGGCCTCTGTTTTTTTTTTCTTTTCAATCTTCAGCACAACGGATTAATTTAGAGGTCAGGAAAGTAAACAAGAATCCAGAAACCAGAATCCAGACTGCATTTTGCAGCTAGAACAACATTGATGTGCCCAGGAGCAATGAGTGACCATTGGAAGTGATCTTCAGGATCCAGACGAGGGTATCAAAGAAAAGAATCCATCTGGCAGTCATGTTGCTTATGCATTTGGAGATGAATTTAGTGCTATGAGTGAACTGAGCTAAGAATGACCCTACTTCTCCAAGAGACTAAGGTTGTGTAGGGGAGAGTACTCCTCCAAGATAATGAAGGAAAATGTCTTCATATTTTTTCTTGCTCTATTTTAGAAGTAAATGTCCCTTTGTAAAAGTTAATTGATGTTAACTGGTTAAATAAACCTGGAGTATTACTCATAGAGCGTTACTCTAACTTGGAGAGGTACACTTTGTAGAAGCTCAAATAAATGGCAATAGAAGAAAGACACCCTTCGTTCTATCAAGATACCCTAGGAAGGATAGATGTCGCTGTCTGGCACTGAAAGTGAACTAGAATATGCTTGCTTCATCTATAAATGTGAATGGTATGAATCGACATAAAATGGTAAGTGGTGGCAGACTCAATTAAAAAGTAAAACCCCTACATTTGTTATTTATAAGAAACACATATCAAACAGGAGACAAGCAAAGGAATATTTTTTTACCACTGAAGTAGGGGGGAGGGGAATTTGGAGTCAAATGAAACATGCTGCCATGAGAAGCAGGAGTCCTGGTACATGAGGCAGTTTGCCTCATCTTATATCTCTACCCAAGATGCTATCACTTTAAGCT
This sequence comes from Potorous gilbertii, assembly GCA_028658325.1. Lineage (NCBI taxonomy): Eukaryota > Metazoa > Chordata > Mammalia > Diprotodontia > Potoroidae > Potorous > Potorous gilbertii. Next base: position 104,028,261 of record CM053774.1, on the reverse strand, counting down.
CACTGCATGTTAGCTACCCTTCATCTTGTCAGGGACCCTGGGATGAGTTCCGTGATAGTAGTGTCCTTCAAGCGTTCATGTTATTGTCCAATTTAATCATATACTCCATTTCTTCTTCCAGACAATCTTAGCAAGTCTCTAAGAAAAAAAATAAAGTGCACAGTAAATGTAATTTTCTTGAGGTCCGACTCTCTCTATCTGTCTATCTGTCTGTCTATATCCTATCAGAGAAAGATTACTCTTAGTAAAGTTTTATTTATTACTCCACTAACTCTTTCTTCTGGGTGAGCTTTAGTAGTAAAGTTATTTTGCTTGGAAGAGCTAAAAATCCTTCTTTTACAAGTCTATTCCATACCAACAGTTGGTTGAATTTTTGTGTGTTTTTTCATTGTTGTATTTTTACCCTGACCTCAGAGACAGCTGGTAGTCTAGTAGACAGAGTAACATAGAGCAGTAGATAGGTCCATCGTCAAGATCTGAGTTCAAATCTAGCCTCAGATATTTAATAGCTATGTGACCCTGGGCAAGTAACTTAACCTGTTTCTTCAACTGTAAAATGGAAGTAATAACAGTATCTCCCTCTCAGGACTGTTGTGAGGATTAAATGAGACATTTGTAAAAAGCACTTAGTGTAATGTCTGACAGTAGGCACATTGGACATTCCCCTTCTTAGGCAGCTAGGTGGTATAGCAGAGATGGAATCAGGAAGACTCATCTTCATGAGTTCAAATCTGGCCTCAGATATTTAATAGTTGTGTGACCCTGGGCAAACTCCATTTACCTTAGTTTCCTCATCTGTAAAATGAGCTGGAGAAGAAAATGGCAAACCCCTCCAGTATCTTTCCCAAGAAAATCCTAATTGGGGTGATGAAGAGTCAGATACAAATAAGCAACAACATTCCCCTCCTTGCCAAAAAAGATGAAAAAGACCTTCCACCTCTCGGGACACCTTAAGACATGAGATCACACAAGCATCTATGTAAAGCGAGCCATCTAATCCACCACCCTCGTTTCACAGATAGATTAAGTGACTTGCACAAAGTCACAAAGACAGTAGTAAGTCGCATAACTGGGATTTGAACACAAGACCTCTGAGTCTAAAGCCACAGATCTTTCCATTGCATCATGTTGACTCTTTTGAATGAAAAAAGAAAACACAGTTTAATTTTAGTAGCTAACTAGCATTTGTAGAAGCTCTATATGGTTTGCTAAATGCTTTACAAATATGATCTTGTTCTATCCTAACAACAACCCTGTGAAATAGATGCTGTTACTATCCCCCTTTTATAGATAGGGAAACTGAGGGCATGAGAAGTTAAGTGATTTGCCCAGGGTCACATAGTAAGTGTCTGAGGTAGGATTTCAACTCAGGTCTTCCTGAGTACAATGCTCTATCCACTTGATTCCTTCCTCAATTTCTTCAATCAATGAAAATCAAATTAGACAATATTTGTAAAGATACTTAGCACAGTGCCTAAGTGCGTATCCCCTACTCCTACCCTTCTTTTCCCCTGATGTTTGTACAATAGACCCAGAAGAAGGAAATGGAAGTCACTGTATTTTGTTTGCTATAGGAGCTTGTGGCCCAGAGGGCCCCAGAAGTCTATTGGCCATGTCAGATTTCCAATGCTTGCAGCCACCAACCTCCCCACCTCACCCCAAGAAATCACAGAATCACCACTTTAGAGTTAGAAAGAACCTCCAAAGCCAAGGAGCAGGTTGACTTGTCCAAGGTCACACAGATAGTAAGCCTCAGAGAGGAGATGGAAACCAAGATCCTTTCATTCCTGAAACAGTTCTCTCTCCATGGTACCAGAAGGCCTCAAGACACTCCCGTATCACTGCTTTGGTTCTATCTCTCACAGTACCATTGACCACAAGGTCAATGCTTCCCTAACAAAATAGAAGAGGAGGAAGAAGGAGGAAGAGGAGGAGGAGGAGGAGGAGGAGAAGAAGAAGAAGAAGAAGAAGAAGAAGAAGAAGAAGAAGAAGAAGAAGAAGAAGCAGCTAATAGGGGGAACCTAGAAACAGAACCAATAATTCAGCAATGCCAATAACCCAGTTCTCATCTTTGAAACCCCTTAAGGTCACCAACACTTCCTGGTTGGAATGGGTTATTCTCTGGGGGACTGCCTAGCTCTTATAGCATTACCCACAATAGCTTGTTACCCTCTGCTGGGCAACAATATTTCTCCTAACAATATTTCCACAATTTCAGAGGTAGGACATTAGTCTAAATAAACAATGAAGCCTGCCCACCCCAACCACACTTACCCTGCTCCATGACTTTATATATATTTCCTATGCTTTGTAAATATAGTCTTAGGGGTACACTACCCCCACCCCCTCAACAGAATGTGATTTCTACCTTTGTTTCCCCATCACCAAACATAATACCTGACAAATAGCTGTTACTTAATAAATGCTTGCTTTTACTGTGGTAGAGAGCATTCTGAGCTCATGTTGGTCTGATCAGTCATAGTCGGATGCACTGAAACTTGACTTTATCATGGTGATGTCATTTTAGTCCTCTTTGAGAATGAAGGACAACAACCAACCTAGCATATTACCTGGCAAATAGCCAGGCATTATTATACTTGCTTATAGATGGATTGATCAGACTGATCTAATATGGGACTTCTCATAGAATTACAGAATTTAAGAGCTGGAAGTAACCCCAGAGAAGATTCAACCAAAGTTTGCAGCTGTAAAATCAGATCCAGAGAGTAAAGCCACTTGTCCAAGACCATAGAGCTAGGTAGTGACAAAAAGTAGAGGAAAATTCGATACTTCTGGTTTCCTATTGAAAGCTGTCTCCACTGAACTGCACTGTCTCCTGAGAGGAATAAAAAACCTGAGAGACAGTTTCCGAGTAATTAATATTTATTTTATTAATTAGGTTAGCAAATAATTAATTCAAAATCAGTGGTCTCAGTAACCAAAGACAAAGACCATGGAAATCATTCAACACCTTTGGAAAAGTGAGTGCCCTGATAGGCAGAGATCAACCTTCCTTGTTGATCAATCAATGAGGGAGTGGACATATTAATGAAGAGGTGGGCCAAACATCTTCAGCTCCTCCTGTTGTGAACATGACTTGATTACAGACTCTGTAAAGCTCTGTATCTCCATCTAGACCACTCTCACTGAACAATGTGGGGAGATGGGTTAGAGCTCAAGGGCATGATCCCAAGGCTATTAGAGCTGGAATTCACCTAGATTAGATTTGCTTTACACTTTAATCGAAAATAAGCTCTCCTATTTGGGTGGGATCCTGCTCCAGATGGAGAAGAATGTCCCTGGATGATGAGGACAATGTCATCACCAGCTCCATGCCTCAGAAACTGACTGACTCACAAAGACTGAGCTTTGAAGGAAGAAGTAAAAAGATAAAAAAAAGCCCTGGATCCTAATATTAATAACTGGCTGTTAATAATAAAAAAAAATAATCATTTCCTTCACTTTCAATGTTCTCTGATTTTTTCCGCTAGTATAGCAATGGCTGTTCCTCACAGTAGCCTGGAGCAGTTGTTGTATGACTAGAAAAGAGACTAAATAGACTTTTCTAGCCTTTTTTCCTTCCACCCTTCTCCAAAGGAGACTTTAATTTCTGTCGGCAGAGGAAGCAGGAGGCTGGGGCCAAACTTGTGGCCAATCTCAGATATAAAAGGTATCAGGCTAGAATTCAATCTATTCCCTTAAATATTGTTAGTCAGGGGGTATGGTTTTCAGGTTCCAGCTAAACTTCTGGTCACTATTCATTAATAGGGAAAGGAGGAACAAAACTTTATAACCGAGATTTGACTCTCCCTAAATACCAGTTCTGCAAAGAATACACATAGCAAATAAGGAGACCCTTTTATCCAAATTGATAGCAAAACAGAAATCAGAGAATGTATACGTAGGAAAATATATCCCAGACAATACAAAGTGAAGGAGCTCTCCCTTGGGAGTGAGGAAACTCAATTCAAACAAAGAGAGAGGAAGAGCCCTCTAATGTAGTAAGCTTGGGTTGGGGACATGATGGAAACTGTCAGATGATCTCATCAACTTCTTTCCAGAATTTTATTCTCCCTTCAGCAACCTAAAGTGGGGTTAAATTATAGACTATATTATATAGATCCAATTTCCTGAAATTGGAAGTCAGCAGCTAGATGACATAGTGGATAGAGCACCAGCCTTAGAGTCAGGGAGATCCAAGTTCAACTCTGATCATAAACAAAAGAAAGAGTTCTTCTCTAGTTCTATATTGTCCAAAGGATATTGATCCCCATCAATTAAAGGGGGCTAACTAGGTCCCATACTGATGGACTTTGGGGTTCAGGTTATGCTAGCAATTTTCTTAGAGCTAACCTTTTGCTTACTCACACCACAGACAGCCAGAGCATGAATCAAAGAATGAAACCCATAAAATTTTTCTTTGGCCTCAGCCTTGAAACTTGACCCTTTATGTCATTTCCCTTGCTCCTACCTTCCTCCCCGTCTCTTAATTTAAGGAAAATTCCAGAAAAGGGCTTCATGAACAGTTTTATTTTTAGCACTTTTTAAAATTTACTTAAAGATAGTCACATGAGTCAAACGATGGAGTAAATATTTTCTCTTATCATCACGATCTCTCAAACCTCTTCAAAACAGAAATTATGTGCCAAAGATAATACAACTTCAACTGTCTCCATGGTGTAGGACACCCAGAATACAAAAGAAGGTTAAAAAAAAACCAGCTCCAAACCCATAAACAGATGTTTACTGACCCGAGCTCCCAAGCAGCCTACCTCCCACGCTACCAAGAACAATATTCCATTTCCCTATCAGTCTTCCCTTCTAATTTCTGCTTTCCTTGTCCCAGCCTTAATTCCCTTCTTTATATTTCTTTTTCCTTAAAAGATGGGTAGGAAGGTGACAGAAAAAAGACAAAGAGAAATGCACCAGTAGGAAAGAAGGCATAAATAAAAGGCTGTTTGTATCTTTAATTTTCAGCATTGTAACATCGACATTTGAGACTGGTGCAACCAGGCATCCCATTTTAATGAGGTTCACTTTTCTGTTCAGGGAATGTTTTGTCCACTCTCTTAGAAATCCTTTCAGCATGGTTATGTATTTTTATTTTTCAAATTCAAGGAGAACAGAATGATGACAAAAGATACAAAGGCAAAGGAGGAAGAAAGATGGATGGAGATAGACAGGAGAGTTAATTTGACAAACCAATTTTTTTTTGAGGCAATCAAGGTTAAGTGACTTGCCCAGGGTCACACAGCTAGTAAGTATCTGAGGCTGGATTTGAATCCCAGATTCTACTGATTCCATGGCCTGCACTCTATCCTACGAAACAACTAACTGCCCTACCAATCTATTTTTTAAGTGCTAATAGGAGAGAACTAAGGGATTCCTTTCCCCCTTGGGTTCAATTTAACAGAATGTAGGACAACACCAATGCAATTTTTTTGTCCAATCCAGAGAAGACAACGTCAGGCCAGATGGAAAAAGTGTATAGTTTTCACAGCCTGCTGGGGAGCAATTATTAAGCCTTCCATCTTAAATCTCATTTTGAAATTTCCTACCTCCCTATATGTACCCTTCAATGGTCACTCACATATAAATGCCCATGAATAGGGTTTTGCAGAAAGAACGTTGGACCTAGAGTGAGGGGACCTGATTGTCAGACCTGGCTCTGGAATTGACCAGTTATGTGACTTTAGGCAAGTTCCCTAATCTGCATCCTCAGTTTTCTCTCCTTTACCAATTTCGAATGAGAATACTTAAGCCACCAACATATGAAACAGTGTTGCGTGGTGGATAGACTAGGGGACTTGAAGGCAGCAATATCTGGCTTTGAATCCTACATTCATGACCATGGTTAGCATCACTCAGACTCATTTTCATTAACAGTCAATGAGTGTTAAAAATGAGTATAATAATAAAATATAAGATATAATATTAGTGGTGTTATAAAAACGAATATTAAAAAATAACAGTTGCTACTTCACAGAGGTGTTAAAAGAACCAAATGAAATAATATATGGAAAGTACTTTGAAAATCTAAAAATTTCATAGAAATTAGGTATTACTGAACCATGATCATTAACAGTATTATTCCCACAGGCTTGTTGTGAGACATAGATATTGTGAAGCTGTATAAATCTTAGTTAAAGAATAAATAGAATCTATAAACACAATGTTGCCCTGAAGCCAACTTTAACCTACCTTCTTAAATTGCCCTATTTTCCAGGAACACTGGACCTGCGGGGATGTAGAGCCCTGAACAAGTCAAGGATAAAGCCCCCACCTCCCCTTCAAGCTGCCATAATTTTTTACTTGCAGCCCTGGCTGGACTCCCAGTGTGCCCTTGAGAGTCAAACCAGTCACAAGTAAGGTGCCAGTCATCCGTACGTTTTCTGTCTCTGTATTTTTGCCCAATCTGGTCCCTGTGCCAGGAATGCCATCCCACCCCCATTCTGTCACCATCCAAAGCTCAGCCCAAACACCACTTCCTTCATAAGTTCTTTCTTGATACTCCGAATTGCTAGTGCCTTCCTCACTCCCAAAATTACTTGAGATTTACCTTGTATATATTTTGTATCATGTACATATCATATATGCATTATGTATGTATATCTTTTGTATTGTGTATGTATTTTATGTGTGTATTGTGTATAATCTATGTAGTGTGTATGTGTTGTGTATGTAGTGTTTATCATTACTATGTACATGTTGTTAGCTCAAAAGAACAGAACTTTTTGAGGACAGCAACTCGCTCACTTTATTTTTGTATACCTAATGCCTAGCACGATGCTTACCATCTTGTAGCTGTGTTTTTTTCCTTTGTTCTTGAAGTGGACCATGACATCAGGAAGATGATGCCATGACTTGCAAGCTCATGAAAAAATAGAAAAAGTTTGGAGTCACCCCCAAATCTGCCACTTACTACCTCTGTGACCTTGGGCAATCCCATCTGGACCTCTGCCTCCTCACTTGTTAGATGAAAAGGTTGGACCAGATACTCTCTGAGGTACCTTCCTTCGATAGCTCTAAGATCCTACAGATTGATTATTCATATACACCCTCTGGTTTACTTTCCCTATGACTCCTCACAAAGGGCCAAATTCTCCACATCTTTTGACAATTCTAATGTTTTTTTTTAATTTTTACCTTAGCCCTCTTTCCCCTTATATCCTGATATGTCATAAAAACTCACATTTCTGTAATAGTTTATAATTTCCAAGATGCTTTCCATAGCCTAGACAGGTAGGACAGTGAAGGGCTCTTGCCAGTTTAGAGTTGCTCCATGAGATCCGAAGGGGGCATGTGCTCCCCACTGGTGATAAACACCCAAGTGTTCTGTGAAGGAACAAAATGGCCACACAAGCTGCTGGTTCCAGTTGTTTCCCTATAAACAGCACTTGTTGACAAGAACAACCCGAGCCCAGAGCCAGGGGAATCTTCTAATGAAAGGCAGGGTCCTGGATACAAACAGCGAGTTTTTGTGACCCTTTCTTAGGTGTCAGCAGAACAACATGATACGGCCTTGGGATTCCATCACAGAGAGTGTGCTCTCACCAGGGCCAGGAAAGGATGAGACAGATGGGCCAAAAGCAAGGGGAGGAAAAGGAAGGAGGCAAAGAGAGGTGACCCAGAATGCAGAGAATAGGAAAAAGGTCATTTTTATCATGAGACTAAACAAATAGAAGAGCTACTTTAGAGAATGAAGAAGAGCCCTGTTGTAATTAACTTTCACAGAGCTTGTGGGAGAGCTAGGAGGAAGGAGACATGTAGACCTAGAAGGTAAAAAAGATATAATAAATAACATGTCTTAGTAGAATGAACTTTGTCTGGGAAATCAAAGGACCTGGGTTTAAATTTTTCCTCTTTTTCTTAGTATCTATGTGACCTTAGGCAAGTGACCTAAAAACCACCTACAACCCTTCCCTCAGGGATATGCTGATGCCAATTTAGACTGGCTGGAGCTGATTGTTAAATTTCCCATGTGAACATCAACACACTGGAAAATAGCAAATACCATAAAGCAAGGTTGTACTTGCTTGAATGGATCATCTAGACCTAAGAAAGTGATGGAGAAAATATTACTAATGCAGATTAAACTTAAAAGTATGTCCTGAGTATACTGTCTGGGAGAGCTGGTTGTTAAATATTTACAAATGACCCCCCCAGTCTCAGTTTCCTCATTTGTAAAATGAGTAAGTTGGATCACACTGCCTTCTCAGATTCCTTCCAGCTCTAATCTCTGGTCCTCAGCCAGGCACAGCCTCATGGTCTGGGGTGACAAATACAATCTCGGGTCCCCTGATCCCTTGGGATAAAGAGAATGAAATGTTGGAGGAAGGGAGGTTGTGGAGAAGGCTCTTTTTTTCCCCTAAGATTCATTTAGTACCCCTTCTACTGTACCTAGATAGTTCTCTTTCTTAAGTAAACAGTCTTTACAGCATTTTGGAGGACCAGGTTGAGTGATGTTGATAACAATGTTAACTGTCTTAAGAATACAAAGTTATAACCATCTTTATTACATTACATATCTATTACATTAACCATCTTTCATGAGTCTGGTATTTTACACCTAGAGTATAAGGTTTTACAGTACCGTGAATAATTGTTATTACAGTTATAAATTATAAACAATAAATGAATGAACAAGGCAGAGGAAGAGGCCAATCACCTCCGGGTATAGACCACAGGAAAAAACTGCCACTTTTTCTAACTCACTTGATTCATAAGGTCTCCGAACTTTGGATCAGAATCTTGTAAGCCTGCCGGATTTTAAGACTAGGGCTAGAGGTGGCCCCAAAAGGCCCACAGGTTGAAATTCTGGATTTATTTCCATCAGGGACCAGTGATTGCAGCAGCTCCAAAGCCCTCAGGTTTCACCAAAGCTAATCTTTCAAAATTAAGCATTTCTTCAACTAAGCAGAGGTCACTCTGCTCTCAAAAGCAGGCATGCTTGGCTCTGTTCAGTGTTCAGAAACATGAGAAGCCTGCTGCTGCAGCTCTTGCTGACCGGGTCAGACACACTATGGCCCCGTACTGGCAGAAGATCCGTAACCCCCAAGGGCCCAGATATGTACAGTGAAATCCTTCCAGAGGTTCGCCTACCATCTGGATCCAATGTCAATTTGCTCAAAAGGCACATTACACTAACAAGTTGACTTTCAAGCAGCAAACGAAACACTTTAGTCAGAAATGTATTTTCTCCTCTTGGATCCTTCCCAGCCCTGTGGTGAAAGCTTAGCTTTGTGAGCTTCAACAGATTGCTTTCCCCCACCCCATCCCCCAATCAAATGCTTTCAGTGCATTCTAATTAGTTAATTAAACCACAAGTCCAAACCTTAACTTAATTTCATAGGTATACTGCCGAGGCTGGGATTCAATTTCATATAATGAAAGTAATACAATCAAAGCATAGACCCAAATTTCAAAATAAATAAAGGAATGGATGGGTGGGTAGATGAATAAATGAGTATATAAATGAAAGGTTTGATTTCGAACTCCAAAAGAATATATGTTGAGTTTAAGATCTATGTCTCTTTTAGCGGTGATTTTGAGGCAGTTAGGTAGACCATTGGTTAGCGGTCAAGACCCGGAATCAGGATCAACCTGAATTCAAATCCAGCCTCATACACTCCCTAGCTAGGTACTCCTGGGAAAGTCACAACATCTCAGTCTTGATTTTCTCATCTACAAAATAAGGATAATTACCATCTGTCTCTCAGGTTCATTGTGAAGATATGATGAGACACAAGCAGAAAATGGTTTATAAATGCTAGCTATTATGATTCGGATTTTTTTTCCTTTTTTTACATTAATATATATTTATGGAATAAAACAAGAATTTCCATAACATAATACAATAAAAATGATGAATGTACATGGAACTACAAGTGTGCTAAGCATAATTTGCTATTCTTTCCAAATATACAATAAAATAACATACAAATTTCTTTTTTTCTGCCCTCCCCACCCTAGAGATGGCTACCATTGTTAAGGACTATTAGGGGCCCTGAACTTGTCTCTTTGATTTGCCATATTTTCCAAAAACTCTGGATCCAGAACGTGCGAGAGGCCCCTTTAACATGTCAAGGATGAAGATCCCTCCATGAACTGACATAATGTGCTGATTGTATCCCAAACTGGACTCCCTGTGTGGTCTTGGGAGGCAAGACAGACACCAGTCAGTCTGTGCCAGACTGGCATAATGTTTGTGCAGCTGGGGGCCTTTTCAGATAGGTAGTAACTCTTATCTTCATAGTCTAGCAGTTCCCAAGGAAAAAGAAGACAACTTTTGTCATTACCTGGCTCCTCTCTACAGGCAGTGGTTTTGTCTTTTTTTTCCCCACCTTTGCTGCTTGGTTCTACCTCCCATGTCACATCCCTTCCTGGTATTCCCTCCTCCTTTTGCTTTTATAAAAATAAACTTATCTAAATACTGGAAATACTTTGGGTTTCACATATATGATCTTTTCTCTTGTAATAAACCTAGTTTTCACATGAGTCTCAAGAAATGATTACCTATTGACACCATTAGACCTAAAGAGAGATGTATGTGAGTATACTTATACACGTAAAATTATACTACACATAATTTCTATTTATCAATTCTTTCTCAGGATGCAGATTGCATCTATCTTCATATGTCCTTTATAGCTAATTTGGGTAGCATTTGGTAAGGGCTAAGAACTGAATAAAGAAGGAAAGACCCTCAACCCCTAACATTAGGAAAATTCTAAAGTTATTATTTATCATTTGTAGAGAAAGAAATCAAATTTTTAGTCCTAAAATAAAGCTTTCTTTTTTTCTGATTTTTTTTCTCTGTGCTGTTAGAGTTTTTTCCCCTGTTTTTTTTCTTTTTTCCCCTGAGTGGGGGAGCCCAATTATTCAGTCATAGTTACACAGAATGCCAAATGGATTGTGTCATAAACTTTTTTATTTGCTGTCATTGATGGCTCCCTCCCCTAAAGTGAACAACTTTGTAGGCTGGGATTTGCTTGAGGACATCAGGAAAATACCCATTTCACTGGCTGGCTAATTTCTTGTTTTTTAAATAAGTTTACCCAGAAGAGCCATAGTCCCTAAGACAGCCCACAACTACCTCCTTAGCATTAATGCTGTCCAGCAAGAAAAAGTTGATCAGGCCACTGGCATAGTTCAACAAAAGATGGTCAATGTCCAGAGCTGTCCTAAGTGTCTCCTACTGGTACATTCTGGAAGGAGAAATGGTATCCAGATACTAATGAGACAGATATCTCTCTGTTGGCAGTCCCACTGTATTGTTTCTCTTCCTCAAAAAATGCTCTTGTTTGAAAAGCAAAAAAAAATCAATTATATCCAAGAATGCTCTTCTCGTTTCAAAACTTTTGTGATTTTTTTGGTCAATTTTGGTCAATTTTATCCAAGTTGCTAACTTCAGTAAAGAAACTTCTTGATGAAAGTGAAAGAGGAGAGTCTAAAAGCTGGTTTAAAGCTTAACATCAAAAAAAAAAAAGAAACTAAGATAGTGGCAACTGGTCTCATCACTTCCTGGAAAATAGAGGGAGAAGAAATGGAAGCAGGGTCAAATTTTATATTCTTGTGCTCAAATATCATTGCAGATGGTGACTGCAGCCATGGAATTAAAAGACACTTCCTCTTTGGAAGAAAAGCTATGGCAAATCTGGAAAGCATACCAGAAAGCAGAGACATCACTTTCCTGACAAAGGTCCATATAATCAGTGCTATGATTTTTATAGTAGCAGAATGCCAAAGAATCAACACTTTCAAATTGTGGTGCTGGAGAAAACTTTCAAGAGTTCCTTGGACAGCAAGGAGATCAAATCAGACATATAATACATAAAGAAATTAATTCAGGCTATTCATTGGAAAGCCAAATACTGAAACTGAAGTTTAAATATTTTGGCCACATAATGAGAAGATGGGACTCTTTGGAAAAGAATCTAATGTTGAGGAAGATTGAAGTAAAAAGGAAAAGTGGACAAAAGAGGATGAGATGAATTGATAGGACCATGGAAATAATGAACATAAATTTGGACAAACTTTGAGAGATAGTAGAAGATAGAAGGGCTTGGCATACTGTGGTCCATGGGGTTGCTAAGAGTAGGACATTATTCAACAACACCAGGTGAGCTGCCCGGAGTTTTACTTTCAGGTGTATTTATAGTCACTACTAACTCTACTTAAACACTTATTTTATTGCCATCTAAACCATCTCTAATGTCAGTGAGCATCAGATCCATTTCCTTGGTTGAGATCTCACCTCATTATAGCCTACACATCAGGAGGAAAACAAAACACTTAACCACTATGTGTACTCCCATAAAAAAAAATTGTAAAAAAAATATTTTTTTTGACTGACACTGCTCATCTACCTGTGAGGAATGTTATCTATCCTTGACATAAAGAGTGTGTTGGGGAAAGGATTTGAACAGAGGAGCAACATGTCAAAAAACTGACATTTTCCAAAAACTTCTTAAGTCATGTCTTCAATTGCTATGCTAGAAGTGAATAGCAAGAACATTAGACATAACTATTTTTCAATTTAAGTAACAAAAGACTTTCAACAGCCACATCTATATGATTTTTGGGTTATTTGGAATTCCCATAATTTGGAATTATCCACTTTACTATTGCTCTTCCTTTGTATGGAAAATCAAAAGGTGACTATTTTGAGTGTTTTACTATGTTTACACAAGACAATTGATGTGCATGACTTATATGAATGTGGTTTCATGCTTTTGCTTTTTAAATGAAAATTTATTTATAAAAATGTTTTTCAAAGATGGCAGAGTAAAAGGATAGACCTGTAAAAGTTCTCCCTAATAACAACCCATAAAATACCTGTAAAAAAAATAACCCTAAACAAATTCTAGAGCAGCAGAAGCCACAAAACGACAGAGAGAAAGAGATTTCCAGCCCAAGACAGCCTGGAAGGTTGACAGGAAAGGTTTATTGCACCAGCATGGAGCAGAGCACAACCCAGCATGGGCAGTGCAGCCCTGGCAGGAACAGGACTGGAGTAGGCCTCAGGGGGCAGAATCCCCAACAACAGCTGCAGTTCCCAGATTGTTCAACCCACAAACACCAAAGACAAGTTCAAAGTGAGGAAGCTCTCTCACCAGGGTGAGAAGGGAATGTGGTCTGGCCCTACAGTCAGCAGCAACTATAACTGCAGCCTCCATTTTTGGAGACCTCAGGCTAAAGACCCCGGGGAAAAATACAGGCTGATCTGGATCTCAGCCCTGAGTGCTAGCGTGATGGAACTGAAGGTGAGGCTGTTGTGGAGAGTAAATTCTACTATTCACAGATTCTGGGCACAAAAGTTTCTGGTTGCTATCCGATCAGTGCACAGGCTTAATTGTGCCACCTTGGAGGAACTGAGATCTTACAGGTCCCCAGAGTATACCCTACTCTTGATAAAGAACACAAAAGTGATGTAACTGATTGGGAAAATGCCCCAAAAAAGGGAAAAAATAAGCCTATAAAAGATTACTTTTCTTGGTGAACAAGTATATTCTCCCATCCCTTCTGATGAGGAAGAACAATGTTTACTACCTGGAAAAGACATAAAAGTCAACACTTGTGTATCCCAAACATCCAAAATAAATATTCAAGGGTCTCATGTCATGGAAGAGCTCAAAAAGTATTTTGAAAATCAAGTAAGAGAGGTGAAGGGAAAACTGGGAAGAGAAATGAGAGAGATGCAAGAAAGTCAATAGCTTGCTAAAGGAAATGCAAAAAGAGGCTGAAGAAAATAACACCTTTAAAAAATAGGCTAACTCAATTGGCAAAAAAGATTCAAAAAGCCAATGAGGAGAAGAATGTTTTAAAAAGCAGAATTAGTCAAATGGAAAAGCAGGTTCAAAAGTTCACTGAAAAAAATAGTTCTTTAAAAATTAGAATGAAACAGATGGAAGCTAATGACTTTATGAGAAACCAAGAAATCACAAAACAAAACCAAAAGAATGAAAAAATGGAACATAATGTGAAATACCTCACTGGAAAAACAACTGACCTGGAAAATAAATCCAGGAGAGACAATTTAGACATTATGGAACTACCTGAAAGCCATGATCAAAAAAGAGCCTAGACATCATCTTTCATGAAATTATCAAGGAAAACTGCCCTGATATTTTAGAACCAGAGGGCAAAATAAATATTGAAAGAATCCACCTATCACCTCCTGAAAGAGATCCAAAAAGAGAAACTCCTAGAAACATCGTAGCCAAATTCTAGAGTTCCCAGGCCAAGGAGAAAATATTGCAAATAGCTAGAAAGAAACAATTCGAGTACTGTGGAAGTACAATCAGCATAACACAAGATCTAGCAGCTTCTACATTTAGGGATGGAAGGGCTTGGAATATGGTATTCCAGAAGTCAAAGGAACTAGGACTAAAACCAAGAATCACCTACCCAGCAAAACTGAGTACAATACTTCAGGGGAAAAAAATGGTCTTTAAATGAAATAGAGGACTTTCAAGCATTCTTGGTGAAAAGACCAGAGCTGAAAAGAAAATTTGACTTTCAAACACAAGAATTAAGAGAAGCACACAAAGGGTAAACAGGAAAGAGAAATCAGAAGGGACTTACTAAAGCTGAACAGTTTACATTCCTACATGGAAAGATAATATCTGTAACGCTTGAAACTTTTCTCAGTATTTGGGTAGTTGGAGGGATTACACACACACACACACACACACACACACACACACAGGGCACAGAGTAAGTTGAACAGGAAGGGAGGATGTCCAAAAAAATAACATTAAGGGATGAGAGAGAAATATATTGGGAGGAGAAAGGGAAAAATGAAATGGAGCAAATTATCTCCCATAAAAGAGGCAGGAAAAAGCTTTTTCAATGGAGGGGGAAAGGGGAATGGTGAGAGGGAAAAAGTGAAGCTTACTCTCATCACATTTAGCTTAAGGAGGGAATGAAAATCTATCTTACACTCCAGAAAAGTAGGGGGAAAGGGGATAAGTGGGGTGGGGGGATGATAGAAGGGAGGATAAATGGGAAGAGGGGATAATTAGAAATAAACACTTTTGGGGAAGAACAAGGTCAAAAGAGAGAATAGAATAAATGGGGGGGCAGGATAGGATGAAGGGAAATATAGTTAGTCTTACACAACATGACTATTATGGAAGTCTTTCACAAAACTACACATATATGGCCTATATTTAATTGCTTCCTTTCTTAATGGGGATGGTTGGGGAGAGAGGAAGGGAAAAAAGTTGGAACTCAAAGTTTTAGGAACAAATGTTGAGAGCTGCTTTTGCATGCAACTGGGTAATGCGGGTAGTGGGATATAGAAATCTGTCTTGTCCTACAAGAAAAGAGAGAAGATGAGGATAAGGGAAGGGAGGGGTGTGATAGAAGGGAGGGCAGATTGGGGGAAGGGGTAATCAGAATGCGTGGTGTTTTGAGGTGGAGGGAGGCAAGAGATGGGGAGTATATTTAGAACTCAAAATTTTGTGGAAATGAATGTTGAAAACTAAAAATAAATAAACAAGTAAAAAAATGTTTTTCAAATAATTTAGAGGTAGATATCAGTCAGTTCTGGTATTCTTGAAAGTTTTTAGTGCAGTAGGTTGGTTGTTGTTGTTGCGTTCATCCTTCATTTTCAAAGAAGACCATGACATAAGAGAAATGATGATATGACTTGCACTGGACTTTATTTTGAGCGAGGAAAGGCTCATTTTCTCCTCCTGAGCCATCTGGATCCAGTGGCCAGATACTCATCAGGACGACTAGAGATGGCAAGGTCTTCTTGAAATCTGTCGGTGTAGTAGATTGGAATGCAATCTGTTCGTATGACAACACCTAATCTCTGCTCTCATCCCTCTACTTCCCAGCTACCCAAGGATCTTGTGTATTGTTTTACCCCTAAGATTTGTTGGAAATATGCTTAAAAAGTCACTCTACTAAGCAAGCTTGGCTCCCGAAATAAGTATGACAAATGGACCATTCTTTTATAAATGTAAAAGGACTATGAATGAGAAGATTGTACATATTATTAGATATGTTTGATGCAGTGGTTAATTTGACTGCACTATTTTACTTTTGTGTGTGTGTGTAACCCCCTTTGTTACAAGGGATGGCTTATTAGATAGGTTTGTCTTTTCTTCTTTGCTTCTGTTTTTTTTTTCCTGAGCTGGTCTCATCATTTAACATGACTTTTGTTCAGCTATGTCTGACTCCTCATGACCTCATTTGGGGTTTTCTTTGCAAAGATACTGGCCATTTTCCTTCTCCAGTTCATTTTACAGAAGAGGAAACTGAGGCAAACAGGGTTAAGTGACTTGCCCAGGGTCACACAGCTAATAAATGTCTGAGGTCAGATTTGAACTCGTGAAGATGAGTCTTCTTGACTTCAAGCCTAGCACTCTATCCAATGCACCACCTAGCTACTCCTCTCTGGGTACACAGAACAAATGTATTCATACATATGCATGTATGTGTGTTAGTATTATGTTTGCAAGGATGTCTATATGTATATTTTGTCCAGACCTGTGATTATACCAGTTTAAGGAACTCTTGGCATAGAAACGCTCTCTATCAATACAGATCAACAACTTACAGTCTTCAAATTTTCTGGAGGACACAGAAAGGTGACTTTCTTAAGATCTCTTACCTAGTCAGTATTATTCTAATCAAATCTATCTACTATCCACCTAATTACTATCTATTGTCTATTTATTTACTATGTACTGTCAATTTACCTATACACTATCTGTTGTAACTGCCTATAGGCAACACAGTGGGTAGTGGATTTTTTTCTAAAATTGATAATTTAATTGATTAAATTATTGATATCACCTGATAATCAATGGGAGAAAACACACTGGGTGGGAGCTGGGAAGAGATGGGCCCTTGTGCTCATGAGCAACAATATTAGAAAACCATGCCGGGTGACTGAGTCTCTAAGAATTCTCATTACATAAGAATGCAGCTTCCCTCTGGGGACTCAATCTGCCAGTGCACGTCATAATGTTGGGAGAGTAACCCTAGACCCACACAGCCAATGGAAGTGCAACTGATGAACTGTTGCCAGCATTAATAGAACCACCAAAGGAATTTTTTCTTTCTAGTAAAGAAGTGATCTCTTAAAAACAAACAAAAAATATCTGACTTTTTTTCTTCTTGAAATTTTGTTTTGTTCTCTTACCATAGGTTGACTCTCCACATTTCTTCTCTTTTCATTTCTCAAGCTACCTGTAGCTGTTAGTGAGGTTACCTGGTCCTGCATACTCAACTGCTATGCACCTCTCGCCCAATTTAGTAATCTGGCAGGTAGATGTTTGGCAGTGATGAAACAATGACCCGTTGTTTAGAAGTGATGTGTAGTCACCTGACACACTGTTAGGTTCCAGCTTTCTGAACCCAAACAAATAAAGCTATGGGAACAGTCCCCAAACATTCATGTTTGTCAGTATAGATAGAGGAAATGAACAGATCTCTTAACATGCTCTTCAGCAGGTGACCCCAATTTCACTTCAGATATAATTCTTCTCAGATCCAAGAATATCTCCCGGGCACTTGTCAAAAGTCTCATCAATGACAACTTGGAGAAACACAATTCTCAGTAAGCAACTCATTTCTAGAAAAGCAGATCTTTTCTTGGATTGGATCTATGTAATTTTAAAGATAAAGCAACAAAAAATAAAATACTATTAAGTGGAGGATAAAATTAAATGTCTTTTCAGGGCTCCTCAAAATCATAATAGTCTGAAGTCTCATGTAAAAACATGAAACTGTTGTTGCTGAATTGTACCCAACTCTTCATGATCCTATATGGAACTTTCTTGGCAGGTTTATAAAGTAGCTTGCCATTTCTTCTTCAGTCCATTTTACAAATGAGGAAACTGAGGCAAACAGGGTTGTGATTTGCCCAGGTTCACATATTTAAAAATTGTCTGAGGTCAGATTTGAATTCAGGAAGAAGAGGTTTCCAGACTCTAGACCCAACCCTCTATCCACTGTACCACCTAGCTTCCCCCACAAAGAAAAGGTATAAAATAGATCAGAGTAAAGTCAAGAAAATGACAGAAGCCAATCAATGCAACATTGCCACTGGTCTTTGAAAAGTAAGCCTATAAGACAGTCTTAGGGAACTGAAGTTTCTGTCCCAGCTAAGGATATGAGGGTCATAAATTAAGGACTAGAAGGGAACTTAGAGATCATCCACTATAGCTGTTCCATTTTACAGGTGGGGAAACTGAGGCTGAGAAATGACATCCCCAGTTTCTCAAAGGGACTGTGGAATTAAGAACCAGGGCATATCAGAACTGGAAGAGGCATTAGTGATTGTCTAGTATAAACCTCTCCCTTTACAGATGTGGAAACTGAGATTAAATGACCTATCCCAGTTTGTGAATCTAGAAAGTGTCAGCAGCAGGACTCCAACCTAAACTTCTAACCACACACTTAACTCCATCTTAGGCACAAACCTTATCTTAAAGTAACCAAACACTTTTCTAGCCCCTGAGACCCTACCTGCCATAGAACAATATATTTGGAACCAGAAGGGATCAGTTTTATTGCCAAACATCCCACTACTTGGCATCAGCAACAGAAAATCAGTGACATAAAGACAGTCCCATATACACCAAAATATCCATGGCATCACTATTTATGCTAACGAAGAACTGGATATATAATATAATCATAAACGAATGCAATGAGATATTCCTGTGCCACGAGAAATAGTGAGTAAAGAATTCAGAGAAACGAGGAAGACTATAAACTAACACAAAGGAAGGAAGCAAAGTCAAGGAAACAATACATACAATGATTACAATTATATAAGTGAAAAATACAGTAAAACTGTCTTCAATACTATGGAATTGCAATAGTCAAGGTTGGCTTCCAAGAAAAACTGAAAAAGGTGCATTTCTTTCCTTTCCCTGGAGAGGTAGGAGACAATGGATCTGAGATGTTACACATATTGTCAAATAAAGTTTGATGCATTAGTTGGTTTTGCTGAACTGTTTTTTTTTTCTTTTCTTATCTTTGTGGTGAAGGAAGGATAATTAGGTTGTGCTATCAAGGAATGTATCCAAAAATGAATATGATAGGGTCATCTAGGTAGTGCAATAGATACAGCACAGGCCCTGGAGTCAGGAGGACCTGAATTCAAATCCAGTTTCAGACAGTTAATAGTTGTATAACTCTTGGCAAGTCACTTAACTCTGATTACCTTAAAAAGAAAATAATGTAAATGAGGGATGTAAAAACAATTGGTGTAAATTTAAAATCATTTTAATTATTTTAAAAATTAGAAAGACTAGAAATTTTATAAGTAAATAAAATTAAGATCCAGAAACTCATCAAAGCTACCCAGATAGCAAGTTGTATAGACAGGATTTGAATCCTGTTTCCTTGGCTCCAAAGGTAGAACACTCCCTGCAGCACCACATGGCCTCTCCTTCCTGTACATCAGCAAAGAGGCTACAAGAGATATGGCCTTACTAGGTTGACCCTACCTGACGTAAACCTGAAGAAAAGCATGAAAGGTGAGAAAATCTTGCTTGAGGACGAAAAATAAAAACAATAAAAAACAATAAAATTATTTTCCAGTTCAAGGAGAGTGGACAGAGGAAGACTATCCAAAAAATAGATTGGAGGAGGAGAAGAATTACTTTTTTTTGTTCACTCATTTCAGACTTTTTGTGACCTATCTGGGATTTTCTTGGCAAAGATACTGAAGTGGTTTGCTATTTTCTTCTCCAGATCATTTTACAGATGAGGAAACTGAAAGAAATAGGGTTAAGTGATTTACCCAGGGTCACACCAGCTAGTGACAGAGGCTGGATTTAAACTCAGGTTTTCCTGACTCCAGACCCCCATAGTCTGTCTATCCACTATGCCACATAGCTGCCTGCTAATTACATCTGTAATAGATTAGGTTTTTTATATTGCAACAATGGTATGCCCTGCCATATGGAACCTTGGAGGCAACTATTGCCAGCATTTTGAATGAATATCAGCATAAAATTATGTGGTCTCACCTTTACTTCCCTGAGTTTTAAAACAAACAAAAAGGATGCTGTTCCGTCATGCTTCTCCACACCTGTCAATGCCTTTTGGTAAGAAAAAAAATCACAAAAGGAAAATACTATTTCTAAACACGTTAGCAAGACTGGTATTAGAAATATCCTTCCAAAAAAATAAAACAATGCTGCCTATGTTTCAATTCTTCAGGCCAAGAAATGTTTTAGAAACAAACAAAAAGCCCTCTGTAAATTCTATGACACTAATGTGAAACAGCATAAGTATTGTTCCAGACCAACATTCACACAAAAGTAAGCCCATCATAAATGAATGCAATGAGATATTTCTGACAGTGATTGCACCGTTCAAAGTTCAAAGTGTTTTCAGTAGTGTAATTTTTGAACTAAATGTAAACCAAAATACCCTTCCCCAACTGCTCCCTTACTATGTGTTGTCTCACCATCCTACTATCCACAATAGAATGTGATCTCTTTAAGATCTAGGACTGTCTTTGGTTATTTTTTTCTCAGTGTTTCAGTAGTGAACAAATTACTTCAGACAAGCAATAATATTGCTATGGTACCATTTTGTCATAGCAATGGTGGTGTGTATGTATCTGTCTAATGACACTAGAATTTCTCCACATCTGACCTGACAGCATGAAGCAGCACTGAATTGTTTTCCATGGCTTCAGTGATCTCACTGTCACCTTAGGGCTAGATTTCCTGCACGCAAGTATTTCATTGCTTTCTTTTTTGTACTTTGTAATTTTGTATTTTTAATTTTCTGGATTTTAAGAACATGCAAAGGCTGTAATTCTTTAAGGAGCACCTTTCAGTGACTATTAGAGGTATATTGATAGCTGTTGGTCTAGAGAAGTTAAATGTTTCAAATAACATTCAATTCCACACTGAAACAGAATCAGCTCCAAATTCAAAATGCAAGGAAAAGTGTGATCAAAAATGAAAAGTAAAACCAAGGATGAAGAAAATATTGCTATAGCACTGGGATGTTAGTCCTCAGATGCTTAACAAAGATATTCAAAGAGACCTAGAGGTAGAAAGCATTGTTCAATTACTCTATAGTGCAGCATAGACTTCTTGAAATTGGAAGAACAGTGAGGAAAGATGCTACACTTTACTATGAAGAAAAATTTTTTGTCATGGGCAAGACAGTACGAAGACTGAAGTATTGAATATTGGAAAACAGGAAATTTTTACTGATGAAATGTTTATTTTTTCAATATGTTAGAACTGTTTTCAGAAGGCAAATGGCCTGTGTGATCAGGGCATCATCATCAGAAACATCCACCTCAATTTTTTGTATTTCCTAGAAGCATTGCCCCCATTAAGAGAAAGGTAAGTCATGCTAAATATTTTGCTATACAGAAAGCAAAACTTTTCCAGAGTTATAGAAATCTACCAACGGAAATGAGGTACTACAGGATGACTTTATACCATGCTTCACCCCATTAAGCATTAAGATATTTATCTACAAGATGAAGATGGGTTTCATAGGCTTAGGAACTCACCTGATTGAAAGCACATTGAAAACTTACAGACCACCCAAAGATCCCAAATTTTGGTACAACTGCTCACTATTCAATAAAAACTGTTGTGAAAATTGGAAAGTAGTTTGGCGGAAACTAGGTATAGACAAACATCCCCATCTCACACTATAGACCATGAAAAGCTCCATATGGCTATATGCTTTAGACATAAAGGGTAACATCACAAATAAATTAGAGGTGTGGGGAAGAAATTAGAGTACAGATCTATGAATAGTGAGGGAGTGAAGAAGCGTTTATTAAATGTCTACTGTGTGCCAGGAATTGTGCTAAGTACTTTACAAATATTGACCAAACGAGATAGGATCACAGGAGGCAAAATGGACAATTTTGATTACATAAAATTATAAAGATTTTGCACAAATTAAACCACAACTGCAATTAGAAGAGAAACAGAGAAATGTGGAGGGGGACTGTGCAGTAAAATCTAAGGTATATAGGGAACTGAGTCAAATTCATAAGAATATGAATATTTACCAACTGAAAATGGTTAAATGATATGAAAAGACATTTTTCAGAGGAAAAAAAATCCAAGCTATAGCAACAGTCACATGAAATTAATAATTAATAAATTAATAATTTGAGGAATATATATTCAACTCTTGAGACTTTCTTCACACTCATTGGAATGGCAAATTTATTTTTAAAAAAAGAAAAATAACAAATGCTGGGAAGGATATTGGAAAATGCACCAAACCTTTATTGGTAGAACTCTGAACTGGTCTACTATTCTGGAAAGAAATTTAAAACCATGCCCAAAAGGTGTTAAACTGTGCATACACATTGATTCAGTATTATCACTACTAGGTCTTTAACACAAAGAAATCAAAGAAAGAGGCAAGGGAACCAAACATACAAAAATATTTGCAGCAGCTCTTTTTGTGATGACAAAGAGTTGGGAACCGAAAGAGTGACCATCAACTGGTGAAAGAGTGAACAAGTCATGGTATATGTAGGTGATGGAACACTATTGTACTATAAGAAATGATGATAGAAATGGTTTCAGAGAAACTTGGGAAGGCTTATATGAACTGATGCATAGAGAACCGGAAGAAAAGTTTCTATTATGACAGTAATATTCAAAGACAAATAACTTAAAAGAATCAGTAATTGTGTTCAATGGAATTCCAAAGTACTCATGATGAACTATACTACCCACCCCTTGACAGAGAAAAATCAGAATACGAAATGAAACATAAGTGTATATTTATTATATATACATATACAAATATAAATAAATAAACTGGCATATGTGTGTTGTGTGTGTATTTGGACATAGCTATTGGAAAAATCTGCTTTCCTTCACTAGACATATTTGGAATGAGGGTTTTGTTTTTCTTTCTCAATGGTAGTGGGAGAGTAAGTGGGAAGGAAAGAAGGTAGATTTTCATTGATTAAAAATTAGTTAAGTAAAAAGAAAACAGACTAAAATCACAGCTGGATTTTTTTAATGAACTGTTTGTAAAGGGTACATTTGATATCCAATGTGGTTTCATGATAAAGAACTAAAGAATATGTGTTGAAATCTTGTAAACTCGATACCAAATTGTGAATGAGAATTTTTTGCAAAAAAAGTGGACAAATTGTATTTGTTGTGGTTTTTCCATGTAAAAATTATAAGGCTTCCTGTATAACTCAATGCATTTAATTATTTTTTTTGTCCCATAAAATTCACTTGCCACTTTAGCACAGTGCTTAGCACATTAAAAGTGCTTAATAATTTTTTTCATTCATTCTTTCCTGTCTCTTAAACGGAAACCACTAAAATCATTCAAGAATTTAACAAGTGCTTAATAAACACTATCCCTGGTACCAAGTACATATAAAACACATTTTTTTGTCCTCAAAGAGCATTCCAGTCCATGTTGAAGACAAAACGAGACAACAGTTAAAGTAAAACAAGAATATTTGAGCTACAGGAGATTTCTGGAGTAATTCTAAATTGGGGGTGATATCACATCTAGTTGCCCCCAACAGAGGCTTTCAGAGAATTCTGAAGTTGACTGCTGAATAAATGTAGGATGAATGAAGTACTGTTCCACAATTCTCATACATGTCTTCTTTGTCCATTTTTTTTTTATTTTGGAGGCAATCAGGATTAAATGACTTCCCTGCTTTGTCCATTTTTTAAAATTCCTTCATCTTTTCCAGGTTATAGTTACATCTCAAGCTTTGTGGCTTCGTAATGTAGGTGTGGATATAACATTTTCTTAGAGAATTTAAGAAAGCTCCTTGAGGTCAGGGTCTACTCATTTTTACCTTTGCATTTTTAATGCTTAACGCAATGTCTGATATATAGTAGTTCCTAAATAAAAGTTTATTGGTGGATTGACTGTTTTGGAATGCCAAAATGAATCCCCTCCACAAAGAAATAGAACTGAAATGAATGTCTTCATCCTGGTCTGCCCCTCCTCACCCCAGGTTAAAGGATACTCCTGCAAGGACAAAGTTATTATGTCAACTGATTTACTTTAATTTACATAAGCTAAAGGGAAATTCAACTTTTTCCTGAATTGATCATTTTTTTAAAATTATGTTTACATATATAAGTATGTATATTATATTGTCATATATACATATATGTAAATATAATATATATGTAAATATATTATTTGTGTAATACACATATGTGTGTGTGTGTGTGTTTTAAAGGTACACTGTAGCAGTAACTTTCCATTTAAAAACAAAACACCTTTCCAAAAGGCTCCAATAAGCTCAAGTTGTTTTGCACTTTGTAGCAAAGAACTATTTATTGCTTTATGAAAAATTATTACTGTGTTCTGTTCAAGCAACTGGACATAAAGTCCCCATTGTAATTCTTACTCTGTTTAAATATAAATTAGGTTTGTAGTGTTGTCCTGGGGCATATGACATATTCATTTATTTCTATATTTGAGATTTAGGAGGTAAAGGAATACTTGAGCAGTCTGGGAAAGGGGAAGAGGTAGGCAAAATTGTAAAACAGTGTATTTCCTAGCTTGCCCTTCCAGCTGGAATCAGAACTAGCCTAGGACATCTGAACATTCCTCTCGCAAGGAATATGGTTATCATCGACCACCAATACTCCCAAGATAACCATGAATGGAAATGCATAGGCAAAGAGGGAAGAACATCTTCTGGGCTATATTCACCCTTATCTCTCAGGGTAGGCATGTCCTTACTCCTTTATGACAGAGTTTATTTTCCTTATAGTTCTATCCATCTGACTTGATTCCCCAGATTCAACTTTGAAGAACCAATCTCATTCCCCAAAGTGAAGGGATTGCCCATTTGAGATTTAAATACACATACTTAAGCCCTTAAGGAAGGGATTCCTAATCTGGGGATCATGGACTAGATATATTTTGGATTTGCACTGGAAAAAATTGCATCTTTATTTTTGCTAAATTTTTGTCTCCTTTGTAATCCTATACAACTTATTTTATGAATTTAAACACTTTATTCTAAGGAGTCCATAGATTTTACTAGATTGACAAAGGGGGCCATGATGCAAAAAAAAAAAAATTGTTTGAGAACCCCTGCGTTAAGGCACACTGATTGAATGAACTACTTTGGCTCACAAATAAAAATTTTCAAAGTATCTTCCTTATTTCTATTTGAAGACTCAAGTGTGGAGAGTTGATTTCATTCTTCTAATATAATCACATGATATAAAGCAGGATAGCTCCTCAGAGATCATTTAGTCCAACCATCTAATTATACAAATGAGGAAACTGAGGTCCATAGAGTTAAACTGTTAGGTTAGGTCCTCTGACTCCAAATCCAGGACACTTTCTATTAAACCACATTTGACTTGTATAATATCAAGTATGGCTCGATATATTGCCCATGGGAAGAATACTCACAGTGGACACTTTCTCTCTAAAGGTACGAATCTAAAAATGTGATTCTTAAAGTAGAATCTTAATACCAACCTGTACTTAGGCAGCAAGATTGCTTTTAGAGATTTCAGAGCATATCTCTTCATTCCTCACCCCTCACGCACATACTCAGAGGAGGGTAGTCAGTGAATATTATCAACATTTTTAAAGGATTGGTTTTTCATAATAGGTACAGTGAATTTTACTCCATAATCATTTTTATAATTTAATTTAATAATCAGAAATACTCATTATTTTAAAAGTTGTAGAGTTAAAACATACAGTGACTGAATTTTTCTAACTTGTTCTAGTGTTCTAAAGGTAGTCTGAGTCAACGTCCAAGGGTAAGATGCTGTGGATAGCTAGGAATCATACTAGGAATTAAACCAAGTTCTTAGGGTTTGAGGATGTATTTTCCTTTTTCTTTCTTTTCCTTTCTTTGCTTCTTTCTCTCCTTTCTTTCTTCCTCCCCTTTTCCTTCCTTCTTTCAGTCTCCTTTTGTCTTTCTTTTCTCTTCTTTCTTTTCTTTATTCCTCTCTTTTCTTTCTCCCTTCCTTGTTTAATTTTTTCTTGCTTTGCCCTTTCCTTCTTCCTTCCTTCCTTTTTCCTTCCTTTTCTTAGAATTAAGAGAGATCAGGGAAGGATTGTTTCTAGTAAAGGGATTTTAGCTGAGACTAAAAGGAAACCAGAGTATTCAGGAGGCAGAAATGAAGAAAGAAAACATTTCAGGCATGAGGAACAGTCACTGAAAATGTACAGAGCCAAGACATGAAGAGTCTTGTTTTTAGGAATAGTAAGCCTGGCTTTAGTGAAGGGGAAAGGGATCAGAATATTTTTTTTAATCTTCTGTAGTTTTTTCATTATCTCTGCTCTAGAACCTCAGGGAAACTCAGTGAAAGTTTAGGTTTGGTATGTTTCGAGTCTAGAATCTAAGAGAGAGAGAGAGAGAGAGAGAGAGAGAGAGAGATTCAGTGCATAGGGTTAGACATGAGTCCTGTAGATATGAGCCTTGGTAAAAGAGACTTCCAGGGTGACATAACTTCCTCTCTCAATTCAAGTTTGAACTTTCTCTGAAACTCAGAGAAATGTCTACAGTCACACAGTCAGTACATGTCAGAAGCAGAATTTGAACTCAGAAGCTTGTGTATCTCTCCAAGTGAGTTATCTCTCCAAGGTGCCATACTGAGGTAACAAATATATAAAGCTAAGATTCCCAAGTGCATATTGAGAAGACTTAAGAAAGTAGTCATTTATGACAATTAAAATACCCCCCCCCAAGAGATCTGATGTTTAAGAAATCACAGCATGAAACAACATGTAACAGTCAGCATTTCACCTTCACCTCAGCCTGGCACTGTCTAAACAATTCCCTCCAGGTCCCTCTTTTCTGGCAATCCAGATAAGGGGTTGTTCTCATGCTCCTCCCGGTAGTCAGCTTTTCCAACATGTGTTGTAGAAGTTGCTGATGGTAATGTCTAAAGTTTATCCAACACCAACTGAGGACCCCAGCTGTCAAACTCACAACATTGTCTAAAAGGCTAGAAATTCAATCTCACAATCAATAGTCAAGAAAGAAATACAAAATAACATTCAGTTTTTAGCTCGTATAGGCAAACACATCTGCTTATTGTCCTGTGTGAGCAGTTAACTATATCTGACTCATGGGAATTACAGAAAGTAAAAATTACCTGCCAAACATTTTGGTGGGGGGAAAGGTGGGGAAAGAGATAACTTTAAGGAGAAGTCAGTTATTTTAAAGGATACTGAGGGAGCCATTCCTCCTAATTAGTAATCTGGTCTCGATGCAAATACCTGTTGTCACCATCACTGAAACTACAAAACAAAACACAGTAAGGGGTTGCTTTAGCATCCCAAACTTCTGAGCTAAACCATATATTTGGCCAGAGAAGATAGTGCAGTTTAACAACTGCTTGTGGAGGAGTGCCCATCTCCACACATGCTTCAGGGAGAATACTACAATCTAACTTCGCCACACTTGATGATATCTCCAGTTACAATGACTTCATGGTAAATGAGGAAGGAGAAGAAGGAAAGGGACAAAAAGGAGTCCAAATGAAATCATATAAATCAGATTAAAATGGAGTAAGGTAGAGTAAAAAGGAGGGGAAAATCTTTTTTTATCTTGAAAATTACTTCACATCTTTACGTAAATGAAGACTGAAAGGTACTGGTATAGTACTAATTGGCATAACTACCAAATAATTGTTCCAAAGGTCATGTTGCCCCAGTACAGGTTCTCTTAATAAAGAACAATTTTCCAGAGATGGTCTTTTTTAAAAAAAAATGTTATTAGCAATAATTTACAACCATCAGCAAGATAATTAGTCAGAACTCAGATTATTTTCAAAGCTTATTAGTTGATATTTTCTCTATTCCAAAAGCCTCTTATAACAAGATCATAGAGTGGTCACTTACCACAGAGAAGTTACTGAGTCTGCAGCTCAAACTTGATTCAAGTGTCAACTTTGAATGTCTTTTTGGCATCCAAAAAATGATAACTTTTTAATACAACCCATTAACCTAAAGTCCAAAACATTTTGATTTTCTTATCTATCATCTCTAGCTCTTTCTTTCTTTTTTTTTAGAAGAGAAAGAAAGAGGAGAGACAGACCTATGTAAATTGCCATTTGCTCTGCAATGTGTAGTCTTTGTTTTAACATTCATTTTTCATAAAATTTTGAGTTCCAAAGTTTTTTCCCCTTCCCTCCTCCCTAACAATAAGCAATCTGATATAGGTAATATATGTGCAATTATATAAAATATATTTCCATATTAGTCATAACATGAAAGAAAAAACAGCAAAAGAAAAAAACCATGAGAAAAATAAAGTGAAAGCAATTTGTTTCAATCTGCATGCAATGCATGGTCTTATAGAATTACCCAGACAAGATAATGAAGTGTTGTGGGAAGGAACCTGAATAAAAAGTCAAGGTACCTGGGTTTTGATATTGTCTCTAAAGCTAACTCACTGTAAGACCTTAGGCCAATCAGTTAGACTCTAGGTAATTTCAAAGTTTGAGAAATGACCAAATCAATAAAGAAATTTCAAGTAGCTATTTGCTTAGGAGACTCCTGAAGGAGTGGGATTTCCTGAAAGTCAGGGGTCTCAGTACAAATGGTAGAGACTCCTGATTCATTTATATCAATACCCTTTCTTTTCCTTCCAATACAACCCAGACCTTTCTCATTATTTAAGTGAAGTTAAAGAATTTTAGAACCGGAGGGGACCTTAGAGATTTCTTCTTATGAAATCCTCTTGTTTTAGATGACCTACATCTTTAGATAACTAGCCCAAGGTCATAGAGTGAGTCAGTTTTAGGGAACCCAAATGTCTTGATCTTTATCCAGTGTCTTTCCCACAATACTGAATTGCCTCAGTTTCATCAAATCATTTGCTTAAAGACTTGTTGCTAAATATAGCCAAGAATACAGACCTTTGGAAACCAATTGACTACTAGGAACAAATCCTCCCACCACCTCTGCTGCCATTATGTGTTTGAACCAAATGTTACAGAATAAAATAAATATGAGTCAAAAAATGGATTTGAAATAAGTCACCACAATGTTGATTCCACTAACCCTGAAGTAAACAGGGGGAAGGGAGAACCCACAAAAGCTAAACAATAATAATAAGTTCTTACAGGAAAAATATAACACAAAAATACATGTCTAAGTTTAACTAAACTCATTTTTGTCGGCATTGAATCTGTTTTCTCTCTCAAAATGCCAAAAAATGGTCTAATATGTTTTTGTCATTTTCATGTAATTTCTCTCAGGCATTCTACCAATATGTTTCATCCACGCACTTACCTTCCCCTTTCCCAACACACACACCCTTGATGACTCTTTGTACAATAAAAAATTCAACTGGTAAGGATAGAGTTCTTAACTTCCTAAACTATTGTGTTTAGCTACATGTTGCACACCAAATTACCAAAAGCAATTCATTCATTCTGTCTCTTTTTTACTTCATCAGTTTCAAATCAACAAATGTATTGAATATCTACTCTTTGTCAATCACTGTATTAAATTCCAGAGATATGTGATTAAATAAGACACAGACCTGCTTCAAGGAATGTCAGTCTAAAAGGAGTTAGATGTGTATATTCATATCAACAATATAATAAAAGGAAGGTCCAAAATAATGTGTTTAAAGATTACAAGTAAATATTTCTTGAAAGAACTGAAAACCATTCACATCTAAATGAATTGATGTACCAAATGACTAATAAAAATAGAAATTCAAATCAAAACAATGCTGAGGTATCATATTACACTCAACCAGTTGACAAAAAAGAATAAAAGATAGGAATAGTCAGTGTTAGAGGAGTTATGGGAAATGAACACACAAATGCACTCCTGGTGGAGTTGTGGTTTGGTCAAACAATTCTAGAAAGCAATTGGGAATGATATGAAGAAAGTGACATTTTCACCCTTCGTGGGGTCCACTTTACATATATACCCCAAGGATATCAACAATAAAGTGAAAGTTCTTATATACACCAAGATATTTATAGCAGCATTTTTGTAATATCAAAGAACTAGAAATAAAATAGATGTTCACCAGTGGGCTTTCAATGTTGTCATATATGGGTATAATGAAATATTACTGTGCCACAGGAAATAAAGAAAATGAAAAAATTCAGAGAAACATTGGAAGACCTACCAACTGATGCAAAATAAAATATGTAGAACCAAAAAGAGATAATAGATGGTATCTACAACAGTATAAGCAGAAGCAACATCAGCAACAAAATAATTGAAACTGAATGTTCCCTATTGCCTCCAGAATCAAATAGAAAATCTCCTGTTTGTCATTCAAAGCCCTAGTCCACTCCTACCTCTACAGTCTTCTTGCATCCTACTCTCCCCCTTAAATCCCACCATCACCACCACTCTATATTCTCATGACACTGACTTTCTTGCGATTTCTCACACTTGACATCCTCTCTCCAGGCTCAGCATTTTCAATGGCTGTCCATTTTTGGAATCTTCTCCCTCTTCTTCCCTCCTTCCTGGCCTCCTGGCTTCCTTCAAGTGTCAGTCAAAATACCATCTTCTAAAAGAAGCTTTTCGTGACCCTTTTAATACTAGTGCCTTCTGTCTGTTGATAATCTCCAATTTATTCTATGTATCTCTTCTACATATAAATATGTATATGTGCACATGTATATATAATTGTGTGCATGTTTTCCCTCTCACTTGACTGGGAGTTCCTTGAGAGCAAGGACAGTCTTTTGCGGTCTTTTTGTCCCTAGCATTTAGTGTAGTCCCTAGCAACTAGCAGATAGTTGTCCGTTAATAAGTGCTAGATGACTGACTGATTATGACATTATAATAACCAAACTTCAGATCAAAGAAGAAATGTAAACCTTCACCTCTGCAAAGATGGGGATTATGGGTCTGGAACACTCCAAATCTTAGCAGACTTTATTTATATAAATTTAATTTTGTTGAACTATTTTTTAAAATAATGGATAGCTCTCTGAAAGGAGTTGGGTTATAAATTTTATAAAAACAGAGGATACCAATTTGTGACAAATATTTTTAATAAAAAATATTTTCTTTGACATATGAAGAAGAGAGATTAAAATAAAGTGCTCTCAGGAATCTAAGGACCTTACTCTTGAGGAAAGGACAGGGATCTAAGTCTTATTTGGTTCATTTCCATGTAGTTTCCTTTCCTTCTCACTCTCCTCTTCCCCCAAATAAGAGTGCAATGTGTTTCTTCTCTAAAATTCACATGGAATTGTTGGGACTCATCCACAAGTGGTATTGCCATTTGTAACAAGATATTTTGCCAGCTTCTGAGATGGCAAGCCATATAGATCTGCAAAGTGAGACATAGAATAATGTTTGTTTCCCAAAATCTCACTGTGTTAACTAAACAATCTGCCCTTGATAGATGGATGAGAATACTTCCATTACACATGAGGAGCTGCTATGGAGATGTTTTAAACTTCAAAAAAAGGGGAGATTATGACACACAGAAGTAACATCTCTAAAGACAATTTTTCCAGGCAAAATTGAAAAAGTCCCTGTGTCTATAGTCATACTAGTCACCCTTGGATACTAAAAAAAAGATGAGGATGATAATGAAGATGAAGATGAAGAAAACATCCTTTAGTACACTCCTTACATCTATGATCAACTTAATATAGTCTCTCAGACTGGCTCCAATTTCAAACATGGCACATCTTAACATTTCTTAGCCAGTATCTCTCTCCATCCTGATTCAGTTATAAGAAATGGCCAAATAGTCAATATGTGTCTCTATCATGACCAACAACTGGGGGATGAGTTGGTTTAAGAAAGCTGTTTTTTATCACAGTCCAATCAATAGAGCTGGGGTGATCAATATTAGTAATGAGAAATGACTTCCATTCAACACAATGATGGATTTTGCTGTGTTGAATTCCATTTGGCTGAACATAGGGCCAAGAATGATAGGTGCACAACCTGTCAAATGCTAATGAAAAAATCCCTGCTAGTTGAAAATCATTTGGGAACTACGTCCAATAATGCAGAAAGAAAGCTAGAGAAAAGAACAAGTTTATGAAGTTTATGATTCACACAAAGGAATCACTTTTTCAGGTTGAATGAGGTGTCTATCTGTCCTATTCTTAAAGTGTCTGATCTTTTAGACCATGAAGAGAAATTAAAGTGTTTCTACTGAGAGCTTTACATTCTTTTAAAGATTTATCTCATCATGGCAGGAGGAAAATTCTTCATTTTAATAGACCTATGTTGGAATTCTGTAAGTAACAGCATGAAGTAGTGGACTGAGAGTTGACTTTAAAGCCAGGAAAGCCTGGGTTCAAGATCAACTTCTGACACCTATTGGTTGTGTGAACCTGGACAAATCATTTAACCTCTAAATTATCCAGATGTCACAAAATTGCAGAGGAGGCATTGGTCAAGGGAGTGTCCTCATTCAAAGTTTCACATATCAGTGAAACCACAGGTCCAGTTGCCATCATCAAAATTCATATTTGTATTTCTCATCTTAGAATCTGGCTATGTATTTGAAGGAAAGGAAGGAAACATTTATTAAGTACCTATCATGTTCCAAGCACTTAACAAATATTCCATTTAATCCTCATAACTCTGGGAAGTAGGAATCCTCACCACAGTTCACACAATCCTAGATTGAAGATTGCTAAGGAGGAGCTCACCATCTCCCTAGGCAGAAGAGTTCTTTTTTTTAAATGAATTATTTTATTTGTTTTCAGTGTTCAACAATCACTTCCATATATCTTAGATTTTTTTCCACTCCCTCCCCATCATTTCCCCCCTCCCTACACCCACCCTGAAACGGCATACAATCTTCAATAGGTTCTACACGTACATTCCTATTAAATACATGTTGCATAGAAGAAATACAATGATTGGGAGAAACCATAAAACAAAACACAATACAAAAGAAAATGGTCTGTTTCTGTCTGTGATTCAATTCTACAGTTCTTTCTCTGGATATGAAAGGTGTTTTGCCTCAAGAGTACATAGGAAATTTTTTAAGTCCATGCATTTCCATGAAGTACTAAGTCTAAAAATTCTTCACACACTGTGGTTGTTGCTGTGTACAAAGTTCTCCTGGTTCTGCTCCTTTAACTCAGCATCACTTTGTATTAGTCTTTCCAAGCTTCTCTGAAGTCTTCCTGTTCATCGTTTCTCATAGCACAATAGTACTCCGTTACTTTCGTATACCACAACTTGTTCAATCATTCCCCAATTGATGGGCATCCCTTGATTTACAGTTTTTGACCACCACAAGGAGAGCTGCTATAAATATTTTTGTACATATTGGACCCTTTCCCATTTCCATGATCTCTTTGAGATAGAGTCCCAGAAGTGATATTGCTGGGTCAAAGGATATGCACATTTTTGTAGCCCTTTGGGCATAGTTCCAAATTGCTCTCCAGAATGGTTGGATCAGCTCACAGCTCCACCAACAATGAATTAGTTTTCCAACTCCTCCACATCTTCTCCAACATTTAACATAAAAGAGTTCTCTTTTAAAGAGATCAAATTATTACAAAATTATTCCTTGCATCAAACCTAAATGTACATCCTTGTGACTTCTGCCCACAACTCCTGGTCTGCCTAATCCTTCCTCCATATAAAAGTGCTTCAGATACTTGAGAATACTTCTCATGTTCCAACTTCTTTCCCCTTTTCTAATCTCCAAAAAAAAGTAGACTGAATTCCTTCAACCATCTGCATATGACATGGCCTCAAGGCTGTTCATCATTCTGGTTACCTCTCTCTGGATACTCTCCAACTTGCCATTATCTTTCTTAGACTAAGGTACCCAGAATCAAACATGATACTTCATTTGAGGTCTTGTTAGGTTAAAATTCATTGGAAATATCACTTTTCTGTTTCTGGAAGATATGGCTCCCTTAATGAAGCCCAGGGTAACATTTGTTTTGAGAGATTTTGTTGTTGTTGCTGCTTTGTTTTGTTTTAAAGACTGGGAATCCCTATATCACACAGGCTAGAAATGTAATAGCTACTCATAAGCCCAATGAGCTGATCAGTGTGTGAGCTCTGACTTGCTCCTATTTCTGACCTGAGCCAGTTCATCCTTCTTGGATGATCAGGCAGCCCCCACTTCCAGGGATCACCATACTGATACTGAACTTAGTGTGATCATCCAATAGGCTTGACCCTCTACAACTCAGAACTCCTCAGTTTTTCAGCCTGTTTAGCAGTGGGGGCCACAGACATGAACCCTCCTGCTTAACCTTTTTAACTTACATCACCCTGCTTACTCCTATTGCACTGGTAATCTGCTAAAACCCCCAGGTTATTTCATGTATAGCCATGCTTATTCTTCCAACTTGCATTTGTGATGTTAATATTTTTGTACCCAAATTTAAAAATTTGCATCTATCCCTGTGGCCTCTCTTCTAATTAGATTCAGCCCAGTGTTCTAATCCATTAAGATACTTTTGAATCCTGGCTTGTGACATCTTCAAATTTAATGAGCATATCATCTACATCTTTATCCTAGACATTGATCAAAACATCAAATATCACAAGGTCAAACATAGATGCCTGAGGTCCTTCCATTAAAGATTTCCTTTGATTTATATGATCATAATCATTTATATGATTCATGTCTTCTAGTCTTATTTGCTTCTCATCCATATATTCCAACAAATCATAATTAAGGATCTAGCCCATGGTAGTCTACATAATCTTAGAGCACCTTCACCTTAAGAAGTAAAGAACATCTCATAGAAAACTATATTTTGTTTTATTTAAATAGTGTTTTATTTTTCTAATTGCATGTAAAGACAATTATCAACATTCATTTTTGAAAGATTTTGAGTTTCAAATTTTTCTTCCTCCATCACTCCTTTTCTCCCTCTGTCCCCAAAGCAAGGAATCTGATATAGGTTATACATGTGCAATCATGTAAAACATATTTCTGCAGTAGTTGTATTGTGAAAAAAGAAACAAAAGGAAAAAATATGTTAAAAAGTTAAATAATATGTTTTGATCTGCATTCAGATTCCATCAATTCTTTCTCTGGAAATAGATGTCTTTTAGACTTGTCTTAGATCATTGGATTGCTGAGAAGAGCTAAATCAATCACAGTCAATCATCGTACAATGTTACTGCTACTGTGTACAATGTTCTCCTGCTTCTGTTCACTTCACTCAGCATCAGCTCATGTAAGTCTTTCCAGGTTTTTCTGAAATCCACCTGCTCATCATTTCTTATAGCACAATAGCATCTGCCATTACATTCATACACCACAACTTGTTTAACCATTGCCCAATTGATGAACATCCCCTCGATTTTTAATTCTTTGCCAACACAAAAAGAGCTGCTATAAATATTTTTATACATGTAGATACTTTTCCCTTTTTATGATCTCTGTGGGATGCAGACCTAGCAGTGGTATTGAGGATCAAAGAATATGCACAGTTTGTCCTTTAAACATAGTTCTAAATTGCTCTCCAGAATGGTTTTATCAGTTCACTATGCCATCAACAATGCATTAATGTCCCAATTTTCTCACAATATTCCAATACCTGTGATTTTCCTTTTCTGTCATATTAGCCAATCTGATAGGTATGAGGTAGTATCTTAGAATTGTCTTAATTCACATATTCCTCTAATCAATAGTGATTTAGGACATTTTTTCATATAACTGTAGATAACCTTGATTTCTTCAACTGAAAATAGCCTGTTCATATCCTTTGACCATTTATTGATTGGAGAATGACTTGTATTCTTATAAATTTGACTCAGTTTTGTATATATCTTAGAAGTGAGGCCTTTATCAGAGACATTGGTTGTTAAAATTATTTCTTAGATTAATGCTTTCCTTCTAATCTTTGATGCATTGGTTTTGTTTATGAAAAACTTTTTGAGTTTAATATAACCAAAATTATCCATTTGACATTTCACAATGTTCTCTATCTCTTGTTTGGTCATAAATTCTTCCCTTCTCCATAAATCTGGCAGATAAACTATTCCATGTTTTCTTATCTTGCTTGTGGCCTTCATGTCTGAATCATTTACTCATTTTGACCTTGTCTAGGTATGTGGTATAAGACGTTGATTTATACCTCATTTCTGCCATACTATTTTCCAATTTTTTCAGCAAGTTTTGTTGAACAATGAGTTCTTATCCCAGAAACTGGAATCTTTGGGTTTGTCTAACAATAGATTACTGCAGTCATTAACTATTCTGTTTTGTGTACCTAGTTTATTACACTGATCTCTATTTCTTAGCCAGTATCAAATAGTTTTAATGATTACCACTTTAAAACATAGTTTTAGATCTGTATGACTAAGTCATCTTCCTTTGCATTTTTCATCAATCCCCTTGAAATTTTTGATTTTTGTTCTCCCAGATGAATGTGGTTATTATTTTTTCTAGTTCTACAAAATAATTTTTGATAATTGGATTGGTATGACACTGAATAAGTAAATTAATTTAGCTTCATAGGAAACTTTCTAAGAGATAGCACTACCCTTAACCTGAAACTCAAACTATTGCATCATGAACTTATTATCCTTCCCCCTAAAGCTGAGACTACCTTTTGTCTTTGCTATTTTAATCAGTGTCTTCACTCTGACTCTTAGGTTCAAAATCTTGGTCTTTCCTTTAATTCTTCAACCCTTATATCTAATTGATGACCAGATCCTTTCAATTCTACATCTTTCCCTAACATTCCCCACATTCTCTTGCAGTGCTGTCACCTCAGGACTAATTCTATAGACTCTTAAAGTCTTTATGCTTCAACTTTCATTCTCTCTTTTACCCTTCATACCACTGTTAGAACAATCTCCTTTACATATAGACCTCATCACCTCACTAAACTATTCAAAATTCTTTAAGAGACCCTTTTGCCTACTAAGTAAAATTTAAATTTCCACTTGAGGCTTTCCATTTGCCATCTCACATTTTTCATACTTGTGTCATAAAGTGTACCAAATTTGAACTGTTGAATTATAGTCTGCCCCCCGAACATGACCTGTCCTCTCTCTTGTTTTTTTTTTTTATTTAGTTAACTGGGTATGTACCATAGGTCATAAGCCCCAACCAGAAAGTATTAAATACCATATTAGATATATAAATATCATGTCTTATGTAAGTTTTATACATCCTAGAACCTACCACAACATCTTGTACCTAGTGGGCATCTAATGAATACTGCTCTGTAATATGATAGGAAGTGAATTGGATTTGGAGTCAGAGGACCTTGGTTCAGTGGTACCTTGGACAAGTCACTAATCCTTTCCACCCCTCAGTTTCCTCATCTGTAATATAACAATTGATGAGTCCCATGCCTAGGGTTAAGAAGTCTCTTCTCCCTGATTTCAAATCTGCCCTCAGACCCTTACTATCTATGTGTGACCCTAGGCAAATGTAATAGCAAGCACCCTGGCATACCCAGGATAGTTGCTAAGATAGGTTCTTAGATATTCTTTATTTAGGAAAGATAGTTATTTAAACTATCTTCTTTAATTACATCCACTAGGTCAGGGGAAAAGTCAGCACCCTAAACTTCAGAGAAAATACAAACAGAGAAAATATAGAGATAATATGAGCAGAGAAATGAAAACCAACAGACAGGGCTCTACTGCCAGAATCCAAGCAATATTGCTATACACTTTACATACATCACTGGATCAAGAGAGCCTTTACATCTGAGCAATCAAGGGGTCCAAACATATGGCTACCCAGTTTCACCCAGGAATCACAAGGTCCTCCTCATAAGCGAACCCCAAAAGCAAAACCTCACCTCTCAGAATATACATTCTTTCAGTTAATAGACTCAGAGCCAGAAGTCATTACAACCCTCGTGACTTGATGCCTAATTTGAAATTGGCAAGAAGTATCAAAGCTTTCCTACAAAGCTTCCTACAAGAAAGCTTCCCCTAAGCAAGCTTCCCTTAATGGGCTCTATGTGAGGTGTATTAATGGGTGGGGAAAATCTTACATCCCATTAACATTACAGCAAGTTGCTTCACCCTATTTGTCTCAATTTCCTCATCTATAAAATGAACTGAAGAAGGAAATGACAAACCATTCCAATGTCTTTGCCAAGAAAACTCCAAAAGCAGTCCTGAAACAACTTAACAACAGCAACAAGATCTTCTAGCTCTATATCAATGTTCTGATGAATGACTCTTCTTTTAGTGTCTCTGGAGTATCCATGGGTTATATTAGTTTCCTTTACAATTTATTAAAAATTAATTTTTCCACAACAGGGAAATTGTCAATCTTTACTTAGAATTGAAATTTCCCTGATGCATTTAGCTCTCATTTCTCTAATTGTCTCTATTTACACTGGCCTACCAAATAGTACATTTCTATGATTTTTTTCTCACACTATGATGTTCATTGCTGCACAAGACTTTACATTCATTATTTTATATTTAATGAGGGAATTGTTCTTGCTCTGATTATATTATCAAGGGGAGACCTTCATTAGCCAAAGTGGCAGAAAGAGCGAAAGCCTATAAAACTCATCCCGCCTGGACATGCTACAAAACTGAAGGTCTTTTTCTAGTCAGCAATGCCTCTCCAGTGTGTTCATTAAAGTGAGCTTTCATCAAAATCACTGACTGGAGAAATGAGGATTGGCAGGGCTGAAGACTGACTTTATATCTCTTCCTAAATAGCTTCATCACTGCCAAAGTGGTAAAAAAAGAAGTATACTACAATTAGAGATCATGGCAAGTTCTATACAATTAGACACAGTGATCAATGGTTAAATTGATAATGAGGACTGACTCTACGACTTGTTGTTAGTAAAAATTAAATCAATAAATCAACTTTTCCCAGCTCCTATATACGACTGTTTGAACTACTTCTGATGAATTCACTAGTTTTTAAATTGAAATTGTTGAGTTGAGCAGTTGCTGGGGCATTGCAAATACCACTTTTATAATTTATAAATCTCAGCCAGTCCCAAAAGCACTATGGATACTTAAACAGTCCAATTACCTTAAATGCAGGCTCTTCAAATCACCAAAGGTATCCTTATGTAGTTTTAACATGGGGGCATGAAGTTACCTCTCACTATGGGATATCATTAAGTAAAATGTGTTTATGAAAAACCCTTACTTTAGGGTTTTACTGCGTCATTGGATGGGTGTGATGCTGTTCTGAAGTCAGAAAATCTGGGTTCAAACCTTCCCAACTCTATTATTTGCTGCCTGTGTGACATTGGGCAGCTCCCCTGTCCCCTTTGGGTCTTAGTTTTCTCATCTATAAAATGAGGGAATTGGACTAGATGACATTTGAAGTCCTTTCCAGCTTTAAATCTGTCATCTATAGTTTGTGATTGTCAGGATATAGAGCCCAAAAGGGACATGGCCTGGGCATATGATCATAGAGTCATATCTAGAGCTTATAGGGATCTCAGAAGCCAACTAGACCAACCTTCTCATTTTAGTGAATGGTATGCTTAACAATTCTAGGCCTTTAAAATAAACATTTAGAGAAAGATCCTCTTTTTTTTTCTGGGAATTACAAAATGAGAGATGTCCAGAAGGGCCTTCAAAAGGAAAAGGACCCTTTCAAGTACCACATTCCCCTCCCCTGCTCAAGAAACTCCCCATGAGGGGGCGGAGCAGAAAGACTCACATTTGCTAGCTCCGAATCCACAGCCCATAGATTTCCTGTAAAAAGAAGTCCTGACAAATTCTGGAACAGTGGAAGCCGCGCAGCAACACAATGAAGGAGATTTCCGTGGCAGAGAGCCCTGAAAAACCAACCGCAAAGGTACCCCAGACGGAAGCGGAGCCCTGCCCTGCGGAGCGCACCCCTCTCCCTACCCCAGCCATGGAGCTCTGCCTGGCCACGCGGCATGGAGAGGAGCGAGCAGACCCAAGCAGGCGTCAGGGACCCTGACTCTCCAGGGGCCGCAAAGGTCCCTCCACCCACAGACGCACAGGTCAGTGAGAGAGACGGGCTGAGAGGGGAGCGGGGGATCTCCAGGACTCGGACCCCCTCGGGAGGCGGTGGCCCGGGCAGAGGCAGAGGCAGCTCAGCCAGAAACTCCCAGAGCAGGCAGGAACTCCACCCCAGCTCCATTACAAAAGATCTCTGGGTAAACCCCCTGAGGGAACTGAGCCTGAGAGGCGGCCCTGCCCCCACCTGAGAACCAGCAGATAAGCTCCCATTGAAGAACAGTCAGGCCTGCCGCCAAAAGCCCTGAGGCTGGGGAGCAGCATTTGAATCTCAGACCCCAAGCACTAACCGGGCGGACCTAGGCCTGGGGTGGAGAGGACTCTCAGAAGTCAAGTAACTGGCTGAGGCATTTGAATCCAGACTCCAAGCACTACCTGGGCGTATCTGGGCCAGGGGGTGGAGAGGACTCTCTGAAGTCAAGTAACTGGCGGGGAAAATGCCCAGAAAAGGGAAAAAAACTAAGACCATAGATGGTTATTTCCTTGAGAAGATGATTCCTCAATTCATCTCTGACGACGAAGAGATATGCTTACCATCAGGTAAAGACATAGGAGTCAAAGCCTCTGTATCCCAAATATCTGAAATAGATACCCCATGGGCTCAGGCCATGGAGGAGCTCAAAAAGGATTTTGAAAATCAAGTCAGACAGGTGGAGGAAAAACTGGGAAAAGAAATGAGAGAGATGCAAGAAAAGCATGAAAAACAGGGCCAATACCTTAATAAAGGAGGCCCAAAAAAATGCTGAAGAAAATAGCAC
>CM053774.1:103956448-103987124 GCA_028658325.1 Potorous gilbertii | reverse complement strand
CAAATGGGGAGAAAATTTTGGAACCCCAAACCTTGTGAAAATGAATGTAAAAAGTTAAATAAATTTATTTAAAAAGAAAAAAAGAAACTCCCCATGACTTACAATTGCATCTAGGATCAAGTCTAACCCCCTGTGTTTAGCACTTCCCAACCGGACCCCAGTCTAATTTTCCAGGTCAGTTACACATTAGTTAGCAGTTCTCTTGTACTCTATGCTCCAGCCAGACTGGCCTGCTTGTGTTTTCTGTACACGATGTTCCATCTCTAGTCTCCCCTCCATCACGGATCATTCCTTCTAGAACGCATGTCCTCCTCACCTCCAAGTTGGAACATCCTCTGACTCCTTCAGGCCTCAACTCAAGTGTTTCCTTCTCCATGAGACTTTTCCTCATTTCCCCACCTGTTTGGGTCTTTCCCTCGCCCTGAAATCATTTCATTTTGCTTTGTATGTATGGAATGTGACTAGAGCACAGCATATACAGATCTTCCCTGTCTGCTTCTAGACAGCCATATATGGCTAGGTCCTTTGGGGATGACAAATTACGTTAGAAACCCCAACTGAGTCTTCACTATGGCTAGGCAATTCTTTCACATCTTCATAATTAACTCATGGGGTAGCCAGGTGGTGCAGAGAATAGAGTGCTGGACCTGATTTCAAATCTAGTCTCTTATGCTTACTAGCTGCATGGCCCTGGGCAAATCACTTAACTCTACCTCAGTTTACTCACATGTAAAGTGAGCAGGAAAAGGAAATGGCAAACCACTCCAGTATCTTTTCCAAGAAAATCCCAAAAGGAGTCATGAAGCATCAAACACGACTGAAAACGACTAAGCAACAACAAATTAACTCGCTATCCCACTTACCATAGCAATTCTTCCAAATATCTTCATCCTTCCTGAAATCTCCCATGATTCCCACCTACTCACCTGAGAAGTTTGTTTCATATATTACTAAAAAGAAATGAAGTTATTTGCCAGGACTGCCATCATCTTTCTTCTCCTCATCTCTCATCACCCATGCACTTACTATCAATATCCTCTGCTTTATCTCTGTGTCACATGAAGAGATGGCTTTCTCCTTAATAAAGCAGAGACCTCTTTATGCTGAAGTGATCCCATTTCATTCTGGCTTAAGATTGCTCCCTTCATCATCTCCACCCTCTCACTGATCTTTAATATCGTTGGCTGCTTCTCTACTGTCTACAAACATGTCCATGTCTTTCCCACCCTCAAAAAACCATCAATTGATCTTTCCTGCCCTACTCACCGTCTATATCTTTTGAGTCTAACCTCTCTGAGAAGGGATACTTCCACTTCCTTTTCTCTCTCTCTCTTTCTGTAACTCATCTTTCCTCACTCTCTACACTCTCACTTCTGACTTCCTCTTTCAATTGAAATTGCTCTCTCCAAAGTTACCAACAATCTCTTAACTGCAAAATGTAATGGACTTTTTTCAGTCCTCATCCTTCTTGACCTCTCTTCAGCTTTTGATTCTCTCTCCTCCTTGATACCCTCTTCTCTCTAACCTTCCATGACAATATTCTCTTCTGCTTTCCTCCTGCCAGTCTGACTATTCATTCTCAGTCTCCTCAGTTGGGTCTTCATCCTTCATCCTTCTTATGCCAATTAATAGGTATCCCTCAGGGTTCTGTCCTAGGTCATTTTCTCTTCTCCCTCTATACTACTTCACTGCATCAGCTTCAATGGGTTCAATCTTTACCATGACTTTGTCCTCTGCCCTCTCCTTTTCTTCTTTCTAATCTTACTCTAAGGGACTTCCCCTCCCAGATTGACTCTTTATGAAGGTTAACTAGACCAATTTTTGCCTCAAATTCTTACCTAACCTTTCCTTAATGAATGAGCATTGCCTCAGATAAACTGATATTTAGGAAAGACCTTAGTCTAAAAAGGTCAAGGTCTCACACTGAATTCATTGCCAGTTGCCCTGACCAACACCTTGCCACTGAACTCTGATGACTCTGGAGGAGAGAGTGAGGCTGATGATTTTGCACAGTTCTGCCTCACTTAAATTCTATTCACTTGCAAGTCGAGATATCATCCTCCTGATATCTCTTCAAGAACAAAGGATAAATAACAACAATATATTGGTGATTTCATCTTCACACGTGTGTTTAACTGGCATTTCAATGCATATAACTCTCAAACCATTATGTACAGAAGTAATTTGTCCTTTGAGGTCAAGTCTTCAGATTTCAAAATGGTCTTCAGTTCAGCAACAATCACCTACCCCAGAATACCAAATATTCCAATACCTCAAAATCAATACATCCTATCCAAAATTCATCATCTGCCCCACTTCAACCTTCTTTCCAACTTCTCCCTAGCAATAGGATTACTGTCCCTCCAACCACCAGACTTGAAACTCCTTAATTGTCTTGTACAGGAATTTTCCTTTGCTTTACCACACTTTACTTTTTATCATAGTCACCATACATGTCATATTCTATCTATCCACTCCAGGCCAATATAATATAAAATTCATTAGGTAGGGACTATTCTATTTTTAGCTTAGCATATCAAGTGCCTAGCACTTGCCTTCAACACAAGACGTCCTGACTGAGTGTGTCAAATTGGATTGCATCATGAATATAATCCTGTATCATAACGTGGGGACAAATTTCTTTGGGAAAACAGAGAAAATTAATGTTTTGCTGCACAAAATACTAATCTTACCCAAAAGATCAAAGAAAAAGTAAGAAACAATTTAATAAACTATTTTTCTTCTAATTTCAACTCATCTTTCCTATGAAATGCACCCTTTTTGCCAATTTCGCAAGCTCAGAGTTAACCTTCAGCTCTTCAGTCTTATCGCTTATCCTTCATACCTTACTCAAGATCAAGTTGTGCTGATTGCGCCTTCAC
Source organism: Potorous gilbertii (assembly GCA_028658325.1). NCBI lineage: Eukaryota > Metazoa > Chordata > Mammalia > Diprotodontia > Potoroidae > Potorous > Potorous gilbertii. The sequence goes on along the minus strand of CM053774.1, from coordinate 103,984,242 downwards.
ATCACTCAAATCCAAATCATCCTTGATCAGACTGACATCCTCTCTCACCTGGATCATGGATGGCAATCATTGGAAATTGTTGTCTTTAACTCTAATCTCTTCCCTCTCCAATATATTCTCCACAAAGCAACTTAAATAATATTCCTGAAGAAGAGAGGGTCCTGTCACCGCCCCACTCAAGAAACCTAGTACTGTCTTATTGCTTCTAGGATAAAATACAAAATCCTCTGACATTCAAACACAACTGTACTCCAACCTCTCTTTCCAAATTGTTTACTATCCCTCTCTCCCCTACCCTCATACACAAACAGTCTAAGCAAAGTGGACTTCTTGATATTTCTGGTATATGCATAGGCTATCTCCCATGTTTGAAATGTTCTCCTACATTACCACATAGAAGAATTCCTAGTTTCCTTCAGAGGAGAACACCTTTTTTGATACTCACACTCTACTAGGTATTAGTGTTCCTTCCTCACTCCCTGAAATTAATACTCTATGTTTATATATAAACATATATTTTTATATTTCAGTAATTATTATTTTATAAATAAAATTATATTTTATTTATTTTCTAATTTAATTTATCCTTGAAGGCAAGGATGACTTCATTTTGATCATTTTATGCCTGGTTCTTTGCACAATACCTTTTTCATAGTTGGAACACATTATAGACTTGTTGAATGTAGTGTAACCTTCCAAAGGATCAAAACCTGGCCCCATTAACATAAAAAAAGCTATTGAAGCACATGGTTATGTGAATGTACACACACATACACATATATACATACATATACATATGTCATGTGTTCATGTGCATATGTGTACATGTATGTGTGTATCTACACATATGTAGCATTTAAAAAAACAAACACATATACATGCATCTAGGTGGTACAGTTGATAGCTGAACTTGGAATTAGGAAGACCTAAGTTTAAATCTGGTTTTAAATACTCACTAGCCTCATGACTTTGGGCAAGTCATTTAACTTGTTTACCTCAGTTTCCTTACGTGTGCAATGGAGTAACAATAACATTTGCCTCACCAGGCTGTTGTAAGGATCAAATCAGATAATATTTGTTAAAAAAAAAAACACTTTCCCCAGTGCCTGGCACATAGTAGGCATTAAGTACTATATAAACGTTAGCTACCACTACTAGTAGTAATATTATTAGTAATAGGTATATACATATATATATATATATATATACACATTTTTCTAGCTCTGCCATACTTTGTAGACTTCTAAGGATTATTGCCAATTCTGCTATAAAATAATTCTGGCATAAAATAATTTAATCAATCTGTGCCAGGATGAATGCCCTCCTGTCTCTCCAGATTATTTTTATACTTAGTCAACTATTAACACCTGCCTGAAATAGACTGCATGAAGCTGATCTCCCTGTGAATGACTGGTTTGGCACAAGTGACTGGCAATCCTATGTTTGACCTGTTCCGTATCTCACTTTCTCATGCCTGGCATGGTAAGTGAGCATGCATGGTTCACGCAGTGAATGCCTTAAAAACTTTCAAGGGCAATGGGACATGCTAATGACCCCATGTGAGCCTTGATTCCTAAATCTATCCTTGCCTAGAGATTGAGAAATAATGTTACTAGTAATAGTGATGATAGATAAGCTAAAATCATAGTGAGGTTTCTAATCACAAGTATCACAGAATGTGTCATAAAACAGAATCCTCCCCAACTGTAATATTCATTTGTTTGTACATAAGAGGTTATTTCAGTCAAGACCTCAAACTCTTTGATAAGAAGCGTTACAAAAGCATGCATGCTCTTCAAAATTGGTCAGGATTATATTGAGTCTACAGGATACATTTGATTTGTGACAGGATCCTACGTGGTCCTCAGGGATTTTGAACTACCAGAATTATAACAACTTATTTCAAATTCTCATTTCGCCTGAAGTCAAGTGGAAATGAGGAGGGAGAGCAAAAGGAGAAATCAAATTATCTTCAGATCCTATAATGACTTATGATCCTATAGAAGAGGGTCTAGGGATTCCAGAGGAGACAAATTTTATCTCTTTAGAAGTCCATGACCAGGGAAAACAAAATAAAACTAGAGTCTTGATTAGAAACAGTGATGAAAGAAAAGTATCTTTTAGGATAATGTGGAAAGAATATTTTACTAAGAGGCATAGTTGAGGTTAATTCTAAGTGACTTTGAATAAGTCACTTCATATTTTAATTTTATTTATTTTATTCTGAACTTAAGAAATAAAGTATTTCTATAGCATAGAAGAATTTTAAAAAAAAAGATGATTATACACAAAACTGCAAATCAACATGATATCCCCTACAGATGACTCCCATTAGACATGAATATGTATATATTTATGTAAAAATCATACTTCTATTTGTCAGTTCTTTCTCTGGATGTAGATAGCATCTTCTTTCATATCTCTTTTGTAGTTAATTTGGGTGTTTGTAATAGTCTAAATGATTTACTCACTCAGAGTTGTTCTTGAAAACAATATTGTTATAATTGTATACAACATTCTCTTCATTCTGATCATTTTGTTTTTCATTATTTCCTGCAAACCTATCCATGTTTTTCTAAGATCACTGAGCTCATCATTTCTTAAAGCACAATAGTATTCTATCACAATCATAAGTCACTATTTCAAAGCCCTTTAAATGTGTCCTCCCCTTTCCAGGCTTCTTGTATCTTCCTGATCCCACCATGCTCTGATTTGTGGAAGAGGGTCCCCTTGCTTCCTTGAACAAGACACTCCATCCTCCAACTCCATTTTCAATGATTCCTCCCTATGCCTAGAATTCTCCTCATCACTGTCTCCAGTCTTCTTTGGCTCCCTCCAAGTTCCAGATAAAATCCCACCCTCTACAAGAAGACTTTGCCAATCCACCTTAATGCTAATGCCTTTCCACTATTATGTCCATTTTTCCTACATTTTGCTTGCTCTTACGTGTTTGGTTGCAGTCTCCTCCATTAGACTGTGACCATCTTGAGAACAAGGACTACCTTTTGCCTTTTTTTAATCCCCATAGCTTAGCACAGTGCCTGGTACACAGCAGACATTTAATGAAAGTTAGTCAACAGACCAACACTTCATTTCTGTGCTCATTTCACTTATAAAATGAAAGGGTTGGACACTGATCTCTACGACCCCTTCCTGTTCTGGAAATGGATACGATTTTTGTGACAAATATGCAGTGTGGCGTGGTAAATAGAGAGCCAGACTTGGAAGCAGGTTGACTTGGATTCAAATCCCATCTTAGTTACATGTTTACTGAGTAAAGCTGAGTATGTCACTTGACCTTTCTCAGCCTCAGTTTGCTTAATCCGTGAAGTGTTCCAACTCCTCAGGGATGTTCTAAAGATCTGGGGTAACGCGTGTAAAGCATTTTGCAGACTTTAAAGTTTTGTGTAAATGTTGGCTCTTAGATGATCCCTGAAGATCCCTTCAGGCTCTGAGTTTCTATCTTTATATAGAGTGCAGATCTACACACTCTTCTTACAACAGATATAGCCAACTTCTCATCAGTGATAAAGAACCAAAAATAACGGAATAGCTATGGTCAGTTTCTCTCTCTCTCTCTCTCTCTCTCTCTCTCTCTCTCTCTCTCTCTCTCTGTATGTCTCTCTCTGTCTGTCTCTCTCCCCCCTCTCCTCCTCTCCTCTCTGCTTTCCCCTCCCTCCCCTCTTTCCCCTCTCTCCCCTCTCTTCCTTTCCCTTTCCTTCCTCTCTCTGAATCTGTCTCTATCATCTCTGTCTCTCTGTTTGCTCTCTGACTCTCTCTTTTTCTCTCTCCACCCACACCCTCCTTTCCTCTCTTCTCTGATTTCCCCTCCTTCCCCTCTTTCCCTTCTCTTCCTTATCCTTCCCTTCTTTCTCCCTCCCTCTTTTCCAGGAATGCCAACCCAATGTAAACGTTCTTTGTTCCTTAGGAGACTTAGCTGCTGAGATCAGTCAGAACTCACATCTCTGAATCCGTGCAAGGGTTTCCTTCTTTCTGATTGCTTTCAGGACTCAAAATCTCTTTGTCCTCAAACGTCAACCACAAACCTCCTGCCTTAGTCTCAGCTTTCTTTAATCTATACTGAAGACTTCTTCAAAAATTCCCATGAAGACAAAAATGAACATTCTCATAAAATATATAGTTATAGTTATATTCAAAATGTGGTTCAAAATCTGACTGCAGATAGCAGGTTTGGTGCTGTTAGTAATAGGTACCACAGGGGCCACGTTGTAATTTAGCCTTCAACAGTTTAATTACCAAATTAATTACTGAAAGAGAAAAGATGGAAGGTGCACCCAATTCCTCTTCTGGGTTCCTCAACTTCCTCATTTGAGAAAATGGAATAATCATTTATACAATGTCTACTATGTTCCAAGCATTGTGCTAAGTGCCTTATAAATATACTCATTTGATCCTTATAACATAGGTAGGTGCTGTTGAGGAAACTGACACAGACAGTGGTTAAATGACTTGTCCTGGGTCTGGATTTGAACTTGGGTCTTCCAGAGTCTAGATCTAGCACTCTATCCTCTGCAGTACCTAGGTGTCCTTCAGCAAGTACTTTTATCTAGTTCTAAGCACTCCACATCACCTACTTCATCTTCCTTCATGTTGGAACAAATTTTTCTCATTTGCCCATTCCACCAGAAGAAGACTTCACATGCTTGGGGTAGACATCCCCCTAACTCACCAATGGGTTTGAGAACCCTTGGTTACCCTCAACCTGGTTAGGCGCATCTGCTGAAATAGTTTACCCACGTGTGACCACTGTGCATGCTGCAGCTTCTTGGTGGATACCAAAGGCGGAAAGAGCCCCGAAAAGGGCTTGGCAGCCATCACACCAAAGGTACCGGTCCTCCCTGAACACACCCCAGCAGACGATGTTTAGGATAACTTTGCTAGCCCCCTTCCTCACACCAGAAGATGAGTAGTGCAATCCTTGAAAGGTTGCTGAGACAACCAGGGGGCAGCCGAGTCCCACTGCTGCTTCCAGTAGAAACAACCCTATGGCCTGGGCTGCCTGCATGCAGGGTTGTGACTACAGCTCCCAGTGTATCTGTACCTGCTGCTTCATCACCTGTGTGGTGCCACAGGACTTTTGAGGCATAATAGTGAAATGCTATAGGTGATGTCTTTAGAATCATGCATGAATTGGATTTAAGTGAGGCCGAGTTGCCCAAAGTTGTCAGCCTCACTCTCTCCTCCAGAGTCATCATAGTCCAGTGGCAGGACAGAGTCAAGACGACTGGTGAAGGCTCAGGATGCAGTGGATGATCTTGGTGTCTTTGGTGTCTAACCAAGCAGCTCCTAGTGTCCTCTAGATGGGAGACTCCATTTTAGCAAGGTGATAGAGGTCTGTACCTGCACCAAAACCTTCATTACAAATATAATTGACTTCCTTTATAATGCAATTATATTTTATCCATTTAGAAATTACTCTGAGAAGTATATAAGCTTTACTACATTGCCAAAGGGGTCCATGACATAAAAATGGTTAAGAACTGCAGCCTTAGGACAAATGTATTTATCCAATTAGTTAGTCAGTCACTAGGTAATTGGAAACAATTAAGCCTTAGGGGGAGAGAAGGAGGAAGAAATTGGAAACATCCCAGGCCCACCCACCCACCCACCACAGTAATTCATCTTCTAGGCAGTAAAACATGTTCCAGACTTTTCTGAACTCTTCCTTCTGCTTCCCTCCCATCCATGCATTTCCCTCCTAACACTACCCTTTTTAACTTTAATTGCATTAATTACCTTGTCAGTGGCTACCTAATTGGACAAACTCATTTGTGCTAAAGTATTAAGGGTAATACTGGCTTAATTAAATTTTATGACTCCCAGATAATGGCTATGAATTTCTACAGAAATTTTTTAATGTCTCACTCAGAGAATTAATTCTCACTTTGAAAAATGTGACTTAATGGAGAGATAACCAGAATCTAAGCCAGGAAGATGTGGGTTCAAATCTAGTCTCTGAAACATCTTAGCTGTGTGACTCTGGGTAAGTCACTTAAACTCAGTGCTCTAGACAGATCTCTAAGATTATAAATAGCAGAGAAGGTGCTGACCTGCATTAATGGTTGGAATTGCCTCTCTCGAGAGTTTCTTATATTAATGATGTAACAATCCCTGAACAGAGAGAAATGGCAGATACAATGGAAAGCTGTTAGGAAAGATCCTTGAAACATTCCCAGTTGAAAACAAATGAGGGGCCTCAATTTAAACTAGTTACACAGGTGTCTCTCCCATTTAAAACTAGGGCCAGTTGTAGCTTCACCTATAAGGGAATCCAATGGCATGGACCTGAAATATAAACATTGCAGGAGAGGAAGGAGGAGGAGGAAGAGGTAGAGGAGGATATTCCCATCTGATCTTCCACTATCACCATTCTAGAAGTTATTACTATCTATTACTATCTACTAATAATAGACATAATTATCAAATTTCACAGAAGAGGAAACTGAAGCAGAGGAATTATAATGGACTTTCCTAGGGTCATACAGCTAGCAAGTATCTAGGACTCTGTTCCTTTCTGACTCCAGGTCTAGCATTTTATCCACTGTGGCACCAACTAGCTGCATGATTAGTGCAAAATTCTGATGTAGATATCATAAAAGCTTTTATGACATCCAAGAGTATTGCATTTGCCTTTCTTAACCAAAACAAAGTATTACAATCTTGATCTTTATGATAATTTTTTTTTAAATCTCCAAAATATTTCTGGTCCTTGAGTTTGGCTCACTCTATGCTAGATGGCACAGTAGATAAAGTGCCAGGTATAGAGTTAGGAAAACTCATCTTCATGAGTTCAAATCTGTCCTCAAGCACTTACTAGTTGTGTGACCCCTTGACCCTATATGCATCAGTTTTCTCATAAGAAAAATGAGCTGGAGAAGTACATGGCAAACCACTCTAGTATCTTTTACCAAGAAATCTCAAACTGGGGGTCACAAAAGAGTTGGGATATGACTGAAAACAACTAAACAACAACAGAAATGCCAAAATAGCCAGATTAACTCTTCCATGAGCAAAAGTTGTCAAGTAGAGGAGAAATGTGGTTTCTATTGGCTCTTATGTTGCACAGAGAATCAAGGGGAGGGGAGAGACTTGTCCTATCAGAAATGTATGGATTTCACCTCCCTCCATTTATTGGATGGGAAGCAGGCTATCAATGTGGACTGTTACATACACTAGGAAATAGCATTTAGCACAGTGCCAGCCAAATAGTAGGTGCTTAATAAATGTTGACTTACTAAAAAAGTTTATTGAGATATGGTCAATGTACATGCTTTTTTAATATACTGAACTGATTTTTATCTTTACTTTTTAATCTTTGTTATAAGAGATGGCTCTCCAGATTGGAAAAAAGAGGTGGAGGGAGAACCTCTAGGGAAATGAAGGGAGTGTAAACCAAAAGGTATTAGTATAAATAAGAATAAATTTCTTTATCAAAAGGAATACATAGACTTACTAAATCACAATCCATGTGCCTTCATAGAGAAATATGACAATAATTTATCCATTAATATATTCTATCCAGTAAGTCTAAGAGCTAGAGGTGATTTGTGCTTTCACTGGGGTTGGCCAAGATGACCTTTAATGTTCTTCCAACTCTGACATTCTTTAATTAAAAATTTAACCTAATTATTCTATTCAGACTCCTCTCAATTAATTACACAAACCCCATTAATAATTTAGCTTCTGTTTTGTAATCCTTCTGGTTTTCAGATAGCATTCAGTCCTTAAGACTGCCTCTATGTCTATGACAACCTCCATTAGTCTGTCCGACATACAAAATAAGTGTTGTCTCAAAATGTCATGACTATTGAATATCCCATATCGTCAATAGAGATATTTGAACTAGCATTTATAGCCAGCAGACCAAACCTTAACAGGCTCCATGTTGACTGAGATTGTACTCTATCTGAGTTGATACATTCTCAGTTGAAAACAAATGAGGTATCTCATTCAGAAAACACTGACAAGAGATGTTATAGAGATTAAAGATGTGGAATTTATAGGCTCAGTGCATTTAGTCATGTTAAAGAAATGCAGTAAACATGAGTAGCTGTGAAATGTCAGTTATAAATGGACAGATAAGGCTGATAAATTTTCCAAGGGAGTAAATTCACACCAGAACTATATGACTCTCTAACCATCACCTTTTCCATTGCCACATTTCTTTGCACTTCTGAAAAATAATGTTGCTGTTGTTGTGCAGTTATTTCAGTTGTGTCCAGTTCTTTGTGACCTCATCTGGGGTTTTCTTCACAAAGAAGAAAAGTAGTAGTTTGTCATTTCCTTCTCCAGTTCATTTTATAAAAGAGAAAACAAATTCAAGTGACTTGCCAAGAGCCACCTAGCTAGTAAGTGTCTGAGGACAAATTTGAACTCAGGAAGATGAGTCTTTCTGATTCCAGAACCAGTGCTCAAACCACCACACCACCTAGCTGCCCTCTGAAAAGTAATGTGAAGAATAATAAAATCTGGGTCACTCCAGATGGTACTGAGCGTAGTTTGGCTATTCAGTTCACTCAGCAATGGTGAGCATGATCATAATAAAGCCAACCAAGGTCTTTGGTCTGATCTCAGAAAAAAAAAAAGAAACAAAAAAAACCAAAAAACTGAAAAAAAAAGCCCATCATTTTGTATAAAGAAAAAAAAACCTTCCTGATAGTGAGGGAGGGTTTTCTCAGGTTTTTTTTTTAACTTCACTAGTATTAGAGAGGAAGATAATGCAAAAGAGACATGCAGCTAAGATATATGAATATATAGGATGTCTATTATTGTATGTTCCCAGACTATCCTAATTTCAAAGCCAGTTCTTTTTCCACTACGGCATCATACTTTTCTAAATCCTAGCATTAATTGAATGTTAATGTCTGGTTATTGGGGATGTTTTGATTGGATAAGCCTGTTGTAAATCTGTTTTGCATACTGAAACCCAGACCTCTAAAAAAGATATACAGATCTACAAAAAGAAATCTAGACAGACCTGAACACAGAGCGGAGGTGAGAGACCTAAGAAAAGACTTTGGTCCTGGAGAGGAGAAGCCTGTACAGCAGAACAAACTCTCCAGGTGCCACTGCGATTTCCTTGGTATTTGATTCCTTTTGTACTAGCTAAATGTGGCATTTCTCTTTAACTTGAAAGCTCTGGGGATTTGACACTCATGTTTCTAGTTCTGCTAAACTTCTATTTTGACTTTTCCCTTTTGATCCAGGAGTCCTACGCAGTTACCTTTTGTAAAAATAATAGTTCACTTATGTATTGTAGATACCCTGTGTGAATATGCATGTGTGTGCATGTGCACGTGCACACATACACACACACACACAACACACACTAGTCTAAGATGGAAGCTTTGAGAATGTAATAATCAAATCCCTCAGTCAAGAGATTCCAACAGGGGTAATGGTGGAGTGACAAGATTTTCTGGACCTGTAATTCTTGGCCCAGTCACTCAAGGGAGGGATATTGACCACAGAATTACTGGATTAGAGAACTACATGGTTCTTGAAGAGGAAGGCACCTTAGGACTTCATTGAAATGGTTTCATTCAAAGGTGGTGGTTCAGCAGTAAGGGTCCCTGGACCCAATCTTCTAGAGGAATTGAGGAGAAGGGAGCAAGTATATAACCCTGGAGCTAATGACAAAGTAAGGTACTAAGTTACAATGTAATGGAGTGAAACTGGCCCTCTACTACTCTCAATTTATCCAAACTTTGAAAGTTTAAATGGGAAGGGGGTCCAAGGACCAGTCTAGTTTTGTACAGAGAAGTTCATCACTGGTAGATTGGTTGCTGAGTGGGGAATTCTTTGATCATGGTAATGCATGAAGCAAAAATACAAAACTGTCCCAATACTATATCCCCTTCCTCTTTTGTGGTGATAGCAGAGGACTGGTTGAAAATGGAGCAAGTGGTGTTAGCAATTATACAGTTTCTAGACCATTTACAAACATTAAATTTACTCCTAGTGCTCTAAGTGTGACATATTTGTACTGCATCCAATGAGTTGATTTATTAAAGTAGAATTCAACCATTTGAAATCTCACTAAAAGTTAAACAAAAAACAAGAAAAGTAGCCATGAAATGAATGGGTGATTTGCAGGTTTCCTTCCAAAAGATATGTTTCAAAAGAACATGGGTGACTTGTGACCCTTAACACCTCTCATGAGGGCTAGGCCCACATGAATTAGATCCAATCTTCTGGGCGTGACACCAAGAATATTATTTTACCTCTTTGCCTCTAGAGCTTTACTCTGAGGAAATCTCCTGAAGAGATCTTAGTATACCTCATCCTAAAGTTAGGTCCAATGTGGATAGAGTATGTAACTCCTACATAGGCACTCAATATATAAAATAGGCATTGGGTTGAAGAGTGCCTTTATTGATCCCATCATAGAAAAGATATAAGATCAAGCCCTCAAATTATCAATTATACTCTTCAAAAATGATGAAGGCATGTTGGCATCTAGTGAACAAATCCTTCCTATTGTACCTCTTAACTCATAGCAATAGCTAAATTGGCAAGATCCAAGAACTCAACTGTCCATGGCATTGCTTTTATCCTTCATCTATAAGAAAATCTTCTTTTAAAGATCTTTTTTCCTCCTCCAAGAGGCAATGAACCAATTTTAGAGTCACTCGGGGAACAATTTTCATAATATATTCCAATAAAAGGAAAGTTTCAAAAGAATGGAAATGATCAGAGTTTCCTCAAAAAAGTAACAAAGAAGACATCAATAACTTCTGACTCATGTGTTTTCTTTCTTATCTTTATAAAGCCTTTATAAAAAAAGTACTATCAAAAAAACAAGAAATTATTAAGTATCTATTCAATACCAGTCACTGCGATAGGTGATGAAAATAAACAAGTTAATAAATTTATTTTTAATTTATTTGTATAATAAATTATTGTATAGTATACAAATAAATAATTATAAAATAACTTTATTTAATTTACTATTTAGCATAGTTAAATACATTTATTTAAGAATTTTATAAATAATACTAATTTAATAATAAAAATCATATTAATCTCTACCCTCAAGGAATTTATATTCTATTGGAGGAGAAAACATGCAACAAATAGAGTGCTGGGCTTAGAACCAGGAAGACCTAAGTTCAAACAACACCTCAGACATTTACTAGCTGTGTGACTTCTGTTTGTTTCAGTTTCCTCATCTGTAAAATAGAAGTGATAATAGCACCTATCTTCCAGGATAGTTGTAAGAATTTATGAGACAATCATTGCAAAGCGCTTAGCAAAATGTCTGGTATATAGTAGGCGCTATATAAAAGTTAACTATTGTTATAACATCTATGTGTATACACATTTGAATTTATATAGCATATATGTATATGTATAGCATATTGCACATTGTACTTGTAATATAAATACAAAGCAATCTGGAAGTGGGGGAGGCACGAAGAGCTGGTGGAATTGGGAAAGGTGTTACTTGAGCTAAGTCTTGAAGCAAATGAGGAATTCTAAGGCAGCAATGAGGACTGAGTAAATTTCAGAGACATGGAAAATCATGGAAATGAGAGATAGAGCGTAATGTATGAGAAACAGGAAGAAAACCATTTTGGCTGGACCACAGTCAAGGCAAGTCAACAAGCAATTATTAAGCTCTTACTCTGGAGGGAGAGAAAAAAGAGAGCTAAGATATTAGTCTTAGAGAATAGTAGGATTTATTGAGGGTTTTTTAAGTATGGGAAGACTTTGCCATGTTTTAGGCTGCAGTATGAACCAACAGAGATTGATGTTTAGAAGGAGAGAGGGCATCATTTGGAAAGTGATCATCTGGATAAGAAAAGAAAGAAGGGATCACTGGGACATGCAGAGTGGTGAGCCATGGTGAGTAGAAAGGCCACCTCTTCACTGAGAACTAATGAGAAGATGAGAAAAGAACAGGCAGGCTATGATGAATAATTTTGTGCATCAGTTGTTTGGTCTAGAGAAGAAAATACTTAGATGGAACATGATGACTATCTTCAAGTATTTTGAGGGATTATATTTATTTTTTCTCAGTACCTGAGAGGGGAATATATGACTCAGGCTGGCACCTAATTAATTCACTTTTGATACTGATCTTTGAATAGTTTATGAAGGAGGGTTTACTTAACCCTAACAGAGGATATTCAAGGATACAATCACATTTAGCTTGGTTAGAGCCTGGCCCCTTTTGTTTCCATGATAACAAGTTTGGTCTAGGGCAGGGGGTTGTAACTGAAGTGAAAAAGAATTCAAAATTCTCTCTGATTTGTTGATTACAAAATAAAATGGCCCAATGATCATCTTTAAATAATAATAGATAAAATAATAATATATAATAATAATAAATAATAAACATCCTTAAAACCTTCTTCCTAATCAAACATAAATATCATGCATAATTCCTTTTATATTTGGGTCCTCTAACTATTAATGTCAAATTCTGTCTACAAATGACATTCTGCTGATTGCAATGAGCACTGACCACTGTGTGGGCTCCTTTGTGAGACCCACAACCCCTCAAAGGCAACAAAGAGTGCCTTTGTCCAGGTTTCGAAGTCAAGTCGTTTGGACATCACAATCACAGCATCTTTAAATATATATAACTTTGACAGATACAACAGATGGTCAGTCATTTAGGCTAAGTATTCAATAAAAAGAATGAATCAGGTTCAAGTCTAGTTGAAATTATGCCATGCTTCCAATGATCCCAAGCTGCTCCCTACCAATAAAACCCCATCCTTTTAGGACAAATCTTTTTTCCCAGAAATGCTATGCAGTAGAGGATCACTGAACATCACACTTTCAAAAGAATAGAAACTGCTGCTAATCCAAAGTTCAAAGGAAAGTTGATGACACCACCCCCTTGGAGGCACAGGAACTATCCAGGAGGGTAGTGGTAGCCTTGGGTGCAATGGGGGAGATGATGAATAAAAATAAGGAGGCGGTGGAAGCAGAACAAAAGAAAAGAAGAAAATTTTGAAAAATCATTTGTACATGTTCCATCTGTTTTGCAACAAGGTTAAAGTAGGACTGATTATATTATTTTCCAAATAAATACACAAAATGCAAGTTATAACTGATCAGTGGTCAACTCCCCAACAGGTCTTAACAAGCAAGTGTTGGCAAGTGAGCATGTCACACATTGTCTAAAAGTCCAGCATGCACTGGCAGGATTATGTGCATGTAATGACGTTTACAATATGATGCTATCCACCACATAGTATACAGTTACATGACACAATATTGCATATAAAAATTTCAGGGCAAAAAAGAAAAAATAAATTTACAATGAATTATGAGATTTTAAGATGTGTCATTTTTAGTTACATTCTTTGAAATGATGCAAATTTCAAAAAAGGAAAGTAGACTTCCAGGGAGCACTTTCTTTTTAAAAAGGGGACAATAGGTCAAATAAGTTTGGGAACCTTTGATTTAAGCTATTTTCAAAATTTGCCACAGAAGAATATTAACAATGACTTGCATAGCATATGCAAGGTCCCATTCTCTCAAGGCCAGGCCTGCATCATCATCTCCTTTCCGGGTTCTAAGGTATACAGAGGTATCGTAGTGATTATTTCACTACTGCTTTCGGTACAATTAGACATTGGCTACATCCTCCCATTTTAGGAAGAGGGGTGGCAATCACCTCAGGCTAATTTAATCGCTTAACAGTGGCTAGTTTTTACAAAAGGATATTTACAGAGGTAACCATGGTCTAGTGGAAAGAGAAACAGCTTCAAAAACAGAAAGATGTGGGTTCAAGTCATACATATTTGACACACACTTGCTATGTGACCCTGAATCAGTAATTTAATTGCATAGTACTTTCAGATAGTCTAAGACTATAAGCCACAGAGAAGGTGCTGAACTGTATAGGTAAGATAAATTTCTTTATCAGAGAATCATCCTTATATTGAAGAAATAACAGGTTTTAAAATAAAGTCTATTTACTTTGTTTTTTACTTTAATTTTTTAATTTATTGAATGAAACAAGCGTTTCCATAGCATGGCATAGTATAAAATGATGATTGCATATGAAACAAAAAAATCTATTATGGAAAATTTGCTATTCCTTCTAAATATATGATAAAGTTATCGAGTAAATCTCTTTTTTTCCTTCCTTACTCCATATCCTAAAGACAATCACCATTAGCCACAATTCTATGCACCCTTCTATTTATCAGTTTTTTCTCTGGATGCAGACAGCATCTTTCTTCATATGTACTTTATAGTTAATTTGGGCATTTATATTGGTCAAAATGATTTATTCACTCAAAGTCACTTTTTTATTTTAAATTTATTTGTATATTTTTAGTTTTCAACATTCATTTCCACAAGATTTTGACTTGCAAAGTTTTTCCCCATCTCTCCCCTCCTCCCACCCCCAGACATCATGCATTCTGATTACCTCTTCCCGCAATCTGTCCTTTCTATCACACCCCTCCATTCCCTTATCTCTATCTTCTCTCTTTTCTTGTAGGGCAAGATAGATTTCTATACCACATTACCTTGTATTTCTTATTTCCCAGTTGCAATAAAAAACAATTCTCAACATTTGTTCCTAAAACTTTGAGTTCCAACTTCTCTCTCTTCCTCTCTCCCCATCTATTCCCACCAAGAAGGCAAGCAATTCAATATAGGCTATGTATGTATGGTTATGCAAAAGGCTTCCATAACAGTCATGTTGTGAAAGATTAACTATATTTCCCTATATCCTATCCTGTCCCCCCCATTTATTCTATTCTCTCTTTTGACTTTGTCCCTCCCCAAAAATGTTTACTTTTAATTATTCCCTCCTCCCATATGCCCTCCCTTCTATCATCTCCTCCACATCCCGCTAATCCCGTTCTCCCCTACTTTCCTGTAGTGTGACATAAATTTTCATACTAAATTGAGTGTGCATGTTATTCTCTCCTTGAGCCAAATGTGATGTGAGTAAGCTTCACTTTTTCCTTCTTACCTTCTCCCTTTTCCCCTCCATTGGAAAAACTTTTTCTTGTCTCTTTTATGTGAGAGATGATTTGCCCCATTACATTTCTCTCTTTCTCCTTCCAATATGTTCCTCTCACCTGTTAAATTTATTTTTTTAAATATCTTCCCTTCCTATTCAACTCACCCTGTGCCCTCTGTCTATATGTATATAATCCCTCCAACTACTCTAATACTGAGAAAAGTCTCGAGTTACAAATATTATCTTTCCATGTAGGAATGAGTTCTTTATGATTTCTCTTTCCTGTTTACTTTTCCATGCTTCTCTTGATTCTTGTGTTTGAAAGTCAAATATTCTATTCATTTCTGATCTTTTCATCAAGAATTCTTGAAAGTCCTCTATGTCATTGAATGACCATGATTTTCTCCCTAAGTATTATACTCAGTTTTGCTGGGTAAGTGATTTTTGATTTTAATCCCACCTCCCTTGACTTCTGGAATATCATATTCCAAGCCCTTTTATCCCTTAGTGTAGAAGCTTCTAGATCTTGTGCTATCCTGATTGTATTTCCACAATACTCAAATTGTTTCTTTCTAGCTGCTTGCAATATTACTCCTTTACCTGGAAATTGTGAAGTTTGGTTATAATATTTCTAGGAGTTTCTCTTTCTCATGTCTTTCAGGAGTTGATTGGTGGATTCTTTCAATATTTATTTTGCCTTCTGGTTCCAGAATATCAGGGCAGTTTTCCTTGAGAATTTCATGAAAGATGATGTCTAGGCTCCTTTTTTTGATCATGGCTTTCAGGTATTCCCATAATTTTTAAATTGTCTCTCCAAGATCTATTTTCCAGGTCAGTTGTTTTTCCAATGAGATATTTCACATTATCTTCCATTTTTTCATTCTTTTGGTTTTGTTTCGTAATTTCTTGGTTTCTCATAAAGTCATTAGCTTCCATCTTCTCCATTCTAATTTTTAAAGAATTATTTTCGTCAGTGAGCTTTTGAACCTCCTCTTCTATTTGGCTAATTCTGCTTTTTAAAGCACTCTTCTCCTCATTGGCTTTTTGGGCCTCTTTTGCCAATTGAGTTAGCCTATTTTTAAAGGTGTTATTTTCTTCAGCAAGCTGTTGACTCACTTTTCATGATTTTCTTGCATCGTTCTCATTTCTCTTCCCAATTTTTCCTCCACTTCTCTCACTTGATTTTCAAAATCCTTTCTGAGCTCTTCCATGGCCTGAGACCTTAGAATATTTATTTTGGAGGCCTCTGATGGTAAGCATTGTTATTCCTCATCCAAAAGGATGGAAGGAAATACCTGTTCACCAAGAAAGTATCCTTCTATAGTCTTATTCTTTTCCCCATTTGGGGGCATTTTCCCAGTCATTTATTTGACTTTTGAGTCCATTGTCAAGAGGTGGACCTGTACATTCTCAGTTCCTCCAAAGTGGCATAATCAAGGGAGAAGAGTTTACTCCTCTCCTGGCCTGTGCACTGGTCTGGGAGCAACCAAAAACTTTTCTGCCCAGAAACTGGGAGTAGTAGAATTCCTTCTCCATAACTGCCTCAAGCTCTGTCAAGCCCCAGGACCATGCTCAGGGATGCTGCCACCACCCCTGCTGCTGCTGTTGCTGCTGCCTCCACTACTGCTGCCACTACCTGGGGTTAGGGCTAAGGGAGGATCCTGCTCCCTTCTCGCCCAGTTGAGCGAGAACTAACCTCTCACTAACCTATGAAGTTGTTCTTGGTATTTGTGAGTTGAGGGAGCTGAGAACTGCTGCTGCTGCTAGGGATTCTGCCCCCAATGTCTGTTCCTGTCCTGTTCCTCCAAGTGCCAGAGGCCACATCTGGGGTGTGCTCCACTCCATGCTCCGTGTGATAGACCTTTCCTGTCAGCCTTCCAGGTTATCTTGGGCTGGAAATCTCTTTCACTGTGTTGTTCTGGGGCTTCTGCTTCTCTGGAATTTTTTGAGAGTCATTTTTACAGGTATTTTATGAGTGTGGGGGAAGAGCTAGAGTAGGTCCTCTTTCTTCTCTGCCATCTTGACTCCACCCCAGCAAAGTCATTCTTAAAACAGCTGTTACTATACATATTATGTTCTCTTGATTCTGCTCATTTCACACTTCATTATTTCATAAGCCTTTCCATGTTTTTCTGAGATCACCATCTCTTATAGCACACAGTGTTCCATCATAATCATATACCACAACAGCCATTCCCCAATCAATGGGCCTCTCTGAAATTTCCAGTTCTTTGCCAACATAAATACTGCTGTTATAAACATTTTAGAACATATAGGTCTTTTTCCTTTTTCCCCTAATCATCTTTGGAAATAGACCTAGTAGCAGTATTGCTGGATTGCCCAGAACAAACATACAAACCTTTCTGCCAATAGTTCAGGGGTAACCCCTCCCGTACACCACCTAAATCTAGGGAACAGGAGCAGAATAGCCTCAATGACTGTCTCATGCCCAGAGGAAACATGAGCACCAAATGACCTGAGTCTCAACTACTACTGGGATGATGCCCCAAAAGTCACTCCCAAAGATTGTTCCTTGCTATTTGGGATATCTATGTTGCACCACTTGCCTTACTAACCTGAGTTCTAACTCCTTATTCTTGTGATTTGTTCTCCCAACATTTTGAAACTCTCAAAGTCAGTATGGTCTCTCACCACAAACAATGTGCTAATTAGTCTCCAAAATTCTCCCACAAGTGAATGAGGCAGAGACTGTAACTAAAACCTATGGGGCTTTTTTAATGACCTTTCAACCAATGAGCCTCCTTTTCAATACATGTTTCATTGACTAGGACCAGTTCCAGAATGCCTACACATGCTCCAAAATCTTTGTTCCAAGGAAAGTTCCTTACTTCATTTATTTACTTACTTCAATTTCATCATAATTCTAACATTAGTAGTTTCCTAATGTCTTCCACAGGGAGAGACATGATATTCTCCCTAGTATCTTTCACATGGATACACCAGACCTCCAATTCTTCATTGAAATGGCAAAATAGAATAGGAAATACCATTGACAATGTGGATAACATGAAAAAGAATTGAGTTGGTGGTGTAATAGAAGGAAAGGATAACAGATGGACAGCCCAAGTGTAGCACTGGTATTCAGGAAGTATTAAATAACCCAGAGGAAGGCCTCTAATGTAGTGGGTTAATCTTCTATGAAGGATTTATGGAAGGTGATAAACAAGAATCTCAGATTATGAAGAGGCATGATCACTTGCGATTCTCATCAGGGGAGTGAGTATCTACATTGATGAGATCATGGATCCATTAAATATCATAGTAAATTCAGTGCACTTTATAATATACCAAAATGTAAGAGGATAGTAAAAATGAATTTTTTCAAACTTATAAAATGGATATCAAAAGTAACAACTATTGATTTTTATGAAAATTGAAGAAATAAAAAGAAAACAAAAAATAGCTGTTCATATTGGATATAGATGACCCACAAGAATATGTGTACTTCATAACATAGAGCCAGCACAAGTGTTTTTTCAAGCCAACATGAACACGCTTGGAAAGGGTGGAGTTCTATCTCCCTATTGCTGTGCCAGTCCTTTTCTCCTTATAATGAGGATATTAGAGGGCAGGAGAGGGGAAGGGGACTGAAAGGATATAAATTTAACCAATTTCAATAAACAATTTGGGCTAAGACCAAATCAAGTACTTAATATGTGTGTGTGTGTGTGTGTGTGTGTGTGTGTGTGTGTGTGTGTGTATGTATATATATATTCCTTACCTCAAAGAATTTGCATTCTAGTAGGTTGGGGAGATAGGACAAACATTGTGCACATACTCCTCAGGATTACATCCATGCATATTTACAGTCTTTCTATAGCTATTTCACTGACACACTCTATTTCTGATTCCCAACTCTATCCCCTCAAAATTATCTTTTCCCATGCAGAGACCACTGGGCTCAATAATTTGCCATCCAATTCTACAGTAATCATTGCTCTCCAAAACAATTGTTGGTATGTAAATGGGCACTGAGACCTAGAGCCTTACATGTTTATACTTTTACTTCAGGAAGTTTCCCTCTGTTTAGAATTGAACCAGGGATCAGATGCTCATTGTGATCCAATTATTCACCAAAGGTAACATAATCCCTAAGACACTCCTTATAATTTCTCTCCAATGTATAAGTTCATTCCTTCTATTATAGTCTCATACACAAACTTCCAGTCTTAAATTCCTGATAGACAGGGACCTTTCATTTTTGTCCTATTCACCTTGTTTCCAGATCCGATATGGTAGTTAAAAAGCTCCTGCCATCTTGTGCTGCATTAGGAGACACAAAGATTCCAGAAATGAAGTAGTAGTTCCCCTGCCTTGCTCTGATCACATCTATAATAATGTCCTCCTTTTGGGGCACCATATTTTAGGAAGATCATTTAGATACTGAAGAGGAAGGGTTCTTAATTTGAGGTCAAGGCATCCATGCAAAGATTTGAGGAATCTCAAGCACTTGGACAGGAGAAATTGACATCTTTCTTTTTGCTAACCTATTACTGAAATTTAGCATCACCTTCCATTATTGATTATTCTAAGGGTAGTCTGTGAGATTGACTGTGAAGGTCTATGATATAGGAAAAAAATAAGAACTCCTGCTGTAGAGCCTCCAAGGGAAACCAGTCAGGATGCTGAAAGGCCTCAAGACCACACCACACCAGCAATAGTGAAGGAATTGGGAAGTGTAAAGAGAAGACTCAGATGAATACATGAAAATGGTCTTCAAGTTATCAGATGGAGGGTTATCAGGTGAAAGACTGATTAGCTTATTCTGCTTGGCTTCAGATGACAGAATCAAGGATAGTGGGTTGAAATGGTAAAGGGGCAAATTTAAACCAGAAGGAAAAACTTTCTAACACACAGTGGCCTCAATTCCACCCTATAGAGTCAGCTCCTTTGCACATAAACTCTCATTATCCTCCATGCCTTCTCTCACTTGAGTGGGTGGGGTTCCTTCCTTGGTTAATTCCTGACTAAATAAGTCACTCAAAGTCTCATACCCTTTCCAATCTATGAATAGACCATCATCTGTAAAGCTCAAGATCTAAAGTGGACTCTACTCCACCCCTATAAATGGAATAGGAATAATTCTAAAAAACATCTACTGTATACAAAGCAATCTGCTAGCTTCTACAAAGATACAAAGGCAGAGATGACTCAATCACTCAGTTTTTATGTAGCTGGGTAAATAGGATATGTAAACAAACACTGCAAATCAGAAAGAGAAAAACTTCAAGTAGTTAGGTGGCCAAGTAGATAAAGCATTGAATCCAGAGTCAGGAAAATCTGAGTTCAAATACACTCAAGTCATTTAATGTCTGTCTGCCTCAGTTTCTTCATCGGTAAAATGAGAATGGTAATAGTACTGTTATTGTGAGGATCAAATTTGATATTTGTAAAGTCCTTTGAAAATCTTAAAGTGCTATATAAATGTTGCATGCTACTTTTTGTCCTTCATCCTCAAAGAGGACCATGACATCAGGAAGGTGATGTCATGACATACAAGTGAATTGAATTTAAGTGAGGGAAGGCTGCACAGTCACCAGTCTCACTTTCTCCTCTGGAGTCATCTGGGTCCAGTGGTCAGATATAGATCAATACAACTGGAGATGGGGGACCTTGGCCTTTTAAAGGCCATTTTTACCAAGGTCTTTTATTAAATGTTACTATTATTATAGGAAAAGTACAGACAACAAGTGCTATAGGGATTCCATTAAGAGAGAAATATTGTCCAGCTGGAGTCCTCAGGAAACTTTATGAAAGACACAGTATTAGATCTGACCTTGAAGGACAAATAAGATATCACTAGGCAGATCTGTGAGGAAAGGGAGAAGCATTAGGGGCAGAAAAAGCAAAGTGCAAATAGGCATGAGGGCCCTCAGGTACAATTACAGGACAGTGGGATCGAGGATGCTGGAATAGGGAAAAGGAAGCCCAAGGACAGGCAATATCTAAGGGAAAGAAGAGAAAGGACAGAAGAGGAACCAAGGGAGCCAAATGGCCTAAGATAAGAACCCTGTGTTTCCAGCATTGCGGGGACATTTCTAATACAAGGCAGAAACTCTACATTTTCTTGGCTAAAAGAATTCAAGATATTCATTCGATAAACAATAAAATGTGAATATTTAAATATATAATGCCCTAGACTAGCAAAAGCTCCATCTTTTGGAGTGCACCTCCTCTCTGCTATATTAATCTAAATTGGCTGATTTAAGGATCTGTTAGATGGATGACTGTGTGAAAAGCAAACAAGAGCTACATGAAATGTTTTATTCATTTGTGGTTTTCACAGAAATTCAAATTGGCTAGAATGAGAGGGGGAAACAGGGGAAGTGCTAACAAAGGCAAATATTAGTATATCCCATGTGAATTTCATACATCAATTTCACAGTAACATTTCCTGTTGGAAGAGAAGAGGGGAGTGTTCTGAGTAACACCACATCATCCAGAACATGAATGTAACATGACCTAGAAACCTCTTCAGGCAATGACGTCAAAAAATCCAAGGGAGAGAGGACCGAACTAATTAGAAAAGGCTTTGCAAATGATGTGACAGCAAAGGGAAAAAGAAGTCTCAGGCATGAAAGAAAAAAGAGAGTGCTTCTCACTGATTTCTTTTATCATTTTGCAGAGAAGGCACGGTTTTTATACCTTTTCTGCACTGAAGATGCCCTTCCCCATCAAGTACCTGATGCTAAAGGTGATTGATGATCCAGTAGACTGAATGTTTGGCACTGAATTCAATGGTTGTTGTTCACTAGTAGTGTGTGTGCCTTTTCTATTGCTCTAGACATAGACATTTCTATTGCACTAGACTATACAACAATGATTTGGGAAAGGCATCATTCTCAGCACAGATCTAGAACAAAAGTTCTTAACCCAGAGTCCAAGAACTTTTTAAAAATATATATTTTTTGATAAATCTTTTTAATATATAATTGATTTCCTTTGTAGTCTTGTATATTTTACTTTATGCACTTAAAAATAGAATCCTGAAAAGGGATCTATAATCTTCACCAAATTACCAGAGGGTCCATAACACAAAAAATGTCAAAAAACGACATCTCTAAAATCGCTAGCCAATATATGCACAATCCTTTAAGATTATATAAAGGAAGCTAAGTGCTCTGTGCCTGGAGTCAGGAAGGATTGAGTTTAAATATGATCTCAGGCACTTACTGGCTGTGTAATCCTGGGAAATTCACTTAATCTCTCTGTCTCAGTTTCCTCCACTGAAAAATGAGGTTAATAATAGCACCTACCTCCCATTTGTTTGAGGGTCAAATAAAATGATATTTGTAAGGCATCTAACACAGAGTAAGCACTTAAAAATGCTTGTTTTCTTCCCTACCCCTCTTTAGAAAATACTTTCATATATATTATCTCATTCAATTCTCTCATAAAACTCACTTTGGTCAGTAGCACAGGTATAAATTTAGAGGCAGAGAGGTGTATTCAGCAAGGTCCTTGACCAAATGTTGGGAAGCATCTAAGTTTAAAGGCTTCTTCCAATACTTTTAACTATATGACCATGTTCAGTCTTTTCTGAGTCTCAGTTTCTCCATTTATAAAATAAATATAATGATAAGCCCTAAATCAGATGTTTTCGGGGAATCAAATGAGCAGATGTATGTATAGCTTCCTACAAAGTATAAAGCTGTCTGTGAATGTCACCTAATTATATTCATTTTACAGATGAGGGTATTGAAACTTTGGAGCTTGCGAGAACATCACACAGAAAGAATGTGAGAGAGCTGGTGTTAGAATGCAGATCTTCTGACTCCAAGTCAAGCTGACTCTCCCCCAAAACACATTACCATTCATACATCAAAGATCTACCTGTGCATGACACTGTCCTGTATGGTGCACAATAAAGCAATTCATACAGCAGTAAGCATTTATGAATTATCTACTGTCTGCTAGGTACTGTGCTAAGGACTAGGGATACAAAAAAAGGCAAAAGATTGTCCATGCCCTCAGGAACTCAGCTCTAATAGGGGGAAACAAGCAAATAAATATATACAAACTATATACCCCAAGAAATGAAATAATTAAAAGAGGAAAGACACTAGAATTAGAGAAGGAAAAGCTTCTTGTAGAAGATAGGATTTAGTTGGGACTTAAAAGAAGCCAGGGAAGTCAGTAGGTGGAACTGAAGAAGAAGAGCATTCCAGTTATATGAGATAGTAGGAGAAAATGCCAAGAGATGGAGTATCTTATTTGTGAAAAAGTTAGGAGGTTATTGTCAGTGGCAGGGAGTGAGGTATAAGAAGACTGAAAAGGTAGGAGGGGGTTAGGTTATTAAAGAATTTGAATACCAAACAGTACATATATATGATCCTGGACACAGCTGGGGGCCACTGGAGTATATTGGGTGGAACCTACACTTTATGGGAATCATTTGGGTGATTATGGATTGCAGTAGGAGCAGACTTAAAGTGGATAGATGCTCTATAAGGCTATTGCAATAGTCGAAGCATGAGGTGATGAGAGCCTGCCCTATAGTGGTAGCAGGGTCAGAGAGAGAAAGGGGAGCATATGAGAGATGTAGCAAAGGTGAAATCAATAGGCTTAGATATGGAGGTGATAGATGAACTGGGAGGATGGTGTTGCCCTCTACAGTAATAGAGGAGAAGCAGGGGAAGGGTTTGGGAGGGTTTGGGACATATTCAGCTTAAGATACCTACTGGAAATCCAGTTTGAGATGTCTGAGAGGCAGCTGAAAGAACAGAGGTCAGCAGAGAGATTGGGGGAGAAAAGATAGATTGAAGAATCATCCACATAGAGATCCACATTAAATGCTTGAGAGTTGATGAGATCAACATATGAAGTAGTGCAGAGGGAGAAGAGAAGAGTTCCTGAGACAGAATTTTGAGGGACTCATATCTTTAGAGGGCATGATCTGGAGGAGGATCCAGCCTAGGAAACCAAGAAGGAATGATCAGATAGTTAGAAAGAGAACCAAGAGAGAATGGCATCCTGAAAACCTAGAAAGAAGAGCTTACCAAGGAGGAGAGAGTGATCAACAATGTCGAAGGTTATACAGAAGTCAAGACGAACGAGGATTCGGGAAAGACTGCTGTATTTGGCAATGACAGTTTCAATGGAATGTAAGGGTAGAAGCTAGATTGTAAGAGGTTAAGAAGAGAGTGAGAAGAGAAAATGGCAACGCCTGTTATAGATGGGCTTTTCAAGGAGTTTAGCTACAAAGGGCAGAAAAGAAATAAAAGGATAGTTAGTGGAGATAGAAGGATCAGGTGAGGGTTTTTTTTTTTCAGGATAAGGAGACATGGGCATGTTTGCAGTCAGCAGTGAATGAAATGGAGTGATTAAAATTAATCAATAGAGTGGGGATGACAGAGGGGGCAATCCGTTGGAGGAGACATGATGGAATGGGGTCACTTGAACAAGTTCAGAGGTTAATCCTGGTTTGTATTTTAAGGCTACTTCATCATGTGAGCTGGAAGTGAAGGAGGAAACAGTGGTAGAAGACAACTGAATGATAGGAGATGAGGAAGAGGGGAGAAGAGGGAGCTCATGGCTAATGGGCTCAAATTTTTCTATACAATATCAGGCAAGGATCTTCACTGATAGAGTTGGTGAAGGGGAAACCATGGGAGATTTGAGAAGGGATGAAAAGCTTCAGAAGCATTTCTGTGGAGAGTGGGATAGGGAATTGATAAGAAAAGTATAGTAGGACTGCCTAGCAGCAGTGAGGGTCCAGTTGAAGCTGTGAAGTCTGTAGAGGAACTGATCAGATTTTCTCTTTGTTCAACAACCTATGTGTAGGAGTGAAGGTGGTGAATGACGGGAATGGCCCAAGGTAGAAGTTATACAAAGAAATCTAAATACAGTTGCTGATGAATACAGGCTTATAATCTAACATGCTAGTGCCAGATTAGTCATTTGAACAATTAGAAAAAATAAATAAAATTCAGAATTACTGGGCTTTCCTTGAGGGACATGGTATTTTGTTTAAATTTTACGTTGAAAGAAAACGAACCAAAAATTGTGTATTAACAATTTGCTTAGATAAAATCTCAGTGACCTGAATTTTCTACCTAATCCATTTAATAAATCCCTGACTAATAGAAAAGGAAAAAAGAAAGGAAGAACAGGAATCATGCAAAGCAAAGTATTAAAGTGAAATAAAGATGTAAAAACACATTAAACTTTAGTTAATGATTGCACTCTGTGGAAAAATATCCATCTTAACGTTATGAGAATAATTAGTAACACTCATAAAATGACCATAAAGGCTACTGAAAGAATAGGTTAGGAAAAAGAAAATGCTAAAATAATGATGTTAGTTTGTTTAAATACCACAACCTACCTGCCTTTAGGAAAAGATGACCTCTCCATCACCATTAATGAAAAAAATGAGCAGCTAAAAAAAAAATACATCGGCTTCCCAGTGGATCAGTGACTAACAAATGCCACTCTAATGACTCAAAGGCTGGAAGGAACATCAAATGAGAGAATTTATTTGGGCCTATTGCCAATGAATGTAGAAAAATTCTGCAAATCTTGTGACACTGGGATCTTTGATTTAAAAAAAAACTACAAGGAAGAAACAGGTCTCAAAAATCAGTCTTCTCATGTCATCCCCCTCAATCACTCCCCCAGAGAGATTTAAATGTCATTCTATGTGAACTGAAGGGAACCAAATGAAATAAGAAACTATTTCACATTTTAACTTAAATATACAGTATAATAGCCAAACTCTGAAGTCTGCAAAGGATATTTAATTTGATTTCCAAAATTTTCCAGCAATAGTTTAGCCCCTGGTAAAGAGACTTTTCCAAAGTGACTATTTAACTGACTTTTTTTTTTTTACAAAAAATTGGTCTTTCAAGAAATTGCACCATTTCCCACTTTAACCCGCTCAGTTCCTAAGATTGTCACGTATTATGATCTGTCTTCCCTTGGGACTTATTAGCAAGCACAGGGGGATACCTTGCCTAGCAGATTTGTTTCTTTTTTCTCATGAAAGTAGAAATTAGAGAGTGCCAACCCAATTCATCATAGTGCTCTTAAATATTCCCAAAAATTCAGCTACAAGGTGGATACAATGCTTGGAAATATTTGCCAGACACATACATATTAAGAGTCTGGAATGAAGCAGGAGAAAGACAGTGACTTTACTCTCTGGACTTAATTTGTTTCCTATCTTTGCCCTTCCCATTCATAGGCATAAGAGAACAAAAAAAAACAGTTTTGAATTGGAGAAACTAGGGGAGTTCAAACTCTGAAATTCCTTGGCAGTTTCTTTGACATGGTAACTTTGAAAGGATGCTAAGATGTGGTTTAACCATCAGAAAATAAGCAGAGAACTACAAGAGCTTCTTGAGCTTAACTCAGATGGATAGACCTTAGTGACTAAGAAATACAGGTGAAAAATATCTAAAGGTACTTAATTATCTGAGAATGGGAAATGAAATCTCCTTCTAGAGAGGAAAATTCATTTTAGCCAAGGTTCTGGGAAACATACAAACTTTTCCTTATGGGAAACATCCAAGAAGGATTTTTCCTTAGTCTTATGACTGTGTTGGAACTTTCTAAAAGAACTGTTAAGTGGGTAGGGGTAGCTTACAGATTTTAAGCTACAAGAGTAATTAAAGAAATACCACCTCAGTTTAGGACACTAGCTGAAACCAGAATCTGGGAAGAGAGAAAAGCTCCACAACTTTAAACACAGTTACTTTGTGCTTGGTCGTGACCTCAGGACCACTAAGGATCAACGCCCAGAAAAAGCTAAAGATTTAGCAGAAGATGAAGCAGCATGATAACATTAGTGTCCACTCTTCCCATTGATGGAAAAAAAGAAAACTGTGTTCTAGCTTTATAACAGATGTGTAATTGTTACTTTTCTTGGTATTTTGTTTCATTAAATGTCTTATTTGTGTCTTCTAGATGAATAGTAAAGGTAAATACATCAGTGGGGGCTTGTCACCAATGACTGATTAAAGGACATGATAAACCACATCCTTCAAGACTCTAAAGCCAGCTCTCTATCCATTAAGCCACTACCTTTTATGGTAAATATCTGATATAAACATTTATAAACCTAACTAGAGAAATAATAAATTTTAAAAATAGAGTGTTCAGCAATCAGCATGACTCCCAATGAAATTCATCAAACCTGAGAAATCACTTAAACCTCCTTGTGCCTCAATTCTATATCTGTAAAAAGAAGCAGTTAAAATGACCTTGTGACCTCTTGCCTATGGGATCTTAGGAAAGAAAGGCAGGAGTCTGAGAACCTGTGCCCTGGGCATTCTTAGGGCCAAGTTGCTAGTGGGAAGGATGAAAATAGGCAAGGAAAGCCATTGCAAATCTTTTGCTTAGGTTGTAAAATTGTAACTTTTACTTCTTCCAAAACACTGGAGTGGTGGCCAAATTCCAGAGTTCCCAGGTCAAGGAGAAAATATTGCAAGCAGCTAGAAAGAAACAATTCCAGTATTGTGGAAATACAATCAGCATAACACAAGACCTAACAGCTTCTACATTAAGGGATCAAAGGGCATGAACTAGGATATTCCAGAAGTCGAAGAATCTAGGACTAAAACCAAGAATCACCTACCCAGCAGAACTGAGTATAATACTTCAGGGGGAAAACTGGTCTTTCAATGAAATAGAGGACTTTCAAGCATTCTTGATGAAAAGACCAGAGCTGAAAAGAAAATTTGATTTTCAAACATAAGAATGAAGAGAAGCATGAAAAAGTAAACAGCAAAGAGAAGTCATAAGGGACTTACCAAAGTTGAACTGTTTACATTCCTACATGGAAAGACAATATTTAGTGGGAGAAGAGAGGGAG
>CM053774.1:103940945-103955948 GCA_028658325.1 Potorous gilbertii | reverse complement strand
CCCCCCCCCCCCCCCCCCCCCCCCCCCCCCCCCCCCCCACAAATGGGGAGAAAATTTTGCAACCCAAAATCTTGTGAAAATGAATGTAAAAAGTTAAATAAATTTATTTAAAATTTAAAAAAAAAAAAAAAGAAATCGAGTCACTCTGGTAATAATGTTTGACTCTTCTCCCACTATACTAACTGAAAAAAATTCCTTTGATGCTTCAGACCATGGAGACCCAAATGAGAAGTGCTGTAGGAATGGCAAAGAGGCAAGACAGGTAAGGGAAAAGTTCTGTTATGGGAGCATACATGTCAGTCAATAATATATCCATCATGCTATGATACTATGCACAAGAGAAAGTTAATGAAAAATAGCACACATGGTCCCTGACACTAAGGGGTTCTAATTTGATATTTTTAAAGATTTAGCATTTTATTTTTTCCTCAATTACCTGTAAAAACAATTTTTAACATTTGTTTTTAAAATTTTGAGTCCCCAATTCTGTCCTTCCCCTTCCCTCCTCATTGAGAATGCAAACAATTTGATATAGGTTATACATGTGCTGTCATACAAAGCATATTTCCATGGTCGTCATATTGTGAAAGAAAATACAGACAAAAAGATAAGAAAAGTCAAGAAAGTAAAGAACAAAGATGCCTCCATCTTCATTCAGACTCTCCATCAGCTCTTTCTCTGGAGGAAGGTAAGATTTTCATCATAAGACCTTCAGAATTGTCTTGGACCATTATATTACTGAGAGTAGCTAAGTTATTCACCGTTGATCATTGTACAATACGGCTGCTACTGTGTACAATATTCTGGTTCTTAAGGGCTTATAATTTAAAGATAAACACACATACATACACACACATGGAGGGACCTAATAACATATATGTGTATGTGCATATATAATACGCTATACTATAGTATAATACATGTAAATATAAAATGTATACATATATTTAATGAGTACAAATCAATCTCATTTATTCAGGACTAAGTGCAATAGTAAAAAAGTGAATTAGAATAACCAAAGCAAATAGATTCAACCATAGGAAATGGAATGGGAAGTTATTTTCCATGGTATAATTAGAGGGAAAGTCTATGTGACCAACACCATTCTTCTCTATAGCCTTTAATGAATGATTCATTAGATGACCTACAAAACTGAAAGGAATACAAAGTTAACAGTCTAGGAGAGTGGGAAATATATGTGCATAAAACAATCTAACAATAATCACTCATGTGAGGTAGGTTCAAGACCTGAAAAGACTTCACCAGTGAAGTGATTTCAGTCAATTGTTCAAAAGTAATTAAGTGCCTATTATGTTTCAGGTAGTGTGTAAGCACTGGCAATACCAAAAAGAAAGGCATATAAAAATTCAGGAAAAGGGATAGTCAGCAATATTCTTCCCCAAGGCTTAATTTTCCATTTGCTTAGTTGTATTTATGTAGCAGATACAAAGAGGGTTAAATACCCTCAAAATATAGCTAGGAAAAAATCAGAAGCACACAGTTATGAAGAATTTTCATAATGTAGCTCTCCTAAAAAGAATTTTGAGAGTACAGGATTGCCCATTGGGAATTTTAAAAAGTAACAGGATAAACATTCTAACTCTAAGCTAGAGAGAGGTTTCTGGTAGAGACATGGGCCTTGGTGATCAGGAAATGTGGTTCCAAAAATTGGAAATAAGCCTGAAGGTTCTAGATACCTGGACTTTCATTTCCAAAGGGCTTCAGTGGTGTCTCGGGCACCCTCTAGAGAGGAAATGTCCATGCCAGTCAGTCAAGGCTCTGAGAAACAGACAAGAATGAAAGGAGAAGATTCTATGGGGGTACGTTTTTCCTCTAGGTCAATGAATGGGTGTGTTAACATTTCTCTTTTTATAAAAAGGTTTCAGCAAGAAAAAATGCAGAGGCTTGAAACTTAAAAAACAAGAGCAGAGCCCTGTAACCTTCTGAAAAAATAGGAGTCCAGCTAAGAATTCCATGTGAATCCAAAAGCTAATAGGTAAAAAGAAGTTCCCCAATCTTAAAACAGTGGAGCTATACTTGATAACCAAAACCACAGGACCAGCAGAAGAGCCAACGCCAATTCAAGGCCACTGAAGAACCATAAGAAAGACAAGCAATGATACCATGGACCATACGTTTGCCTATTAAAGAAACTATATTCCATGAAAGACCAGTGGAGGGCAAGCTCGAGGAGACTAATATAATATAATATAATATATATATATATATATATATATATATATATAATAAATATA
The DNA here is from genome assembly GCA_028658325.1 of Potorous gilbertii. Classification (NCBI taxonomy): domain Eukaryota; kingdom Metazoa; phylum Chordata; class Mammalia; order Diprotodontia; family Potoroidae; genus Potorous; species Potorous gilbertii. The sequence goes on along the minus strand of CM053774.1, from coordinate 103,953,693 downwards.
ATATAATTACCAGAAGGTATCATTAACCCTGCAGTGTCAAAATTACCCCCTCCAAGAACACCCTCTAGCCACATGTTCCATAGGTATGTGTGCACTGCATCATCCCATCCATTCAATCATATGAAAGGAAACTGGGATAGTTCAAATCCCACCTCTAACACAAATGAGCTAGGTGGCCCTGATTAACACAGCAGTTAATATTGTTAAAGTTAGCATATATATGCATACATACACATACACACACACACACACCACTTCAAGGTTTGCAAAGTTCTTCACAAGTATTATTCCATTAGATCCTCACAGTAACTCTGTTGACTGACTATTGACTTTCTATCCATCCATCTCTTCTTTCATTTTACTTCTTTCCTTTTCACTCAGAGCTACCCCAGTTCATTCTCAGAATTCCTCAAAATATCCTTTTTTAAATTTTATTTCATTTTTAATTTATGCAATAAAATAAGCATCTCCATAACAATATAATAAAAAATGATAATTACACATGAAACTGCAAGTTTATTATGTACCACTTGCTGTTTTTATCTTCACAAATATTCTTAAAAGGTCATATTTGTGGGGAGTCCCCCTGTTAAGGTCCTTGTGCTCATCTTCTATATATATTTTGAGATGCAGATTCTATAGATGTGAACAATCTTCACTAATGGTTGTTTCCTGTGGCCTCAGTTCACTTTTTTCTTCTAAGCAGATTATTTATTCTACTTTCATTAGAATTTTATTCTTAATTGCTTTCTATCACTCTTGGTTCAATTTCATTTGTAGAATTTTAGAATATGAGATACTACCTGTTCTTTCTCTGAATTCATAGAAATTCACTCTTATAAGGAAGAGTCAGTATAGAGATGGGAGAGAATACAAAGAAGACTGGAAGAGACATACTATGGAAAGATGGAGCCAAGAAAAGAGGAAATACTAGGAAGACTGGAGTAAACCCCTCTTCTCTCTATGGACAGTATTAACACAAAGGGCCATAGTGAGATTTCCATTATCTGTCCGTGAGCTGAGCTGTATTTGGCCCAGGAATGGAATCACAGAGGACAAGGGTAAGGAGAGAAGTCCTAACCTCACTCCCCATCTGGTAGAACATATGGGGCCAATAGACAATCCGGAATCCATCCTCTATATTTAACTTAATACCACTTGCTCTGCAAATTCCTCTTATAAACATGGCTGAATATGATAATGAGGCAGTGTTGGGTAGTGGAAGGAAAGATATAGAGACAAGAAAATCTAGGTTCAAGTCTTGCTTTTGAAATACATGTCTCTGTGTCTCCAGACAACCTACTTAATCTTTCAATTCTCCATGTAATTCTCTGGAATTTTAAGTTGCAGAGGGGCCAATCTACATTAATAGAGGGAGTTTCCTCATCCAGAAATTCCCCATATCAACAAAATCATAGGTCTAGTAACAAAAAAAAATTGTTAAAGCATTATGGTATCTGAGAGAGAAAAATGAACCTGATACATTAATAAATATTAGAATTTAAATGAACCATATCATTCTACACTGCCATACAAAAAACAAAATCAGTCTGAAGTTATTAAAGGCATAGCAGGAAAAAGGTGGGTTTTTTTGTTGTTTTCCTTTTTTGTTTATTGATGAGGAATGGAGTTTCAGTAGATAAAATATCCCTAGGGAGGGTATTCTTTTCCTGAGGTCCTCCAGTAAATGACCCTGAACAATCAGGGAGCCTCTGGGTCACTGGTTTCTACTTTATATTTTGGGTTCTTTTTTCACATGAGCCAACTGTGGCTTGCAAAGACCAAGGTCCCCCACTGTATCCTGGGCCATCTCCAGTTATCCTTATTCATATCTGGCCACCAGACCCAGATGACTCCAGAGGAGAAAGTGAGGCTGGTGACTTTGCACAGCTCTCCCTCACTTAAATCCAATTCACTTCCATGTCATGGCATCACCTTCCTGATGTCATGGTCCTCTTCAAAAATGGACAAACAGCAGTAGCAAACAAATCACTTAACAGAGTCTCAAAGAGCCATTCCCTAGCATGTGAATAGTCAAGGGATATGAATAAACAATTCCAAAAAGAATTGCAAATTATAAATAATTCTATAAAAGACTGTTGCAAATTACTGATCATAAGAGAAGTTCAAATCAAAACAATTCTGAGGTTTTATCTCACATCCAGTAAGTAGATAGAAAAAAAAGACACCTGGTAAATGGGAGTAGTCAGTGTTGGAAAGGTTAAAGACAGGTACATTAATACACTATCAGGAGAACTGAAAATTGGCCCCACAAAATAAGGAAGCAATTTAGAATTATGCTAAGAAAGTGACTAAAATGTCCAAAATGCTTTGAACCAGATACCAGAGCCTCCCAAGGAGGTCAGAGACAGAAAAGTTCAAATATTCAAAAAATATCTATAGCAACACTTTTTGTGTGTAGCAAAGCAATGAAAATAAAGTCAAGGTCCAGTAGTTGGGGAATGGGATAGCACATCATGATACATGAATGCAATGAGATATGACCAAGCCATAAAAATAAACAAACAAATAAATACATAAATAATGCAAGAAGTGGTGCAAAGTAAAATGAGAAGAAACAATATGTTTAATGACTACAGGAAAGTACTGGAAAGGACAAGAACAAAAGAAATTTAATCTTGTGTCACTATGATTTCTGAGCTTTGTCTCACCCCCCTCCATTCTTTGCACAGGTGGGGAACTAGGGATGTTGAACACAGGATATAATTTGTATTTGACAGAAGTGTTTTATGGAACTACTTTTTCTTCTTTCCAATTAATTCTTTGACATAAGAAATAGGGGAAGAGGATGGATATATTTAAATATAAAGATGATACAAAATGGAAGATATTAATTAATTCAGCAAGGGAACATCAGATTGCTTAAGAAGGAGTAAATGAGATCAGGATAGAAAATGGTATAAGTCAGTTCCTTTGTCTGTGAGGGTGGAACCAGGGTTGTAAGGTCCATTGCTTTCAATCTGGGTGAGACAGAGAGGCATGATCTTGAAAAAGATAGAGAAATAGATGGATAGAGAGATAATAGATGGATGGATGAATGGATACATAAATAGGTAATAGTTATAGATACATATGTAAATGCATAAAGAAGCATGGAAACTAAGATAAATATATATATATATATATAAGTACATCTATACATGCATATATATATATATATAATTAATGCATAAATAGGCAAACTAAGGTAGAAATAACCAAAAAAAGTTATAAAGGAATGAGCAGTATTCTCCCCATAAAGAGTTTAACCTGTGTGATAAGGAGAAATATACTTTAAGAGAAGTATATTTGCCTTTTGTGTTTTCAATCAGCTCTACTCAACTGCATTTCACAGTTAGCATTTTGTCAGATCAAATGCTCTGTTGCTGTAGGAAGAATCTCAAAGACCAATAGGCATGGCCCTGGTCTTAATAAATCAACTTCTAGAAAGTTCCTACTAAAGTTTAATGTTGAAAAAAATGCTGAATTTCTTCCAGGGATTAAAGTGGCTGGGTATTTAGTCACTGAATCCCTTAGACCTGTAAGGATGTCAATCATTGATTTATTCCTTAGTCTTTAATATTTTTAAACTGCAATTTGGAATGTGCATGTCTCATCAGATGCTCTGCCCTCATCAGGAACAAATCAGTAAAATGAACATGTCAAGTCACTTTCTTAGTTCGATCACCCTTGGCATCTTCACAAGACCTAGTAATAAATGAAGAAGGCAAAGGGATGCTACCTCCTCTTATCTCCTTATGTGCCTGACTTCATTTGGGGACAAACTATCTAGTCAAAAGCCTTAGTACTTCATCAAATCTCTATTTTCCAGATTCAAGGCTGGAGCTAGCTACAGAGCTCTTTTTTAACCCGGAATCAGCACAGCAAGAATTTTGATTGATTGAAAAGTCTGTATGTTTCATAACAACATGAAGTAATGTCACATTTAACCAGCACTTTATGTTTGGAAAAGCACATCCTTCACAATAACCATTCAAGGTAAATGGTACAAATATTATTCCCACTTTTCAGAAATGGAAACTGAGATTCAAAGAGGCTCATGTAATTTGGGACATGTGATTTGACCACAGTCATAGAGCCAAGAGTGTCCAGGGTGGTATTCAAATCAAGAGCTCTAGATTCCAAGTCCAGTGCTCTGTCCATTATACCACATTGCCACAAAGCAAAGAATGTCATTCCACACCAGGTTATGGGTAAGTAATCCATATGAAACTGTGATCTAAGGAAGGTTCCTTCCCATGGAAAAATCCCTACATGGGCATTTTAAAAAGGCATACAGAGATTTTAAAAAAAGGTGGGGAGATCTATGATATCAAGGATCTTATATTCTACTGGAAGAAATAACATGATACAGAAAACTGAATACAAAATAAAGACAAAACAATTTCCATGAAGAAGTCAGTGCCATCTAGAGGAAGGGAGGGTGGGTAGAATAAGTTTCCTGTAGGAGGTGGCACTTGACCTGAGAAGTGTAGGATGCTAGGGATTCAAGGAGTAGATATGAGAAGCAAGGGCATTTCAGATGTAGGAGACAGCCTATGGAAAGACTTGGAGACTGAGGATGGAATGTCTTAATAGCCCGACAGGTCAGTTTGTCTAGAACCTGGACCCACATTGTGAATGGCATTTAAGAGCAAATTGGGGGTGAAGAGAGGTATATTTTTTTCTTGAGTCTAGATGAAGTCATTGGAGCTTTTGAGCAAAAAGAATGACATTATCTGTGTTTTAGAAATATAAATCTGGAGGATGGATTTGAGAATGGAGAGGCTCCAAGCAGGGAAACCCATTATGCTTATCAATAATAATTGGAAATATGCAAAATAAAACAACTCAGAGCTTCACCTCCCACCTAACAGATTGGCAAAGATGATAAATGTTGGAGGGGCTGTTGTAAAACAGGCATATTAATGCATCTCTGATGGATCTGTGAATGGGTACAACCATTCTGAAAAAGAATTTAGAAATATATCCCCCAAAATCCCTTTGATTCAGCTATATCTCTACTATGTCTATATCCCAAAGAGATTAAAGAAAGACAAAAATGACCCATATATACAAATATATTCACAGAAATTGTTTTGTAGCAGCACGCTAAGAAGATACCCTTCAATCGAGGAACAGTTGAACAAATTATGGCAAATATTAATTTAAAGGAATAGCTTTGTGCTACAAAAAAATGATAAATAATTTAAAAAATGATAAAATATATGTGTTCAGAGAAATTTGGGAATACCTATAAAAACTAATGCAGAGTACAGGCAGCAGAACCAGGGGAACAATTTGTACAATAACAACGTTATAAAGACAAACAACTTTGAAAGACTTAGGAACTCCGATCAATGCAATGACCAACCATAATTCCAAGGCATCAATGATTAAATGTGCTGCCCAACCCCTGACAGAGAGGTGAGAGTGAAACATATTTCTGGACATGGACAACGTAGGAATTTATCATCCTTACCTATGCATATATTTTGAAAAGATTCTTCGTTTAAATTAGAATTGGGTAGAAGATAAAATGCTTGCTAATTGGAAAATAAAGTGGAAAATAAAGGAGGTTATCACAATAGCCCAGATCACTGGTGATGAGGTCTTGTGAGAAGGAAATATATGCAAGATGTATGTAGAAGATGATCAACAAGGCTTGATTATGAAGGGTGAAGGGCAAGAAACCAATTGGACTTGAGTAGTGAGGGACAGGGAAGAGTATAGGATGCCTCTGAACTTGTGAATCTGGATGGCTGGAAAGATGGTACTGTCTTTGACAAAAAATAGAGAAGTCATAAAGAGAAGATTTTGGATATATAGGTATACTGAGTGTGAAATGCCTATGTAGTATACAGTTGGAAATGGATAATAAGCATTTGGTGATACAAGACTGCATTCAAAAGAATAAGACAAAAACATATAGATCTGGGAGACATCTGCATACAGGGGTTGGTTGACCCCATGAAGACTGATGAGGACTACTGAAAGAAAGTGTGGGGATGGATAGTCCAAGATAGAGCCCTGGGATTTATCCAAGCAGAAAGGATGAGACAAGGAGGATGATCCTGAAAATATACTCATAAGGCATAGTCAGATAAATAGGAGTCAGTTGTACCAGGAGAAAGTAGTGTCATCAAATCCCAAGAATGAGAGAGTGTCTAGGAGGAACAGGTGATCAACAGCATCAGACTGTAGAGAGAAGTCAAGAAGGATAACGACTGAGGAAGGGTCATAAAATTTGGAAATTAAGAGCTCATTGGGGAGATCTCAGGAGCAGCGGCTAAAAGGGAAGCTCTGTTGACTCCTAAAACCCTTGTTTTAGAACCATTCCTTCCCAACTTCCTTTCCAACCATGGCTGTCTCAGATGGAGTGACTAACGTCTTCAGCAACATGAAGGTGCAACCAAGGAAGTAGACAACCACAAGATGGCTTTGATATTCTGCAGGAGAACATTATGCCAGAGGAGAGAAAAAGAGATCCCTGTGGATGACCCGGACAAACTGTGGATGATCCCCAACCCACTCTTCTTAAGATTCTTGTTGCCAGACAAATACTCCCTCTATGAAGTCACCTCTGAAACCAAGGACATAAATAGCAGGCCCTGGCATTCATTTTCTGGGCCCTAGAAGATCAAAATGATCCAACGACATCATCCAGTCAAATGCAATCAAGCACCAATTGCAAACAAATAACTTTGAGGAAGTGAAAGGCCAGATGGATCTCAGACCAGATGCAGGGCAAGAAGGAGGGAAGGAGGGAGCAACATGCAATAGGGACTTCTCTGGAGAGGAAGCCATTGTTTCAACCACCCCATCCCACTCTCATTTCTTTTTGGAGCTGCTGCAGTAATCCCTGATGTGCCCAAGCCCAGGAGGTTTTCTCCTATCTGCTAGACTAGAGAGTGGGAAGGGATTTGGATCCTTGCAAGGAGAAGGTGATCTTTTAACCCCCTGATCCATGACCTCCCAAGCCTAACCCGCAATGGTCCTGGTACTCCCAAACCATTTTTTATCTTTTGAGTTTACATGTTAGGTTAAAGTGAATAAAGTCTGACTTTCAGTCAGGAGATGGAGTTATATGTTTTTAACTATGACCATTCCTTTTCCTCTAAACATTTCCATTCCACACCCTGCCAACTTCTGATTCTTGTGGTAGCTTTGCATTTGTTTGCTTAGGTCTATGTATAAATGAAATATTGTGGAGATGACTCCTTCTCCCCACAAGCTGGCTTCCTTCCTAGCCTTTGGGGCTCCTTAAGTGGAAGCAACATCAACAGAAAGGAAGAAAGGAAGGAAGGGAAGAAGGAAAGAAGGAAAGAAGGATGGACTAGTTTCTTTCATCTTTCATAACTTTTGAGAAAGCAGTTCTGCAGAGAGATGAGAAATTAATGGGAGCTGAGATGAAGGCAAGAAATGTAGATAGACATTACCAGGAGTTTGGCTGTAAAAGGAAAAAATGTGGAACAATATGGAGATGATAGTGCCAAGTGAAGTTTTTTAAGGATGGGAGATGATATTAGGAAAGCAGGCAATAGACAGAGATTAAAAATTAAAGGAATGTGATCATAAAATGGGGTAAATTCCAAGAGGAAATTGGATATCATAATGCCTAGGCCACATCCAGAGGAATAAGGTTTTGTAAGAGAGAGAAGCCACGTCACTCTGGGAGTAGGACAAAGGAGAGAGTGGGGAAGATATTTTGGTAATTTGTAGTACAGAATTAAGGATAAAGAGTTCACAATGAATGGCCTTCACATTTTTAGTGAAGTATTTGGAAATGTCCTGTCTGCGAGGGAGGGTAAAAACTCATTTAAAACAGAAACTGAGGAGAGTAGTATAGTCAACATAGAGAGAGTATATGGATTGACCTGTACTGAGTGGGCTTAATTTAGATGACATGCCATAAGTATGTAGTAGATTCAGTTCACACGTTACATGACTTTCTTAATCTGCATTTATCAGCATGTATCTGAGAGGAGAGAAGGCAGATGGTGGGAGTAATCCAGATCTGGAATGTGGAAACACAGAAGCAAAGCTAGAGGACAATCCAAGATAGAGTAGGCACAGAAAGCCAGTCATCTATCGGATATACAAACAGTAAAATGGATCAGGCATCTCATTAATTGAGGAGATCCCTCACACCTCATCCTGAACAACTCTTACCCAAAAGTTCACCAGGAGGGATCCACCCAATGTACCACAGGTCTTCTTCACTTTCTCCCAACCTCACAAAAATATCCATGGAACATTCTGGCTGTCTACCTGTCATCCTCCACTCTTGTCGTATGACTGTCCTATCTTTTCTCCAGATCATACAACACTTTTAAAATGTTCTTTCTTCTGTTCTATTTCATCCTGCTCAAATCCACCATGTATTACTTTTTATGGGATATTCACCTTTAGTTCTTAGACAGAAGTCATGTTTCATCACTCACTGCCTTACGCAGCAACATGGGTAAAATCTTAATGTCTAAAAGATGGATCTCTGTTTCATGGCAATATTATGGCTAGTAAAATAACTTTGAAATTTCCCAAAAGCAATCCCACTTACTGACCTCCTACTGCTCAGCTCTCAACCCAATTCACTGCCTATCTGTCTGGTTCATTGTCTACGTTCACTTTCCAAGACAAATATTCCATAAGCAATAGAAAAATGTTCTTTAGCATATCAAATAAATCTTAATTATAGGAAGTCAGAAATCTCTAAAGGAATTAGAGAATCCCAATTAACTTCACTTTACCATGTGTATTATGTTTGTGAAGACTATTCAGACTGAATTTTCAGTGCACAACCATACACACACAGTTGATTTTATTCATTAGTTAATAAAGCAATGAAGTGGAATTTTGAGATAGATGACCTACAGAAACTAGATGGTCAAAGAAGTTCTCTTTCCATAGATGCAGAATTCCTTTAGGGTATTGCCAGTGAATACCCACAAGACTCAAATTATATTCTGAATATCATCACATGTTAATTCCAAGATTTTAGGAATATTCAGACACTTAAATCAAGTCAGAGAAGGAGCTTACTAGAAAAGGACTATGTACAACTCATTTTCTAAACATACCAGTCATAACACAAAAAATAACCATCCTGACTAAATTATCTATGTGTCTAAAATTGTTGACTTTCTCTTCAACCAGTAGAAGTAATGGAATCAAGGGCAAAGCCATAATGGCAAAGTAAAAATACAGACTGGCTAGAGCTCTGCCCCTCCCAAGCCCAGATAAATACCTGTAAAAATTTACTCTAAACAAATTCTGGAGCTTCAGAACCCACAGAATGATGAAGAGAAGCAAAGTTCCAGCCCAAGACAGTCTTGAAGATCTACAAGATGTGTCTATTGTGCAGGGCTGGAAGCAGGGTGCAGTCTAGTGCAGTCTGTGCCAGCATAGAGAGGACCTGAGCAACCCTGGGCAGGGGGGCGGGGGTGGCAGGTGGGGTGGAAGGACTGAATCTCTTTCACTTGTGGCAGTTTTCAGACTTCATGCCCCAAAACACCAAGAACAAATTGGAAGATCTGTGGAAAAAAAACCTGTGAGACCTGTGAGAGAAAGTAAAGTAATCCTTCCCCCAACCTCAGGGCAGTGGGGGGTAAGAGAGAGGTGGAAGAGCCTGCAGAAGTCGTAGCAGGGGTAGGGAAGTGACAGCTGCTGTTTCTGGAATTCCAGGCCCACAGATTGTGGGAGGATCAAGTGGCTGAGAGTGCAACATCCCCCACCCCTACTGGAAGCAGAGAACTACCTTGACAAAGAGCTCAAAAGTCAAGTAAATGGCTGGGGAAATGAGCAAAAACTAAAAAAATAATCAGACTATAGAATTTTACTTTGGTGACAAAGAACACCAAAATATATAAACAGAAGAAGACAACAAAATCAAAGCTCCTCCATCCAAAGCCTCTAAGAAAAATATGAATTGGTCTCAGGCCATGGATGAGCTCAAAAAGGATTTTGAAAATCAAGTAAAAGAAATAGAGCAAAAATTGGGAAAAGAATTGAGAGCTCTGCAAGAAAATTGTGAAAAATGAGTCAACTGCTTGCTGAAGGAAATCCAAAAAAATGCTAAAGGAAATAACACTTTAAAAAAAATAGACTAACCCAAAAGGCAAAAGAGGTGCAAAAAACCAATGAGGAGAAGAATGCCTTAAAAAGCAGAATTGGCCAGATGGAAAAGGAGTTCCAAAATCTCCCTGAAGAAAATAATTCCTTAAAGATTAGAATGGAGCAGATGAAAGTTAATGACTTCATGAAAAATCAAGAAAGTATAAAATAAAATCAAGAGAATGAAAAAGTAACAGATAATGTGAAATATTTCATTGGAAAAAATAACTGACCAGGAAAAGAGATCTAGGAGAGACAAGGATGGCACAAGATCTAGCAGCTTCTACATTGAGGGATCAAAGGACTTGGAATTTGATATTCCAGAGGTTAAAGGAGCTAGGACTGAAAACAAGAATCACCTACCTAGCAAAACTGAGTATAATACTTCAGGTGAAGAACATGATCATTCAATAAAACAGAGGGCTTTCAAGCATTCTTGATGAAAAGACCAGAGCTGAATAGAAAATTTGACTTTGAAACACAAGAATCAAGACAAGCATGAAAAGTTAAACAGGAAACAGAAATCATAAGGGACTTACTAAAGTTGAACTGTTTACTTCCCTATATGGAAAAATAATATTTGTAATACTTGAGACTTTTCTCAGCATTAGAATAATTGGACAGATTATATACATATAGACAGAGGGCACAGGGTGAGTTGAATATGAAGGGATGATATCTAAAAAAATGAAATTAAGGGATGAGAGAGGACTATATTGGGAGAAGAAAGGGAGAAATAGAAGGGGCAAATTATCTCTCATGCAAAAGAGGCCCAAAAAAGCTTTTTCAATAAAGAGGAAGAGGGGGGAGGTGAGAGGGAAATAGTGAACATGAATCTCATCACATTTGGCCTAAGGAGGGAATAATACGCACATGCCATTTGGTATGAAAATCTTTCTACTACAGGACAGTAGAGGGAAGGGAACAGATGAGAGGGGCATGATAAAAGGGAGGGCAAATGGAAGGGGGTAATTAAAAGTAAATACTTTTGAGGAGGGACAGGATCAAAAGAGAGAATAGAATAAATGTGAAGCAGGATAGTATCAAGGGATATATAGTTAGTCTTTCACAATATGATTATTATGAAAATGTTTTGCAAAACTACACGTATATAACCTATACCAAATTGCTTGCCTTTTCAACGGGTTTGGGTGGGAAGGAAGGATGGGGGAGAAGCTGTAACTCAAAATTTTAAAAATGAATGTTAAAAATTGTTTTTACATGCAGCTGGGAAATGAGATATACAAACAATGAAACATAAAAATCTATCTTGCCCTACAAAACAATAGAAGGTATGGAGATTAGAGAAGGGAGGGGTGTGATAGAAGGGAAAGAAGATTGAGGGAAATAGCCATCAAAATGTACACTGTCTTGGGGTCAGCAGAGGAGAGAGATGGGAAGAAAATTTGGAACTCAGAATCTTCTGGAAGAGTCTTTTGAAAACTAAAAACAAATTTTTAAAAATTTCTTCACCTGGAAAAAAAAAGAGGTAATGGAATTGTGCTGACCTATACACTTACTTTCTCGAAACCAAGGGCACACATTTGTGAGACTGTTGGCTAGGATTTGGGACTCTGCTTTCTGTGGAGGACAATAGCATCCAAGCTTTTAGCTTCATTAAGATACTCATCTTTAAGGAGCCAAGATGGTAGAGTAGAAAGATACACTTATGCTAGCTCCAAAACCACAGCCTATAAAATATCTCTAAAGAAGAGCTCCTAACAAATTCTGGACCAGTGGAAGCCACAGGACAATGGAGTGGAGGAGATTTCTGTTCCAGAAACACCTGAAAAACCCTCACCAAAGGTCCGTCATGCACAGGACCAGAGCGGAACCCAGCCCTACCTTGGTCGTGCAGCCCTGGTAGGAACAGATCCAAGCAGGCTACAGGGACGGAATCTCTGGTGGCCATGGGGGTCCCTCCACCCACAGAAACTACAGGACAGTGAGAGAGACCTCTGGGCTGTCTGAGAGGGGAGCGGGGTGTCTCCATAACTCAGACCCCCTCAGGAGGCAGCGGCAGAGGCAGGAGGCAGCCAGAGGCTCCCAGAGCAGGCAGAAGCTTGGCAGCAGCTCCATTACAGAAGGTCTTTGCATAAACCCCCTGAGGGAACTGAGCCTGGTAGGCAGCCCTGCCCCCACCTGAGCACTAGAACTTAAGCTCACATTGAATAGCAGCTAACCCACCACTGAAAGCCCTGAGGCTGGGGAGCAGCATTTGAATCTCAGACCCCAAGCGCTAGCTGGGCGAATCTGGGTTGGGGTGGAGAGGAATCTCAGAAGTCAAGTAACTGGCTGGGAAAATGCCCAGAAAAGGGGAAAAAAATAAGACCATAGAAAGTTACTTTCTTGGTGATCAGATGTTAGCTCCCTTCCTTTCTGATGAGGAGGCACAATGCTTACCATCAGGTAAAGGCATAGGAGTCAAGACCATTGTATCCCAAACATCTGAAATAGATATCCAATGGGCTCAGGCCATGGAAGAGCTCAAAAAGGATTTTGAAAATCAAGTTAGACAGGTGGAGGAAAAACTGCGAAGAGAAATGAGAGAGATACAAGAAAAGCATGAAAAATGAGTCAATACCTTCCTAAAGGAGACCCAAAAAAATGCTGAAGAAAATAACACCTTGAAAAA
>CM053774.1:103832378-103940445 GCA_028658325.1 Potorous gilbertii | reverse complement strand
GAAAGAAGAGAGGGCAGATTGGTGATATGAGTAATTAGAATGCTCAGTGTATTGGGGAGGGGGGAGGGGACAAATAGGGAGAAAATTTGGAACCCAAAATTTTGTGAAAATGAATGTAAAAAGTAAAATAAATAAATTTGTTTAATAATAATAAAAAAAAAAAAAGAATCAGTAAGACCAGGGACAAGGTCTTGCTTCAGTAACATATTGGCTGCATAATCATAAGTTTCTTAACCTTCTGGTGCCCCCAAACACCCCTCTAAAACTTTAGTTTACAGACAAATTGCAGATTTGCAAAAGTGGAAAGAATTTTCATTTTTAACATACACCATAAATAGATGAAAGAAGCTTTCAACTTCAAAAAAAAAAAAAGATACTCATCTTTAACCAACTGATCTAAATGCTCCAGAAGATCTTCTTACTGCATACATCATTCTACTGAATTATTCTCATTTGACAACCATGTTGGGAAGCCCTCTGTGAGTTTACAGTGGCCCAAGGAAATGTACCTCAATAAGAGTACCCCTCTACAAGACAACACTCAGGGTCCCCATAGAGTAACGCTCAGATCTTAAGACAGTTTCAAGACACATTTCCGATAACATAACCAAAATGGTGAAATTTACTGTAAGATTCATTTAATTTAGACATTTCTCTTGTAGGGGAGTGCTCCTATGTGCTATAGTCTCTGATGGTTCTCTTTATTGGGTGATAAAGGTAAAGATGGCTGACAAGGAGAAGCAAGTTAATAAATCAACCAGTAAAGCAATATATAAGTACCAGACGTTGTACTAGATGATGGGGAGGAAATTCAAGACCTCCTTGACCTTGAGCTTACTTCATTTTGTTAAACCTAGGACAATAATTTATTTGGATATCTAATAGTTAAGATACTCCCTAAACTCTAGAATAGAGATGCTTAACCTGGGGTCCATGAATTTGTTATTTCGTATATTTCAATTATAATATTTTTTAATTTATGGAATAAAATAAGGATTTCCATAACATAGCGTGATAAAAAAAGATGATTGCACATTAAACTGCTAGTTAACTACTCACAAATTGCTATTTCTTTCAAATATGCAACAAAATTATGTAAATTTCTTTTTTCCCCTATTTTCTTCCCTCTTACCACCATCCTCCTCCCTAGAGACATCTACCATGAGACACAAATACGTTTATATATGTGAAACTATTCTATGCATGTTTCTATTTATCAGTTCTTTCTCTAGATACAGATAGCTTTTCTTCATATATCCTTTGTTGTTAATTTGGGTATTTATATTAGTCAAAATAATTTATTTACTCAAAGTTATTCTCAAAAATATTGCTGTTACTGTATAAAATTTTCTCTTGATTCTGCTCATTTCACTCTTTATTATTTAATGAAATATTTTAATATAATTTATCTCCTTAGGAATCTCATGTATTCTATTTTATGCATTTAAATATATTATTCTGAGAAGGGTTTCACCAGACTACCAGAGTTCATGACACACCAAAAAAGTTTATGAATCTCTACTCTGAATACACTTCAATCAACTTGCTATTGCTGTAAAGCTCACATCCCAATTCATTATGTTTATTTTGAAAGGAAAATTGAACCAGTAGTTTAAAAAAAATTAAATGTCATTGAAGATGAAAATTATAGGGGAAAATATGTGTTCAGTGGAACATTTCCTTCTCATTTTTTTTAGATTTTTCTAGATAAGGCTGCTTCTGATCTAATGAACAAATGTCTTGTGGCTTCCTGCTCTAACTGACTTCTTGTTTTTGTTGCTTAACTAAAAGTATTTAATTTATCTCTGTAAAAGAAAATTAAGGAAAGCAAGGGTACACATAATTAGTTAATAAACTGAGCCCTTGGCTTAAAATCATTGTGTTTTATAATTAATCAGCGCCAAATATTTAGCCCCTGTTGTTGTGAAAGCTAAATTTTTGCTTTTGATACGTTAAATGAGTACAATCAGTACTGAGATATTTCCTCTCCTCCTCCTTTATCCTTTCCTAGTAATGGAGGAGAATAAAATATTCCCCCCCCCCCAATTCTGGAAGTTTTTACTTTATCTTTGTGTGGGAAGATGACACAGAACGTTGTATTCCGTCTTTCTTTATACAGTTTGAAAGGTTGATGATGGTCATGCCAGGGAGTGGAGGGCACCCCCCCAGGTCACACCAAGAAATTGAAAGAGAAAAAGAAAAAAAAATCTCCCAATCTCCCTTTCAACTAGCAGGAAGCAGTGGACGAAAATAAAATGATTAAGCCTCCCTAAGAAAAGTTCTCATATTCAATACTGTAACTGATTGTACAAATCTTTGAGACCAATGATTACTCATTCAAGAGAAATCTCCTAGTTGTAGGATATCCCCAGACGTATAAAGCAAGAGAGTACCAGCCAGAAACTGTGTCCTCTTTCAACTGAAGCAGACTCTTTTCCTTTTGTCACTGGCATGGAACAGGGAAAGACCAAGAGATGATGCAGGATTTGTCACGTCATGCTAAGAATCCAAATCATTTTGGTGTTGAGTCATCTTAAGGCCTGAATCAAGACCTCAAGTTCCCATATGCTTGACCACAAGCAGGAAGGACAGCTCTAAGTATATTCATTCCATGGAATAACCTTTATTCTGTTATAGTGTGAACTACTTGTTTGCAAAGGGAGAGTCTCTGTTAGATAGTAAGGGGTAGAAATAACATCCTATACCCCACCTCCCTCCCACTCCAATGAAGATTAGGCGAGCTTGTCTCTATATTTATTTTTTTAATCTATGGAATACAACAGTTATTTCCATAACATAGTGTAATAAAAATAAAAGATGATTGCACATGAACATGCAAATCTCTTATGTACAATTTGCTATTCCTTTAAATACATAATAAAGTTATTGTGTAAATTTCCCTCTTTTTTTCATTCCCCTCCACCCTAGTGATGGCTACCATTAAACACATAGTGTTTCAGATGGACAATGAGTTGGGGCCAGAATTGAATGGAGGAAAGACAATGTGTTAATGTTCATTTGGGAAATTTTTCATTGCTCTTAATTGCCCCAAATTGTAAACACATCTATTAAAAAGCAGTATTCTCAATGATTCTTCATGGTTGTGTCTCTTCAGTTACCACAATCTCCTTATCTCTTCTAGTGTGACCACTTAGACTGGAAGAGAGAAAATAAATGAAAAAGAAAGCCACAAGAAACCCTTACCGTACCCTGGTATGTTTCAGCATGCCAAATCTGTGGGGTCAGTTTTCAGGAGTCATGTCTGTTTTATGATATCATTGTTTCAGCCACTCAGATGGACACCATACCTCAGAAGTTGTTGAATAGCAGCATGGAGATCCAAGCAAAATTAGCAAAAGCTATCACTTCACAATAGAGCCAACTCCAACTTCATGGCACCTGACACCTGTTTCATGTCCTAGGTTTAAGCAGTTGATCCAACACAGGACACAGATATACCAATATTAATGACCGGGTGAATGTTGCAGAACAATTCTGTTTTTAAGAAGATTTCTCCATTAGGAAGATGACATGTTTTGGAATGTATGCACACATCACCAGCTTGGCTGAATTGATTTTAAATGTCATTTTCCTAGTGCTGTGGATTGCTGCCACTGTGGTTGACTCTAGAAAAATTAATCATGTGCTTCGTATGATTAACAAAATTCAATGCATTTAAACACCTAAACATTGACTTTAAGCTTCTATGTGAGATTTGGGCATTTGCTTATGAGGTTCATAGTGAAAGAGATGGCTCCTTATTTCGACATAAAGTCTCTCCTCAGCAGGTCCCAAAGTGACCCACTCCTCAGCAGACAGTAGAAAATACGTCAATGACATGTTTATTTCTTCTGTGATCCTTTGATTCTCATGGTATGTGTGATACTGCCTTAGAAATGTCAGACTCCATAAATGGCTGGTCAGATTCTGTCCCAGAATCTACCAGTTTGGTGATTTTATTTTAAAGTCTTGACTTTGAGATTTGTGGGTAGGAAAATTCAGAAAAGATTCAATCTTGAAAGCCGTGGGGCACAACAAAGGCACAAGGCTGGTTTGGGGTATTAGAAGAGTATTCCCTGGCATAAAATCTAGGGGATACTATCCATGAAATTCTCTATCCTGAAATCCTGCCCCGAAATTCATATTGCTGTTGCAAGACAGTAGCAATAAGAACTGATAGAATGGGTAGAGAGGAAACACTTGCTCAGCATGTTGGTCAGATTTGGATGACGACCCCTTCCTGGGCACTGTGTTTCTTGCTGCCTACTGAAAGGGTTAGCTCAAAACCTCCCAATTCCCACACAAAGTATGAGATGTTCATGATCAGCCTCTGCTTCCTGCTTGGTTGGGGAAGAAGAAACCAAGATGTAAATTAAGACTTTGTCCCTCTTAGCGTTATTTCTCATCTCTTTTAAAGAGGGACCTCTTTCCCAAATATCTACCCATATTATCATTAATCACATAAACAAGGATATAGATGACAACTAAATCTCTCATTTGCCAGACACATGGATATACACAAAATACAAATAAGGTAGAGTCAGGAAGTGGTGCAACTCTCTTTGTATTCTACGTACCATAAAAGTTTTGAAAGTCATGACAGCGAATAATGGAGCTTTGAAAAAGCAAGCCCTAAAGAGCAACCTGCCTGACTTAATTTGTTACTAAATGGACAGGAAACAGTGAAATTACCTGTATGTGCTCTGAAGTGGGATGGGAAAGAGCCCCTCCCTCACAAATTTCCAGAAGACTCACCAAGACTCCTAGTGGATATTCTTGTGTATCCTTCATTCTTGAAGAGGACCATGACATCAGGAAGGTGATGCCATGATTTGCAAGTGAATTGGATTTAAGTGAGCGATGACTGCAAGTCACTAGCCTCACTTTCTCCTCCAGAGCCACCTGGGTCCAGTGGCCAGATACAGAGCAAGATGACTGGAGATGACCCTGGATGCAGTGGGAAACTTTGGCCTTTTTTTTTTGCTCATGCTCAAAGGATCTGGACCTCACTGGCCACCCCCCCATTACTTATGTCTCTAACTCTATCTTTTCCAGACCAGAGTTAGATATTACTTCATTTTATTTAAATGCCTTTTTAAAAAAACAGATCTAGTGTTTCATCAATATAAAGAATTCCCACATGAATGAATCTCGCAACATACAGTCCTAGAGAGTTGCCTGGAACCTTGTGAGCATAAGTAACTGATCTCAGGTCACACAGCCAATATGAATCAGTGTATACTTTATACCCAGGTTTTACTGGTTACAAGGTCAATTTTCTATCCACTAAACCATGTTACTTCTCATTAAATATCAAAATACTTGGAAATGCAGCTTCTCTTAATAACTATAAAGATGTCACTGGAGTTCAATCCATCCAGTTACCTGTTAAATATTGTTGGGGCAGCTAGGTGATGCAGTGGATAGAGCACCAGTGCA
This sequence comes from Potorous gilbertii, assembly GCA_028658325.1. Lineage (NCBI taxonomy): Eukaryota > Metazoa > Chordata > Mammalia > Diprotodontia > Potoroidae > Potorous > Potorous gilbertii. The sequence goes on along the minus strand of CM053774.1, from coordinate 103,935,006 downwards.
GGAGTCAGGAGGACCTGAGTTCAAATTTTACCTCACACACTTGACACTCACTAGCTGTGTGACCTTGGGCAAGTCACTTAACCCCAACTGCCTCATCCTGGGTCATCTCCAGTCATCCTGATGAATATCTGGTCACTGGATTCAGATGGCTCTGGAGGAGAAGTGAAACTGGTGACCTGCACAGCCCTCCATCACTCAAACCAAAGTCAAGTGCAAGTCATGCACTTTTTCTGATGGCATGGTCTTCTTCAGCAACAAAGGACAAACACACACACACACATAGACACACACACAAAGATGTCACCAATTTTCAAAGATGGTATTCTATAACTTCTCATGAATTTTATATTAACCCATTCCCTGGAGAGTGCTAAAATGTGAATAGGAAGAAATGTAAATTTAATCTTCCTTTTAAAAACAATATTAATAATGTGCTGTGGATTAAGACAGTTAAGACAAACTGGGAATATTTGTACATTTCTAAGACAAGGAACTGTGCAGAAACTTTCTAAAGAAAAAAATTTAAGTAGGCCTATGTGTGGGTGGATTTCATCTGACAAATGTAACTGTAAAAATCAGGGATTAAAATAATGATATTTAGACTTTTATCTCAATCTTAAGTAGAGTCATGAAATCGTGAAATGAGGTTATGCATTTATATATTTGCACAAAGTCAGTAAAATGGAATTAACTTTGTGATATTTGAACAAAAAGCTCTGTGAAAACAACAGTGTATTAGGTTATAAAACCAAACCTTATATTTAACTTGAGTATTTCAAAACTTCAAGGACACTTGGTTACAACAAAGTATGAACTTCTTTCACTAACACAGGTTATAATTTCCTCCATCCTTCACTAGAGAACTATAAGTAGGGTGGAAGAATTAGAATTTTGCCCCAGGGAACTAAAGTTTAAAGGGGAGAAAAATTTTAAGTGATTTTGAAAGACTGCTCAATTCGTAAAAATGCAATAATTTGCATTTTGACAGAACTTACACTATTTTAGCAACATTAATAACAACTTAGATTAACATCTGCTTAACAAGAATCATTAGGTAAAGTAGAAACCTACCAGATGCCTGCTTTCTCCTTTAGGTAGTCCCAGGCCATGTGAGTTCCTCATCAATTTACTTCCACCTTGATTCCCTTCCAACTTCTCTAAATGGTGTCCAGGATATTCTGGTCCAACAAAATATGGGGCTCTTGGGTTTCTCCCTTGAGAAGAATCCCAGCGCCTCCCTTTTCACTAAATTAAATTTATTTTAATTACTTCTTGTATTATTTTCACATCATTAACCAACATCATCTACTGATCCCCTACTATGTTCCAGGCCCAGCGATAAAACCGAAACAGACCCTGCCCTTCAGTAGGTTACAATCCAGCAAAGCAAAAACTCATGACTTACAAAGTTGATTTGAGAGCATATTTCACATTGTCCAACCTGGACACTAAAATTGCTTGTTATATCGCTACTTACTAATTGCCTTTGTGAGTTACAGGTCATTGAAAAAATTCAACACCTGGAGTCTAATAATCTAATAATGAATCTATCTCAGCTTAGATTTAGTCCTTTGAGTAAAACTATACAACCCATCACTGGGCTGGTGCTCCAAACTTTTCCAGATTAAGTATCAGAGCTTGTGTTATACTAGCTTAAAAAGAATTTCCTCTCCCTCCATCTGTATAACAAAGGAATTGAATTGGATAGCCTCTAAATCCTTTCTAGCTTGGGGTCAGTGACCATGTGATCCACAGAGACAGCAAATTGGAGTTTTAGTGAAGCTTAGAGACCTACGAAGTCCCAGGCACCATTCTAAACAGTTTTACAAATATCATCTCACTTGATCCTCTTAACAACTCTGGTTATGAGTTATTATATTATCTCCATTTATATTATATTCTTATATTATCTCCATTATATTACATTACCTCCATTTCACACTTGAGGAAACTGAGGCAGACACCTATAAAATGACTCCTAGGGTCCCACAGTTAATGAATGCTTGAGATTAGATTTGAACTCAGGTCTTCCTGACTCTTGTACTCTGATCCACTACACCATCTCTCAGCTGTGTAAATTTTGTACTTTCATACATACTTTTTTAATAATTTATTTTATTTAAATTCATGGAACAAAACAAGTATTTCCATAACACAGTAAAATAAAAAAGATGATCACAGTGTTACCTTTACCATTGTAAATTTCAAAACTTCCAGGTCCATTGCATTGGGGGGAAGGGGGGAAGATTCATGGATATTATGATGTCAGAGAAGAAACATGGCATTGATTAAATTGTACATTTTGGACAGTTCCTTGTAAGTTGATAGAGAGGATCATGTTGTCTCTTGGCAACAGCTTTCTTGATCACTTGTCTTCTCTTTTCAGTAAAGATAAAATAGGAATGAACGATTAATAAAATCAAATGCCTTGTGTTTAGGCAATGTCTTTCTTGGAGCAATTGAACATGCTCTCCAAGCATTTAGTTAGTTAAGAGTTATAACCTCTTTGCTTCCGCTGGGAGGAAATGAGAAAAATAAGGTAAATGGTGTTTTAATGGATATAATAATGCAGCAGCAAGATCACAGGTAGTGCTTATGATATTCCCAATTCCCAACAAAATACCACCTTTCATACAATATTGTTTCTCTTAAATGTGTTGCTAGGATACTTCAATGGTCCTGTGATCTCACTGATGTGGGCATTCATTTCTCCCCTGCAAAATCACAGCCTTTCCAGGCTTTTTCATACTGCACGGTACTTGTCCATGTCCTACCACAAATCCTCCTGAATAACAGTAAGCCTTTCTACAGCACATTAAGGTTGAGGGTGGGGCAACACTCTCCATTTTTCTCCCATCTGAACTTCACACAACAAACCCATGAGGTCTGGTGACTGCCACAAGTGGCATTATTCCTATTTTATGGATGAGGAAAATTAAGGCCCAGAGGCAGGATACAAAGGAAGGAGAAAGGAAATTCCAAATGTAGAGTAGAAATAGAACCGTAGGTTTTTTTCTCTAATTTTCTAGTAATATTACATTTCTTCTCCTAAGCATGAATCTTGAATTTGGCCAACAAGAGCTTTTCTAAGCCTGCCCAATCATGTGACAGTGATATAACAGTTGGGGGGTGGGATAGGAGGAGGAAGAGAAACCCTTCTGTATGTGTATCAGGGATGTCTCAGCACTACTAAACTAGTGACTTTAAGACAGCACCATCTATGGGCAAATTCTAGATTCTACTTCCGTGCTGATTACTTTGTTAAAAAATGACACCCCATCTTCCTGTGGGCTTAAGGAAGGCGGAACATGAGCCGGTGTAGTCTGCACACACACACACACACACACACACACACACACACACACGCAATACATCCCTTAAGTATACTGTAGCAATAAGCCTTAATGGTATCAAACTTCAGATATAATATAGCAATTCAATTTGGGAGTTTATCAAAATGTATTCTATGTGTATTATGACACACAGTACTTAGTACAGCACCTACACACACATAATATACTGAATAAATGTTTCTTAAATCTAATTGAAGAAATGTGAAAAACCTGCCCTTTTAATAATGGCAAAGAATGGTTAGATGGGCCCTGTCCCAGGTCATAAGACTCTTCTAGAACTTCATTGTCATTACCTGTTGTTGTTGAGTCATTTTCAGTCCTGTACAAGTCTTCATGGCTCCATTTGGGGTTTTCTTGGCAAAGATACTGGAGTGGTTTGCCCTTTCCTTCTCCAGATCACTTTACAGATGAGGAAACTGAGGTAAACAGAGTTAAGTGACTTGCCTAGGGTCTCACAGCTAGTAAGGATCTGAGACCAGGTTTGAACTTAAGAAGATGAGTCTTGCTGACTTCAGGTCCAGTGTGCTATGCCCCATGGTGACATCCAGCTGTCCTAGTTCAAGAACTTTACCCACTCCTTAACACCTACTTGAATGAAAGTTCCTTGAAGGCAAGATTATTTCACTTTTTTATCTTGTATGCTTTGTACCTAACACTTATTCCTGCAGAAAACACATGCATTAAAATGTTTATTGAGTTGAAAAAACATCAGAATCCATTTATTTTCAATAGGAATCCATTTTAGTTTTGACTTGCACTAAGGAAATGAACAACCCCTTCCCCCAGTGAAATGATTGTTTTGTCTTATCCTTCAAAGCTATGAAAGTAAAATTTGCACATATGTAAATGTGAAAGCAATAGACATTTGTTGATTGATTTTTTTAAAACTAAGAAATGCTTTACAGGGAATTCAGGCTGCTTTGTTTGGGTTTTGTTTGTTTATGTTTTTCCTATGATCAATTCAAATCACAGGTAGATTAAGATTTCCGTTTCTATCAATCCTGTCTTGGAGCATACTGATACCCAGCTGGGTTCAGAATATTCTTATATGTTCTCCAAACTTGGACAAGGATGATGTGGCCAGGTAGAGGTCAAGCAATCAATCAATGAGCAATTATTAAACACCTACTGAGATCCAGGCATGTGATGAGAACATTTATCAGAAAATGGGCAAGTCTTTGTATTTGGCAGTCCTTAAATTGTATTCTATTGTTTTATGGCTCACTTGTCAGCTATAAGGGGCCATTTGGGAATATGGTTGACCTTTTTCTCTTCCTGTCTCTTCCTCCCATAGGCACAGTCACCTCATGGGAAACGTATCAATGCCAGTCTTTTCCCTTAGTGTTCATCTTGGTTCTTGCAAGGCATGCCACACTCTGTCCCTGCTCTAGATATACCTCTACTTTGCATGCAAAATACTTAATAAATGTTTCTTGGATGGAATAAGTAGCATCCACAACCCATGTCCCATCTGTTTACTGTGCCAAAAACCCCAAGCCACACCTTGATTCCCACCCCAAGGATTACATCCCAACTCCTATAATGGAAATGTATATAGTTCACTGAGTAGGGAATCTGAGTGAAATGTGGATGGAGCTCATTTAGGCAATTTGTATGATCCCAAAGACATATAATGAATAGGAGCTTGCATTTACATGATGCCTAAAGGTAGGGTTCTTGGCCTGGGGTTCATAGACACTCATGGGTCTATGAATGAATTTCAAAAGATCAAAAGTTCAAAAACATAGTTTCTGGATAATTAAAAATTTTATTAATCATGCTATCATATAATTAATTAAAGGGTCAATAGCACTCTCAAATGTCAAAGACCCCTCAAGGGACTCATGCAATGCTCATAGGCCCTTGGAAGAGTGGGTGTTCCTGAGGTTGGCCATCAACTCTGATTAGTTACCAATTAATGAGAGAATTAATATTAGAATGAGAGGTGGGTTTATTCTAATGAGGGTCTGGAAACATCACTCTGATCATTCAAGTCTTGGTCAAAGAGACTTATCTATACTCATATCACCCCATCGAGGGTAGTCTAGACAAAAAGGAGAATCCACTTTTCCCTCAACCTGTCTAAGCAAAACACAATGGACCAGAATCCATCAATTCACCTAAACTAAACTTTCTTTACTTTTAGAATGGATCTGAGTTTTCCCTCTCATTATCAACCCTGCACTTCAAAGACTGCATGAATAACTTACAGGGGCTCATTTCTGAATGAGGAAATAGAAAAGGAGAAAAGTCTTAGTCAATTATTATGGACAAATATTGGTTATTAATATAAGAGAGAAATAATCATTTCTCTCAAATCTATGAACTGATTGGAAAAATACTACATCTTTTTTAACCTGTAACTGAAATTCAGCATTTCCTATAATAATTTATACAGATGAAGTCATAGGCTTCACTAGACTGACTGCTAAAGGAGGCAGGGAGTCCATCACACACACACACACACACACACACACACACACGAGAGACTTTACATGAAATGACCTCACTCTTTTTTCTCACAAGAGTCCTATAAGATAAGCACTATGGGCATTATTAGCCACATTTTACAAATGGGGAAACAAAGGACCTGAGAGATTTAGTAATTTAAATAAGAATCAGAGAAAGAATTTGAACCCAGGGTTCTCCTGAAGGTAACAACAGAAATAGTAATAAATGCGCCAGGCACCTAACGCATCATAAGTTGATTCTCTGGAAGATAAGAGCAATTACTATTCCCATTCTACAGTTGAAAAAACTGAGGCAGAAAAAAACTAAATGATTTGCCCAGAGTCACACAGCTAATAAGCACTTGAGGCTCGATTTTTTTCACTTATGTCTTCCTGTTTCCGGGCCTGGCACTCCATCAGTTGTGACAAATAGATGCCTTCGAATTCCTGGTGCTTTCGATATTAGCAGTTTGGGGAGCCTTATCTTTTCTTACAAGACCTAAGTGGCAAAAAGAATAAGCACAGGTGAAGAAGGGGGAAAGGAATGGATATTCAGCATGGATTGGGCATTTAATAAATATTCATTGATTGATCTGTTTCTCTTTGTTGATTACCGAGAGGGTCGTTTGTTTGCTCACCTCAGAACCAGAAAAGTAGAAACGATGTGAGATTATATTCTGTATTGCAGTCAAAGATAACAGGATCATAAATTTAGAAGTGGAAGAAAAGTTAGAGGTCATCTAGATCAACCCCTCCATTTTACAGATGAGGAAATAATTAATAATAGTCAAATGATAGCAATAAAATAAAACCTAGCATTTATTTGGCACTTTAATGCCATAAAAAAATCATCTCATCTGAGCCTTATAACAACCTTAGACAGATGTTGTCATTATCACTGTTCTACAGATAAAGAAACTGAGTCAAACAGAGGTTGTGACCTGTCCAGGGTCACACAGCTAGTAAGTGTCTGAAGTCATATTTGAACTCGTCTTCCAAACTCCAAGCCCAGCATTCTACCCAGTGTACCACCCAGCTGCCCTCAGAGGTGTAGAGTATTAAATGACTTACTCAAGGTCACACATATAGAAAGGGACAGAACCAGACTCTGACATCGTCTCACTCCAAATACAGGCTTCTACTGCAGCAGCCAGGAAGATAAATCCTGACCAGATGCAATAGACTGGCAGGAAGGTCAGTCCCCAGAGTGCTTGACAGACAAGGAAGTCATCCCAGACCAAGAATCTTCGTAGGATTTTTATGCCATTTCAAGGTCAGAGCACTCCACAGTTTCTCATTCCTAAACCTGTTGAATTTCTCACCCCTGCTCCAACTGGAGCCTTTGCCTCAGACCAAGAAAGCCCATCATTGTTTTGGTTTGGATCTGGAAAAATTCCAATTCCCAGTGGCAAGTTTGTTCATGTGCTATGATGGGGTAGGGATATGGGGAGGAAGTTACGCAATTCCTGGAATCCTAAATAGGAACTTTGAACACCTTTAACCACAGAAAATTGAAATTCATTTGATTTTACAGGCTATAAATTTTTGGAACTAAATTGGAACTCTGAACACCTTTTACCATAAAGAAAATTGAAATTCATCTGATTTTTACAAGCTATAAATTTCTGTGCAGCCCTCAACCGGGTCATCAGAAATCCTACTCTACTCTATCCAAATTGCTTCCTGTCTCTTCAAGTCCTTACTGGTATCTGTATACTCCAAACTTTCTCTCAGATCATTTGTCCTCCTATTTCACTGAGAAATCTGAGGCCACTCGTTGGACCTTTTTTTCTCCTCAAAACTTCTTAGCATCATCTTCTATTTTTCCCTCCTTCCTTCCTGTCTCAGTGGAAGAGATGTATCTCTAATCACTTGCTAGTGCCAATACCTCTAACAAGGACAAGGACATACACACCATGAACATTGTAAAGACAATCGTACAAAACTTAAGAACTCTGATCAAGACAATGACCAACCATAGTTCCAAAAGATTGGTCATGATAAGTGCTGCCCACCTCTGGAAAGAGAGACAATGGCAAGGTGCAGGGTGAGACAGATATTTAGAGGACATGGCCAATTAGGGATTTGTTTTCACTTGACATGTAAATTTGCTACAAAGGTTTTGTTTGTTTGTTTTTTCTGGATTTTCCCCCTATTGTGGCAAGGAGTATATGAATCAGAAAGAAAATAATTGTTGTTAATTTGAAAAAATTAAAGCAAAACTCTAATCTCCCTACCTTTAGCCCTAATCTCATCACTTCCCATCTTTTCCAGGACATTACTCCAGCAATGATCTCCTTTCCTTTTTTGGATTGTTATTCTCTCTTTCAGAAATGAGTACTTTCCTAGATGTCTTTAAACACATTCATCTTTCGTCATTCCTACATATTAAAAAAAATCTTCCTTCGATGCTCCTAGTCCATTTAACTATGGTCTCATCTTTCCAGTGCTGCCTAAGCATTCACTCTCTCCTCAAGTCTCTTACATTTTGGTTTCCTCACTGTACCATTGAAACCCTTATTGCCTCTTCATCCTCCTCTTTGACATTGTCAAGTGGTTCAACATCAGAAATTCATATAGTTTTGTCAGTGGGAATGTCACTACAAAATTTCATGGATTCCTCTCTCAAAGGTCATCAATGATGGCCTGATACAATGGTCTTTTGTTCTGTCTTCATCCTCCTTGACTTCTACGGTATTAATTCTATTGACCAACCTCTCTTTCTGAATACTCTCCTTTCCGTGACCTCTAAGAGACTATCCCCTCTAATATATTGGATACCTCATAGAAGCATAGATTTAGGATTGGAAAAGACCTGAGAGGTCATCTAGTCCAATGCACTCTTTTTATAGGTGAAGAAACTGAGACTCATCTAGGTTAAGTAATTTGTCCAAGGTCCCACAGGTACTAAGTGATAGAGCACTGATTTGAACCCTGGTCATCTGACTGCAAATTCACCATCATTTCACTGCCCCTTGCTGCTGCTTCCCAATAGATCAAACAACTCAAAGGCAGAGGAGACAGATGTATGCAAATTGGCAACAGACTGACTTAATCTCCTTCTCGTAGATATCTACAGAACAGCGATAAGACACTTGATAACTACCTTCCTCGGCAAGCAATTATGATGGATGTTCTGTCTACATCTGCTTGTCAGGCTCATTGATTTACAGATTGAAACATAAGTAAGAACTTGAATACAAATAATGAAAATTCCTTTATTTAAGGAGAGACAAAGCTCAAACCTGTTTAGAGGGAGAAACCGTATATCTATTTTCAGAAATAGGTCACCATGGTAACCATTTTTAAGCTCAGAATCAGAAAGTGACTTTAGTCAATAATTCATCTTGTTTACTGCAAAATATGCTCCATCTTCAATAGCAGGTGCTGGTATCATTTCCCATTGGGTCCAGCGATCTTCATTCACTATTATGTTGATACATATAATAGCTCTATGATGCCATCAACTCTCTAACCCCTACTTGACCCCCCACTTCTCTACCAACCAGGTGTAAACTTTGTCTCCCTGATTCGCTCTACTGGCTTCTCAATAACACTAGTACTTCGCTCTTTCTGAATTCCTCTCCCCCTGATTCTCTGCAAAAAAAAAAAAAAGTGTAAGTTTTGAATTTCTTCCCTATCCTGCTGACACTGAAGTCAACATTAGATCCTTCTTTAAGTGTTTTTTAAGGATTTCTAACTGCTGACTTGTTCAAGTAGAGCCCACAGGGACTAAAACCAGCCAAAAAAGAAGGAAAGTTACAAAGCTACAGAAGTCTTAAAAATGAACCATATCCTTCCATGTACCTTCCAAGGTACAAAGAACTGAGCTGTAATCTTTCTTTCTTCCCCCTCTTTTATCTGACAACCTCTTTTTGTAGCTCTTCTATCCAGTCAGTCAGTACAGATCTGTTTTGAATTTTTTTGGGGGGGAAGGGGTAGTTTTTTGGCTTTGTTTTTTTTAAGCTGATATAGATACTTACTAGTTGTGTGACCCTGGGCAAGTCACTTAGCCCCAATTGCCTTGCAAAAAAACAAAAAAGTAAATGGATCACAGGCCCTGGAGTCAAGAGGACCTGAGTTCAAATCCAACCTCAGACACTTGACACTTACTAGCTGTGTGATTCTGAACAAATCACAACGCTGATGACCTTGCCAAAAAAAAATTTTTTTTAAATAAAACTGATATAGCTTCTTGATCAAGGGTCTTCTGATACCTATTTCACAATCTTCACTCTGGAATTGAAGCCCTTGACCCATGCAAGCACTTCATTTCTGGTACCCCATTAATGATGATGATTCCCATTGGCTTCCAGTGTGCTTGGTTTTGTTTGAGTGCTCTTGTCGCTGCTGCTGGTGCTTTTACAGCTTCTTCTTTCTCTATCACTAGAGATCTCTTTGATGCCCTCCAAAACCTGTAGATCAGGATTTAAAACCACCCTTCACTGCCTCGGTAGTTACTTCATATTCATGGAAATCTTGATGATTCATTAACTTTCTTGAAGAAGATTCACTAAGCAGTTACTCTTGTCCTTAAAGTGAAAAGTACTCTTATTGGCCTTGAAGAGTATCTGAGCCCTCTTCCTTTTGCCACCAATGGGCAGCTACCATCATCATCCTATACCAATTTATATGGCGCTTTAATAAATATTATTTTATTTGCTCATCACAACAACCTTAGAAGGTAGGTACTCTTACTATCTTTATCATCCCTACAGATAAACAGGAAGACAGGTTAAGTGACTTGCCCAGGGTCACACAGCTAAAAAGTGTCTAAGGCCCATTTTGAACTCAGGTCTTCCTGACTCCAGGCCCAGTACTTTATCTACTGTGCCATCTACCAGCTCAAAAACCTGCGGATTAACCGCACTCTGCCTCCAGACTATAGTTCCTGATTTCAGACAGTCCTTCCCCCTAACCATTGTCCAGGGAGCAACCCTTGTGTAGACCTAACCCAGCAACTAAAACTCCCCAAATGGTCAAGTACCCAGGAACCTTAGCTACTGAAGACCCAAGGAAGAAAATACTGACTATCAAAGTCTTTGACACTATCAAATGCTTCAAAATCTGAAACTGATATTGTTTTAGAAATATCACTATGAATTTAATGAATTCTTGTTGATTGATCGATAAAGAAGACTCACTACCATATGCCTTGACACTGACACCCAGGCAGCTAGGTGCTACAGAGGAGAGAACACTAGAGCCTGGAGAATCCAGGAAGATAAGTTCAAATCTGACTGCAGTCAATTACTGTGTAACCCTGAGCAAGCAACTTTCTCAGACTTAATTTCCTCATCTGCAAAAGGAGGTTAATTAAAAGCACTTACCTTGTAGGATTGTTATGGGAATAAAATGAAATATTTATAAATTGTTTTGTAAACCTTTAAGTACTATATATAAATCTTATCACTGTTATTCCATCTACCTTGCTAAGTACTTAACAAATGCTCTATAATTATGAATTCCTTTCTAAAACCATTTGGTTATTGCCATGAGGTTCAGATAGATCACTGTCTTTGAGCCTAGGTTCCACATGTCTGGTAACTTCGAAGTACCCATTACACTGAAAATTTTTTGTTCAGAGTCAGGTCAAGGTCATATTTACAGTACCTATCAGAAGCTCATCAGGAAAAGCTGGAGTAAGAGATACTTGTTGGGTCCAACAAACAGTTCATATCCTTCCTGGCCAGCTCTCAGCTCCATATGTCTCCTTATTTTCTCAGGATGACTTCATCTCACAGAAAAGCAATGTCATACAATGGAAAGAGCAGTGTATTTAAATTACCTATATTCCTATCCTGAGTCTATTTCTTATCGCCTATGTGATCTTGGACAAGTAAGACACTTAACCTTTCCGGTCTCATTTCCTCATCTGTAAAATTAGGAAACTGATCTAGTTTACCTGTATCCACCCCTCAGCCAAAACTAGATTAAAATGTAATTGGGAAATATATAATAAAATAAATAAAAATAAAATAAAATATAGATAATGCTAATGGGTGGTTTTCTAAGTCAATATGCAGCCAGCAGAGAGCTATTTCTATTTGAGTTTGACACCATATGCATAAGTCAGAGGTCATTTCTAGCCATTTGGCCCCATGATCATAACCTATAACTAAGAGAATCAATGTTCTAGAAACCCCTTCATTTCATTAGGGGGAAAAGTTCTGTAAACATCTACTAATGAAGGATACACAGGTCCCTCCACCAATAAAAGTACTATTTTATATATAAAAGAGTTCATCTGATGAAAATCTTTTTTTGAAATATTATGACAGTGGAATACAACTAAGTGAAAAAACATCTCACCCGGAATAATTATAAAGGATTGCTATATATGCTGAAGTAACTGGATGGCTTTAGGGTCTATAATTTTAACACCTATATAAATTCATGAATTCTAAGAAAACCATCGCTTAATATTTTGAGGGATCTGTTATCTTCTTAATTCTCTAGTAATACAGAGTGCAAGCCTTAAAAATCTATACAACTCTTGCTCATATTCTCCTATAGATTCTCTACAAAGGATTCATCTAACCATTGCCTAGAAAGTATAAAAATTGTAAAATAATTTCTGTTATAAATAAGCGATAATTTATTTAATAACTTCTAAGTAATAAATTTGCCAAACAACTTTAACATTGCTAACTCATCTTGACACTCAGATGAATATGTCTCATTAATTCATGCTAATTCTTATTTGTTTGTGGCAGAAGAGATCTTTTCTGCTCTTTGATAAAACAGTAAGGAGAGTATATGTGTCATATTTATAGTGTACTGGAAACTACTAGTGTTTCTGAAAAAAAAAAGAGTGTACTAAAACTCCAGAACAAAGAAATTGATGAATGTTACCTTATTGCAATCACACTTCTTTCTCCCTCCTTTTACTAGCTACATCAGGAAAAACATATTTGAAAAACATTGCAGATGTGCAACATTCTGGTCCTATGGATGAAGAGTCAGTAGGTTGGATTACATTTGGAAAGCTGTACAGAGCTTTAATAACTCTGAGTTTCTCCCTGAAATGTGAGCCAATATTTTCAATGCCAATACTCTGGTCATGATGGTTGAAGATCATGGAATGCTACTCTCTCCAAAGCATTCAAGTTTCAGGGTATCCAAAAGACAATGGAAAGACACATGTTGGGTACCTCCAAGGTGGCATAAAAGGTATCATCATAGAGAGGTACAGCTGAAGAAGAGATAGGTTAGTCATAAAGCAATAGCAAAGTATAACTGACAGCCATGAAGATGATGATGATAAACAATCATAGCACTGATGACTCCAAGGTTTGCAAAGCACTTTACGTGATCCTCACAACAACCCTATGAGGTAAGTGCTCTTATGATTCCCATTATTAAGCCCTCAGGGATGAACCCAATGACCCAATGGTTGCCTATTAAACCAGTTTAGGTAATTTTGGAGAATTTTATCATGAGAAGGATGGCCACCAATCAGGTGATGAATCTGTTTGTCTTTAGCAAGTCATGAAGAACGCCATGGAAGAGTTGTAATACGCATCCACGGAGGTTGCATCTGCACCAATGAAATCAGATTCTTTTGATGATGATGTAGCACCTTCTCAGTGATAAACAATGGAGGACCCATCTTTTGTCAGTCATTTGTCATTGATTTAGCTGTTGACTGAAGAATTTCTTGGATGTACAAAGGGGCTAATCCCTGGTCAGACTTCTATGTTCTGCTAGCCTCAAGGTCAATAAACATGTATTAAGTGTCTGCTATGTGCCAGCATCTAAATGTTGAGGATAAAAAGAAAGGCAAAAGACAGTTCCTGCTCTTAAGGAGTTCACAATTAAATGGGAGAAACAACATGCAAAAAAAACTGTATACAAACATGCTACCTACAAAAGAAATTGGAAATTACAGAGGGAAAGTCATAGAATTAAGGAGCATCAAGAAAGGCATCCTATAGAAGGCAGGATTTTAGCTGAGGCTTAAAGGAAGTCAGGTAAGCCAGGAGGCAGAAATGAGGAAGAAGAACATTCCAAGTATGGGAGGATGGCCTGTTAAGATGCCCAGAGTTAGGAGATGAAGGGGCTAGGGCAAGTAACAGGAAGGAGGTCGGCGTAAGAATTCCTCTCTGACTTTAGAGGTCTGGTGTAGGGAACATGAGTGGTATGTGCTCCTGGCCAGCCCATGGCCTCCACTGTGAATCTGTGAATGAGACGAGGATTCCTCCTGTTTGTATCTCTTATCCTTCCTCCCTGGGGCCTTGGGAGATCTCTGAAAGCAATTGGTATCTGCCACCTCCCATCATCCAATCAGTAGAGTAAATCCCATTGGAACAGTCAACAGCGGCAGAGCAGCCAAGACAGAAAGAGTTACTCACAGAGAAAGAAATCACTAAGAAGAAAAGAGTCCACTTGTCCCTGATTGTACTGTATTCAGAATAAGTAAAATACAAAATAGCTAATGATCAGCCAGATTGCAAAAGCCCCAATGACTTGTGAATATTAGCCTCTCTCTTGATTGTAATCATTCAATTCTATAATTCTTTATGCTTAGCACTCTCTTCTTGTGTGGGACCAGAACTTCCCATTCTATTCTTAGGTTTGGACTCTGAGTACGTTTTTTTATTTTCTTACCCTTTCTCCTTGGACTAGAGCCAAAAACAAGGTTTTGTGGGACTTCCCCTCCTTCAGGAAGCTGAGGTGGGATTAAAACTGAACAGCTAGGGGTCCAGTTCCCCTTTTGAGGAGAGAAACAACTTTAAAGCAATAAATAATAAATTAAATATATCATAAATATATTTTATAATGTAATATATAATTAATATATTAATTAAATTAATTGGAATAATATGATTAGATAGATAGAAGAATGAATAAATAAAATAATGAATAACAATAAATAAAACCAGAACAGCAGGTAAAGGACAGAGCAGTCCTAGGAACAGAAAGTTCCTAGCCCTTATGAACTCAACCAAGTGTTACCTAGCTAGCCTAGCTAAGAATATAGATTGTTGCGCTTTGTCATTCCTTCTTTCTCAGAGAGAACCAATGATATCAGGAGAGGGATGTGTCGACTTGCAAGTGAATTATATCTAAATGAGAAAGGGCTGTGCATCAGTCTCACTCTCTCCTCCAGAGGCATCAGAGTCCAATGGCAACTCATAGGTCAGCATGCCTGGCAATGTCCCCTAGTTAGATATGAGTATGTAAAGGCATATGGGAGTATGTGGAGGAAGACTCCCAGAGTATTACATGAATCCTTTGGGAAAATGCATGTGGGCTGTGGACAAAAGTTGTATGGGAGGAAAAGGGATAGATAAGTTGCAATCTTTACAAATCAACCAATCAGCAAGCATTTTTCTTTATTTTGTTTCTAATTTATGGGATAAAATGATGGTATTTCCATAACAGTATAATAAAAACAGATGATTTCACATGAAACTGTAAATCTTTTATGTATGATTTGCTGTTTCTTTTAAATATATAGTAAAATTATCATGTAAATTTCTTTTTTCTCCTCTTTTTTAATCCCTCCCTCTCATTGCCCTAGAGATGGTTGCCATTAGACATAAACACATATTTGTATGTGTGTGCATATAACATGTGAAATTATTCTATACATATTTCTATTTATCAGTTCTTTCTTTGGATATAGAGAGTGTCTTCCCTCATATTTTCTTTTGTAGTTAAATGATTTCTTATAATTGTCAAAATGACTAATCACTCAAACAATATTGCTTTTACTGTATGTGATGTTCTCTTGGTTTTGCTCATTTCACTCTCCATTTCATGCAAGTCAAACCATGTTTTTCTAAGATCATTAAATTCATCATTTCTTACAGCACAATGGCATTCCACCACAATAGAAATTTAATTTTAACATTGGATTTTAAGAGGGAGGTAGTGAAAAGGGGCCAGATTCCAGGCATGGGGATCAGGATGGACAACAGATGCAGGTAGAATGCTGTGTGTGAGAAGGACAGTTTGGTTGTATTGAGCAGTGGGTGAGTTAGTTATATAAAAAGGTGGTACTAAAAAGAGGTACTTTAGTATCAAAGTATATAGATACAATTGAGGGAACACTGAATATAGATTCTTCAGTGTTTGTATGATGCAACACTATTAGAGCCAGACAAAGAATGTGCATCTCTAACAGAAATAATAACATATATTTATAAAGGACTTTTGGATGAAAGCATAACCACCATAAGATGTAGATGGTACCAAGGCTGAGAAAAGTTGAGTGATTTACCCAAGGTCAAATAGTGACAGAGTTGGAATTTGAAGCAATCTCCTACCTTCAAAGATTTTTTCCACTTTTTTGCCCATTAGGTGAGAAGGAGCAGCTATTTCTTTTATAGAGCTGAAAAACATATAGAGATTCTCAGGTTATTTAGTAATTGTTCCTATCTATATCCCTGTGAACATAGAGATAGGTACCCAAAATGAGCAACTTAATCTCTTCTCTCCAGTAGGCTTAGAACTATTCATTTCATCAAATCCAATAGCTCTCCTTTGAGGTAGGCAGAGGCAACACCATTAACATTATTTTACAGGCCTGAAAAGAGACGTGAGGCGGAAGCACACAGGGGTGTTTAGGGGTATTAACTCATTTTGGGATATCCTGACCCCAGCTGGAAAGTATCTGCCATCCTCCACTTTGTTTCCTTTTGTATGGGCCCTATTAGTCCAAAATTCTAATATGTTTCTACAATTAGGTACTAAGGGCATGTATAAGAAGATTCATTAATATCAGTTAACTAACAAATATTTATTAAGTGCTATTAAGTTTGACATACTGATGCAAAAATGAAGTAGTCACTGTCCTAAAGAAGTTTAAATTCTATCAGGAGAGACAATATGTTGACATAGACATATACAAAATATATAAAAGAAATATAAGATCATCGATAAGGGGCACTTGTAGTTAGGCTGTTCAGGAGTGACTTCCTAAAGTAGTTGAGCTCAGAGACAGAAACGAGAAAGGAATGCATTCAAGGCACAGGGGATATAGAGCCAGAAGGTAAAAATATCATCTGGGAAAGACCACAAATATTTGGCTACCTACTTATGTGAAGGGGAGTGGTATATAATAAGCCTGGAAAAGAAAAATACTAAGTGTTTTAAATGTAAAACAGAGAAAATCATCTTTCATTTTCGAGGTTATATGGAGTTTGGAAATGTATTGAGCAGGAGAGTGATGTAGTCAGATGTGAACTTTGGTGATTGTGTCATGATTGTATTCAAGAGAGAAGACTCTTGAAAAAGGAAGATCATTTCAGAAGCTATTTCAGTAGTCCTGGTGAGAGTCTAATTGTTTCACAGGAAAATTAAGGAGACAGGATTTAGAGCAGTGGTCTCAAGGTCAAATAGAAATGGGGGATGCTAATCCATATATATATGGATCCTTGAAGGTAACATTATCTATCAACTTAGTTTTAAAATGTAATGTTATCTATGTTTATTGCATTTTTATTTAATTTAATAATTATTTTTTAATATCTTATTTTATTATTTTTATTTATTTACATATTATATATTTATTTATAATATTTATTTATACTTTAACCTAATCCAACTGCATGTTGTGAGCTGAATACTTAACACCTCTGATTAGAAGAACTTTAGATAATCTCATCTGCATCAACCTATCATTTTGTAAATAAAAAAATCGAAGTCTAGGGAAAATTAAGAGGCCCAATATGACATAGTAAAATAGAAAAGTCAGGATTTGTCAGGATTTGTATCGAGGTCCTCAGATACAAGATCTAATCTCTTTCCACTACATCACCCTGCCTACTGGATGTTGGGCTCTGAACCGAATCAGGGTGCTGGGGTTACAAGCTCTCAAGCACAACATTTAGATTTCTATTTGCAGCTTAATAGCTATGTCACCCCTTAGCACAAAAGTCTGGCATTTGACTCAGAATTAAGCATAGAGAGGTTATGTGAAGTGCCCATAGTAATCCTTGTAACAGGATTGCTATGATAGTCTCATTAAGATTGTTGCAATAGCTTCACAACAAAGAGGCAAATAGCCATTGAGTTCTGGTCTGTTTACCGCTGGTGAAGGTTTTAATCCACTACTCCAAACAGAATCTCAGGGATAAAAGGCCCTCAAGGGCTATCTAGTCTAACCTGTCCCTGAAAAGGGACCCTCTCTAACATATGCCTAAGTAGACTTTGCTTGAGTCAGGGTGTTATTGGAACCAGCTCAAACTGGCTCTGAGTGCTGCTTGTTAAATTTTCCATGTGAACATTTATACCTAGAAAACTATAGGGGTGAAGCCAAGATGGCAGAATACAGGCCCAGCTGAACCCTCCTAACGTTCCCCTCTAAACAATTTTAAAATAAACCTCAAATAGAATTCTATAGTGACAGAATCAATAAAAGGTCACAGGGAGACATTTTTCTAACCCAAGACAACTCAGGAGGTCAATAGGAGAGGTCTGTGATACCAAGGTCGGGGCTGACCTGGAGCACACTCAGTGGCAGCAGCACCAGCTGTGGGTCTTGGAGTTGGCTGTGGCAGTAACAGCAGCAATTTCAGGAGCTCTCATCCCAGAGAGATTAAGGGAGCTGGACAACTGAACAGAAAGAGATTACAGGGGATCTTGAATTGGCACTGGGCACAGGACTCTAGAGAACTGCCCATAAGTGGTTCAAGATTACAGACACATGGCAGAAAGAAGCCATTGTAGCTGCAGGGTCCTTCCTGGGTAAAGACCAGAACCCAGAATAAGAGAGCACTGACCACACCTCTCCATGAATCACATCACCTTGAAAACACTGAAAACTTACAGACTCTCAGAATTAGCTCTAAAAAGCTTGATGCTTAAGATGATGCCTCCCCAATCTTAGATGAGCAAAACCTAACTTCAACATAAAATTCAAAGTAAAGAAAGAAATAGTCTGGAAAAATAAGCAAACAAAATAAAATACTTGACTGTGAAAAGCTTCTATGGTGACCATATGGAAGACCAAGAAAGAAACAAACTCAGAAGAAGACAAAAATGTGAAAGCAGCCACAAGCAAAGTCTCAAAGGGAAAAAATTGCTAATTTCACACAAATCAATTAAGAATTCCTGGAAGAGTTAAAGAAACAGATAAGAGTGGTAGAGCAGGGGAAATGGAAAAAGAAATGAGAGTGATGCAAGAAAATTATGAAAAAAGAATGAACAGTTTGGTTAAAGAAGCACAAAAAAATACTGAAATAAAAAAACTCCCTAAAAAACAGAAATGGTCAAATGGTAAAAATTAATTAATTAAAAGGTACAAAAATTCACTAAATTAAAAAGAAGAATTTCCCAAGTGGAAAAAAAAAAAAGTACAAAAATCTCACTGAAGAAAATAACTCTTTAAAAATTAGAATTGAGCAAGTTAAAACTAATGACTCCATGAGACATCAAGAAACAAAAAGATAAAATCAAAAAGAATGAAAAATAGAAGAAAATGTGAAATTTCATATTGAACAAATACCTGGTCCTGAAAATTACTGAACTACCTAAAAGCCATGATCAAAGAAAGAGCCTAGATACCATATTTGAAGAAATTATCAAGGAAAAAATACTCTAGTATCTTAAAATCTGAGCTTAATTGAAAGAATTCACCAATCATCTTCTGAAAAAGATCTCAAAATGAAAACTTCCAAATTCCAGAGTTCCAAGTCAAGGAGGAAATATTGCAGGCAGTCAGAAACTATCTAAATATCATGGAATCACAGTCAAGATCACACAAGATTTAGCAATTTTTACATTAAAGGAACAGAGGGCTTGGAATGATATTCCAGAAGGCAAAGGAGCTAGATTGCAATTAAGAATAATCTACCCAGCAAAAGTGAGTGTAATCCTTCAGGGGAAATTAATGGATATTTAATTAAATTGAGAGCTTTCAAGTACTACAACCCTGATCAAAAGACCAGAACTGAATAGAGAATTTGACATTCAAACACAAGATTCAAGCATTAAAAAAAGGCAGACAGAAAAGGAAAAGCATAAAAGAGCTTCATAATGTTGATCAGCTTACATATGTGACTCCTAAGAACTTTATTATTATGGCACTGAGAAGTAGTTGGCATAGACAACATGGATATAAATCTATTATGTTGGAATGATTTCCAAAATGAAAAATGAAAGAGATTTGCAAGGAGAAGGGAAAAGGGAAAAGAAGAACAGGGAAAATTGTTTCACATAAAAGAAGTACACAAGGAAAAGCTTTTGCAGTGGAGGAGGAAATAGTGAGGGTGGGAAACCCTTGACTCTCACTCTTATCAGAATTGGTTCAAAGAGGTAAGAATACACACACGCACGCACACACACACACACACACACACACACACACAACTGGATGTAGAAATCTATCTTATTCAACAGGAAAGTAGGAGGGAAATGGAGATAAGAGAAGTATAGGGTGATAGAAGGAGAAGGTAAAGAGGATTGGGGAAGGCAATGGTCAGAAGCAAAATGGACATTTTGCAGGGAAAGGATAAAAAAAGATACAAAAAGATAAACAAAAGAAAACAGGACAGAGGGAAAAGTAGATAGTCATCATAACTGTGAATAAGAATAAGAGGAACTCACCCACAAAATAGAAACAAATAGCACAATGGATTAGAAACCAGAATCCGACCATCTGTTGTTTAAAAGAGACACATTTAAAACAGAGAAGACACATACAACAAGATAAAATAAGAGGCTAGAGTAGAATGTATTATATTTCAGCTGAAGTCAAAAAGAAGTCAGGAATAACAATCATGATGGGCAAAGAAAAAATAAAAACAGACCTTATTAAAAGAGACACGCAGGGAAACTACATTTTGCTAAAGGTATCCTAAATGATAAAGTAACATCAAAATATTTTATGGCAAGTTTCTCTGATAATGGCCTCATTTCTCAAGTATACAGAGAAATGAGTCAAATTTATAAAAACAAGATCCATTCCCAAATGATAAATGATCAAAGGATTTTGACTAGGCAGTTTTCAGAAGAAATTAAAGCTATCTATAATCATATTTAAAAAGTTCCAAATCACTGATTAGAAAAAGCAAATTAAAACAATTACTACCTCACATCTGTCAGAAATTACAAATGCTAGAGGGAATATGGGAAAATAGGTACATTAATGAACTGTTGGTGAAATTGTGAACTGATCCAACCATTTTGTAGAAGTATTTGGAACTATGCCCAAAGGAGTATAAAACTGTGGATACATACCCTTTGACTGAGCAATACCACTTCTAATTCCATATCTCAAAGAGATCAAAGGAAAAAGATCTATATGTACAAAGTATTTGTGGCAGGTTTTTTGTGGCAAAGAATCGGAAATTGAGGGGATGCCCATCATTTGGGAAATGGTTGAACAAGATGTGGTATATGATTGTGGAATATATATTATGATGGAGAAAGGATAAGAGGGTTGGTTTCAGAAAAACCTTCAAAAGCTATATGAACAGAGTAAAATGAAGGGAGTAGAACCAGGAGATCATTAGACAAAGAAACAGCAACACTGTAAATGATGATCAACTGTGAAAGACTTAGCTACTCTGATCAATATAATTCTCCAAGACAATTCCAAAGAACTCATGATTAAAAATACTATCCACCTCCAGAAAGAAAACTAATGAACTCTGTGAGTACAAACTGAAGTATAATTTTCTCACTTTATTTTTCTTGCTTTTTTCTAACAAGGTTAATATGGAAACATGTTTTGCATGATTTCACATGTGTAATTGAGACCACATTGCTTGACTTCTTAGTGAGTGGAGGAGTTCCTGGATGAAGGGAGAGAATTTAGAACCGAATTTTTTTATGTTAAAAATAAATTAGAAGAAAAAAGAAAATTTATAAATGCTATCAATCAGCACTTGGTTTATTGTTTTATTGATTGTCTAGACTAAGGAAAATGCTGAATAAAATATTAATAGTGAAAATTGAACTTATAAGTATCTCCCACACACATTTGTTTTCTCCAAAGAGCCAGTTGTTAAACTACTACTTGACGCAGCTACGTAATGAAGTGGATGAAGTGATATGCTTCAAATCAGGAAGGCCCCTCTTTCTGAGTCCAATCTGGCCTCAGATACTTACTAATTACGTGGCCCTGGGCAAGTCACTTAATCCTGTTTAACTCAGTTTCATGATTTGTAAAATCAGCTGGAAAAGTAAATGGCAAACCCCTCAGTATTTTGCCAAGAAAACCACATAAGTAGTGTCAGACACCCTGAAATATCAGACAACTGAATAACAACTGTTTGAAGGCCTCTGTTGAGGAGGAACCTACTATTTCCAGAGGCAGTCCATTCCACTATTGGATAGTTCTAGTCATTAGGAAGCTTTTCCTTTCATTGAGTCAATACCATGGAATTTTGTTGATTGTTAATGGAGACATCTCTCAAATATTCAGATACATCTGTCATCTGGTGGATTCAGGTACTCCCTCCAGAGACACAGATTGCATCTGATCTAAGTTGCAGATCATAATTCTTACCCAATTCCTCCCCCAAAAGCGCCATTGAGTGTCTGCCTAATACACTAGAGATATCAAGACCTAGAATCTTAGGAACAGAAAAGTCTTTAGAAACAGGTTACAAGTCTGTTTAGTAACACCTAAGGTCCAACACAAAACTCTGTCCATTTTCTCCAGGTCTTCACTATCAAGAGATCCTATCTCTTGGGTGAGTGATAGGTTCAGAAGCTAGATGACCTGCCCTAGAGTTAGGGTAGTGGGTATAGAGCAGATCCAGATACAGAGCCTTTTGAAGGAACAATTCACAGGACTTGGTAACTGGCTGGATAAAGAGGATGAAAAGGGAGAAACAGCTTGGAATCTGTGTAAGAGGGAGAATGATGGTGATCCTTTGCACACATTTACGGTGGAATCCCAGTAATATCTTCTTAAATAGCATTCAAATTCCCTATACCTTATTTAACTACATTTTTCCATTTTTTCTATCCATATTTGCCTTGACTCATTACCCCTCCCCCTTTTTTTCGGTACAGAATAAATTCACGATAGATCCCTCTCACTCACTAGTGCAACCAATGTAATTATGCCATGACCACTACTGCTTCAAGGTCCACCCACATATACTTTCTTGGATAAGTGGTTGTTTTTATCTCCGGACAAAGCCAAGCCCATTTCCCTTTCTTTTGGCTCCTTCCTCACCAGAGCAGTTGCTCTTAAATATATTTTTATGGAATCATTTGTTTACCACTCTTCTGAAAGTGAAGTAAAAAGGTGGGGGAAAATCCAACAAAATATTTTGCTTGGCAAAGTTCAGGTGATGAATCTCCCCTTCTTTGCGTAGATTGACCTTCAAGCTTTGCTGCTCAGTGAGATGAGTTAAAAATGGACTGTCAAGCCAGCTTCAGATGCTGCCAAGCCTGCCTCCAAATGTCCTCCCACTGATCTATCACTCCCCTTACTACCTCCTAATGTTGTTTTCCAGCTGAATGTTTTCCGAGCCGGGATATGAGAAGGTCCTTCGAGACTAGACTTTTCTTTCCGTGCCACAAATCTGCCTTTCTTTACCCAAAGAGTAGCCACGGATGCATATATCCTCCCTCCATCACATAATCCCTCTCCTACCTAAATTTTCATCTTTTCTCCAGATTTGTTTGCTCTGCACTGGACCCCACTAAGGAGAGAACACAGGCTTTAGCAAATTTCAAAAATGACTGGATTTTTGCTTGAGTGTTTGTCTGTGCCAACGTCTATGACTATCCCTCAGCTCCCTGAAACCGCTGCTCACTACATTGTGTGACTTGGCCAGTCCCGCTCTGGGCCTCAGTTTCCTCATCTGCAAGACCAAGTTAGGTTAGATGACCTCCAAGATCCACATCTGTGCCCTATTGACATCACTAGCCACAGGGAAGTCAAGTTTTCTGAGAGACATCTGGCAACCCCGCAGCCAGAGAGACTGCAATAACCTTCCGGAGGCTGTCCAGGTTGAGATGGAACTCTTCTCCGGGGAAGACCCATTTCACCTGGTCAGCTCTTGAGTCAGTCGGCGGTCCTGCAGACTCTCTAATGGGCTTGTTAAGCTTCTTGGCAATACTTCCCTTATTAAATATGCTCCCGTTCCCCGACTTGCCCGGGTTGACCAGGCTTGCTCCAGAAGAAGTGAAAGGTTATTAGTTACAAAAACCACAGTCCGGGGAGGAGAGATCCAGGACGTTTGTTAGATCTGCGTGTTTTTTAACATTCGCTGCGACGCTGTCCAAACTCGGTTACACTCCCCTCCACCAGCCCACCACCCCCCAGAGCAGCACCCTACTACAAAACCCCAGGGGAAACGGAGGGCAGGCAATGATTTGGGGCAGGCGAGGGGGCAGAATCTGGCAAGTAACTGTATCTGGCGGAGGAGGAGGGTTAAGCCGGCTATTTCAGGACCCGCAAAATCGGTTGTATAAATGGTCCGCAGTAAATCTTAGAAAACGTTGGAAGTCTCAAAAGAAAAAGTGGCTGGTTCCTCTTAACCCTTGGGTCGGGCAGGCAAAGCCACAGGCCATTCCTGCTGTCCCACAGCGGGTGAGGCAGGGGAGAGGAAAGACTGAAGGAGGGCACTGCAAGACGGAGGGACCGAGAGACAAGCCACGGGGCGAGAGGATCTCTCCAGCCTTTGCTGGGGACTGCCTCGAGCCCACCCAGGGAACTGCAGGTGCAGCTCGGGCCGGATCGGGTTCCCCGGCCGCCTCCCCAGAGCTCTGCCCTCTCCAGTTTGGACACCCAGGAGAGAGGGGGCGGAGGGAAGGGCGGGGCAGGGGCCCGAGGCAGGTGGGCGGGGCCGGGGAGGGGGGCGGTGGTGAGCAGTGCATACAAGAAGTCCCGGGACCCTGTGGGCCGGTGTAGGGGTGCGTTGAGGGCGGGGGGCGCTGGTGCCCGGCGCTGCGTGCCTGCAGGGCAGTACCCTCCTGCCCCCCGCCCAAGAAAGGGTGCTTTCGAAGGGCTTCGCTTGAGGCGGGCTTTTCTTGGCAGTATCCCCTCTGAGCTCCGGGCATCTCGGGGACACCAGTGTGCACTTCTGTAAAGTCAAGGCAGGTAAGAGGAGACCCCATGGCCCACCGAGGCGTGGGCGATGCTATAGTTCGCAGCGTGGTGCGGTGCGGAGTGCTGCGTTTGGAGCCAGGTGGGCAGGGTGTGAATCCTGACTGTAATTTGTTACCTGCGTGACCTTGGCTGTATCATTCAATTTCCCTGGGCATCAGTTTCCTCTTCTGTAACATTGGAGGGAGAGGGTCGACCAGATGACCTCTAAGATGTCTAGGGAGTTGGGGCGCACAGCAAATCAGTGGGAAAGAACCTGAGTTCGACTGCCTGACTGGTTGGGTCACCCCGGGCAAGTCCCCCCGACTCGACCGGCTGTCAGTGCCTTCGTCTTTAACATGAGGAGAGCTGCACTAGGTGACCTTCAGTCTCTAAATCTAGGGGGCTCTAGACGTGCAGCCCCTGTTCTTGGCAAACTAACAGGCGAGCTTTGCTTCAAGTTTATTTGGTAGGATTTCCTGGAGTTGGCTTTCCCTGCTTCTGGGCCTGGAGACTGACTTGGGAGCCAGATTGGGGAGGGGGAGAGGAGAAGGGAAATGAGGTCCTCTCTCCTTTGGGAGGTAAACCCTGTCGGTGAGTGGCTCTTTGCCCCCCATTTAGTTCATTTTGGTGTCTTTTTTGTCTCTGCAGCGCGCCCCGAGAGCTGGACCCCGCACTGCAGGAGCCACAGTGCGGTTCACCATGGTTGCGACTAGTACTTTAAGCAGTAAAAATTCGACCAGCATTTCGGAGCTGATAGACCGTGGCTTTCCGCCTGCAAGTCTAAGTGGTGAGCTCTCCAGCGGCTCCCAGGTTCATTTCTCCGGGAAGGGTGGGACCGGCTGACCAATCGGAACGCGTTCTCTGTGATGTAATCACCTCCAGTATCGCTCCTTCGAATGGGGTGGGGGGGCGATCCCATCCATCCTGGCCCTGCTGGATGGAACCAGCGTGAAAACATAAAATATCCCAAGGTTTATTTTTTTGTAGCAGCAATTCAGAAACTGACTCCCAAAGAAAGCTAACGTAGGTTTCCTTTGCTTTGTTTTATTTTGTGGGTTTTTTAAGAGAAATGACGGGGGACTAATAATCTCATTATATTAGTTATGGAAAAATTCATTAGTGTATAGAGAAGAAATAAACTGTATGGCAAGAGATACTGACAGGGCAGTCCTCAAGTGAGCAATCAGCCTGTGGTGTGGGTGGAGAGCTGCCAACCAGTAGGATTACTTTAGGGAGCAGATGACCAATGCACAGTATCAGTTTTCTGCAAACTTAATTTTGTTTTCCTAGGACTGGCTTGTTTTGCCTGGCTAGAGGAAACTTGCCAGATAATTATGAAAAACTCTTTCACAAAGAAGGGCTTTTTTTTTTTAAAATAGGGGACGCCATAAGTTCAGGCTAATCTGTTAGCCACTAATAATTAGACTATGATATGGGGTTTTATTCCACATTTGTTATAATTAGTAAAACTTAGAGCAAGGACTTGCCTCTCTCTGTGTGTTTCTCTCTGTGTCTCTATCTCTGTGTCTCTCTCTCTCTGTCTGTCTCTGTCTCTCTCTCTCTCTCTCTCTCTCTCTCTCTCTCTGTCTCTCTCTCTGTCTCTCTCTCTGTCTGTCTCTCTCTCTATGTGGGAGCAACTCTCCCAACCTATGGGAGGCAGATTACAACATACCCATGGTTTAGAGTTGCCTGAACCCTATAGGGGTCAAGTGGTTTGCCCAGTGTGGATCATTTTTTGAAGTGGGATTTAAACCCAGGTCTTCCTGACTGTAGCTCTAGCTCACTAGTCCCAACATTATGCTGGCTTAATATTAATTTTCCCTTGAAATCCTCCCGACACTTCTTGGTTCTGCTGGATGTGACCTTGGCTTCTCAAAGCCCATGCCAGCTGAGTATAATCTCTGGCAGGTCTTACCAAGCAATGAAGAGTATCTGTCATTCACAGCTGAGCCTAACTCTACCTGGAGAGCCTCTTAACCAGAAGACAATTTATCAAATGATTTTTTTTAATCCACAGTAACTAATGGAAAATTTAACCAATGGCTTCAAGAGGTTGTGATATGCCTTGGTGCAGAGTGGACCAAGACCCGTAAAATATCACAGATTCTAGAAGTTCTGAAATAAATAAGCTCACAATAGACTTAAGTACTATGGCTAAAAGCCTGAATGTGTATACCAGTGAAATCATGTTTTCAAACTAAAAGATCTTAGAAATTTCACTTAGTGCAATTTCCTCTTTTTATCCAGTTCAGACTTGTGATTTCATTGATGTAGGGAACTCTCTCTACTGATATAATTTACAATCTTAGAGACTTGCCTGGGCACTGAGTGGTTTAGTGACTTGCCAGAGTCTGGCATTTGCAAAATGAAAAAACTGAGTCTAACTTTCAATGTAACACATTCAGTTAGTGGTAGAACTGGAACAAGAACCAACGTCTCCTGGCCTTCAGAAATAAAATGTTATGCTTGAAAAAATAGTTGATATTTCTCTGTACTGTGGTTTGTTGGTGCTAGTTTTTCCTGTGCTTGGGGTTTTCCTTTTATCCCCTCTCTCATCTGTAACTTCTCTTTCCTATAGATTTTGACTACTGGGATTATGTTGTGCCAGAACCCAACCTCAATGAGGCAGTATTTGAAGAGACAACTTGCCAGAGTCTGGCTGAAATGCTGGAGAATTGCCTGTCGAAGTCCAAGCAGACCAAACTTGGCTGCTCCAAGGTTCTCGTCCCAGAGAAACTGACCAAGAGAATAGCTCAAGATGTATTGCGCCTGTCTTCCCCTGAGCCCTGTGGTCTTCGAGGTTGCATTATCCATGTAAACTTGGAAATTGAAAATGTATGTAAAAAGCTGGACAAAATTGTGTGTGATGCTAGTGTAGTGCCTACCTTTGAGCTTACACTAGTATTTAAGCAGGAAAACTGTTCATGGTCTAGTTTCAAGGACTTTTTCTTCAGTAAAACTCGTTTAACATCTGGTTTTAGGAGAACTCTGATTCTCAGCCCAGGGTTTAGGCTTGTTAAAAGAAAGCTTTACTCACTGATTGGAACAGTCATTGAAGAGTGCTAGAAAAGTCTCTCTTGCTGACTTTTAATAGATGGTACCACTGCTTGGTTTGATGTCACTTGTAGCTTGACTGGCCTCATCAAGAAACCCCAAATTTAGCCCATCTGACATATGTGTTCCTTATTCAGCACAACCTCAAGTGTTTTGCTCCAAAGCATTAATCTTGTGGCCTGCCCAAAACATCCCCCAGGGAGTAGACGCTATCCACTGATTAAGGCCATAGCCACTGAAAAGTGGTATGGTGCAGGATGGAACCCAGTGAGCAATCGCCTTTCATTTGGGAAGCTGGATTCACTCTGGCCCATCCTTTCGGAAGCAGGCAGGCTACTCAGGCATTAATTAAGTAGCTACATCCAACCAGTCAGTCCTGGAGCTTAACTTGTTGACAATATAAATGACATTTTGCTTAATTTGCTCTTTATAATGGCACTTTAAAAGTTCTCCGAAATAATCCTTATAACTATATAACTTTATGAAACGAAGCTCAGCCAGTATGAAAACTTCTGAAAGCTCAGAAAACCAGTGTTCCCACCTTGGATTGAAGGGTTCTTATTCCATGAAGTGGGGTTTAAGTCTCTGAGCTTCACTTAAAACTGACTCTTGGAAAGAGCTGAATAGGAATATTACAGACACAACATGGTTCTGTCTTTTCCCTTTCCACCTCCCCTTCTCCTTCTAAGGCATGGAGTGAGGAGCAGTCTTAAGTTATAACTTCAACAAATTTATCACAGTTTTACTCAGATTTATTTGTAAGATCATGCTCTATTTTTAAAAGATCCTATTTTGTGTATTATCTTTTGAGTTGGAGAGAGAGAACATGGGCCCTGGTTCAAATTCTGCCTATAATGCTTAGTAACTACTTGACCTTGAGTGAATCATTCTAAGCTCCCTAGGCCTCAGTTTCCTCATCTGAAAAATGGAGTCATAAAGTTGAAAGAGACCTTAGAGTCTAACATCATCATTTTAAAGATGAGGAATCTGAGATGCAGAGATTAAGAGGCTTCCTAGGGTCACATAGATAATAAGTGTCTGAGGCAGGAGTTGAACTCAGGTCTTCTCTGACTCCAAATATAGTGTTTATCTGCTACACTATGCTCCCTCCTCTAAAGCAATGATGGGGGTTGGATTAGATACCCTCCACAGTCCCATTTACTGTAAGATCTATGATCCTATGTTCAACTCTTGTCAGAACCCAAACAACAAAGCCATAATGCCAAAGTGGGCATCTGTGGCGATGATGGTGATGGATTTCAGAAACCGAATTTCAGGAAAGCACTGTCTGATCCAATCGCTCTCTCAATGGATATCTAACCTACCACGCCTTTTCCAAACCATTAGATTCAATCATCGATCCTTCTCCTTGGCTCAAAGAATTATTTGATGGACTTGGCTTGTTAACTTCTTTTCAAGACTTCTTAGGCTTAATCTCAGATCACCTCACTTAGCAGTACCTCTTTGTTGCTTTGACCTTCCCTATCTCTCTACATGAAAACATAACACCTGGGAACAGCTGTTTTTGAGCACCCCCCTCCTTTCTGCCATGCCATAAACCTCTCCAGTAACAACTACTAGATACCAAGTACTTATTGGCTACTATTTTAATTATTGGGCTCAGCATATATTCACATGGAGTCATCATTGGTTATGGAAACTAGGTTTATTTTAGCATCATGAATGTTAGCGAGAGTTTGGATAACTCAGGCAGATACCTCAGTCTTCTTGTTTTTAATTGTCCTGTGGCCTGAACTCTAGGCCAACTCTGTCCCCATCATTCATCAGTAAACTCATTACTGATCTTCTTTGGGAATGAAGGATCATTAACCAGTTTTCCCACCATTGGTAGAGAACTTTGGTCTTAGTACAACAGTTTTCAGTTGTATTCAGTGTTCAAAGCCTTCAGGTGATTTTGCAATTTGAGATAAAGAGCTCATTCATCCACTCTCACACAACAAATTTAGGTGGCCCAGTGGATACAGCACTGGGCCTGGAGTCAGAAAGACCTGAGTTCAAATTTGGCCTCAGACATTTTCTAGCTATGTGAGTCACTTAATCCTCTTTGCCCCAGTTGCCTCATCTCTAAAATGAGCTGGAGAAGGAAATGGCAAGCCATTCCAGTATCTGTGTCAAGAAAACTTCAAATGAGGTCAGGAAGAGTCAGATACAACTGACACCAACCACACCTGAAGCAGGGATTCTATCTAACACACAATGAGCATAGTGTTACTCAAAAAATGGCTTTGATCCAGTCTCATCTTGCAGCTGTCATAAATTGTAACTAGTTCCTTTGGGATTAGGCAAGATTCCACCAGATCCAATCTGTGTAGTGTCTGGGAATTAGACCATTGCAATCAAACTAATGGTAGATATCTGTTATTGCTTGTGGCTTAATGAGTGCTGTATCTCTCTAAGTATAGTGAGTCAAGAGTCCCTTTTGTTAGGACTTCCTCGGCGTGGATGTGGAGTATGTATTCCATTAACAGCTGCTGGTTTCACTTGTATCTTTCTGGCTAACAAGATGGCAACAGCTTGTGGAGGTTCTTAAATTAATATTCCTGTTAAAGGAAATTGAAGTTTGTCTATTTTTGACAATAAAGGATCATATATTTTTACTTTTCTAGCTGTTTGTCTTTCTTGGGAATTGTGGATTACTAAAGAATGGCGGTAATAAGACAAAGAATTTCTGAACATTATATGGTGACATTATTTTGGGGTATATAGTTCCCAAGTATATCCCCCACCTTGCCATGGTCAGAAGAAGCAATACAAGGACACTCTCAGGGTCTCTCTTAAGAACTTTGGAATTGATTGCATGACATGGAAGACATTGGCACAGGACCACTCAGCAAGGCATGCTCACATCAGATAGGGTGCTGTGCTCTATGAGGAAAACAGAATTGAAACAGCTCAAAGGAAACACAGTATGCCCAAATTTAGAGTATCCACCCCAAATGTGCAAACTGAATTTGTACCCGACCTGTGGTAAAGCATTCTGGGCTTGTATTGGTCTGATCAGTCACAGTCAGACACGCTGTAACTTGATTCTAACATAGTGATATCATTTTGACCATCTTTGAGGACAAGGGACAAGCAATCATGCCCTGCCTCATTTTGTTGGCTTTGTAAATCCTGTATCAATTGTACTCTGAACACAATTATTATTCCAATTAATTTATTTCAATTTTAATTCCAAAATTATTCCAATAATTTGTGCGTTTACGGATTAACAAAGTGTACGTTCCATCTTTAACTTCTTTTGGATACTACAATGATAATTTTTTTTACAAAA
Source organism: Potorous gilbertii (assembly GCA_028658325.1). Taxonomy (NCBI): domain Eukaryota; kingdom Metazoa; phylum Chordata; class Mammalia; order Diprotodontia; family Potoroidae; genus Potorous; species Potorous gilbertii. The sequence continues at coordinate 103,903,851 of CM053774.1, read as the reverse complement.
AGACAGCATTAAGATGAGCTCCATTGGTGTCCTTTTCAAAAATAAGCCCAAAATCTTAGTGTGATCTGTTTCTCCAGGTTTTCCCAAAGTCTCCTACAACCTGAATATCACAATAGGGCACAGAAGCAGTTGTCATGTTGTATAGAGCAGTGGGTCTAAAGTCAGATAGATGAGTTCAATTACAGCCTCAGAGACTTAGAGCCATGTGACCCTGGACAGGTCATTTACCCTCTCTTTGCCTTAGTTTTCTCAACTGTAAAATGGGGACAATAGATCAATGATAGTATTTGTCAAGTCCTTAGCATATATAGTAGGCTTTATATAGGGCAGCTAGGAGTGCCAGGTCTGGAGTAGAGAAGAGATCTTCCTGAGTTCAAATCTGACTTTAGACATTTACTAGCTGTGTGAATAGGAAAATCACTTAATCCTGTTTTCCTCAGTTTCTTTGTCTATAAAATGATCTGGAGAAGGAAATGGCAAACCACTCCAGTATCTTTGCCAAGAAACGGGGTCATGAAGAGTCAGATATAAATGAAAAAGCTTCAGAAACAACTAAAGGTTCTATAGCTATGCTTACATGCATACACACACGTATTTGCATTTTTATGATGTTTCTTGTTTACAGAGTTTGCACATAATTTTGATCTGTGCAGGTGGCAATGATCAATTTGACCCATTAAATTTACTTAAAGGTTATACTATCCATTCATTGAAAGTCTATGTTTATTTTTTCAATGATTATCCTTTCTCATGTTTTCCTATCATTAAACTCAGTCCCCTACAAAAGAAATAAAAGTAGAGTGAGGCATATCTACAAACCAAATAAAGATGCCATGGGTATGGAAAAATATGACCAAATCCTTCAGTTCTCAAATAAAATATACATAGCTTTGCTTGGTGTGACATGTTTAGGTGTTACAGCATGAAGGAAGTGTTCTAACTACTCACTTAAGAATGGCAATCCTTAGAAATTGTATGCAACTGAATTTTAAGGTTTGTAAAGCACTTCCCTCATTAAAACCCTGGAAGGGGGAATATAAAAAGTGCACAGGCAAGAATAAAAGCAAATGTAGAAGAAAGCAAAGAAAGGCTTTGAAAATGATGAGTACTTACTTATATAGTGTTTCCAAAAAAGTAAACATTATGAAATGAAAATTGATGGTTTTATAGTGAATTCTCTTTTTAGGTTGTGTTATCTATATGGAAATGTCCTCTTTTATGTATTTAAACTCAAAATGAATTTTAATTTAAAAAAAAAGAAAAATCCTATTGGGTGGATAGCATGAATTTTATTTGCTAATAAAGAAATGGTCTCATACGTTAAGTGACTTGGCCAAGGTCTTTTAGGCAGAGTAGTAAGTATTGGTGCTATGATTTAAACTCAGTTCTCCTTAATCCAAGTTGAATGTTTTTGATGCTTTGCCTCTACTACTTCCTATAAGGAGGGCAGCTAGGTGATGCAGGGGAAAGAGTGCCAGCCCAGGAGTCAGGAGGACCTGAGTTCAAATCCAACCTCAGGTATTAACTGTGCAACCCTGAGCAAGTCACTTAACTCCAAATGCTTTCCCCTCCCCCTCATAAAAAAGGAAAGAAAAGAAATATTCCAACAAAAGTAAAATAATTTGACTATTATAGGCACTAGCAGTAAACATGCAATATCTCAATAATTTAAGGCTAAAATCAATTCAAATTAACAAAGAATTCTTAAGCATTTTATTAATCCTGAATACAGTAATAAGCAAGACAGTAGAGTGGAAAAAGTCAGAAAAAAACCTACAGTCAGTCAGCCTTTGGAGTCAGGAAAACCTACATTCACATTCTACCTCTAACACATGCTAGTTGTATGACCATGAGCATTTATATTCATGTCCCAGGCAACTCTTTAAGGCTAAAAATTTAAGATGATTTGCTATTTTCTGAACCCTACCACCCAGTGTAACTTCCAACAACAACAAAAAGAGTAGTACAAGGCACTCACTGTGCTCAGAATTAGGGATACAAGCATGGAAATTAGTTCTAACTCCCAAAGAATTTTGTTATAATTAATTTTATTATATTTAACATTTTATTTCTTTTTTATTATTATTTTATTATATTGGGAATTCTTAAACAATGTTGTAGATTGAAAAGAGTTACAGACTTAGAATCAAGAAATGAATTTGCCCTGACAATTACTAGATATGTGATTGTGGACAAATCATTACCCCAAGCAGATTTACCCATCTGTAAAATGGGTCTTGTACCTGTGAGGAAAGTGCTTTGAATATTGTGCTATATAACTATGAGGTGGTTTTGTGTTTATCGTGATAGGATATAAAAGCTTAACCACCATGTTAAGATGTTGATGTGTTGATGATAACCACTCCCTAGGAAGTCCCTAATTCACCCTGGTGTTTTGTGCATACATTGTAAAGGTCAGTGGAAAGTGTCAAGTAAGTTGAGTGTTCTCTATGGTTATCAGAGTCCCAAGTAGCAGAGTAAGAATTTGAACTCTAATCTTCAAACTGCACATCCAATAACCATTGCTCTGTCCTATAGTTTCACATGAAGACCTTGTTCTAAAGACTAAAAATCTGCTTATTTCAGATGGCATCACAATACCTCTGGATATTGACACAGGAATTCCCATTACCAGTGCAAAGAAAGGTCAAAGACCACCTACAATTCTGCATCGTAAATGATCTTAGAGAACTCAAAGGTTAAGACTGCATGTGTTAAAGGAAGAACTTGAACCCAGGTCTTCCTGACTCTAAGATCTCATACTGTCCTTCAACAATATAGCATAGCACATATTGAATGTCAAATAAATGGTAGAGACAGGAAGTTCATCCAGAGTTCAGAAAAGAGAGAGCTTATTGTGGATGAGATTGGTCAAGTGAGGTTTTATGGGAGAGATAGGACTTGACCTAGATACTGAAAGATAATGGAAGAGCTGAGGAAGAACACTCCCCACATGAGTAAATGCCTGTGGCATGTCTAGGAAAGATGAGTATGTCAACTGAGTCAGAGTAGAGTATTCGCATAAGGGGTTAATAGGAAGATAAGTAAAAAAAAAATGTCCCTTAAAATTGAAGCCAAAATGCTTGAACTTTTTCTTGTGGTTGATGGGGAGTCATTGACTCTCAAGCTAGAAGGTGATGAGTGTAAATTAATGTCTTAGGAATATGAGTCTAACTGGTTTGGGTATGATGGCTGTTGTTTTTTCAATTGGTCATATATAACTCTTCCTGACCCCATTTGGGTTTTCTTGGCAGAGATACTGAAGTTCTTTGCCATTTCCTTTTCTAGCTCTTTTTTTTTACAGATGAGGGAATCAGGATTAAGGGACTTGCTTGATGTCACACAGCTAGTAAGTGTCTGAAGCTGGACTTGAACTAAGGTCCTCCTGACTCCAGGACTGGCACTCTATGCACTGTGCCATATAGCGACTCATACCATGGCTTGGAGAGGAACAATATTGGAAACAGGGAGACAAGATTGGCGCCTATAATAATGTTCCAGCCATGAAGCAAAGAATCATTAACACTTGGGGAATGACCAGATGAGAGGAGAAAGGGAAAGAAAGAGTATACTATGGATTTTGTGACTATCAATTTGATACGTAATGTAAAAGGTGATGTGATCTAGCTCTTTGCTCTGTTGGGAATATGTAACAAATAGTGTTCTCTCTGGGACTTTCCATAATGAGTGAGGGTCAAACACCCTCCCCTTGGCACAAATGGTCAGTGCTCACATATGGCAGCTAGCATAAGAGCTCAGCTAAACAAGAAAGAGGCTGAACCGCTCCAGATGCCTCTTCTTTCTTCCTTCCTTTCTTCCTTCCTTCCTTCCTTTCTTCCTTCCTTCCTTCCTTCCTTCCTTCCTTCCTTCCTTCCTTTCTTTCTTTCTTTCTTTCTTCCTTTTTCTTGGTTGCTCAACATCAATCCTGAGATAGACATTCCTTTTCTTTTCGCATTTATTTATTTATTTTATTTTTAACTTATGGAATAAAACAAGCATTTTCATAACATAGCGTAACACAAGATGATTGCCCACGAAACTGAAGATTTATTATGTACAACTTCCTATTCTTTATAAATTCATAATAAAGTTTTATGTAGATTTCTTTTTTTTTCTTCCCTTTACCCTCTCCACCCTGGAGATGAAATATACTGCTTACCAGACTCATGGATGGGCAAACAATTTATGAGTAAACAGGAGATAGACAGCAAAGTTAGGTGTAATATGGATAATTTCGATTACATTAAAATAAAAAAGGGTTGTACAAATAAATGTCATGAAGATCAGAATGGAAGCAGAAAATTAGGGATTTTATAGACAACTTCTCAGATAAAGGTCTCATCTCAAATATACAAAGAACTTTGTCCAATCTATAAGAATACAAGTCATAACCCCATTGATAAATGATCAAGGATATGAACAGGCAGTTTTCCAATGAAGAAATCAAGATAATTTATTGTCATCTGGACAAAATGTTCTAAACCATTATTGAGAAAGACATTTCAACCTTCAACCAATCATTTGTTACATACCTACTATGTGGAGCCTTCTGGCTCAGAGTGAATATAAATAGCACCTGTTCCGCTTTTGGTCAGCAACCCTTAGGGTCTTCCCTTCTCAGTTCGATTTTTTTTTTAATTATTAAAGGGGCCATCTTTTGACTCACTTCTTGAAGAGGCCTATTCACTGAATGTGCATTACCTTACTCAAAGTGACAACCTGAAAAGACCTGAACCTGAAAAGACCTTAACTTAAAAGGGTCAAGGTCTCCCACTGCATCTTGGGCCATCTCCAGTCATCCTAATCATTACCTGGTCACTGAACCCAAATGGCTCTGAAGGAGGAAGTGAGCCTGGTGACTTTGCACATTCCTCCCTCACTCAAATCGAAGTCAATTGCAAGTCATGTCATCATCTCCCTGGTGTCATTCATGGTGCTCTTTGAGAATGAAGGACAAACCACACAACTATGTATTAGGCATCAAAGATGCAAATACAAAAAACTATGGCATTTTAAAAGGTTCAAGAGACAGTTTCTGGGTAATTTAATCATTTTATTATTAATAAGGCCAGCAGGTTATTAATAAAAGGATGGTTATTTTTTTGGCTATCTTTCTTAGACCAAAGGCAATGTGGTAGACTCACAGTTTATATACCTTTCAAAACAGTAGGAAGTTCATCTAATTGGTTAACATGATTGGAGGTGGACTATATTAAAATGAAGAGGTGAGTATCTCTTGCATAGGGAAAGTATCTCTATACCAGAACCCCCTAAGCTTTAGGCTATCAATTCAAAGAATGTATACTCCAATGTATACCCAAACCTCAGCAGAAAGCAAAGGGCTTCCCCACCCTAGATTAAATTCCTTGCAAGGTTGGGTGGAAACTGGAGATTCTGAAAGGAATTAGTCAATTAGGAGATGAGGCCATGGAAGAGAAGGGCACTTCCAATGTCAGAAGTAGTTCAGGGTTGGAGAGAGCTTCCAGGGTGAAGAGGTTTCTATGACATGGTAAAGAAAGTCCTGTGGAGATGAGATGAGTGAGTAATGTAGCCTGGAAGGGGATGATGGTAGTTTGAGATGGAGGGCACTAGGGTTTGGGGGAGGATCAAGAAAGTCTTCATGCAGAATATGGTGTTTGAGTTGCATCTTTAAAGAGAGAGACAGAGAAAGAGAGACGGAGACAGAGAGACAAAGAAGTACAAGGCAGAATTGAAGAGTGAATGTATTCCCACATATGGGCATGGAGTCCCATGAAGATGAACAGAGAGATCAGTTTCAATTACATTAAATTAGAAAGGGGTTGTACAAATTAAATAAATGTCATGAAGATCAGAATGGAAGCAGAAAATTCGGGGAGGGATTTTATTGATAGCTTCTCAGATACAATTCTTTGTATTTGCATCTTAGGCTGGATCAGAAAATACGGGGAGGAGAATGATGCCCAATGAGGCTGAAAAGATAGATTGCAAGTAGGCTGTGTAGGGCTTTTAAAACTAAACCAAAGAAAGTATACTTGTTATCCTAGGAAGTCACTGGATTTGGCTGAGTGTGAGAGTCATATCTGAAGGAAAATTACTTTGGCTGAAAAATATAGATGGATGGAAGTGATGGGGAGGGGAGGAGGGGATGTCTCCAGTTGTCTTGATCTATATCTTGCCACCGAACTCAGATGGCTCAGAAGGACAGAATGAGGCTGGTGACTGTGTATCCCTTCCTCATCTTAATCCAATTCCCTTGCAAGTCATGGCATCAGCTTCCTGATGTCATGGTCCTCTTCATGAGAGAAGGGCAAACAATTAAGGGACAAGAGATTTGAGGCAAGGAAGCCAATTAGGAGGTTGTTATGGTCATCTAAGCAAGAAATGGTGAAGACCTGAACTGAAAGGGACAACTGAACAACAATCATGCAGGTAGGAGGTGAACCAGGGTAGAGTAGTGTTGTGAGCGTCCAGAGAAAAAAGGAGTATCCCAGAGCAAAAGATGGTCAACAGTATGAAAGTTTGCATCAAGGTCAAGATTGAGAAAAGGCCATTAAATGCTACAATTAGAAAATGGTTAGCTCCTTTGGAGATGACAGTTTCACTTAGAGTAATGAGGTCAAAATCCAGAACACAAAGGATTCATGTCTTCAGTGCTCTTAGCACGGTTCCCAAAACATAGCATGCCTTGCTTTGATGACTTGAGAAGAGAGTGAAAAGTGGAGACAGCAAGTATGGACAACTTTTTCAAGGGCCTTGGAGGCAACCTTGTTAGTTTGTGGGCTCAGGAGATCCCGGGTCTCTTGGACAGTGCTGGCTGCTCCATGAAAGTTGCGCCCCTCTCATTGCTACAGTGCTTCTTGGAGAAAAAGACGAGTACATAGAGGAGGAGGAGCTTCATCCTTGGCCTGACTTACCAGAAATCATGTACGGCTGAGTCGAAGGTGAAGAACAGCTGTTTCAATAATCCTGCAAAATGTTTCATTCTTTAATGTTTTAAGGATCAGCCTCCTGAATGGGCATAACTGTAGTTATGTTTCTTCTGTTTATTTAAATGTACAATGAGTGTTTGTGTGTCTTTTGTGTTAACAATTTCTTTCGGGTAGAGGAAATAAATAGCTGTCCTATATCTGATAGGGGAAAAAGAAAAAAAAAGTCACATGCCAATTTGGCCAGTGCAGGAATTTGTTTTACTGAACTATCCTTTTTTTCATTATCAGTGCTTTTTTTTTTCTTCTTTCCCTCACTCTGGGTTGGGGGAATGGAGAGGAGGAAGAAGAAAAGAAAAGAAAAATAATTGCCTAATGATTATAAAAACAATGCAATAAAAGTTATATAATAAAGGGGAAAAGGGGTAATGCCATTTCAAAGAATAATTTAAAGAACAGAAATTCCAAGGCTGAAACCTTCTAGGAGCCAAAATTCACAGGCCCTTGCATCGGGCATCAGTTTAATTTCCTCTTCAGCGGAATTTTTGAGGAACAAGTAAGGGAGTTAGAAAATGAACTTCATTTAAAATCATGAAAAAAAGAGAAATATAATAATTTTTTGTATAATGATTCTCATAAATCATCAAATTCCTGTTTCTTTTCAAGCTCTGCCTCTAACTCAAAGTGTGACCTTGAGTAAAATGCTTTGTCTCTGCTAGGGTCATTCCAATATTTTAAATACGAGTCTGACTAAGAAGATATCACTATTGTTAAATGAAATGCCAGTTAAGAAGCCATAAACGTTATTCAAGGTATTTGTGGTGGGTGGTAGGAATGGCCAGAAAATCATTGCCCTGGCTCTGTGGAGAATCTTTTTAAATCATCTTGGCTAGTTTGATAGCCCTGTCTCATTTGGGGTCTTAAATCTGATGCAGAATCAACTAGTTCATTCAGATAATTAATTTTGGATGATGTTTGCTCCTACTTGTAATTTTATGAACCATTGCACAAATTACAAATTTGAGGATTCTTCAAAGCATTCGCTATTACCTGCAAGTTAGCATATATTGTCTGTGTTTTGACAAAACATCCAAATAAATACTGATAAAAAAAATATCAGTAAGGGCATCTAGGTGACACAGTAGAGTGCCAGACCTGAAATCAGGAAGACTCATCTTGCTGAGTTCAAAGCTGACCTTAGACACTTACCAACTGGGTGACCCTGGGCTAGTCACAACCCCATTTCCCTCGGTTCCCTATTTGTAAAATGAGCTGAAGCAGGAAATGACAAACCACTCCAGCATCTTCACCAAAAAAAAATCTGAATGGGGTCACAAAGAGTTGGACACACTGAAATGACTGAGCAAGAACAACAAGGGTTTAGGTTGTGAGGAGAAGGGTTCATTTACTTAACTGGAAATGCGAGGGAGGAGGTCACCAGGAAAGGGAAAGATCTCTGAAATTCTAGTACCGTCACTGTGATTTCATCTGTCTCCATTTCTCTGAACTTTATAAAGTGCTTTTACAGATCTTCGTAATGCCCCTAGGGTCTGGTTATGGCATACATTCTTTCCTTCATCACACACACACACACAAATCTCGTCAGAACTCTCCCAACAAACAAACCAGTAACAAGCACTTTTAAAAATTCCTCTGCCCTTCCTGAGTACATCATAGTCATATCTTTTAAATTGAAGAAACAATTCTCATTGAGAAGAACTTCTCTTCTACCTTAGCACCAAATTATTCTTCTACAAAACCATTTATTCGACCTCAGAACCAAACCTTTAAATGATGGGGTGCAGGAAGTTTGCTCTTGGAGTACAGAAGGGGAAACAGCAAGCTTTAGTTTGTTCATTACCTTTGCATTTTTGTTTCAACAAAAAAAGCAATCAAATGATCAACAAGTATCATCAACTGTCTACCAGTTATCCTGGTCTACCAGTCTATCCGGTCTGCCTAGATGAACACTGTAGCTTGGGCAATGGATCATTTTCAGGGCTCATTTGAACTCTGAAGATTCAAATCAAGTTATTTTACTAAAAACATGTTCTAACCTCTAGATAAAAGCAGCAGCCACAGCATATCAAAGCAGTTCAGAAAGATAAAAGCCACAGGCAACGAGGTTAAAAGCAATTGGCAAGGAAGTTGCCTGGGGTCTCAGGGGTTCTCAGGCAAAGTCCTGAAAACCACTTCTATCCTCCTCCTGCCCACAGCTGGATCCCAGATCAGATTACCTTGGGGCAAAGTAAACCAAAACTTTCCCAGGTCCTTACAACTTCCTTGCTCACAACAGTCCCAACTGGCATTGTATAACTGTGGGCACATTACTTAGATCTTTTCCCAGTTCTACTAGTATCCTGGCCCACAACAGCACCAGGCTTAGAAAGAAACAGTGAAACAATGAGTAACTTCAAGGAGCTTATGTTCTCCTTGTTTATGGCATCAAATTGGATGTTACGTACATCAAATAGAATAGAGAAGCATAACTTGGCGTAAGTTTTGGTTTCCAGAGCCATACCTAAGACAGGGCCAATAAGGTTTAGCCTCAGAATTAGAAAGTGTTATTAGGACTGTGGTAGGATATGCTTGTATGTCTCCTTCCCTGCTTTTTCCTCATCCTTTCTCATCATCTTACAAACTTTGCGGTATCCTAGAAGGTATACATCATACTCTCAACATTTGTAGCCACTTAAGTAAGATACAAAAATGGCTGTTGATAGCTATGGTGACTTTTTTAGAATTGATCTCCATTTTACTGAGAGGTAGGAAGCAGTGAGATGAGTCTATAAATATGAATATCTTGAACAGGTGCTGTAGAAAGACAATAAGGTGTATCCAGAATTGAGTAGGAGGAGATGAAGCAAGGTCATATTGTTCTCAGTAATCCAAAACTTCTTGCCACTACAAAAACCTCATCTCCTTAATACCATTATCCTTCCACTGAGGCTATATGCCTATCAATCACCAACACTACATTCTCAGAAAAACCAAAATTCCAGATAACCAAGAGGGCAATGGAAAAATACATGATGGTCATGAGCAGGCTCTAATATATTACCAGAAATTATTTGTATATGAGATCTATAAAAGACAGGAAATGCATGACAAAAGGGATAGGGGTGGGGGCTGGTCATGTGATAAGAATTAGAGACAACAGATGAACAGATCAAGTGACACATTGGAAACCCCAAGATATTAAAATAATGAAAAGTCTTGGGTGCACTCTGTATAAAAGTTATGGAAAGATGGGGACAAAAATTTCACCAGATAAGAAAGAAGGATGGGTTGTAACTTTTCTTGGAAAAGAAACCATCCACCTCCATGGAATCATGTGTACAACATGATACAACAAAGTGACAAGCAGAATCTATGTGACAAATGACAACTGAAATTGTAACCAATTGGATGGAGAATGTCAAATGTCCTATATATAACTTATTGGCACATACTTGTTTACATATTGTCTCCCTCATTAGAGTGTGAGTTTCTTGAAGGCAGGGACTGGTTTTCTGTTGTTTTATATCCACCAGCCCTTAACATAGTGTATGGCACATGATAGATGTTTAATAAATGTTTATTACCTGACTTTGTTGCGGCAACATGGGGTACCAACTTAGGAACCAAGAAGACCTAACTTCAGGTCTCACCTGTGACACATACTGGCTATACAACCATGGGCAAGTCACTTAATCTCTCAGTTCCCTAGATAATCCTCTAAGTTGCCAAGAATATACCAATCTACTTTGGAAGAGAGGGTTTCCTCCCTGGAAATTCCCAAGAATCATGACATCAAAGGTCTGATCTCAGAAGAAAAGAAGAAATGAAAATATTTATGAAAGTTAGATGGAGTTAGTATAAACACCATGGAACTTATGTTAGGAATGGGGTAAAAGGTAAACATTACACCATGCTCCTAGCCCTCTCCTCCTTATTGCTTTGAAGAAGTTGCCCACATTTGCTTCATTTACTCTTTCACTTTCCATCTCTTCTCAGTCTAGTAAAAATCCTCAGAGGTCACCAATGAACCACTGAGGATGGACTCCTAATGGCAGATCCAATGCTTGTTTGACTTTTCCTTCAGTTTTCATTCTCCTTGACCTCTCTGAGACTTCTAACACTGTTGACTTCCCATTAGACACTCTCTGCTCTCAGACTCAAAACCACTCTGTTATCTTGTTCAGTCTTCTGCTTGGCCACTATTTCTGTCTTCATGATCTCTTCATTCTCCTCCAAACCCTTTGATGTGAATGTTTCCCAAGGGTCCTTGACATTATCTCCCATGGTAATTTCTTCTAGTAGCCACCTTAACTACCACCTTATGTTGATGACTTCCCAGTCTCTATACACAAGACAGTGGATAAGAGAGCAGAACTTGGAGTCAGGAAAACTTGAGTTCAAATTCTGTCTCAGACACTTACCTGTGTGATCCTGGGCAAGTTATGCAGCCACTTTCAACCTCAGTTTCATCGCCTGTAAAATAGGAAGAAAAAAATAGCACCTGCCATGCAAGGTTGTTGTGAGAATAAAATGATAAATGGAAAAGACTTTAGCTACCTTAAAGCACTATATAAATATTAACTATTAATTTTGTTGCTGTTGTTATCTGATTCTGATTTTTCTTCTAAGCACCAAATTCAAGTGCCTAGAGAATTCTTCCATCTGCCTATGCCATTGACACTTCAAATCCAACATGTGTCAAGTAAACTTTTTATCTTTCACATAAACTTCCACTTAAAATCTCCTCTGACTTCACTATTTAGATTGGTGGTACTAACATTCCATTGGTTTTCCATCTTTGCAACAATGGTAATATTTTTTATTCTTTCCTTCTCTTCTTGGAACCAGTTACTTACCTGATTATGACAATTCCACATTTGCAGTGTCTCTTGGGTCCGCCCACCTCTACTCCTACTCCCATTCACCATGGTACAAGCCCTAATTAACAATACTTGGGCTATTGAAATAACCTCTTTAAGGTTACAGTTCTTGCTGCTTATATTTTTTCTACTGCCTTATTCTCCAAACCATTGCCAGAGAAATCTTCCTTATTCATTGAAAAATCAAAAATCTTTAGTAGGCTCCCTTTGCCTACCAAGTAAAATAAAAACCCCTACTCTTCTATTCCATCCTTCTGAAAAATGCCCCATGCCTTTCCAGCCTCCATTTCCTTGCCATACTATTCTCTAAGCCTGAAGGACCCTGCCTTTACCTCTTCACCTGTCCCATATCTATCCATATGCCATATCTATCTATAGCCATCTTTAAAGCTCCCCTAAATTCCTCCTCTTCTAGGAAGCTTTCCCTCATCCCCATATTTGGTAATGGGACCTTTCTTCTGTCCTCATATAATGCTTTGTTTTGTACATATCTTCTTATTATTGCATAATTTTATTAACTATAAATTGTTGGTGTCTTAGAATTATGTTAGACATTAAGTTCCATTTGGACAAGGACCATGTCTTACCCATACTTTACCCTTCCCCATCATCTCACTCACTATCTGTATACAAGCAATGGTTACTGATGCCATTGATTGTTCAGGGAAATACTACAGATATAGACACAATGATGGTGATATAGACCGGCCAGTGAATGCAGTTCAAAACAGAGTATGGTGCCCTGAAGCCATGTTCAGGGTAGATTTTCCTTTGGCCATTCATCAAGCAGCAGACTATGCCTTCATCAACCAGTCACTGGTGATATATACTTACTTCTTTTGGTCTTTCGTGAGGGAAAGAGACCTTGCTGGATCTTCTATTTAAGAACTCTATCACCATGCTCTGTTTTCCGAGTGTTCCATTTCATATCCATTCTACATAACTGGTAACAACTGTGTTTCCATCTGTCAGGTCAAAACAAGTGCTTCAGCAGGAAGTTTTTGACTCACTGCTGATGACAGATGAGAAAAAAATAAATAAATGGAGGCATTTCTTTCTGTTATATCTCTAAGTAAATTACTGGAAGAGGTTTGCTTTTTTTTATATCTGTCATCTTACCTCAATATACTCTAAGACCAGATACCTTAGTCTATCTAATATTAAACTATATCAGGTTTTCCTCCCACTTATCCCCAAGAACTAGAAAATGTAATTGAGAAACATCAAGAAAGCAATTTGTTTCTATAAATGACATGAAACATCTAAGGAGTTTGAGATTTGGAGTTTATTAATATCATACAGTAGCTTTTTGTGTTACAACATTTGTCAAGATATTTTTCCTTGAAGAAATGGGTGATGCCAGTTTTTATCTCCTTCATATGAATTCAGGATGAAATCTAAAAAATGACAGTAGTTTTAAGCCTTGGACTAGGAATGAGAATGCCTGAGTTCTGGACTCAGACTCATCATTTCCTTCCTTCACAGACCTTGAGTAAGTCATTTAACTTCTCTGCATATCAGTTTCTTTATCTGCGTAATGGGGGATTAAATTTCCAATTTTCCATCTAATGATTTCTATGATTTTTCTCTTTGCAGTTGACAGACTTAAATGGCTCTGGAAATAAAGAGAATTAAAGTAAAGCATTTTATCCTTCTCAGTGTAACCTGAAAGGATGGATAATTGGAGGGCATATGAACATTTTAACAAGCAGTATGATGACCAAAAAGCTTTTAGGCTTAAGAGAAAGGGAATTGAGCAATTTTCATTAGCAGTCCAACTGTTTGTCAGGAGTGTGCTATGACATGAAAAGGGCCATGTTTCTAAATATATTGTAATTGAATCCTACTGGTGATTTGGTGCTGTGCACATCTACTTCCGTCAGAGCACAGGGGCAAGGAACAGCTAAATCCCCTGGCACATCACAGTAGATACTTGATATGGTGATAATTTTTGGTAAATTCATCTACTGCTTTCTGCTCAATATTAGGACTAAAAGATTCATTTCAGTTATTAATAATAAGAAAGGAGACATTAAAAATAACTTATTGACAGATAATACCTAACATTTATATGGCACTTTAAGGTTGGTAAGACAAATTTATTTTAAAAAAAATTAAAACTTAAGTTGTTCCTTCATTGAAAATACATAGAAGTTTTGGTCCTTGATGATAATTAACTATACTCGATTTCCAGTGTATGAATTTCTTAATCTGTTTTAATTGTAACTTGGATGTAAAAGAAAAATTATCTTAAGAGATAAGATGATGAACTTGAAAGAGTGATAAATTCAAAGTCATGGGGTCTGAGTTTGAATCTCAGATCTTCGGCTTTCCTCTGTGACCTTGAGTAAATTTTTAAGCTTCTTTGGATCTCAGTTTCCTTATTATGTAAAGGAGTTTGACTAAGGATCCTTCCATCACTGAACAAAGTCTTCTGATCTTTAGGAGATTTATGAGATTTGCTTGCTGAGAAGAAAATCTAGTACCAAAGCAACTTCCAGAGGTTTTCTCCAGAGGAAACAAATTTCTCACATGAGAGATTTTCAACTCAGTCCTACAGTAAATTAAACTAGTTTACATAAACGTTGTCAAGTTTGAAAGTGTTCTCTTATTACTAATATGTTGTTTTTTCATTAAACTTTGATTATAGTACTTACAAAAAAATTGTTGCTGTTGTTTTTAATGCCTTGTAAATATGTATGTACCTATCGTTAGAGTAGGAAAATCATCTCTAAAAGTATAGATAACCAGGTCACCTAAATGGCACAGTGGAAAGAGCACTGGTCTTGAGTAAGTAAGTAAGACCTGAGTTTAAATCTAGCCTCAGACACTTGACGCTTAATAGATATGTGACCCTGAGCAAGTCACTTAACCTGATTTCCTTGCCAAAAAAAAAGTTATATACAACAAATATACAGAACATGAATTATAAAATGAACAACACAAGGAGGCAATTTGTTGTTGTTCAGTTATTTCAGACTCTTTGTGTCGCTATTTGAGGTTTCCTTGGCAAAGATAGTGGAGTGATTTGCCATATCTTTCTCCAGCTCATTTTACAGATGAGGAAACTGAGGCAAATAGGGCTAAGTGACTTGCCCAGGGTCACACAGCTAGTAAATATCTGAGGCTGGATTTGAACTCACAAAGATGAGTCTTCATGATTCCAGGCCCAGCGCTCTATCCACTGTGCTACTTAGGTGCTTGTAAGGAGGTAATTAAGATCTCATAAATGTCCCCAAAACTTAGTTAGGTGGGATTTAGCATGGTATAATGGAAAGAATACTGGCTCTGAAGAGAGTTAAACTGGGCTTAGACCCTGGCTCTGCTCCTTACTATTTGTGTAAACTTTGGCAAATTACAACTTCCATGGCCTTGACTTTTCTCATCTGGACTAGGGGATGTATAAGAATTCATACAGCTCTAAGTCCTAGGAGCCTATCACTTACTTCATGGGAAGTATACCCTAGTTGATCAAGATAGTTAATAAAGCCCACCAAAAGCCATCAGTAGGAAATTCATCCAGGAATGTTTAGTCTTTCAATGGGAAAGCATTCAGGATATTTGGGGACCTTTGGTTTTGGAATGCTTGTAGCTCCTGGCGAGAATGACCACATCTAGGCCTCTGAACTCTGTCTAAGAATTTCTGCACTGGAGCCATGCCTAGACTAGTTATGAGTGACCTGGGTCTAGAAGTCTATGAATGCCCAGACTATGTGGTCATTGTTTCCACTGTAAGGAACAGGTGGGTGGAGATCAGGTGAGTTCACTGATTTGATGAGCTTACCTACCCATGTAAGAGGCAGCATAATATAAAGTGCAGAGAACAGCCTTCTAATCCAGCAAGATCTGGATTCAATTCTCTTATCTACCTCATATTAGCTATATGATCCTGGGTAATTCATTTAACCTTTCATTGCTCTAAGCAACTCTCTAACACAATACATTGCAGAAGTGGTAATTTTAATCAATAGAGAGAATTTCCCCTTCTGGGAGTGCCCTATGTCATTAAAATCACAGATCCAGTAACACTTATTCTCCATATAGACTATGGAGTCACTTTGATACCAAGAAAAAGATGGCACCTGATTAAGTCTTAGTGACTGAAGGCTATCCCAAGAAGAGTTGTCTGGTTAGAGTTTCCCTTGACTTGCCTAGAGGATAAGTTTCAGTAACTGAGACAGCTTCTGAGATGACTGAACACTGAGGACTCAGGAGAATGGACTTTTGTTGGGAAAGCAACCCTTGCTCAGTCCTTTCTCACTTTAGTTCTATCACTTGGCTTCAAGAGAGTCAGTGAATTATCAAGTTAGGGTTGTAAGAAAGGATACTTATCCCTATCATCCTCACCACAGGAATATTTAATGTATTATATTATAATCTTGTACATGGCAAAGACAAGGTATTTGGCCACATGAACCAAGAAAAGATGTCATGGACAATGATCCTGAATACTGACTTTCTGGGCAAAAGTAAGGGAATTTTATTTCCTAAGTAGCATGATACTAGGGTCTAGCCCTCTAACCAAAGATGGGTGATTTTCTTGGATGATGTCAACCTTGATCACTGTCTTAAGAAAATAAAAATAGTAAAAAAAAAAAAAAACCTTTGAGGTGAATACTAAAGGAAGGTGAAACAAAGGTGATAGACTATTAGTATGCAGCATCCTAACAAGACAGAAGGAGGTTATGAATTATGCCTTGCAATACAGATTAGAAATCTAATTAAATAAGCAAGATGTAGCAATGATTTAGGACTTTAGTGTTGTGTTTTTGTTTAACTTTATGACTATCTAGACCTGGCCAGTTAACAGTGATGTCAAACTCAAATAGAAATAGGAGCCCCTAAACTATACATAAACATCTCTGCAGGTCATACATTGATTTAGAAAAACACATATTAACATTATCTATGTTCTATTGTTTTTTGTTTATTTTGTTAACTATTTTACAATTATGTTTTATTCTACACTGTGCTATGCTACACTGTCTTGAGTTTGACACCTGTGGTGTAGGCCACCAGACTTTTGAAAATAATCCAAACCGGGGATACAGAAAACCAGAGGATCCCTGAAAATCCCAGGGGGATTTCAAAAATCAATCAAAGGAAGTTCAGAAGCAATAGTTTCGGCAAGACTTGACTCATTAGATTATAAGCTCCTTGAGGCTAAGTACTGTCTTTTGACTCTTTTTATATCCCCAGCACTTAGCTGATTGATTGATAGTTGGTTGGTCTGTTACATAGGAAAGCAAACAGAATTCAAGGCAATGTTTTCTGACTCCTTGGTGGCTCCTTACTTGCCAATGCTCTGATTTTCAGAATGTAGACTTCTTTGTCCAAACAGGGATGGAGCACAAACAGTGGCAGATTCATCATGCAGAAGGAACAAGAAGCAAATAGTGGAAAGAATTGCTAATTTGGACTTTTAATTCTGACCCACAGGGGAGAATAATTTAATGGAATACTACTTTACTATTTCACTTGGTGATTTCATCAGCTCCCATGGATTTAATTATCATATCTATGCTGGGAATTCTCAAATCTATCTTCCCTTCCCAGTCTCTCTACTGACCTATAATCTCACATCTCCAACTTCCTCTCACACATCTTGAACTGAATGTCTTCAACTCAATATGTCCTAAATCAAACTTGATATCTTTCCCCCTGAAACTAACACACTCCAAAAACTTCCTTAGAAGGCAACATCATCCTTTCAGTCCCCCAGGCTCACAACCCACATGTCAGCCTGGACTTATTATCTCTCACCCACCGTATTTAATCTATTGCCAAGGACTGTTAATTTCACCTTTGCAACATCTCTCCAATATATCCCCTTCTCTCTTCTGACACTACCACTACTCTAGTACAAGCCTTTACCCCCTCACAACTTTATTGCAGTAGCCTACTGGTGAGTCTGCCTACACTGTAGCTCCTCATTCCTATCCAGCCTCCTTGCAGTCACCAGTGGTTCTTCAAAAGTGCCAGCCAAACACAATAAATGTCACTCCCTGTCACCTCCTTTGTTTTTGTACAGCTAGGTCCAGATTGGTGTGAATAATGAATCCTCTGATGTGGTTGAAGTATTTCAATTCATACTGCATATTTCCATTGGGCTGGAACTAATTACCATATTTTAAATAATTATAATTTTGAAAAGTGTGAATTTGATACATATAACTCCTTCTGAAGAATTCCTTATTTGAACTAATGGGACCTAACTATATTTATATCTCTAGAGCTTAGGAGTATAATGTTTCATTACCTATTAAACACCTAATAAGTGCTTACAAATTCCTTCTATAGTCCTTTCTAACTCCAAGATTTTGTGCTTTTATAATAGAAAAATACTGAGCTGTTGTTTATCTGAAACTCAAAGTAGAAATAGTAGCTTTGACTCTGTCCAAGCTATTTATAAAATCTATTTTTATGTTTTATTATTCTTTTCCCTCTGTTCCAGTCAGCTTTTCTTTTGAGTTCCATTTCTATTTGGGTTTCCTTACCCTCCAGATTAATTCTAATTTATTGAGTTGAAGGTGATAACTGTACTTTTCTAAAAACAGGCATTTCTAAATAAAATTTTAATTTCTAGCATTTGTACCAGTTTCAGTTGAGAATAGCTTGCTTCCATTTGTCTTAATTATTTTCATTATTGAGAATATCAACAAAAATATTCATACAAAGAAGCACAGAAGAAAGAAAATTGTATATGAAACTACAGATCTTTGTTGTACACAATTTTAAAGTATATAATAAATTTAACTTAATAGTTCCAACACTGCTTTGCTTGTCTGTGTTTTTTCTGAACATATTTCTGACTTCTTCTTTACTAATATTTTATTTAATATTTTGCATAGATATTCAAGAGAGGTATTAGTCTATATATGTCTTCCTCTGCTTTGTCTCTCTGTGGTTTTGGTACCAAGATCATATTCATTCCATTGTAGGAATTCAATAGTAAATACCCTTTCCTATTTTTGCAAATAATTTATATACTAGAATTAATTATTTTTTAATGTTTAGTATAATTCACTTATAAATTCATGAAGTCCTAGGGATCTTGGGGTGGAAGGAAGGAGTTCATTTGTGGCTTATTTAATTAATTTCTCTGAGATTGAGTTATTTCATATCTCTTTCTCTGTTAACTAGGCATTTTATACTTTAGACATATTCATCTATTGCATTTGTTGTCACTTGTGTTGCTACATAATTGGTCAGAGATTTTCTTTTATTCCCTTTTCATATGTTGTAAATTCTCCTTTTTCATTTTTGATACTGACAATTTGGTTTTCTTTTCTATCACATTAGCTAATGCTTTATCTATTACTTTTACAGTTTTTAAAGATCAGGTTCTAGTTTTATTTATCACCTCAGTGACTTCTTCCTAGTATTTTCTCTCTTTGATGCCCAAAGTTTATGTTTTTGTATTTAATTGTAGATGTCTGATTTATTCCTGTTCTGTTTTTTAAGTTACATGCTCAATAGATTGACTTGTACTTGCTGTCTTGTCAATCAAAGCACTTAGATAAAATTTTCTTCTAACAACTCTTTTGGTTGTATCTCAAAATATTTGATATATTGTCTTATTTTCATTAATGAAATTATTGTTCTATGTTTCATTCTCTGACCCACTAATTCTTTGATATAAAACTATTGTCTCCTTTTGAGTTTGAATCTGTCTTTCAAAGATTTTTATTGATTATAATCTTTATTGATTATAACATTTATTGCATTTTGACCAATAAAAGATGAGTTTAATATTTTGCTTTTTATGAAAAAGTGCCACACAAAACTGACAAAATGTATCTCCCTTTCTACTCCCATTCAATAACTGAAAGACATTTATCAATTCTATCTTTTTTTCTTGCTTTTTTTTTATTTCATCTAGTTCTGAAATGAACACATTGAGATTCCAAGACATTATAGTTTTGTAGTCTATTTCTTCATGAAATATAATTAACTTTGGGCCTGTTTACATAAGCTTATGGTGGTAGGTTCTTTGGCAGGACTCCTGTCTGAGAATCTACAGAGGCTTCAGAGAGTCTTTTTTGTATAATCGTTGACTGAATGGAGGACCTCATTGTTGTTTCTCTTTGGATTTCTTAATTATTACTTAATCTGGTGCCCTTTTTTAGAGTTTTACTGGAATTTATGTAATAAAGCTGGGCATCTACCTTTATAACCTATCACATCTTCATCTTAATCAGAAGTCTGTTTAGTTTTTTTTTTAACCTGACTCAAAGGAATTTGGGGGAAAGAAATAAGAGTCACTATCAAAAACCTACCATTATTGAAAACAGTTCCTGGTTTTATCACTTTTTAATGAGAGATTTGAAAAAATACTTTGACAAAAGTAATAAGGTGATTTTTTTTTAATCTTTTAAGAAAACCTGGAAAGCACAATGATCTGGACATTTGTTAAAGTGTTAATAACAGTTTTTATTCTATTCTTATAGAATGAGGAAGAAAAGCAAATTCAAGTCATTTAGGTGAAAATATTACATGATAGGTGTAGAAATGTCCTAGGAAACCGACATGCATTCACATTATACAACTTCAAAATCTTGCCCAAGTCTCTTTCCAAACCATCACATCGGATTTATTAGGAATTATTTTATTAATGGTATAAGGAATAAATTTATTAGAAACTTCATTCATTTTATCCCAACACATATTTATAACCCTTTTGTCAAAGAGGTGTTTGCATACTATTGACTGGAGTTATGTCCCTGTATTTACCTGTGTAAGGCAATTAAGGTATTATCAGGCAAAGTCACTTGCAAGATCATGAAAGGCAGCCTCAATTACCTGTATACAAATATGTCATCCTACTCAAATTCGGTGTGTATCTGCTTCAGACTTATCTCAATTAAATTTAGGGGTATGTGTGTAAATTTATATCTCTTTGCTTTCCTGGGGGGGGGTGGATTTATTTCTGTTTATTGATATGATATCAGTATATCTTCCTTGCAAATCGACCTTCCAATAAGGATCACTGTTCCTTCTTCTTGCATCTTGGCCCAAGGATGCATATTTTGTCTCTCTAAAAGGATCAACACCCTTTTTTTCCAAATCTCTATGTACATCATTGTTAATCATACAAAAATTATTTGCCACCATGTTTTCATTTTACCGAGAGAAAAAAAGGAAGTGCAATGAACCACAGAAAAGGGAAAACATTTTATATTTGAAGAAGTTGAGAGGCTCAGTCTGTTAGCTATAGAGGCAGAATTGTTTTCTCTTCACTTTGATGCCTTCTATCCCTCATTCAAGGGAGAAGAGATAGAATCTAGTTGAATCAAGCAGTTAATGGAGGGAGGAGGGGAGCTTTTTTTTTCACGGAACGGATCTGAATAGAGAAAGAGGTTTCTGGGTTTGATATAGGAATTGTCTTGCCAACCATTGCTTTGGCACATAGTAAATACTTGATAGCTAGCTATTTTTCTACTTTTCTTTCTTTCTTGTACCTGAGGCAAGAACTTTCATTTTTCCTCTTCTCTCCAAAGAAGACAGGAGATGGAGATGTAGGTGGGGAAGGAGGAAATTACAATAACCAAAGGGAAGTTTCCACCCAAAACCCCAGAAATGAAGAAAATCATAGTATGGGAGAGTCATTTCTAATCCTTTCTACTGGGTCCTTCTCAGTCCAGCTCTGTCCTTGACAGCATTATCTACTGACTACATTGGTTTAAAAAACTGGCCGTAAAGCTCTAAAGAAACATTTTTAATTATTCATTTATTTGTTTTCAGTTTTTGTCAGCTATAAAATGAGTGTTGGACTAGACACCTTCAAAGGCTCTTTCTAGTTCTGATCCCTGTGAGCTTATGATCAATCCCTTTTAGAATTCAATCCTAAACGAAGGGAATGATTCCTCCCAAACAAAGCCTGGGATGTCAAATGTTAGACCTAAGGTCTCACAGCTGGAATTTAAATGATTAAAGATATGTCACTATTAATATATCAGATATAATGATGGAAAACTGCACAGAAATTATGAGAAAATAATACAGTTTTCAAGAGGACTCTGTGAAGATGGCAGTAAGTCAGAAAACTTTCAACTCTCCAAATTTCCTCCCCCAAAAAGACACAACATCACTTCAGAGGGAACGTAGAGCAGTGAAAACAAAGTTTGGGTAAAACAGTTGTTCTCCTAAAATAACTTTAGGAGACCCCCAGGAAAGAGGCGACCTCCAGGGGGAGGTTTGACCTGAGTGAAGTGCAAACATCTCCAGGCCAAGTCTGGAATCTACAAACAATAAGCCCTAGGGACAGATGAAGTTGAGAAGCAGCCAAAACCTTAGAAACTTTCATCTCACTGAAAGTGTGAAGATCTGACCACTGAGTGGGAAAAGATTTAAGCACCTTCCACTGTCAAGAGATGCCAAGCACAGCTGCACTGACCAGACACATCCTGGGCTGTGGTTACAAGGGAGAATGAACCTACACATACCTAGTGAGTGCAGTAGCAGAGATCGGGGACTATTCTGACTGTGGGTACTTGCAGGAGAGCATAACTGGTTTCAGTTCCCAGGCAGAAAGGAAAGCTATAGTTTGTAGCCAATGGAAGGACAGCAGAGAGGAACATGGCTGGACATCCTAGCCATGACTTAGGAGTGGATAGGAGAGATCAACTTCAAGCAATCCAAGAAGATTATGAAAAGTCAATCAACTTGAAATAGAGAATAAAAACTTTTTAAGGAAGAAAATAATTCCACAAAAACTAGAATTGATCAAAGGAAAGCTAATACATTGTTTGAGTCACCAAGAAATAATAAAATCAAAAGAATAAAAAAAAGAAGAGAATATGAAACATCTCATCAGAAAAAAACATAACTAATGTGGAGATCAGATGAACAACCCGAAAATAAGAATAAAAAAGAGAGTCTTGATACAACATTGCAAGAAATTATCAAAGAAAATTGCCTAAAGTTCTAAAACAAGAAGGCAAAGCAGAAATAGGAAAAAAATACATTCATCATGACTTGAAAGAGCTCCCAGAAGGAAGACTTACAGGAATATCCTAATCAAGTTTCAAAGCTCCCAAGTTAAGGAGAAAATACTGAAAGCAATTACAAAAAAAAAAATCTATTTAAATATCCTGGAGCTACAATAAGAATTACACAAGATGTAGCAGCTACTAAACTGAAGGTCCTTGTAGGTCTTCGAATATTGTGTTTTGGGGTTATGACCAAGGATAACTTACCCAGCAAAGTTAAATGTAACACTAAATGGGAAAAAACAGATATTTAATGAATTGAAAGACTTCCAGGTATTTGTGACAAAGTAGCTGAACTTAATGGGGAAATACATCCATGAGAAATATAAGGTAACTTATAAGGGACTCAGGGCCAAAGTGTTTGCTTCTTATATATGAAAATATTATCAGTGTTCTTGACTGTCATTATTAATTTTGGTAGAAGAAATGCTTGGACAGAGCTGAGTATGATGTGGTGGATACAAATGAGACATGAAAGAAAAAAGTGAAACAGAAGCAGTTAGTAAAGGGAAGGGTAGGTAGTGCTGGAACCTTACTCTCTTTGAGAATGGGCTAGACATATATAAGTCTTCTAATTCGTAAAGAAATAAGAAGGCAAGGGGATAGGGTGGGGGGTGAGGATGAAGGAGGTACTCTTGGAGGAGTTAGTAGGTTAAGGGACAGGAGGGCAAGGCAGCCAATAGAAGTAAAATAGAGGAGTAAGAAGAGATAGGAATATGGAGAGGATAGTGAGGAAAAACAGGAAGGAGGAAAATACACAAGTAATTACAGTTTACAATATGAATGGGATGAATTTACCAATAAAATGGAAATGAATAGTAGATTAAAGATTTGAATTTAACAATATGTTGCTTTCAGGAAATGCTATAAAAATGAGAGATATACATGAACATAAAATAAAAGTCAGTAGTAGAATTTATTAGGTAAAAAAAAGCAGGAGGGGCGGAGCCAAGATGGCAGAGTAGAAAGACTCACATTTGCTAGCTCCCAACCCACAGCCCATGGATTTCCTGTAAAAAGAACTCCTGACAAATTCTGGAACAGTGGAAGCCGCACAGCAACACAGTGAAGGAGATTTCCGTTGCAGAGAGCCCTGAAAAGCTGATCCCAGGGGTCCATCGAGCCCCGGATGGGAGCAGGGCCCTCCCCTGCCCTGCCCCGGCCACGCGGCACTGAGAGGAGCAAGCAGATCCAAGCAGGCTTCAGGGACCGTAATCTCCGGCAGCCACGAAGGTCCCTCTGCCCACAGATGCACAGGTCAGTGAGAGAGATGGGCTGAGAGGAGAGCGGGGTATCTCCGGGACTCAGACCCCCTCGGGAGGCAGCCGCTGTGGCAGAGGCAGAGGCAGCTGAGGCCAGAGGCTCCCAGAGCAGGCAGGAGCTCAGCAGCAGCTTCATTACAAAAGATCTCTGCATAAACCCCCCTGAGGGAACTGAGCCTGAGAGGCAGCCCTGCCCCCACCTGAGCACCAGCAGATAAGCTCCCACTGAATAGCATCCAGGCCTGCCACCAAAAGCCCTGAGGCTGGGGAGTAGCATTTGAATCTCAGACCCCAAGCACTAGCTGGGTGGACCTAGGTTGGGGTGGAGAGGACTCTCAGAAGTCAAGTAACTGGCTGGGAAAATGCCCAGAAAAGGGAAAAAAACTAAGACCATAGAAGGTTATTTTCTTGAGAAGATGATTCCGCCATTCCTCTCTGACAATGAAGAGATCATCAGGTAAAGACATAGGAGTCAAAAAAAGCAGGAGTGGTAATCTCAAAGTTAAAGCTCAAATCGTTTTAATCAAAAGAGAAAAATAGGGAAACTATACTGGATGTCAGCAATATTATGCAGTATTGTTTTAGACCATTTAAAATAACTAGACAGTATAAAATTCCTGAGAGTATACCAGCACTATATAAATGTAAAACATTTTTTATACAAACAAAGTCAGATCTAAATAATGAAGTAGCATTTATTGTTCATAGGTAGGTAAAGGCAATATAATGGGAAAAAATGGCAATTTTACCTAACTAATCTATTTATTCAATGCCACCCCAATTAAATTACTTTTAAAAAATTATATTACTGAATTAGAAAAAATTATAACAAAGTTCATTTGGAAGAAGAAACCAGGGGGAAAAAAGATGCAAGGGAAGCAGATTCAGTCGTATCAGTCCTTGAACTATAATATAAGGCAAAAGTATTATTGAAATGTAAAATGGATAATTTTGATTATTTTAAATTGAAGTTTCTTGTATAGATAAAACTTATGCATCCAAGAATAGAAGGAATGCAGAAAATTAGGGGTAAAATTTCATGGACAATCTCTCAGATAGGATGTAATTTTGTTGAAATACTGCTATGATGTAGGATATCATGAGCTGGTGGGTTCAGAATAATATGGAAAGACTTGAACTTGTGAAAGAAGAACTTCTGCTATGTACCTTCAGAAAAACAGATGACAATTGGAAATAAGCATACTTGAGTATGTGTATATTGTATATGTGTATATCTGTATATATATATATATACATATATATATATATATATGTATATATATATATATACATATATATATATATATGCATGTACACATTTCTGTGAGTACATGTAAATGTGTATATTTACAGACAGCTATGTAATTTTATGTGTGTGTGTATGTGTATCCATGCTTACTTGTAGCCTTCTTTGGGGAGGGAGGAGGGAGGGAGAAAATAAAGTAAAAAATGCATAGCAGAGAACAAAAAAACCTCAGAGGATGCAAAGAAAAATAGACAGCACTGAAAACTATGTGTAGTATTTATTATATAGGTTTTCTTGAAATGGAAATTAATTGTTTTATATTGAATGCTCTCTTACGTTCTGTATACATGGCAATGTTTTTTTCTTGTTTTGTGTTTAAGTTTAAAATAAATTTTAAAATTTGCAAAAACAAGAAATACAATTTTCTTTATCTATACTACACAGCTACATAGTCACATACTCCCTCATATACGGATGGAAATTTACACACAAGCTCACTTTTATTGCCATTTTCTATCTTGTATGAGGACCCTAAATTTCATCTTTGTAATCTGTCTAAGCAGAGAGCAAGTCCAAGAATTTCATTTACAAAGTGTTGGATTAAAGGAATGACAGAAAAAGCCCAAAGTGTAAGTGATTTTAAATTTGAATTTAACCAACTGTGAAGAAAGAACTTGTGGAAAATGGCACCTAGCTAATGGGAACCTTCTATTCACTTGGACAAAATTTTTACTCTGTTTTCTGTTGAAGAGCTGTCCTTTCTCTTCATGAAGATCAATCCCTCTACAAACACTACTGACCCAATCCCCTCACCTTCTTCAGACCACTCCCCATGTCATCTTTCCTCTCTTCTACTCTTCAGTCTCTGACCCTCTGTTGACTCCTTCCCTGCTGCCCACAAATACAATTCCATCTTCCCCTTAAATGAATGAATGAATGGACATAAATAAATGTCTCACTGGGGTCATCATCTCAAGTAATCATCTCATATCTTATTCCCTTTCTATTTTTGTCATTTCTACTTCTTCTCATCTCATTCTCTTCTCAGCCCTTTGCAATCTGGCTTCTAACTCAATTATTTAACTAAAATTGTTCTCTGCAGTTACTGGTGATCTCTTTAGTCACGAAATGCAATGACCTTTTCCCAATCCTTAGCCTTCTCGAATTCTGTGTAACATTTGCCACCGCTGACTACCTTCTCCTGGGTCATCTTCTTTCTCTGAGTTTTTATGACATTGCTCTCTCTTGGTTCACCTCCTCGTCCTTTTCCGTTGGACCATCATGCTTATCCTGCCTGCTCCCTAACTGGATTTGCTTCAAAACTCTGCCATGACTTTTAGCTACAGTGACTTTATCATCTCCAATGAGTTTAATTCTAGCTGGGTAGCATTGTGAATAGAGTGCTGAACCTAAAGTCAAGAAGATCTGAGTTCAAATTCAGACTCAGATATTTATTAGTTCTGTGACCTGAGCAAGTCATATAATATCTGTCTGCCTCAGTTTCTTCATTTGTAAAATAAGGATGATAGTAACAGCAACAACCATCCCCAGAGTTGTTACAAGGATGAAACGAGATCATATTTGTAAAATGTTTTGCAAAGCTTAAAGTGTCATGTTATCATTGTGTCGCATTATTTATATTAAACTCACAGAGTTACATTTCCAACCCTTCCGTCTCTCCTGAACTCAAGTTCCACATCACCAACTGCCTATTACGTATTTCAAACTAGATATAACATAAGCAACTTAAAATCAGCATGTCCAATTCATTATACTCTCCCAACCCAGTCTTCCTTCACTATTTTTCACAATTCTTCAAATCCTTCAAGTTCACAATCTTGGTATCATTCTCATCCCCTCACCCTTACTCAGTCCCACACATCCAATCAATCACCAAATCTTGTGTTTCTCCTTCCACAACATATCTTTCTTGTGTCCACTTACACAGTCATCATCATGGATCAGCCTTTCATCCCTCACTTGGTCTATTGCAATAGCCTCCTAATCTGTATCGCAACTCCAGTCTCCTCATTCCAACCTATTCTTTGCAATTGCCAAGTAATTTTCCTAAAACACAGTTGTTCCCATGTATTCCACTGCTCTTACTCAGGAAACTATGGCACCTCCTTCTAGAATCAATCACAAATTCCTGTGTTTGGCGTTTAAAGTCCTTTAAAACCTGGACCCCTCCTGCTGTCCAGACTATATTAGAACATTATTCTTCTCCATATACTTTATGATCCTGAGAAAATGCCCTTCTTGCTGTTTCACATATATGATCCTCCATCCCTCATCTCTATGCATTTGTATTGGCTGCCCCTCCCCCCATGTCTGGAATGAATTCTCTCCTAACCTATATAAATATATATATATATATATATATATTATGTATATTATATATATGTATATATATATATCATATATATATATATCATATATATATATATTCTCCTTCTACATGAAATCTATCCTAATTGACCCAACTGCTAGCACCTTCCTTCTAAAAACTAACATATTCATTTTGCATATATTTTATATATCCTTATGTTTTTATATACTATTTCCACTGATAAAATGTAAGCTCACTGGGGACTAGAACTGTTCGTTTCCATCATTGTATCACCAAGCTGGGTTTTTTTCTTAATGTTGGGGTTTTTTTAATGCTTGTTGATTGATTGATTAGTTGATTGTGGAAGAGAGAATGGAGAAGAGAGGAGAGAAGGAAAGGGGAGGAGAGGGGAGGGAAGAGGAGGGGAGGAGAGGAGAGGAGAGGAGAGGAGAGGGAGATACTTCATCCTATCACACTTTCCAATGTGAAAGAGGACAGAGAAGCAACTAAATGAGAGCACAGGAAAAGAACCTCAAGATCAAAAAGCAGAAGTCAGTACGTAGAGGGGGAGGGTAAGGGTACAAAGAAAGAGGAACATAGAAAGAGGAGAGGAGGGAGAGAAGCCAACAGAAGAGCCCTGAGTTCTTGAATCAGTCTACTGAATGAATATGGATTCTTGGGAAGGTCTTGACATGAATACAAAAACCAGTGTGTGGATGCTTCGGTGATTCCTGATAGAAATGTGTGGGAGGAAGAACTAAGGTCTTAGACTCTGGTATTCCTTGCCAAAAGAACTGTTTTGGAATGAAGAGGATGAAATGAGATGAAGGATCAAAAGACTTGGAGTTAGAAAGACCTGAGTTCAAATGCAGCCTAAGACACTTACTAGTTTGGTGACCCAGACAAGTCATTTTCCCTCACTGCTTGTTTTCTCATCTTTAAAATGGGAATGATAATAGCAACTACCTCCTAAGGCTGTTGGGAGGATAAAATGGAATATTTTCAAAATGTTTTGCATATGGTAAAATGCTATATATGTGCTCTCAGTTGTTTTACAGTCATGTCTGACTCTTTATGACCCCATTTGGGGTTTCCTTGGCAGAGATACTGGAGTGGTTTGCCATTTCCTTCTCCAGCTCATTTTACAAATGAGACAATTCAGGCAAACAAGGTTAAGTGACTTGCCCAACTTCACAAATCTTTTAAGTACCTGAGGCCAGATTTAGACTTATGAAAATGAGTCTTCTTGACTCCAGGACTTGCATGCTATCCACTGTACCATCTAGCTGCCCCTAATTAGTATATGTGTGAGTGCATGTGTGTATGCATTTGCATGTGTGTATACATACACACACACACACACACACACATATATATATATATATATATATATATATATATATATATACAGAACTTTACAATCTTTTTAAATGTTATTTATTTTTAATATTCTTTTAAAATTTTGTGTTCCAAATTCTCTCCCTCCCACACCCTCCCACACCCAGCAAGAAGGTAAGGAGTATACTATCAATTATACATGTGAAATCATGCCAAATATATTTCTATATTAGCCATATTTCAAAAAAAAAGAAAATAAGAAAATCAAGTGAGAAAACCACACTTCAAATTGCACAGATAGCTCATCAGTGCTCTCTCTCTTTCTCTCTCTCTCTCTCTCTCTCTCTCTCTCTCTCTCTCTCTCTCTCTCTCTGGAGGTACATAGCATTTTTTCATCATGAGTCCTTTGGAATTGTCTTAGATGATTGTGTTGACCAGAGCAACCACGTTTTCAAAGTTAATCATCACTACAACATTGCTGTAACTATGCGCAATGGTCTTACGTTGCCTCTTCACATTGCATCAGTTCACATTGGTCTTGCCATCTTTGTTTTTCCTGAAACCAACTCCCTCATCCTTTGTTACAGTACTCCATCACAATCATATGCCACAACTTGTTCAACCCTCTTCCAACTGCTGAACATTCCTTTGATTTCCAATTCTTTTCTGCAACCAAAAGAGCTGCTCTAAATATTTGGTATATTTAAATCCTTTTCTTCTTCAATCTCTTTGGGATACAGACCTAACAGAGGTATTGTTAGGTCAAAGGGCATGCATTGCTTTATAGCAATGGATTTTTCTCTGGAATAATGGAACCGGTTCACAACTACACCTGTTAACAATTCATTAATGTATCTATTTTCCCTCAAAACCTTCAGCCTTTGTCATTTCTGATAGATGCAAGGTGGTACCTCAGAGTTGTTTTAATTTTCTTTTCCCTAATCAACAGTAATTTAGAGCATTTTTTCATGACTATAGATAACTTTGATTTCCTCTGAAAACTATTTGTTTATATATCCTTTGATCATTTATCAGTTAGGAAATATCTATTATTTTTATAAATTTGTCTCAGTTTACATTTGAGAAATGAAATCTTTATCAGAGAAACTTGCGATAATGTTTTTTCATGTCACTTTATTCTCTATGGTGTTTTTTTGGCACAAAGTATTTTCCCTTCTCATCTCTTTTAGTTAGATTTATTTTTGCTTTTGATTTGTCTGAAGTCATGATTGCCGTTCCTGCCTTTTTCATTTCATCTAAAGCTTATGAGATTCTGCATTGTGTCACCACCACCCCCAATATTCCCCTTCCCAAAACTTTACTTTGCATGCTTTTGTGTAAGAAAATTTTCCCCATTCTACCTCTCCCTTCCCCCTTCTCCCAGTGCATCCCTTTTTCTTCCCTCTTTTACCTAGCTATTACCTAGTTATAAAAGTGCCTCTTTTACCAAGCTATTAATTTTCTTTTCATAAATTTCTTATATCACTGTAATTTCTTATACCAATTGTTCCTCTACAACTCTCATCTCTTTTTTAACTCTTTCAGAAATTCTTATTGGGCTTGCTTCCAAATGGCATTTTTCTTTGAGATTTTCTCATAGATGTTTTCACATTGTTTTCTTCTTCTGAATTTATGTCTTGGTCTTCTCTGCCACCGTATGGTTATTATTGTTCAGCTGTGTCCAGCTCTTTGTGACCCGCTTTGGGGTTTTCTTGGCAAAGATATTGGAGTAGTTTGTCATTTTCTTCTCCAGCTTGTTTTACGGACAAGGAACTGAGGCAAGCAGGGTTGTGTGGCTTGCTTGTCTAAGGCTGGATTTGAACTGTAGTCAATTTTATGGTCAAATTCTTTTGCTGTTACTGTTTGCCCACTTTTCCAGTCTATTTCTTGACTTTGAACTTTATACAAAGTTGGGCTCTGCTTACCTCGGGTTGGAGAGGCATTGTATCAAAATTTGGGGGTTTTTGAGCTGCTATTTTCAGAGCTAGTTCTGGGGGGTCTGCAAGTTTTTGGTGCCTCCAAGGTGATGTGATCCTGGGCACGGTCACTGCTCTCCTGGTTTGTGCTCCAGTCTTTACCAAGGAAGGGCTCCTGGTCTCCTGTAGCTGTAAGCGCTAGCTCTCCTCTCTGCCATAGAACTGTCACCAGGACCCCTGCTCCTTTGTGTCTGGCCATCAGCACTTTTCTCTTCCCTTGAACTGTGACCCAGAAATGTGTGTTCATCCAACTTGCCGAAGAAGACTATGCCATCAGAGAAATGATGACATGACTTGCACTTCACTTTGTTTTGAGTGAGGGAGGGCTATGCAGGTCACCAGCCTCACTTCTCCTCCAGAGACATCTGAATCCAGTGACCAGATATTCATCAGGATGACTGGAGATGACTCAGGATGAGGCAATTGGGGTTAAGTGACTTGCCCAAGGTCACACAGCTAGTGAGTGTCAAGTGTCTGAGGTGAGATTTGAACTCAGGTCCTCCTGACTCCTGCTCTATCTACAGCACCACCTAGCTGTCCCATGTGCCATCCTACAGACTACAGAAATACCTAAGACCCAAGCTAGTATGAGAAAAATAAGAAAAGAAAGCACTGTCCTTGAGCCCAAGCTGGGTGGTCCTGGGCAAATCCAATCAAGCCGCTAAGCCCTCTCACGTCTAGATTCCAACTGACTCCTTTCCTGCCATTTCCTTATAACTATTATCAAGACTGTTAAGAGTCTCCAAGTCTTCCATCTCAGAGCACTATATATAATAGTATCTTGTAAATGAGGAAGAGGTGAAGAGGATAGTGAGAGAGTAATGTTTACTAGCTATATTTTATCTAATCTTTTCTTTTTAATTGTCCTTTCTAGTATGAGGCCCACAGGTTGCTATTTTAGAATGGTAACAGCCACAGCAAACAGCAATAGGTGAAAAGGCCAACTCAAAATGAGAGGCCTTTCTACTGTACTCTTAAAGATTCATGCTTTGTTGCAAGAAATAAATGTAAGTTTTAGAATCTCTGAAAAAACTCTTGGCCCTGACATTTGAAATTCCAAATTTTCTTAATTCAAAGTCTTAACTGAAGACAGGGTCCAAGAAATTGCAAAGAATATTCTTACTTAGGTTCTGTGACAAGAAAATAAACAGCCTACAGTACATATAACTGAAAATTCCATATAACTAAGGAAGAGCTCCCCATTTGTCTTTCAAAACTCTCAGAACTAAAGGAATTCATCCTTTGAAGATCAAAATTCCACAGAAAAACAATTCTAAGTAATGGGCAATAGAGTTGTCAACCAGCACCAGTTGTGCCCAGTGCCAGCAAAGGGTCTCCTGAAATCTTTTTCTGACCATTTGTCTGACCCCCTCACTGTCTCTGGGAGGAGAGCTCCCGAAGCTGCTGATGCTGCTACTACTGAGGCAGTATGTATAGGTTCCGGAGAAACCTCTACCAGACCTCTGCCTTACTGTCACAGACTTCTCCTGCCTACTTTTTAAGTTTTCTTTGGCTGGAAAAATATCTCGCCCTGACTTTTTGTTGGATCTAGTGATTCAAAATCTGATTTAAGGTATTCTTTTTAAGTTGTGTGGGGGCAGGCTGGGGTTGGGGGAGAGGGGATTTGGGAGAGTATATCTGGGTAGCTATCCTTAATCTGCCATCTTCTACAATCTTTAATCATTTAAAAGTGTTCATTGTTATCACCTGTTCTGAGAGAAGTTGCTTACATAGGGTGCATTGATTTCTTTGAGGTTTCTTCCTTTTTCTATTTCTGGGATTATGGTGGCTGAAAAGTACGTAAGCCTTTGTAAATTATCTCATTCAATTATTCATTAATGGCAGGAAGCATTAAGTGCCTACTATCTTTCAAGTCCTGTGGTAGGCAGTGTAAATACCAAGACAAAATCTAAATAGTCCTTTCCCTCAAATACCTTACATGTGCAGAAATGATATGTAAAATAATTGGAATCTACGAAGAAACTTCTTCCAGATCTTACCCTCTCAATGAGCCTTCAAATCAATCTCACCTTCCTTGGGACAATAAAATGGGTAGGCATCATGGAGAAATAAAATAAAAAAATAAAAAATGTGGAGTGAAAGAAGAGGAGAAAGGGGAGTCAAAACCCTCACAGGTTAGATGTTAAACTCAAAATTGCTTCTGTGTCTCCACATCCTCTCAAGATTACTTTGGAAGACAAATTGAATTAAATTAGAAATCAAACGGGTGATTTTTATGTAGTGATTGGCTTTTAGCCAGGAGAAGAAAGGAGGAAAAAGAAGTATTATGATGATTCAGAGGTGAGTGGCCCGATGGGGCTCCTAGAAATTCCTACAGTTTACAAACCTACTCCCTTTTTCTATGGATGACTTTGTGTGGTAGAGAGCTAATGAATGTCACACCTAAAGCTTCAGCAAGCACAGTTCCTCAATTAAACCTCAGGAATTATTCATGGGTGTTCCCAGGTATCCTTTTAAAATAGCCAGGTTGAAAAACACCAGTCTTTTCCTTTATCTTAGGATGTTTTTCAACAGAAATAAGGCATGATTTATACATTCAGAGATACCTCCCATATATCACAATTCTCTTTTCACTTAAACTTGGTTTATATATAGCAGGTAAAGAATAGTCTCAACTATACAATAAGACCAGAAAGCAGTTAATTTGGTGCAATGGATTAAGTGCCAGTATCAGGTTCAAATTGCAGGTCAACTACTTACTATCCAAAGTTAAAATTTCTCTGGGTTTCGGTTTCTGCATTTGTCAATTGGAAGAATTAGATTCAATTAGTTCTAAGATTCTTTCAGATCTAAAACTATGAACCTATGAGGTCAAAATGACAGTCCACAGTACTCTAAAAAATTCAAATAATGAGAGATATCATTGGAATGAAAGTGGGTCAGATTGTGGAAAACCTTGAATTGTAAGGGTAGGTTGGCAGGTAAGAGATGTTTTTGATGGTAGAATGATGTCGATAATTCTATTTTCCACTTAATTTTGTATCTGCAGAAAGGTTAATAATAACAACTTCACCTTATATAATTATATAATTTTGTAGTTTGTATTTAAATGACCCCTATTAGTGGAGGAACTTGAGTTACAAGACTGAAAATTGGAAAGAGAAAGGTTGTCATTTGGGGGCCATGTGTAATTGAATTGCCAAGATAATTGAACCAATTCCAGCTTGATTTTGTGGGTGAAGACAACCTGATAAACATAATCATTTCATCAAGTACTTCAGATTTCACTGGGAAGGAGACTGTGGACCATTTATATAAAATATAGCAATAGGTCACATGATCATTTTTAAAGCTTTTTTTTTTTCACTCAGAAAAGTTAAACGACTTGCCCAATACAGCTGAAATGTATTAGAATCAGGACTCAAACCTGAATTTCAGTCAGTCAGTCTATCAGTAAATATTTGTTAAAGGGCAGCTGGGTGGTGCAATGGATAGAGCACCAGTGCAAGAGTCAGGAGGACCTGTGTTCAAATCTCAACTCAGACACTTGACATTCACTAGCTGTGTGACCTTGGACAAGTCACTTAACCTTAATTGCCTCATCCTGGGTCATCTCCTGTCATCCTGATGAATATCTGGTCACTGGATTCAGATGGCTCTGGAGGAGAAGTGAGGCTGGTGACCTGCACAGCCCTCCCTTACTCAGAAAACAAAGTCAAGTGCAAGTCACGTCATTATTTCTCTGATGGTATGGTCTTCTTCGGCAACAAAGGACAAACACAGGCAAATATTTGTTAAGAGCTTACTATGTGCCAAGCACTATGCTAAGCACTGGAGATATCATACATATATATGCATATACATGTATGTAAATGCATGTATTATGTATGTATGTGGGAAAAGAGCTCACAGTGTGACGGGAGAGGTAATATGCAAACAACTATATATGAAGAAGTATATACAGGATAGATTGGAAATAATCTAAGAGAAGTCACTAGAATTAAGGGAGATTGGGAAAGGCTTCCTGTAGAGGGTGTGATTTTAGCTGAGACTTGAAGAAAGAAAGAAGGTTAAGATCAATAATGAGAACATTCCAGGCATGAGAACAACAGAATCTAAGACCAATAGTCTCCTACCCACCCGCCAAAAAATTGCCATTTCTACTTGGAAATAAAAGAAAGGACATTGAGTCCAATGCCTTTGGCAGATGAAATATGGCTAGAAATTTTCCCTTAGCTGGTATGAGAGGAAGAGGATCAAATACTGCTTTTTGTTGAAACCTGTATAGCTCTGGTTCTAGATTGAAATATGTCCCCTACAGCAATGGAAAGACATCTCTTCTACAGTAAAAGTTTTTTTTTAAAAAAAAGCTTAAGATGAAAATACCCTATTGGGATCACATATTTGCTTAAACTCATTTATACAAATGCATCATCAATAAATCAATCAAGTGTAAATGACTGCTTTCAAACCTTTCTGTTTGTCCAAAGGAGAAGAGCATTGATAAGAGCCAGAAGGGAAGAAAAGAGGTTCTCACTGGTGAAGGAAATGGGTGCAAAAGAGGAAAGTTGAGAAAACTAAAGACCAACTTCATTAATTATCTAAAATTCCCTGTGATCAGCCATGTTTATTTTCATTTATAAATCTAAAGAAAAGTTGGGCATGGAGGTAATTTCCGCTATATACGACTGAGTATACAACTGACTTAGTAATATTGCTATTGACACCATAGTCAATAAATATTTATTAAGCACCTACCCGGGGCCAAGTGCTGTATTAAGGTACTAACAACGACTGCAAAATTTTGGAGGTTGTTTTGGTTTGGGGGTTTTTTTTGGTTTTTTTTTACTATTAATTTAGACAAATGTCTTTTAAAAGATGCTTGATTCCTGGAGGGTTTGTTCATTGAAGTATCACTTTTCCCCATACTCTAGACCAAGCTTCTCCCTCTCCTTGTGGTTACTGGTCCATTCCTCTGCATTTTATTGTCCCTGTTTTATTTAAGCTAGTGGCTAGCAGCTATCAGAAACAAGTCCAACAGTTTGATGTCAGCAGCATAGGCAAAAATCCAAAGGTTTCTTCTCTTCTATAACCAGGTTTTCAGTTCACCTACCACAGTCCTAAACTAGATCTAGCTGTCATACTAGCCAACTTTTGTGTGTGTTCATGTTTGTGTACCCTAATGCATTAGGTCTTTGTAGGTTTCAAGTTCCCTGCTGGTTTTGCTCCCCTATCATGTTCAAAAAGAAGACAGAAATGAAGTGAGGGTGGAAACATCAGGTTAACATAAAGGGTAACAGTCAGTATCACAGCGGATGATGAACTCTGATGGGAACTGGCAAAGGCAGATTTTGTGGCACTTTCTCTCTTATTCTACCTAGGTGGCTTCCGTGACTCAGTTGCCCAAGGTTTGGAGGTGGTTAGCATGGATTATCTGATCATGGCAAGAAGAGATGTAACCAACACTCACACTTCCTTGGACAGCTGACTGAGACATGCCATGGCATACTTCCCTACCTGGTGGCTAGGAGCAAGGTAGTGGCATGATGATTTTCTCAATTCTTGAGAAGATTTTGGAAGTAGGATACAATTTCCAGCTTCCATGTGGAAGTAGAAGAGGGGGAGTAGAAGAATGGACTTGATCCAAGTAAGAAGAAGGAAAGCATCTAGGTGATTTCAGGTGTTTAGCGGAGAAGGTAAGGCTGAGTTTGTGGATAACTGTTGGCAAAATTTGGCGGAAATTAGGAAAACTTGAAAGCAATCTCTAGATTCAAATCTTGGTCCAGACTCTACTTTCTAGGTTGCAAGACAAGCCGCAAAAAAGACAATTAGGAAGAACATTAAAGGATTAAGCAAAATTTAAAAGGATCAAGAAGGATTAGAAAATAGAACCAGAAGAGGTAGACCCAAGAATGTTAAGAATGCAATGGACAAGACGCTGCAAGGTAAGTAAGGAAAGATAAGTGGTGTAATTAGAGGGCTGAGCACCTGAACACAGAGTGGTGGCTTGGGCAAAATGGTGAAACCAACTAGAGGCTAATAGGAGTAGGTGTGGCTCTGGCAGTAGAGTTGTTGAGACAAAGGAAAGGAATTTAAAGTGGTGTTGTTGGTAATATATTCTAACCAACTGCTTAAAAATGAGGTACAAACATCCACAAGTAGCTTCAAGGAACAAAGCTGAAAATGTCAACCATTATGGAAAGTCAGAAAAATTATACAGTGATTTGGCAAAGTGTGAATTTCTGCCATAGATGAGTTACTTTTATTTGTGTTCCGAGTGTAAACTGATCTCCCTCCCAGAGGGGAAGAGGAACTATTTGAAGAACACCAGAAAACACTCCTCAGCATTCCAGGTTTTTCTTGAGATGGAAGAGTTCCTAAAGATAACAAAAGCAAGGTCTCAATTTAGAGTCAAAGGATACTGAGTCAGAATAGAAAAAAGGAAGCTAAATGGCCAGCAACCCTTGGCTACTTAGAGTTAAAATCTGCTCTTTGACACAAGCTGTGTGACCTATGCAAGTCACTTAACATCTGACTCATTTTCCTCAACCATAAAATGAGGATCCTAATAGCCCCTACCTCCTAAGAGTATTTTGAGATTGTTGTGTTTGTGTGTGTATGTTGTTGTGTTTGTGTTCACAGTGCCTGGCACAGAGTAAACATTTAATAAGTGCTTTTTTTACTTCCTTCTTCCCTATCAAGTTCTGAAGAGCAAAAATGTTACATAGAGGAAAATAAAGGGGGAGACGGGTGTACAAGAGATTAAAAACAGACTTGAAACTCTTCCAGAAGAGGAAGGACCTAGATGCTTTGAGAAGGAAACTACTGTCCTCCAAGAATGATAAAGCAGAGCCACATAAGCCGTTAAATGAGAGATCACCCGATAAAAATCAGTGGAAGAAGACAATAGTAGGAGGGGATCTTTTCCTCAAAGGTGCTGAGGCAGCTATTCGTCAATCTGATTTTGTTTTGATTGTGGGGTTTTTTTCTGGGTTTTTATTTTTTGAGGGAGTTTTTGGGGGGTTGGTGAGGAAACCAGGGTGAAGTGACTTGCCCTATGTCACACAACTAGTAAGCATCAAGTGTCTTGAGGCTGGATTTGAACTCATGTTCTCCTAACTCCGGGTCCAGGCCTCTGATTACCGTTCTCTTCTAAGTCTAGATCTGAAACGTAAAAGAGATTCTCTCTAAATGCAAAAACTGGTGACAATGCTCCCCTTATGGTGATAGGTAAAAATAACACTCCAGAAGGAATCTAAAAAATATTTCTAACAAAGATGAAGTCTTAGGCAACAAGCTGAGGACTATAAGGGTGTTTATCTCACTACTGTCCACTGAAGTCAAGGGATGCAGAAAAGAAAAATCTAGTCATAGTTTGATGCACATCCTAGATTTGGGGAGAACAGGATTCAAATGTTTCAGAGGAAAGATATTATGCAAGATCCCATGGGGCAAAATACTTCAAGGGAAGTTTCACCATTTTGCCCAAGCCACCACTCTGTGTGACCTTTGAGGAATGAGAAATATTCAAAACTGAAATTCTGAAGATATTCTCTTGCTTGGGGATCTCATCAACTACTCAGGGTCCAATTATCTTTCTTAAGATGATAACTCAAATTTATTTATCCATCCCTAACTTTTCTCTTGACCTCCAATCTCAAATCACCAGCTCTCCATTAGACTTCTCAAACTGGATGTCGCATAGACATGACTCAACAAGTCTCAAACAGAACTCATGATCTTTCCCAAAAAACTCTCCCCTCTTCCTTATGATTCTCACAGGTACTACCACCTTATTACCAGGCTTGAAACACAGGTGTCATCTTTAACTCCTCAATCATACACACATTCATATCCAATCTGTAAATCTTGTTTCTACCTTCACAACATCTCTTTCAATTCTTCAATATATTCAATGAATTCTCCAGTTCTCCGATTCACGGAAAATGCTTTCCTAAAAAGACATTTGCATTGTACCTAAGAAAATTAGGCATAACAAATTGGCTAGGGAAAGTCAAAATTTCAGACCTTACTGGGGATGACAGGATACCACCACTTGGGGGTTTTAAAGCTAACACTATTCATTTTATTTTCACTCTGTAAAGAGTCCAAGGAACATTGATATAGCAGACTAGACAGGAGTAAATCCTTATATTCTAGATTTCTAATGAGCTGTAGTTTCTTTTATAATTTTATTTTTTACTTTATTCAGTGTACGTGTGCTTCATCCATATGTGAATGAATAATCCTCCCATACATATGAATTTATAAAAGATTAAAATTTTAGTGAGATGAGGGCTGAGCCATTTCATAAATTATAAATTTTTGTTATATCCTTAGATTAGAAGAGCGTTGGAAAATGTTGAGAAAAAGTAAAGTCTAACAACAAGAAAAAAGAATACCTCAAGCCAACATGAAGAGAGTCAGTCAGGGGCTTGATCAGATATAACAACCTTTTGGGGGTATTTTGTTCAGATGTGTTGATGTGGCAGGAACAGGTTGAACCTAGAGCACCACCTGGTGGCTTACTTATGCCATAGTTTCCCAAGGAAGAAAACACCCTACCAGAATTCCGTTTATAAACATGTATGGTCTTAATGGCTAAACCACGCATAGATAGATCACAGAAGGAAAGCTATAGACCAGTGTCCTCTGAGATCTGGTGATGCTGGCCTCTTTGATTTTCCTTTTACTAGACACTCTATCCCCTGGTTTCAGGCATTTCACTTAATATTTGTTATCCCTCTCTGTCTCCTTCATGTCTCTATTAAAAACTCATCTTCTGCAAAAAGCCTTTCCCTATATTCATAATGTTAATGCGTCCTCTCTGTTTGTATATGTGTGTATGTATGTGCATATATATAGTATTGTGTATGCATACACGGAGAAGCATTTATAGATATATTTTGTACATAGTTGTTTACACGGTGTCTCCTTCATTAGTTTATAAACTCCTTGAGATTAGGCCTGCCTTTTATTGTTTTTTTGCACACACCCCACCCAGAACTTAACACAGTGCTTGGCACACAGAAGGCACTAATTTAATATATGTTGGCTGACTAGCTACCTTAAGCTCCCACCTCCTTCTGTTATTAACAGATGAAACATCTGTCCTGTCCATGTCAAACCTCTTTTCCTGGGACTGTTCTAGTGCAATATAATTCCAACTCTAGTTTCTATGGGTGCCCCAGAGAAGGTAATAAGCAATAGAGAAGTGAGAAAGATAGCCTGACAAGCTATCTAACAACAAGAAAAAAGAATACCTCAAGCCAACATGAAGAGAGTCAGTCAGGGGCTTGATCAGATATAACAACCTTTTGGGGGTATTTTGTTCAGATGTGTTGATGCAGCAGGAACAGATTGAACCTAGAGTAACATAAGGCAGTTGACAGAATACATGTTTACAAGGTTATCCTGGCATCAGATGACTACAAAAAATGAAGACATTTTCCTCTATTAATTACTGCTTCATTTCCCATCTTCCTTCCT
Source organism: Potorous gilbertii (assembly GCA_028658325.1). Lineage (NCBI taxonomy): Eukaryota > Metazoa > Chordata > Mammalia > Diprotodontia > Potoroidae > Potorous > Potorous gilbertii. Next base: position 103,863,471 of record CM053774.1, on the reverse strand, counting down.
ATCATCTATTACTTCTTCCATGAAAGGACTACATAGGATGGGCTGCTGCCATTGGCGGTAACTAAAATGTCTCTATGAGCCAGTGTTTGAAATTAAGCAAAACACTATGGACCTAATCAAATAACCAGATCACATTTTGCTCATATGTATACAGGCTGTAATAATTTATGTGCATATCACATCTCCTTGAAAATAGAAAACAGTGGGACATTGAGGTAATACTTACTGTGCAAGAGATATTTGTCTTACACACTTTCCTTTTTAATTGTCCTATTAACACCAATTGAAAAGAAGTTGCTGATGTCATACTCTTATGATCACTTTCTTTTTATTTCCATTCAATAAATATAAGTTGGAGTGAGATGTAAGAAGATACTTTTTCTTCTTATTTCTTTCCTCCTTTTTTCTTTCATCCTTTCTTTTTGAAATAAAAAGTAAGCATTATTTTATAACCAGAGTTTCGGTTTTAATGAATGGTGTGTAAGTTTCAGTACTTTGTTCATCCTAACAGAAATGCATCTGTTAGGAAACTGATTAAAATCCCCCAAAGCCCAAGGGTTTCTGTGGTGTAAACACAGCTTGGGCTGCACAGCTTTTGGCTTTGGGACTGAGCCAAAGCTTTCCAGAATGCTGGCAGAAAATCTTCTCAGTATCTCCCCTTAGACCAAAGGGAAAAGTTGTAAACAATCCCATCAATCACTGGGAACTGGTAAGTGCTGAGAGGCATAAGTTTCAACTACCAGTATAGAAAGAAATAGATAAATTGCCATCCACCATCCCTCCAGCTGAAAATATACACACAAACACACAGACACATACACATGCATGCACACATGCCCTCTTTTTAACTGAAAACTTGCAAAAAATAAACTAAATCCCATAGTATGACTTAGTACTATAAAAAGGAATAAGTAGGAGAACTCATATATCTCAAAAGTTATTATTGTTAAACATTTCAATTTTATCCATTTCAATTCAACCAACATCTATTAACCACCTCCTAAGTATGAAGGCTATATTGGGTTCTGCAGATACAATGATAGATATAACACAACCCTAATCTCAAAATGATCACAATCTAATAAAACATAAAGGAATAAAACTTTAAAAAAAAATACATTCTTTGACATTTTATTAGGGTTGACTATGCAGTGAACATTACAGCTTATCCCCATAACTTGCACTCAAAGATTACCCCGTCACCAAAGAGTACCCCAGACCCAAGTAATCTATGGATATACATTTCTAAAATCATAGCTAATGAGCCCCTACCAACTAGTTTACCTTCAAAAATCAGGTAAATGACACAACTAGCTCAAAAGCAAAGGCATTTATTGAAATGGCATTGTAATAGCAGTAGCAGTGAAATATCTCTATCATAAACTTGGAGTACACTCTCCCATAGACACATTCCATCAATAGGAATACATATGTGCAGTGGGGAGGTAAACACCTCTAGTGATGCATGGTCCTCATCTCCTTTCTATTCTCATTAAAAACTGGCACCAAGGGAGAAAATGTGTGACTACCTTTTGTCATGGTTACTTGTCCATGTGGCGGAAGTGATAGTAAGAGGAGATATGGAAGAACCAACAGTCTTTATTTCCCTTTCCCTACCATACTTCAGACTGGTATCCATTATTAAACTTGTTTATTTAATTTGCCATAAGATGTATTTTTTTTACTCATCTAGTTTTACTTTTCATACATATCTGTACTTGACCTAGATATGAGTATTTCCTTGTGGTCATTTCTTCATGATCTGAACATAGAGGAGAATGGTCCACATAGTTTTAGCTACACAAAAGGACACTGTCTAGGAAGTTTTTTCCATCCTTGTTATCAGTTAGAAACCCCAATAAATTGTTCCTTGTTAGAGAATCTTTCTAATTTGGAATATGTACTATGATCCATTTTATACTATGATTCATTGATCTCATATTTTCTTTGAACATAGTGAGCTCTTAAAAGCAGAATTTAAAAGAGAGTTCTGGGCCGTTCCCCTCCCTAAATGAAAAAAAAAAACCTTTGTTGTTACTGTTGTATACCTAATGGCCAAACATATGTCAGAGTTAATCAAAATTTCTTGAAAAAATATAACAGAGAGATAACCTTGTTTGGCAACTACCTTATCATTAATAACTGGTGAGGTAAAAAGTAATGAGATTTGTGCTTGCCCAAGGTGTTTGCTAGTTTCATGCAGAGCCCTAGTTGAAGAAAGATTTCCTGTGGATGGTGAAGTACAGACAATACAAATGAATAATTGTGCCCAGAATCAAACGAGAGGAGAACAGATTGAACTGCTTTCAGGAAATTGCAAAACTGCTTTTAATGACCCCAAATTTTTTCCAGAAATATATACCATTTTAAAAAATACTTATACTCTACCAGTACTTTTATATGACTTCAAGTCAGAGAATACCAGTCACAGAAGGATTAAAAATAAATCTCATGCCCAGGTCAAAGGAGAGAAGGATCGTGGTCATGAACAGGCTATACCATGTAACAGAAGGAACTCTGAAGAAGAATTAGAAGAATCAGGGAAATGTATGGTAATGTGATGAGAGCAAGAAAACACCAGTTAGCCCAAGTTCTTCACTGGTATCCTCACAATAATAAGACAAAGCAAAGGAGGTCCCCTGCACCATGGAGGGGACTCCACATAGTAAATGTGTGGGAGATTGTGAGCAAGGGTCACCCAGGATAGGCAGGCATGAAGGGGATAGAAGCCACATCTTTGAAGAAAACATCTACAACAATAAGGCACTTATTGTTGGATCCACTTGTGGATTTGAATCATACATATATATGTATGTATGTATATGTATATATATGCATATATATGTATATACACTATATATGTATATATCATATAGATCATATGTGTGTGTGTCTATATATAATGTGTATGTGTATGTGCATGTGTGCATGCAGGGTGTCCCAAAAGTCTTAGTGCAATTAATAGCACTAAGCTTTAATAGCATTGTGTTTGATAAGAAAGCTCTAAATGGCTTCCTGTTGTCAACCCCTCATAATATGATTATATTCTATTTATCCAAGACTTACTAAACCTTTAAAGCTTTAATAGCTTAAAAATGCTCCTACTATTATTTATTGTTCACTCTTTTCGGTTGTATCCAACTCTTTGTGACCCTGTTTGGGGTTCTCTTGACAAATATACTGGAGGGGTTTGCCATTTCCTTCACCTCCTCATTTTACAGATGGGGAAACTGAGGCAAACAAGGTTAAGTGAGTTGTTTAAGGTTCACATAGCTAGTAAGTGTCTAAGATCAGATTTGAACTCAGGGAGGAGTCTCTCTGACTCCAGACCCAGTGCTCTATTCACTCCTCTATATACTACTATTATAAATGCTAGTCATATGCATGATGTTGTATATGTATGGAGAAGGACTGGGGAGCAGGTTAAAAAGATTTATCTCCGATTAAGGGGACAATAAATAGTAAGCAATGTAATAGGTGAGTAAGTTCTAAAAGGTGCTTGGAAGGAGGAAAGAGATGGGGAAGATTTTATGTAAGAGGAGAGATTTGGACTGAGCCCAGAAGGATGGGCAATGTTTGGATGGACTGAGAGGAAGGGGAAAAATGTTCTAGGTAAAGGGAATAAACCATGGGCGACTGCTTCAAGGAGCAACTAGTAATGGAATGCTCTGGGGAGAGACAGTGAGTAGAGCTACCTCCATGTCATGAAGTTGGAAAGAAGTGAGAGATAAAGCTGGATAAGAACAGTGTTGACATGCTGTGATGGGCCATTGCTAGCAGGAAGTCATTGAAGCTTTTCAATCAAATGTAATTATTTTAAAATCTCCCATTTTGGTTTTTCTCTTGTTTATATATTTCATTACTTGTTCTTCTTATTCTCTTGCTTATATATTTCCCTTCTTTTTATATTTATATACTTCCCTTCTTATTCTCTTGTTTATATATTTCATTACCTGTTCTTAATGGAAGCTGTAATAAAATTTATATATTACAATTTTTTACAAAGAAAAAGTTTTTAAGACTCTGTTGGATAGTATTGACCCAGCTGTCTAATAAATTCTTAATTCTATTATATAATAACACATGTGTAATTGACTGTGAATTTTCTTCCTTTGGGGGCTAATTTATGTAATTATTATAGAATAAACTTTTGATTGTATAAAGTACTTTAGGAACTGAAGTAAGCTTCAATAAATCCGAAACAAAAATAATAAATCCAAAAATTTATAAAAGTTTCTATTTGAGAAAGTCATGTTCATGAAAAGCAAATAAATGAAAAATATGGCAACATTATTCTGAATTTTGACTCCTTTTAGGTTTATATGTTTTGAGGGATTACTCAAAACTCTTGGGAACAAGGGCCTACTTTCTATTAATATTGCTCTGAGGCCCTACTCTTCTTATTAATGAGTTTTTTACAGAACCTGTTAGATTAAGATATGGTTCAGTCATGTTTCATATTACTCTCTGGCCATCTTCCCAGAAACCACCTTGCCATCCCACAGGCAAATTCTACAGTCACAGTCTACCCCACACTTTCCAAATCCAGAACCAAAATCAAATTAATCTATTTGCTATTGCTGTTGGAAAGGACGCATCGATCTAATCCTCTGGCTCTATTTACCATCCCAGTAAATTTGCAAATGAAAATATCCACCACCACCACCATCCCCACCCAACACCCACCCTCAGCTGCTATTCCCTTTAGATGTATTGCCTCTCTCCATTAGCATGTAAGTTACTTGAGAACCAGGACAGCTTTTTGCTTCTGTATTTTTGTCTCCGAAGCATCACATATACTAATCATTTAATATGTGGTTTTTCATCCATTTTTCATTCAAAGTTACAGAGTAGGGGACTGAAAATGGTTGGGCATATGTGCTCTTGGATTCTGTTGCTTTGCTGAACAGTAGCTCTTTGTTATGAAAGAATTCTTTGGAGAGAAGGGAGAGAGGGATTTATTGACAAATAATAGCTATGAACAATCAATGCTTTTTTTCAAAGAAATGGAAGGCTTAGGAGTGGGAGCTGTTTTGTATTTTGTTCTGTTTCATGGATCCCCATGGTCAGTTCTTAACTTGAGACCAATTTGTTGCTGTAGAACTTCTCTCCACCCTTGAATAGACTCATTCTTATTCATCCATTTTACAACTATAATCAAGAGAGAATTATGAAAGATTATCATACCTTGCTGTGTATATTAATCAATGCTTGGTTTTTAGCAGTGATATTCTGGAATAAATACATAAAAATTACAAGTAAATAAATTCCACATTTTATTGTCTTGATTTCTGCATCATCTAAGATACCCATTTGGAATTATGTGAAAAATTCAATAAAATGTCTACCCTTTGACTCAGCAATACTACTAATTAATGAGTCCATACCCCAAAAGAAATCAAAGACCAAAAGGATCCATCTGTACAAAAATATGTATAGCAGATCTTTCTATAGTGGCAAAGAATTGGAAATTAAGGAGGTGCCCTTCAGTCAGTTAATCCAATCAACTAACATGTTTTACACATTAGTGCCTGGGACTATGCCAAGCGCTATGGATACAAAGAAACCCCTGTTCTCAAGTAGCTGATAATGTAACAACTATGATCATCATAAATTGGAGGTGGTCTCAGTGGGAAACCATTAGGATAAGGAGGACTGCAAAAGATTTCCTGCAGAAGGTGGGGCTGGTGAAACTGAAAGGAAATCAGGGAAGTCAAGATGAGATGATAAGTCACAGTATTTCAGGTTGGGGAGATAGCCAATGAACACATTCAGAGTCAGGAAATGGAATTTCAAATATAGGGGAACATAGCAAGGAGGCCGGTGCCACCGGGATACAGAAAATGTGGAAAGGAATAAGGTTTTCTGGAAAGGAAAGATGGGCAAATGGCCAAAAAACTACTGTATATGAAAGTGAGGGAATAACACCACATGAAATGATGAAAGGAATGAATTTAGGCAAACCGAAGAAGACTTGTATGAACTGATACAGGGGAAAGTGAGCAAAATCTGCAAAACAATTTGTACAATAACAATGCTATAAAAAAAAAAAACTTTGAAAGAAGTAAGGACTTTCATTAATGTTAGGATCAACCATGTTTCCACAGTGATGAGCAATCTAAGTTCTGACAGGAAGGCAATAAACTCCAGGTTCTTGCTTTTTAAGACGTATCTGGTACAAGGGGGCTTTTCTCTTTCTTTCAACTTAAGGAGTAGAAATGGGAGGAAAGGTTGATGAGAGACGAGAAAGAGAGAGAACAGGTATTTATTAAGCATCTGCTGTGTGTGAGGCACTAGCACTTTACAAGTATTCTCTGTCTCTGTCTGTCTCTGTGTGTGTCTCTCTATGTCCGTGTCTTTCTCTCTCTGTGTCTCTTTCTCTGTCTCTGTCTCTCTGTCTCTCTCTCTCACACACACACACACACACACACACACACACACACACACACACATACACACACACATACGCACACAAATGGAAAGTTTATTAATGGTAATATTTCTTTTTCTTTTTTGCCCATGAAACTGCAAGTCTATTATGTACAACTTGCGTTCTTTTAAATATATAATAAAATCATCATATAACTTTCCTTTCCCCTCTCTCCCCCCCACCCTAGAGATGTATACATTAGACACAAATATGTACATATTTGTGTGTATAAATAGATATGGGTGTGTATGTAAATTCATACTCCACATACTTCTATTTACCAGTTCTTTCTCTGGATGAAGATAGCATCTTCTTTCATATACAAATAGTATCTCATTTGATTCTTCTAACAACCCCAGAAGGTAGATGCCATAGTTATCCCTATTTTATGGATGAGGAAACAGAGGCACACAAAGGTTAAGTGATTTGCCCAGAATCACATAGTAACCGCCTGAGGACAGATTCAAACTCAGGTCTTACTGACTCCAGGCCCAGCTCTCTATCTACTGTGCTACCAAGAAAAGAAAGGCGTTAAAAAAAAAACAGATAGAAGAAAACAGAACAGTCATTAAGAAACAAAGACAAGCAGGTCTATACTTTTTTTTTAAAAAGCTATTCATGATATAGTTTCACAACTTCATGTACGATCATCATTTCTGTTTTATTTTATCTGTGGAATGATAGGAAGGGAAGAGCTAAGCAAATTATTGTAGATGAATTTAATGGACTAGTCTTTCTCCTTCCTGCCTTTCTGTTTGTCTTATTTTGACTGTAGCCCTTCACACAGGGCAGGGCATTCATCTTCACCAATGTGGAGAGAATCCCATACGTACAAGCTTTGAAACTGGGGTTATATAGAAAAGTTCAGTTTTTTTTTAAAAGAAAAGGATTAAAATACATATATTATAATATTGTCCCTCTCCCAAAATTCATGTCTGCTGATTCATGGTTAGGAATAGCTTATATTTTAGCAAAACTCAAAATAGAAATGATACTAAAGCTTCCAAATGCAGAGGAGACATTGAATAACATTAAATTGTGTCACAGTTCTTGTTCGGAAGTTGATTTACAAATTCTGAAAACATGTAATAGTCTGTCAGAAATTTATACTCCCTGAAGATAATGTAGTTTTGGAGCTTAAATAAAATAGGCACTCTCTGCATCTGTCACATCTATTGGACAATACAGCATCTATTTAAAGAATGACAACAAATACTAGTTTGACAAAGTTTTAACTTCATATCTGTTTTGCAGATTCATTTGCCAAAGGGGTATATTCACCTCTCAGAAAGTTGTCCCTGTAGGTTAGAAATGCTCCCCCTAGCACTGGAAGATCAACTTAATAATGTGTTTTGACTTTCTCATGAATTGGATTTGTCATCAACCTCTCTCCTCCAGTGTCATCGGAGTCCAGTCTCAAAAACAAAGGTCAAGACAACTGCTGATGGAAGGAACAGGTGACTAGAAATAGAATATTAGTACACATTTCCAAACATTCTCTTCACCAAAGGAAAAAAAATTAAGTTAATTCTATGATAATGGTAAAACTCCAAGAAGCTCCAAAAATGATTTACATAATTTGTGTTAGAAGTCTCTCTTTGCTTGTTATATATTACTTCCTTTCCGTCACTCTGTAGTGTAATCAGACTGACTTTCTTGCTGTTTCTCGCCTACAATATTCATCTCTCATCTCCTTTCCCCATGCCTTTGCTCTGCCTATTCTCTGCACCTGAACTGTAATCCCTCTTCACTTTTTTCTCTTAGAATGTCTCATTTCAAAATTTTTGTGTGTTTTTTTTGTATAGACGTTTGTGCCATCTATAAGAAGCCTTTCATGACCCTCCCTCATGGCTAGTGCCTTACCCCCAAATTACCAATAGCAGCTCCTTAAATTATTTAACCTCTCTGGACCTCAGTTTCCTCATCTGTAAAATAAGGATGTTGAATTGAATTACTCCTAATCCCCTTTCTAAATTCTTTTTTTTTTTCCTCAAAGGGAATTAGCCAACTTTGGTACCAACTAGAAGAGAGAGGAAAGGAAATGGTGACATGTGTCTTTGAAGGGAGTTACAGGGAAGGGATAAGAGCATGAAGTGATGGCCAGAGAAGTAACTCCTTGAATCCAGGCCTCTCTTTAGGGCCAATGCTCTCAGTCCATCAGTGATAAATTAGTCTTTGTCATTTGATTATTTCAGCTATGTCCAATTCTTCATGACCCTTTTTGGGGTTGTCTTGAGAAGGTACTGGAATGGTTTCCCATTTCCTTCTCCAGTCCACTTGAAAGATGAGGAAAATTAGACAAAAGGGGTTAAGTGACTTACCCAGGATCACATAGCTTACAAGTGTCTGAGGCTGGATTTGAACACAGGTTTTCCTGCTCTGGGCCCAGGGTTCTATCCAACTACCTTCATAAATTAGCCTTAACAAGAAGCAATTGGAGATCTCTTCATAGAACAGTCACAAGAGCTTGAAAGAACTATATATTCTAGACTAGGGCTACAAAGGAATCCATTACTGAGTTGAAGATGCTATTGGTTCTACTGGGAAAATTTGTTCATCTTCCAGTAGAGAGGCAATGTTAACTAGAGACTGTCCTCATTGACTTGAGAGTAGCTTAGCCTGAATGATCACTTTGAATAGTGTTCAAAAATTTCTGGGTTCGGAACATGACACCCATGTCAGAACGGGTTCAGAGGGAACAAAGTGGTCCAGAACACAGAGTGCTGGACTTAAGAATCAGGAAGACCTGAGTTCGAATTTTACCTCAGACATTTATTTAGCTATGTGACCCTGGGCAAGTCACTCTGGCCCTCTGATCCCTCTGATTGGAGGGTGGAGAGCTCCTCCCTGAATCTCCATTTAATGAGGACACTCATGTCAGCCATTTCTTCATTTCCCACCTGGATACACTCCTCCATTATTCTCCTTCCACCCCTTTTCAGCTTCCTTTGTGGGTTAGCTTCCCTCATTGAATAGGGACTATCTTTTTTTTTCTTGTTTGTATCCCTAGTACTTAGCACAATGCTTGGCAGATAGTAGTGCATAATATTGTTTATTTCTTGAATCTATCCCCTTTTCTCCAATCACAGAACCTCTGTCCTAGTGTTTTCATTGTTAAGATGATGAGGTTTCCTTCTAATTCTAACATTCTGCTATCCGTGGTACCAGACTAGGCAATTCCTTAAGAGCTCATCCATCCCTCAGATTCTATGCTTCACCCTGATTTCAGTGAGACCCAGAATATGTAATTATGAAGTCAAATGAATTCAGAATGCTTAGAGGTACCCAAAGTTACAACCATTAATTCCTTTGCAAAACTGACATCAGTTCCACAGTGCACCAAGGGTTTTCTGGGCTTGTTAAACAAATGAAGACACTTTTTTTTGCATGAACTGCTCCTAAAAAAAGAGATCTTGTTCTTAGAGGAAACAGTCTAAATTCAGATGGCTATAGGAGAACATTAAAAGGGAAAGGTCAATAGAATTAGTGATTACCAATCAATTAGCATTAATTAATCAATTAACATTCTTATCTCAATGAGATCAACTTGCTACTAATGCTAATTTTGGGTATAGAAGGAGAATTTTTTGAAACCAAGAAGATCTGTAAAGTGCAGTTCAGACAGTGTTATAATAACGAATAACTGTCATCACAAATACTATTAACTGCAGTCAGGGGTTTATGGATGATCTCAATGAGATCCCCTTCCCCTTTAACTCTGGAAAACAGAAGAAGGTACAAAGAATCCTTCCCATGGGTACATCTCCAAACCTTAATTGCATAAAGCAGAACAAGGTAGAGAACAACTGACAAAAGGAAAAATACAGAATATGGAGAATTAGTATGCGATCTCACCAAACTGGAAAGAGTAACTTTCCATATGAATGAGAAATGAGAAGCTTAATGACATTTGGCTTAATTTGCAAATGCATTACCTCTGAGATATACCTTACAAACATATATTTTTTCAGAAAGAAAACACAGGTAGGTAACTGTAAATAGTAATGTTTTACTGAAATGATTTTTCCCTTTCTTCCAAGTTCATTAATGTGGATGGTCCTTTTAGTGATGTAGAATGCAACTCATTTTATGCCTGCCCATCTCTTGACATGTGACCTTGATAAGTCTTCTCATAAGTTAACCACAAGAGATCCATCCAAAGTACTGTCTACCTTATTCAATTTCTCTTGACATGCTGCAGATAACTGGAAGGCACACAATGTCCCAGACTTACCACATGATGGTTTTTTCCACTTACTTCTCTTTGATAACATCCTTTACTCTGCTTCTTCATCATAGTTCTTTTTTTGTCCTGTGTTACAGCCTACCCGCCCACCATGTTCCCCATCATGAGTAACAGACAGGGAGTGCCGTTCCATTTTTGTAGTGTTCTATAACTTTAAACCATACAAACTAGGAGAGTATTGGCATTAGAAAGATGGGTCTTTGTTCCAGAGACAAATCTGGGTTCATTGAAAGTTTCCCAAAGGCAATCTCCTATTGAATTTTTATCTCAATTCATTATTCATTTGTAATGTCTGTGCAAATATAATACTCCACTCCACCCTCCATTCAGTCACCAAAGTAATTATCCTAAAGGTCAAACTATGTCATTCCCTGACTCAGTAAACGAAGCGACTTCCTATCACCTCCAAAAGCAAATAAACATGCTCTGTTTGACACTGACTTCATAATCTAGCCCTGTTTAACTTTCCAATCATCTTATACCTTGCTCCCTGACATGTATTCTTTGATCCAGTGACAATGGCCTCCTGGCTGTTACAAGACACCCCATTTCTCAGCTCTGGCCATGTTCTCAGGCTGTCACATACCTGGAATGGAACCTCCTCAACTACACCTACCAACTTCCTGGGCTTCCTTGAAGTCTCATTTAAAATCACACCATTTACTTTTCCCAACCCTCCATTCTAGTGCCTTTCTTCTGTTAGTTATTTCTTATTTATCCTGTATATAGTTTGTTTGTTTATACATGTTTGGTTGTTGTCTCCTCCTTTAGACTGTAAGTTCCTCTAGGGCAGACTGTCTTTCGTCTCTTTTTGTATCACCAGTATTTAGCATGGTGCCTGGTACTTATTTGCATTTAATAAAAGTTGATTGATTGAATGCATTTGTCCAAGTATATATCCATGTTTGTTTACACATACGTGCACACATGCATACACACATATATGTGCTTTGTGTATGAATTGATGGTTTAGATATAGGGGTTGTCCTCTTAATTGCATGTCATGATCTGGGAATGAATGGGCAATCTTCATCAACTTGCTTTTTCCTGTGTAAATGATAATGACAAACTTTTTGAGTGGTTATGGATCTTATCCAGGTGTCTCTACAAAGTTCCAGGCTTTGATTTAATGAGCTTAACGTAATCTGCAGTTACAGTCCTAAGGACTCCACTCCTTCAACTTAAACTGAGTTTCCCAATGATAATTTGGACAGAAGTCTTCCTCTTTTATGCTTCACCTAATAAAAATGGTGAGAAGGTCATCGAGCAAAGTTATGAGAATCTCTGTCTTTAAGAAAGCTTGCATAATTTAATATATCTATGGGAGATGGCTATTGTAAGAGAGAGTCCTTAAGGCTTTATCTGATCAAAAGCTTTTTAATCATAAGAAATAATAAACATGGGAGGATTTTATAATCTCTTCAATTTTTAATCAACTGTGTGTTGGTAAAAATATGGTCAAATATGAATTATCACATGTGAAAGATTATTAACAGTCTACCTCATCAGGGATGCTCTGAATGTTATTTTCATAAAAATTTTCACATTCTCATGAAATTTTATATAGGAAGAAAGTAAACATAGTTGTTCATATTCCCTGTCACCTTCTTTTTTCATTGATAAGGTCTGAGATTTTTTTCTATGCCTTTTTCCATGTCCATGCCTTGATAATTTCCCTTCCTTCACAGATACCTCATAAAATTAATCTAAAATGCCCTCACAGGGATGTCACCCCATAGTAAGCATCTTTTCTAGGAATATTTGACCAATTCCGACTGCATCCATTGTTATTTTGGTAGCATTGGTTTGTCAGATATGAAAGAGGGATATATTTGATGGAAAAAATACACAGATCAGTAAAAGGCTGGCTGAGGGCACATAAAAGGGCAGTTTCAAGTGGCACAGCATTGTGGGGAACCATGGTAGGGTGAGCAGCATGAGGACACTGATCCTCTACAGGTTAGAAGTAGTCATGGAGTGGATGTTAAAGCAGAGATAAGGAGGGGCCAAACAGAAACTTTCACACTTTGAAATCTTGCCTAAGGCAGGTCTTGAACATTGATGTGACCTAAGAGAAATGACTTTCCTCACTTATATTTCTGGCTTTAGAGAAGATAAGGTTTCTGTGGGCTGAGGAAGGAATTTCTGAGGCATGTAAATAAACTAAATTTTGTGAATTGAGTGGAAACAAAGTTGAGAGGTAGAGTCAGTGACAGGAGCACCAAATCTGGAGGCAGAGGGACTGGATTCATTCAAATCCTGCCTCTAATGTTTACTATACATGTAACTGTAAGCAAACTCGAAGTCCCTGGGCCTCAGTTTCCTCATATGTAAAATGAGTGGGTTGGACTGGATGATTTCTAAGCCACCTTCCAGATCTGTCATACTGGGCTCTCTGCTATTCTCTCCCTATACCTTCTGTTTTGGCAATCTTATCAATTTCCACGGGCTTAACTACCATTTTCACAAAGATCACACACACACACACACACACACACACACACATTGTAAGAGAAAATCCTTAAGACTTTTTCTAATCAAAAGCTTTTTAATCATCAAGAAATAATAAGCAAAGGGAGATTTTATATGTACATATTCACACATATTTACTATGTGTGTGTGTGTGTTTATATGTGTAAATTGTTGTTAATCAGTCATTTTCAATCATGTCTGACTCTTTGTGACCCCATCTGGGGTTGTCTTGGCAAAGATAATGAAGTGGTTTGCCATTTCCTTCTCCAGCTCATTTTACAGATGAGAAATCTAAGGTAAACAGGGTTAAATGACTTACCCAGGGTCACATAGCTAATAAGTGTCTGAGGTCAGATTTGAATTCATGTCTTCCTGCTCCAAGCCCAGTGCCCTATCTACTGTACTACCTAGCTACCCTGAAATATATATGTATGTATAGTGTATACACATACGTGTATCAGCAAGCACCTTGACACATACAGGATAGCCTGCTAGCACAGGTTCTTAGATCTGCTTTTCTTAAAGGAAAGCAACTTTTGAGGGATCAACAATCTTCTTTAATCACATATACCAACATAGAAAATACAAGCAGAGAAATAAAGACCAAGAGATAGGGCTTCTAACCGTCTATTCATAAGCAATACATGCATCACAGATCAACAGACAGATCCAACTGTCTGACCATTACATCCATAAATAGTTACCAAAGAGAGAAGCACCAACACCTAGATTTTCAAAGCCAAGAGGTTCCTTAATGGCTACCCATAGTCTCATCTGGCAAACAAACCTTATTCCAAGTCCCCAAAGCAAAACCTCACTTCAGAGCATATATACGCTTTTCAGAGCCAGAGGACATCACAAACCTCGTGACCTAGTGCCTCATTAATTAACAAAAGGTGTGGGCCTTCCTACAAAGCAAGTCTCCTCAATCAAGCTTCCTTTAATGGGCTCCACCTCAGGCCTATTAATGGAGGGGAAGATGTTTAACTCTCATTAACATTACAACATATATATACATATATGTATATATAATGTGTATGTCTGTGTCTGTGTGTATGTATATAATTGTATATTTATATGTGTGTGTATGTGTGTATACATATATATACATACACATATACACGTGCATGCAGCCTCTCACCTGAGCTTCATTCACACATCACTAGTTACCTATTGAACATTTTAAACTAGATGTTCCAGAGATATTCCTAAGAATTTGTATCCAAAATTGAACCCATTATCTTTATGCCAAACCCTCCTTCTTCCAGACTTTCCTATTCCTGTCAAAGATACTGCCATTCCTCTAGTCTCCCAAGGCTGTAACCTCAGCATTGTCCTGAATTGCTCTGTAACAACAGACACAGGGGGGACCTGCTACCACGGATTCTTAGATCTGCATTCATAAAAGGAAAGGCAACTTTTGAGGGGCTAACAATCACTTTAATCAAGCGCATGTATCATTTCTTTAACCAAGCACATATATCATTCACCTAGTTCAGGGGAGTCAGCACCCTGAACTTCAAAGAAACGACAGAGAAATCAAAGATCAACAGACATGGCTTCCTCTGGCTGACCATAATTCAACAGGCAGGTCCAACTGTCTGACCATAGTTACCAGAGAGGAAAACACAGACATCTGGGTTTTCAAAGCCAGGGGGCTCCTTAGTGGTTTCCCAGAGTCCTTGTCTGCCCAAACAAATACTTCCATTCAGTAAGCCCCAAAGTAATCAAAGGTCAACAGATATGGATTCCTCTGTCTGAATCCAGTAGACAGTCCAATTATCTGACCATAGTTAACAGAGAGGGAAGCACGGGCATCTGGGTTTTCAAAGCTTGTGGGTTCCTTCAAGTGGCTTCCCAGCATCCTCGTCTGATACTTACTTATAGTAAGTAAATCTTCTTACAAAAACTAAGCCCCAAAGTAGAACTTCACCCTCAGAGTATTTATACCTTTTTTAGAGCCAGAGGGCATCCCAACCCTTGAGAACCAGTGTCTCACATTAACAAAAGGTGTGGGCTTCTTACAAATCTTCTCTAATCAAACTCCCCTCAATGGGAAACCCATTAATGGGTGGGGAAGATCTTTAATCACATTTACAGTACAGATACATATACTGTTTCTAGTTAAAGAAACTCTGGTTTCTGTGCCTTACTCCTAGCAAAGACTCTTGATTGATAAAGGTAAGATTCAATCAGTGGCACTTGATTATACTAAAACAAAAACAGCAAAAGATCCTATTTTGCTTGCATCATACTCTCACCTCCCTCATCCTACATGTCCAACAAGTTGCCAAGTGTTACTTTACTTTCACAACATCTTTCATCTCCAACCCCTTCTCTTTCTCTCTACTAACATGGCTCCTACCTTAGTGCAGACTTTCATTATTGTCCTGCCTCAAGTCTCTTTGCATCCTGGTCCACCCTACCCATGGCTGCCAAAATCATCTTCCTCAAGCATAGATCTGACCATGGGTCTCCCTTATGAAATCAATTCAAGTGCCTTCCTATTGACGCCACAGGAAAATATCAACTCCTCTGTATAGCTCTGAAAGCTCTTCACAATCTGATCCTACCTTATCTTTCCAGCCTCATTGGATATAACTCCCCTTCCTGATCTGTGGGATCTAGCCAAATTGGCCTTCTCTCTTTTCTTCACACACCACACTCCATTTCCCTTCCCCACAACTTTGGACAGACACAAATCCTCTTTGAATCTCTCTCTTCCCTTAAGGCACAATGCATGTACCATTGTCTATACAAAACTTCTGTTGATTCTTTCAATAACTAATGACCTCCCTCCAAAAAGACTATGTATTTAACTACTGTGTGTATTTTTGTTTTTATTAACCTTATACTGTATGTTTTATATATATGCATGTTTTTATGTGTGTATGTCTACCCATTAGTCTACCCAATAAGATATATATATACATATACACATATGTGCACATGTATATGTTTGTATGTCTGCATGTGGGTATGTCTATTAGTCTAGCTTTATATATATTTATATGTATATATACATATATGCAAACATGTACATATATATGCATGTGCATATGTTTGTATGCATGCATGTATGTGTGTATGTCTATATTAGTCTACCCAATAAGCTTATTGCAAGTAGAAATTGCTTCATTCTTCATATTTGTATTTCCAGCACCGAGCATCATCCCTGGCACATAGTAGATGCTTTATAAGTGTTTGTTGATTGATCTGAGAACTAGATGTTATGTCACAGGTAGGCACGTTGAGACAAAGCCCGAGTTAGGATCTTTTCTCAATCCCTTCTTCATGTTCCTGTAAGGTTACCTCCCATGCTTTGGCTTCCTTTCTACACTTTATGATCTGTCTCCTAGTCATTCTATCTTCAATTCAAAGCTTCTCTCCTTGGTTTGACTATCCCTTATTAGTCCTAGGAGTATTTCCTATACCTCTACATTTGTGAAAAGCTCTTCTCTAGGGTTTGGTTCCTTCTCTAGGCCTAAGAATATTTTCTTTGTATTATCCTATCAATCTAACTTCATAAGAGTTGTTAATTCTGTGGTCTTCTACCCAGATTTCATGGAGAGTGGTTCTCCCTATTTTCATTTCATTTCTAGAACTGAGACATGTTTATCGTGGTCTTCTAACTGCTTCATCTTCATTGAAAACTCTTACCATGAAAGACTGGCTTTCTGCCTTGACCAAAAGCAGAGTCATAACTAAGAATTCTAACACCTGGGGCAAATTCAGTTTGGATGAGAACAAGGAAGAGACAGTCAAATTTAATAGGGTGCAGATATTCCAGGAGAAAGAATGATTCCCCAGAGAGTCTGACTCTAGCTCCTGGGGCATGGCTGATGACCCTCAGCTCCCCTGGGAGAAGGTAGAGGGAGGGAAAGTGGCAAGTGGGCAGGGATCTAAGGAATGAGGGAAGGCATCTCCAAGAGAGAGATGGCATTCTTGGGTGTGGCACTACATTGTATATCATTTGGAGGACCACAAGGTAAAGGCATGGAAAGCCAAAGATCCACAGCCTGAAAAAAATGCAGATGTCGGTGCCGTCCTAGAAAACACCTGTGACTCCACCCTAGGGACACCACTGAGTAGAAAATATTCCAGGAGGCAGTGTAGTAGAACCTTCAGACCATCGATTGATAGCTAGCATTTGTGATTTTTTTTTCAAACTTTGCTGTTTCTAATGCAGTATTAACAATCAAAACATAAGAATGGACAAAGCAAAACCTAAGCTGTAGTGGATTCACTGGCAGCTGGAAAGATTTGGGCAAGGGATAAAACAACAGCATTTCATTGTCTCTGGTGCAACATAACTTTTCAATGGTGTTTTTTTTCAACCTAATAACCATCACCAGAGTACTCCTCAAACATAAATAGGCCAACCATACTTCCCAGAATGCTGAGTAATCTCTCATTTAGAAGTCTGCCAAAATTTTTCCAAGTAGTGACATTAAATACATTTATATCCAATTGTTGGAGAGCACAGAGGGGAAGAGGGAAAGATATGAGCAACAAACATCCAAGTAATTTTTAGGTTTCAATAGTACTTTATTCCATTTTTGCTAAAAGAACTTCCTACTTTAGCTTGATTACTTGACTAGTCATTGAAAGATTCAAGGGGAATTACTGAAGACAGAAAAGGAGATTGATTGGAATAAGATGGCCATAGAGGAGCTATCATCATAAAAATGAAGAAAGTGCCAAAATCTGATTCCAAGGGTGGTCAGATTTATGTTTTTGGAAAGGCTGCTATTTTAACAATATTTCCTGTTCTTTAGAAACTGATCCTTTTCTCTTTCGTCACCGAATTTTCCATCTGTAAAAGTGGTTACTGAAATACATTTGCATTGTATCCATAATCCACCAGATGTACATAATCTGTATGTACTGTTGATGCACACTGATGCCTTTGTAAGTGGAAAACAGATGGATGGTCCATTTTTCTAGTCAGAAAAAAGTACAGGGAGTTTGGGGTAGGTGCCACAATGACTATAAATCGGTGATTTTGACCTCCTTGTGCTTTCCAACACATTCCAGAATTTTTTAGTGGCTATCCTTACATGCCTGGAATTCTCTCTTTCCTCATCTCTGCATCCTGGTTTCCCTGGTTTCTTTCAAATATCAACAAAAATACCCTCTTCTACTTTTCCCAGTCCCCCTTAATGCTTATCCCTTCCCTCTGTCATTACCTCTGTTTTACCCTGTGTGTATCTTCTGCACATCTCTCAAATTAGATTTCAAGGTCCTTCAAGGTAAGAACAGTTTTTGCCTTTCTTTATATGTCCATAACTTAGTACATTTTCTAGCACATAGGGAGCATTTTATAAATGCTTGTTGACTTGACTTGATTCCAATGAGCCAAGTAATCTGGCAAAGGGAGGTTTCCTGGGAAATGAGTTAAACTGGGTTGAAGAGTGAGTAATTAAAGGAAAAAATTAAATAATAATATTAAATAATTTTATATAGTACATAATATATATAAAATAATAATAAATAATAAAAAAGATGTTGGTAAGTAATGAAGGATTTGATTAGAAGTATCTCTGCATGAAAGGCATAGATGAAAAGAGTGGTATCTTTCTGTGTTTTCCCATGTGCGTAAACTAAGCATTTATTGGAAAAGCTCTGTTTGTCCTAACTGAGCAGGCAAATGCATGTGCAAGACAATCTTCAGAAATTGCTGCCCCCTAGTGGGGAGAGTGGCTCCAGCTACCAGCAGGAAGTGGGTCCAAGCGCACTCTTTTCTGTTCATAGCCAATCAGGGAATTCAAGTTCAATAAATATCATAGGCTACCTTTTGATGGACTCATCCCACTATCACCTTCTACCGATGGATGCTAAAGGCAGCTAGAATTGGCTTGTGAGGGCCAATTGTTATATTTTTCAGCATGAGCATTTATACCTTGGAAATTACCAACCACTACAAACCAGAGCTTCACTTACCGTTCTGTTGATATCTACACATAAGAAAGTGATAAGGACAATATTAATAATGCAGATTAAATTTAGAAGTGTGTCATGCATATGTTATAGGAGAGCTAGCTGTTCAATGTTTACCACCACATCCCTACATACAAATATGCATATTCTTAAACTTAGCAACAAATGAGAGTCAACAATTATGTCTATATCCCTTGTTATCTGAACACCACAAAACTGAGGTTTTTCCTGTAAAACAATATTTTTTTTCCTGTAGTACATAGTGCCTGGCATATAGTAGGCACTTAATAAATGTTTGTTGTTTGATTGACTTTTATTTTTCCTAGACCTTTTATTCCACCTACATCCTCTAACATTACATTTGACGACATCATCTCTAGAATCTTCTCAATTGTCTAAATCAGATTGTCCTGTCCTGGATAGTCTTTTTCCATCCAGCCATGCCTTATTTTGGTTATCATGATCAATTCCAAGGACAAGGTACTGATATATATGAATTTTCTACCTATGGAAGTAAGTAAGCTCAGTGATAGGCTGAGCTAGCATTATTATACAAATAAGATTCTACAACCAATTTGTCTGTAAAATGGGAATAATACAATTTCTGCTTCCCGTGGTGGTTGTGAGGATGTTGTGAAGGGCTTTGAAAACCTGAATGCTCTTTAGATAGGCTAGTTATTGATGACGATACTGCTGCTGCTATTGCTGCTACTACTACTACAAATCCATAGCTATTCTAATTGTAACTACCCCTGGTAGTTATACTAGTACTACTACCACTACCAGTACCACTATTAGTACCACCACCACCACTACTGCTACCACTGTTACTACTACCAGTACCTCTACCACCACCACCACCACCACTACTACTACTACTACTACAAAGACAGTTTCAGAGAGATACAGAGCAGATACCAACATAGTAAATTTATTCATACTGGGCCTGAATCCAAAGGAGCTTACAATTCTGTAGTGAATTTTGCATAATTAATATTTTGCATCCTTCTACTAAATACTCTTACTTCATTAATTTCATTTTTTTCTTTCATTTTCTTTTGATCAATTTTTTTCCTCTTATGTATTGCTCTGCATTCATTATGTGAGGCAGCTATCCACACAATGTGACACTTCCATAGAATTATTCCAATAGATATATGGGAAATTGTTTCCTTTACCATTTTCCAGTGTAGTTTCCCTGCCTTCTTATGGTTTCACAATCATCCAAAGTTGGGGTGTTCTTGGCAAAGATACTGGAGTGGTTTGACATTTCCACCTCCAGGTCATTTCACAGATGAGGAAACTGAGACAAACAGTGAGATACTCAGGGTCACACAGCTAGTAAGTGTCTGAAACCAGATTTGAACTCATAAAGATGAATCCTCCTGACTCCAGGCCAGTACTCTTAAGTGCCCAATAATATCTCTAGGCCTTACTTTATGGTGTTATTGTAAGAATAAAATGAGATAATATAGGCAAAGCATTGTGTGTATATGTGTGTATATGTATATATACATACATGTGTGCATATGTGTATACATATATACAGAAAGTTGTCCCTGCAGTATTGACTTCCCCATGACAATATTTCACTTATATTTTTAGAATCTAATAATTCTATTTAGTGACAATATATTTGCACTTCACAAGGGTGTTTTAATATTTTTCCCAGTCTTAGTTTAAAATCTTAAAATTAAAGCTGATGAGAGTGAATTTCTGAGTCAAGAATGTGAATGCCCCTTAAAATTTACAGTGGAGGAATTACAAAGACTGTTAGGAACGTTTGCACATATATCCTTAATATTCAGTAATTTCTATTAAGAAGTCAACTGTCTCCCTCTTTCGTGTAATATTCCTCTTTAACCTTCCTCTAGTCAAGGTAGGGAAATAAGGTACAGGCTAGAAGACAGAATTTGCCCTGAGATTCTAAGTGGAGGGTATCTCCTTAACTCACCAGTTATATTTTCTCATCTTCTGCTAGATTTCTGACTTTTCTCAGCTGGACTTTTAGCTTTCTAACTGGACTTGATGCTAAATAGCTTTATTTTATGGCTTTCTAGATATAATTACATCTTCAAAGCTTATTTGATTTCTAGTTCTCTTGGTGGGATTGCCATAACATATCTATGTTTGTGAATTTCGATTTCGATTTCTTAACTCCTTTGTATCATTCCCTCCTTCAGATACCTTGTATATTGATCCCTCAGCACTGTCATAATTTTATCTCCTCCAGCATAGATTTTTTTGTATATACAGTGGATCTAATCATCTGCTTTTTTCTGTATTTGTTCTTTCTAGAACCATTTCTGCCCTCCATAAGCATATATGGGACTATGATTTCATGTTCTAAGTATGGTGGCTCCGTTGTTCTTGTGGGTAAAACACAGTTTTAATAAACTTTACAGAATATTTCATTTTTTTCTTTTATGTATTATTCTCCTCCCATTTATGTCTTTAAATACTTTATGATACTTTGCTTAATTGGATCTCTTATCAGACTTTTTTAAACTGCTTTTTAGACTCCCCAACTTCTCTCTTCTTTTTGAAACAATACTACTTTGTAATCATTGGTCATCCCTTTTCATAGTATTTTACAGAACTACTTTATATTCTAACCCAGTATTGTCTTTGATCACCATTTCTCTTTTCTTGGCAAACAAGCATAATTTTTGTTTTACTAAAGCATCCTCTGAGTTCTTTTGTTCTGCTTATTGTGGCAATAGACTTACATTGGGTGAACTATATAAAATTATTATAGTTGGTGTTGATATCATTGCTGCTGTCCATTTCCCATTTTATTGCTAATTATTCATATTAATAAGTTGAGTTGATTCTATTATATGCCATGTCTTTCTCTAAGTATTGTTCTTTCTTACTTCTTGCTAATCCTGACATTTATACCAACAAATCAATGAACTGACTGTACAGAGACAGATAATTCAGAAATAACTCCCTCATCAGTGACAAGTCTTTTCCTGTCTGTTAAAATGCAATCGTTTCCTTTGCGTGAGTGATGTTATATGGTTCTTACCATGTTCAATATCAACTGATTCTTTTCTCAAGAAAGTGTTTGTGATATAAAGGCATTAAGCATCAGTGTAATTTACAAGCCTTTGTCTTTCTAATTCCTTTTTCCTGAACCCTACTTTACCCTATATTTCTTATAGTCCTCACCTTTTCCTACCTTTGCATTAAACTCACTGAACATCAGAGTCTATGGTAATTTAATTGGGAGGGTCTTAATCAAATACTTTATTAATTTTGTGCCTCTTCTTCCTCAGTCACTAATGTTGGTAACTATGCTACAAATATTTTCATGATGGTCTTATTAACATTATTGCAAAAAATAATCAACAAAGAAAACATAACAACTCCCAACCCATAGATCTTCTCTCTATCTGCACAAAATCTACATGTAAGTTATCTACAAAAAAATTGAGTACATCCTTAATAAAAAATATTAGTAGAGAATAACAATGTTTTACCAAGAGATATTCAACAATGTACTACATTTTTACTATTTTGTCATTGATTGAAAGATGCAGATACTGTAAGAAGCCACTATGCTGCTTATGTGTTAATTATGAAGAGGCATGTCTATTTTTAGGGTAAAATTCTGGCTAAAGACCCTTTTCAACCAGCTGATTGTTCTCCATTCTTCCATCAAAATCACTCAAAAATTTTTGAAAAACATAACAATAGCCTTGTTCAATGACTATTCTCTTCCATCAGGCTAGACATAAAACAGGGAGGTTTATGATCCACAAAAACACTCATCACTGTGATGGGGGAGATACGGAGTAGACGTCAAGTAGAAGAGGGAAACTCTTTGGATGCTGAGATCCCTCAAACTCTCCTGTTTGTGAATATCAATGTGCAGGTGGTATCAAAACATGGAACATTGCGGAGCCTCCTAGAAGAGATCTTAAAACCCTTAAAACAATATGGTCTGACATCTAAACAGGAAACACTAAGTGGATGAAGGATAGCTATTGTCCAGATTATGACATGCATTTGAATGGACAACCAAAAGAGCTCGTTGGCACAGGCAATACAAGAGGGACAAGTTTTAGCCAAGGTTAAACAGGAGGAGAAGAGTAGATTGTTTTTATTTTCCTAATTAAATTTATTCATTTTCAGTTTTCATCATTCAGTTCCACAAAATTTTGAATTTCAAATTTTCTTTCCTTCCTCCCCCCAACCCAGGATAGTATGTTTTCTGATTACCTTCCGTCCAATCTGCCCTCTCTTCTACCACCCACCCCTCTTATCCCTTTCTTTCTATTTTCCTATTGGGCAAGATAGATATCTATACCCCATTGCCTATATATCTTATTTCCTAGTTGCATGTAAAAACAATTTTTAACATTCATTTTTAAAGCTTTGAGTTCCACATTCTCTCCCTCTGACCCTCCTCACCCACCCTCATTGGGAAGGCAAGCAATTCAATGTAGGTTATATGTGTATAGTCATGCAAAGCACTTCTGTAACATTCATGTTGTAAAAGATTAATTGTATTTCTCTCTATCCTATCCCACCCTCTATTTAGTCTATTCTCTCCTTCAACCTGTCCCTCTACAGAAGTATATTCTTCCAGTTACCCCTTCCCCCAATCTACCACCCCTTCTATTATCCCCCCTCTCTTATCCCCTTCCCCCCTGCTCTCCTGTAGAGCAAGATAAATTTCCATACCCAATTGAGTGTGTATGTTACTCCCTCCTGAAGTTTAATCTGATGAAAGTAAGGGTCACTTATTCCCTCTCACCTTCCCCCTCTTCCCCTCCATTGTAAAAGCTCTTTCTTGCCTCTTTTATGTGATGGTATACTACATTCTACCTCTCTCTTTCTCTTTCTCCCAGTAGATTCCTCCTCTCAACACCTAGTTTATATTTAGATATCATCCCTTCATATTCAGCTCACCCTGTGCCTTCTCTGTCTCTCTCTCTGTCTCTCTCTCTCTCCCCCATATATGTATATACACATATACATACATGTATATATACATTCACACAAACACACATATATGTATGTATGTATGTATGTATATATATATATATATATATATATATATATATATATATATATATATATACTATATATATTCCATCCAACTACCTTAATACTCAGAAAGGTCTCATGATTACAAATACCATCTTTCCATGTAGGAATGTAAACATGTAAACAGTTCTACTTTATTAAGTCTCTTATGGTTTCTCTTCCTTGTTTACCTTTTCATACTTCTCTTGATTCATGTATTTGAAAGTCAAATTTTTTATTCAGCTCCATTCCTTTCGACAAGAATGCTCAAAAGGTCTCTGTTTCATTGAAATTCCATTGTTTCCCCTGAAGTATTATACTTAGTTTTGTTGGATAGGTGATTCTTGATTTTAATCCCATCTCCTTTGACCTCTGGAATATCATATTCCAAACCCTCTGATCTCAGGGTAGAAGCTACTAAATCTTGCGCTAACCTGCTTGTATTTCCACAATAGTAGAATTGTTTCTTTTTGGCTGCTTGTAATATTTTCTCCTTGACTCAGGAACTCTGGAATTTGGTTACAATATTCCCAGGAGTTTTCCTTTGGAATCTCTTTCAGGAGATGATCAGTGTATTTTTTCCATTTCTATTTTTGAATAGTAGGGCAATTTTCCTTGATAATTTCTTGAAAGATGATATCTAGGCTCTTCTTTTGATCATGGCTTTCAGGTATTCTCATAATTTTTAAATTGTCTCTGGGATCCATTTTCCAGGTCAGTTGTTTTTTCCAATGATACCTCACTTTGTCTTCTAGTTTTTTCATTCTTTTAGTTCTGTTTTATAATTTCTTGGTTTCTCATAAAGTCAAAAGCTGCCATTTGCTGTATTCTGATTTTTAATGAATTATTCCCTTCAGCGAGTTTTTGGACTTCTTTTTCCATTTGGGTCATTTTGATTCTTAAGGCATTCTTCTCCTCATTGCCTTTTTTTTTATTCTTTTGTCTTTTGGGTTAGTCTATTTTTGAAGATGTTACTTTCTTCAGTATTCTTCTGGGCAAGCTGTTGATTCATTCCTCATGATTTTCCTGCATCACTTTCATTTCTCTTCCTAATTTTTCCTCTTCTTCTCTTAATTTTCAAAATCCTTTTTGAGCTCTTTAATGACTTGAGACCAATTCACATTTTTTTTGGAGGCTTTGGATGCAGGAGACTTAACCTTGTTGTCTTCTTCTGGTTGTATATTTTGATCTCCCTCATAAGACATAAGAAAATATCTTTTCATCAAGTTGGGTTTTTTTTCCCATTTGCTCATTTTCCCAGCCCATTACTTAACTTTTGAGCTCTTTGTTAAGTGGAGGGTTCCAGAAGCAGCTTCTGCTTTGGCAGTCACTGCCATCATCCCAGGACATGAACCTGAACTTTCCAGAGCTCACAAATCCATAGGAGTGTTTGACAATTAGGTTGCTAGTATTTTAATTATAAAGTATAAAGTATGTTCACTCTCCACTTTCCATTAGCAACTCTGCTTGATTTGGACTCCACAGAACATCATGCCTCCTCAGTGGGTACACCCTTGTCCCCCAACACCATTAATACCACCATTCTTCAGCTTCCTTTGGTGTATTGTCCTCCCTCGTTATATGGTAAGCTCTTTGAGAGCAGGGAATGTCTTTCTTTTTCTTATTTATAACCCTAGTGCTTAGCAAAGTGCCTGGCACATAGTAGTAATTCATAAATATTTATTGAATTGAAATATCCTAATTTTACAGTTAATAAAAATGAGATAGACACATGACTTTCCCAGCATCACACTGCTAATAATTATCTGAGACCAGATTTGAGCTCAGATCTTCCCAATTCCAGACACAGTGCTTTGTTCAATGCACCACCAGCTGCCTCAAAAAAACAAAAACTGACCAGACAGCTTGGTGTTCTCATGGGGAAATGCAATAATGAAACTGCTTAAAGTTTGCCTATCACCAGTCATTTTGTAGCTGCTCCATAGACCTGCAGCAATCTCTTTTTCTGTTATATCTTGGCACTCCCTCTTCTGTCTACTCAATCACAGTTACAGTCTGTGGCCATGGTATCCGAGAGGACTATCTTTCACACATCCTCCTGAATTTCCCAACAACGTTGCCTCTAAAGAGACTTCTCCTCCCCGCGCCTCCCTTAGAAATGGGGAAGGGCCAAGTCTTCCAAAGAATAGTAAAAAAAATACTGGACAGCAGCATTCAACATCTTACTACAGATGTCCTCAAGGATGATGGATGATAGAAATAGAGGATAGGCTGGCCTCATGGCAAAGGCAAAGGATGGCAGATGGATACCCGTATAATGTCAACAGAAATCAAGAAAGGCCTCCAGAATGTTGGGTAGATCCTCTTTGGTGAATTTATGGAGACATGAACAGACATCATATTTAGATTAGAACTGCATCATTGAAGAGAATTCCCAAAGCTGAGCTCGCAAATCCATAGGAGTGTTTGACACTTAGGTGGCTAGTATTTTAATTATAAAGTATAAAGTATGTTCAGCTTTCAGCTAGGTTTCTAGCTTTCCTTCTTCTAGGTACCATTCCACTTAAGTGTATATTTTTCTAGGTAGAATTTTTTTCCTAACTATTTATATTTGTGATTTTCTACTCAGATTTCTAGGTAATACATTGATTTGTGACTTTAAACTAGATTTATAGCTTTTAGCTTATTGTACTATTCCAGATAATTCTCAGCTTTCTAATTGTATGTGTTGCTATCTAGCTGTATTCATTCCTTTCTAGCTAGATTTCCATCTTTGTCATTTATTCGTAACTTTCTAGCTGGATTTCTTGCTTTATTGATGACCTCATCATTATATAAAAATATATTTCTGGCTCACACAGGATAAGATGTGGTTGTAATTGTTACTACTAGAAAGAGACCACAGATCCTTCAAGACAGAAGTATATCCACTCCTATTGTGTTAACAGGAGCTCTAGAAAATAAATAGAATTGAATTTTCTTCTCATAAGCTTTGCTTTGAAGTACTTGATCAATGGTGATGAGAACAATATGGTTAGGGTCTGTCTTAGCTGTAATTATGTTGTGCTGATATCTATTAATACTAACCCTCAGCTTGATGGAAAACAACAAATAGCATTTATCCTTCCCATTCTACTGCCTTAACAACACTAGAGTTTGGGCCGGGAGCAACTCTGCCAAAATAATTATTGATATTGGTTGGAAAACCCTGTGCCCTGCATCTGTATTATTTAATGTTGTTCTCACTTACTATTTGTGTGATTTCTTCCCTAATTTCCCTTTTTCTGCATTTGTGAATGTAAATATATGGAAGCCGTGGATATGAAAATGTGAATGAAATATGTATGAGAAATGTGTGTATAAATATGTATATTGGAATGGGCATGCTATATAAAGAATTCATATCAAGATATCTCCAACTACTCCTTTATGATTGGTTTTTTATCCTTATATCTAGACACTCTATATGAAAATATGCTGGTCTTTTATCTTCTGCTTGCCTTGCCTTATTTTCCTTGTGTGCTCCAGTAGACACTGGAAGGTAAATTATTATAAAGCTGTTTTAATGTTTTTAAGACTGGTTCTCATCTTCTCATCCAGGCTGGAAGAACAGGAGCCATTTACAAACTCAATTGCCTTAGCAATTAGCATAGGAGTCTTAACCTGCTCCATTTCTGACCTGAGTTGGTTTTCCTCTGTTTTTAGACAGTGTGATCCTCCTCCTGCTCCCAGGGGCTCATCATATTGATGCTGGACATTCCATGTGCATAACCCACTATAACTGAGACCACTAAGTTCGAGAGATCCACTAGTTTCAGTAGGTAGGATTATAGGCACATACCACCAGCCCAGCAATAAATTATGTTTTAATTCTATTATAAAATAAGCAAAAAGTAAACAAATTGGTCAAAAAACACAGATAAAGTGTGTTACTTATGGAAAAATTTCCTCATGATTTAGTTACAGTTACTTCAAGCAATTAGCATTTACTAAGTACCTACTATGTGATAGGCATTGTGCTAAACACTTTCTTCTAAAATAAATACTTTGTTTTACATTCCCAAAAGTAACTTGATTTTTGCAAGTAAAGAATTCAAAATTTCATATCTGAGATAAGGTCATGTTCTACATATCCCAAGGACCCTAAGAGGTAAGCAACCTATTGCAGCCTCTTGGGGTCTGACTCACACCACAACTAAGTCTTCATCTGGATACTTGTTGCATTGGTAGATCTAGGGACAAAGAGACAGGGGATTAGAGTAATGGAAAGGCCGGAACAGATAATGAAACACAAGCCAAGTCAAATGGAAGGAGGAAAGAATGTAAACAAAAAACCATGTGCCCAGGACTCAGGAACATAGGGAAAGAAGGCAGGTTGAAAATTGTGAAAAAAAAAAAAAGTTGAATGCTTCTGCATGGAATCATCATGGATTGGCACGCACACCATGAAGGTTTTGCATCATAAAGCACCTATCATGTGCCAAATCTTGGAAATAAAATATAGGGCTTCTCTCCCAATAAACAAATAAGCTTTTCAAAAACTGTTTCTTTTCAAGATACAAAAGAGCTGGACTGGCAGAAGAAAAAAAAGGAAGCAGGGCCAGGGGTAGCCCTGCCAAGGGTTTCTGAACTCCTGTGAAGATATTAACTAGAGAGCCAGAAATCAGAGGTAGCCCATTTCTGAGGGATGACCGCACAGCCTGGTTGTACTGTTAGGGGTGTTACCTCACTCTAAGTGACTACCTGCAAAGACCTTGGCCTAAAGGGGCCAAGGTCTCCCGGTGCATCCTGGGTCATCTCCAGTCATCTTGATGAATATCTGGACACTGGATTCAGATGGCTCCTCCCTCACTCAAAACAAAGTCACGTGCAAGGCATGTCATCATTTCTCTGACGGCATGGTCTTCTTCAGCAGCAAAAGGTGAACACAAAACAAACTCTTACGGGCAAAGCAAAAGTGAATGAATAAGTAAATTAGATCCCCTCCCTCTTGCTCAGAATGTCTGGCTGCTGTCATAAGAAAGAAATGAAAAAGGAGGGAAATGTCAATCCACACACTTAGGGGTCATCTTTGAGAAGACTCCGTTGTATCTTTTCATCTTTTATGTGTTCATCTCAGCCACATGGAGAATAGTCTGATCAGCACCCATGCTTCCAAAGCTCCAAAGACATTCATGAAACAATTTTTGAAAAGCTTATTTATTTATTGGGAGAGAAGCTTTGGGGTCCCTTCTGAAAAATTAAGAATTATTTTTGAAACCTAAAATGTAGGCTTAAATTAGCCTGATCATTTTTAATAGTTATTATGTTAGAGTCTCTATGCAGGCATCTGAAGAATTTGTAATTTAAAAAAATCACTTTCCACAAGGTTCCTTTTACAATTCTGTGAAACAGGATCATTTACCAGATCTTCTAAAAACCTTATCTCATAAACAAAACAAGACTAAAATGTGTTTTGATTTACTAAGAGGTTATGTTTTTAAAGTCACCTGTTAATACAATAATCCAATGTCTGATTAAACTTAAAAACCAACCTACTATGGAAAAGAGTCTCAGTTTGACAAGAGCTTAGGGAAAAACTAGAATCTACTTTGGGAGAAAGTAGACTTACACCAGTTTCATACACATGTGTCACAATAAGCTACAAATATATACATGGCCTGTCTGGCCTAACTGCCGTGGGCTGCTGGGTCATCTTACCTAACTCAGGTCTTCGGTGATCAGCCAGATAAACGTAATGAGAGACGAGACCTCCAGAGTCAAACAGATGTGTAGGCTTTATTCAGGATACCAGCTACATGTCAGCATTCAGGAAGTGGAGCCCCTTCCGGAGGGGAGAGGAACCCAACCCTCAGGCTTTCCTGTCCCCATTTAAGCTCTCCCAGCTGCATGGTTCACTCGTGGACAGCGTGCTCTCAGCCCCTAGTCAAACAACAGGTGTGCTCAGACCATGGACCAATCTCAAGGGTGGGATGCTCTCCCCAGCAAGTTTCCATTGAGAAGAGGTGGTCACTCCTCAATTCCCAGCTGTTCCCTGGGGGGCCTCGTGAGAGCTCTGTGGTTTAGAAGCCCTCACCTTTACCTAACCCAAGACTGTTCATGTGAAAACTGACCTTACACCCCAACAATGGCCTAATTGGAGGTCACATCAGGAAAGACAGAGGAGGATAAAAGATATTCTTTAGAGCTCTGGTTTACTAGAGAATGTGTAATCAAATATGGGACAGAAGAGATAAGACAAAATATACAGTCCCACTGACAAAATGGAAAACTCCACGTACAAATGAAAATTTAAAACTTTTGCACACATAAAATCAATGCAACTAGAATAAAAAGAAAAGCTGTCAAGTTGAAAAAAAAAATCTTGCCTTCAGACACCTCTGGCAAAATTCTGATATCCAAAATTAAATATAGATAGACAAACAGAGAGCTAGGTAGAAATGTAGATTATAGATGTAAATAGATAGATTCACAAACATATTTGTGTGTGTATGAAACAAATACATATGACAAGAGCCTTTCCCTAATAAGTATGTAATATTAACAATAAATATTAATAGTGTTTATATAGCACCTACTATGCAATTGCCCTACCCTATTTTGGTAGAAGTTCCTCATCTAAATTCCCTGTATTAAGGAAAACATTCATTCTTTTTTAAAAAGTAGATAAGGTTGGGGGGCGGAGCCAAGATGGCGGAGTAGAAAGACTCACATTTGCTAGCTCCGAATCCACAGCCCATAGATTTCCTGTAAAAAGAACTCCTGACAAATTCTGGAACAGTGGAAGCTGCGCAGAAACACAGTGAAGGAGATTTCCGTTGCAGAGAGCCCTGAAAAACCGACCACAAAGGTACCCCGGACGGGAGCGGAGCCCTGCCCTGCCGAGCGCTCCCCTCCCCCGCCCCGGCCACGCGGCACTGAGAGAAGCGAGCAGAGCCCAGCAGGCGTCAGGGACCTGAATCTCCAGCGGCCGCGAAGGTCCCTCCACCCACAGACGCACAGGTCAG
>CM053774.1:103646446-103831878 GCA_028658325.1 Potorous gilbertii | reverse complement strand
GGGGAGAAAATTTTGGAACCCCAAATCTTGTGAAAATGAATGTAAAAAGTTAAATAAATTTATTTTTAAAAAAAGTGGATAAGGTTGATAAAGATAAAAGACATTACTATCTCCATTTTGCAAGTGAGAAAATTGGAGGTCAGAGAAGTTAAGTAACTTACCCAAGGAATAGAGCCAGTAAGTGGAATATTCAAGTCAATATCTTCTAATCCAAAGTCTAATGCTCTTTTGGAATTATTTGATGCTAACTAAAGTATAAAACTTAAGAATCACTATATTTCTATAGGAAAAATGCAACCCAAGTACTAAGTAGGAATTACGGTAACACAGTTCCCCCACTCTCCACCCCAAGTTCACTGTGGCCCTGACCCACAGAATGAGATAACTTCAACCTTCAGTCAATAGGATACTTAACCAACTCTAAGTCACTAGGTGACTGTTTTTGTGTTCTTTGGATACAAGGAATAATCTTAGAAAAAACTAGATGGTGCCTTGGATAGAGTGGGGGACGACAAGTCAAGAAGACCTGAATTCAAATCTGGCTTCAGATATTTCCTAGTCGTGTGACCCTGGTTAGGTCATTTAACCTCCATCTGCCTCAGTTTCCTCAAGTGTAAAATGGGTATAATAACAACAGCTACTTTCCAGTGTTGTTGAAAGGGTCAAATGAGATGTTTGCCAAGTACTTAGCACAGTGTCTGACACATAATAGATATATGTTTTTAATAAATGCCTTCCTTGGCCAATGATTCCAGGAAAGTTGGGTTAGGGAAGAGTCAGGGAAAGCCTGAAGTTGGGGTTTCATGAGAGAAAATAAAAGAGGAAAGAAGTAAGATGGGAACTGGGTAGGAAGAAAAGATATGAGACTTGAGGGAATTGGAAGAAGGCAGGGGCTAAGAGAAATAGTGAGAAATAACAGTGGAAATGGTCCGACCTTTACTTCCTCCTTTTGTGCCGTCTTCTAACTTCTATTCCCTTTTCCTTCACAGTTGCCGATAAGACAATTGCTAGAGTGAGGGAACTCAGAGGAGGTCAGAGAGAGCTGCCGTGGGAATGTGGAAAACAAATAGGGTATGCAAAGGAAAAAAGAGGGGTAAGAAGCAACTGTAAGAGGATGTTTTTCTTTCCCTCTTCCCTCATCTTTCCCTAGCTGCAAGTTAAAATGGTGGTAGACAATGAAGCCAAAGACAACTTTGAAGGGACAGTGGGGAAGGTTTAATCTTCCTTACTTCTTTTTCCTACATCTATCTTCACTTTCCCTTCCTCTTCAATACCAACCTACCACCACAGACCTCATCACAGGTACTTGGGCAAGATGAAAAGTAGTGACCAAGACTAGGAGATCCCAATCTCTATAAAGTCTGCAGCAGGGAAGAAGGGTGAAAAAAGGAAAGGTATACTCAGTGGCAGGAGATTTGCAGGCACCATTCAAATGTAACCCAGAACTCTACACAATTATGGAGTCTCTGAAAACTATACTGAGTTCAAAGCATAATTTAGGTCAATGTAGTCAAAAAATGAACTCATGAGCCTCCACTCATGATTTTTTTACCAGACCAACTGTCCACAGGCACATTAGTTCAAAGCAAAGGGAATTTACTTGAAATAAAAGACAAGGTAAACAATAAAGTGAATCCTTCCCAGCCCCCATTCCCAATGTCTCCCATTCATATTGCATCAGGAGAAACTATAATATTGTGAGTGTAAGTTATTTGCAATAAAGTATCTCCAGCACCATTAAGGATGCTTGGTCTTGGCATTAGCCATTGGGTCCTTGTTTCTTTTTCAGCCACCTTTACGCTGCAATGAGAAGGGAAACAGGGAGTTAACTAATGAATTAGTATAATGGCTCAGAGTTAATATTGCTCTAGCTAATCTAATACCCCTTTATCCTTAGCCAGATAAGGGCAAGGTAAGAGCAACAGGTGCCTAATAACAGGGGTGGAGCATCCCAAGCCATTCTGCCCTCCATCTGCTCTAAATTGGCAGCCTCAGTTGGCCTTAACCAAGTGCTTCCACCAGACATCTTAGGATGTAGTTTCCCAGATCCATTTCGCAGCAATCTAAAACAGCACACATCTTCCCAGTGTGACACTCAGGAAAGGAGTGGTAGGTATCCTTTCAACAACATTATACTCTATGAAGATTCCTTTCATAAATGGATTTGTTGACAGATGACCACTGAGACACCTTCCAACTTTCAAATTCATTCAAATTTCAAAAATATATAAAGTGTGCCAGAGACTGTGTTGAACAGCTCTTGTATTCAGAAAACAAAATGGAGAGTCAAGAAACCTGGATTCTTGTTCCAGCTCTAAAAGTCTCCAGATTTTCCCTAGAGGATGTCATTTAACCATTATGGGTCCCTGTTCCTTCATGTGTAAAATAAGGGGATTGGATTAGATGATTTCTAAGGTACTATCTAACTCCAATATGAAATACTGACTTTTGTCACCACTCAAAACTGGAATGGGAAATAGCACCTCACTTTCTGGCAGCTAGAAATAAATCAGCAGTATAGTTCTATATGTGAGGAACTGGATATTCTTCCTTCCTTTTATAGAAAGCTTGATACCCTGAGTAGTTGAAAAGATGTATCAATCGATCAACCAAACCACCTTAGACTAAGTGTTAAAGGTCTTCAAAAACTATTTATTAAACTGAAATGATTCCAGACAAGAGGTCTATTTCAATTGGCTATAGGATTTTGTCCTGCCCTCTGGATCTAGGATAAAATCATCAAGTTAGCAAGAGTGAGAATCGTTTCTAGAAATTGGAACATGTGGATTTTTGGCACAGCAAGAACCCCTGAGGGTAAGGGGAGAGAGGAGAAGCTTTGTATTCAACCTTACCCAGGGTTCTTTCCCTTGCCCGCTCTTGACCAGAAGGTGACTTTTGTGAGAAGAGCAGAGTTTCCCTGGTCCCAACCACAGAATTCCTAAATGGCTACCCCTGGAACTTGATTGGCCCCTATCTCCCTTGACTCAGTTTCCTGGTCACCTAATAGTAATAAAAAGTCCCACTCACATGAAGTAGGGGCCTCTCTGACTTGGAGTCTATCTGAAGATCACACAAGTCAGGATAGCTTGCCGTGATGGCCAGAAGGGTTTCCTTTAACTGTTCAGTGACTTGTAAGAGACTCATTTTTGCCCCAACATTGACTCAAAATGGGGGTGCTGGCATTACATCTGCCTATAATAACATTCCAGCTTCAAAGCATCTGGAAGATGTTGTACTTCTCTTCAGTGTGCTCAATTGCATCCCCA
The DNA here is from genome assembly GCA_028658325.1 of Potorous gilbertii. Classification (NCBI taxonomy): domain Eukaryota; kingdom Metazoa; phylum Chordata; class Mammalia; order Diprotodontia; family Potoroidae; genus Potorous; species Potorous gilbertii. Next base: position 103,828,612 of record CM053774.1, on the reverse strand, counting down.
GATCAGCTGGCAGCAGCACCTGCATCATAAGGAGCCAAGGACAGAGTGAACTCATGACTCCACAAAGAGCCCAGGAAAAATACTCTGCCTAAGGGGGAAACACCTCACCAATGTGGGGAAAAGACCCTGAAAACAAGTGTTGTTTTCTGTGGACACTGTATGTATTCATGAGATAGCTTGCCACAAACTTTGGTAAAGAATGCTTTATATCAACCGGTCTTTTCTTAATATATTTTTCACCCCATTACATATTGAAACAATTTTTCTTTACTATTTGGGTTTTTTAAAATTTTGAGTTCTAAATTCCATCCCTCCCTCCCCTTCTCACACCCTGAGATGGTAAGCAATCAGATATAGGTTATACACATGCAGTCATGTAAAACATTTCCATATTAGTCATTTTTGTACCAACTATTCTAGTAAATGCCCCTCTCTAAAAACTACCTAAGACTGGCCGACCAAATTGATTCTCAGTTGAAAATCTTGAGGAAGGAGGGATTAGAGGGGACACACTAATGGGGGTTAAAGCCAAAGGGACTTGAGAAAGCTACCTCATTGCCCCACAGCCCTGAAGGGAAAATGTAACCAGCCTAGCTCTGAGAACCTGATTCCTCTGTGAGAGGTGGGGTTGGATAAAGAGGCCTCAGAGCATATGTGGGCTACATTCTACAGCAAGTTTTACTCATAGACAAGTTATATACCTCTAAAATTCAGGGTATCTACATACATAGACAAGGATTCAAAGTCCACACACACACACACACACACACACACACACACACACACACACAGAGTGTCTTTCTCTGTTTCTGTCTCTCTTTGTCTGTGTGTCTCTGTCTCTGTCTCTTTCTCTTTCTCTTAAGAGGAGGTTTTCAGTTTTAAAGCACCAAATAGCTAGTTTGATTAAACTTCTCATTTTTCAAATGGTTCTTCTGGCATTCCCCACCCCCCTTACTCACAAGGAGCTTCAGGGAGTTCTCATTTCCTTGGTTTACCTGCTCCCTCAGTGATAGAAATCACAAGCCCTATATAACTTAGTAGGCCGTGTTTAAGAGTTGCAGTGGCTAAAAGATTCATCATCCTGCAGCCAAGATGATGCAGAGCCTCTTCAAATTTGGCTCAGTCAATCTGAAGAAAACAGATCTTCAGCTCGTCTATGGGCTCACAATCAAGCTCGTAATTTGGAAATGTAGACTGAGCCCCCAGGGCAACTCTATGCCACAATGCGGCAGAATAGGATGTTAGTTGACTCTTAATTGCCATATCTCGATGAAAGAATTATTACCAACCTTCCTTACAGGAACTTGATACTTATAAGACATTCTAATCCATTGTTCTTGGGCGTTTCAGGGGGGCGAACTGATGGTTAAGAAGGTCCCTCCTTAGAAGCTTCTTCTTTGGGGGTATTGGAACAGAAAGTAAATATGTGGTCAGAAAAGGCAATTTGAAATTCCTATGCTACAAATGGTAATCATAGAAAAGACAATTACTATATATTGCTTTAAGATTTGCAAATCTTTATATGTATATGTATGTGTGTGCATCTGTGTAGATATAGTTACATTTGAGCTTACTAATAACCCTGTGAGATAGGTGCAATTGTTATTCCATTTTATAGGTGAAGAAATGGAAACTGAGTCTATCACTAAGATATGCTAAGATCACGTAGCTAATAAATGTCAGACACAGAATTTGAACTCAGATCTTTTTGAATCAGCATCCAACTCTGTCCACTTCACTGCAAATAACCAACAAGATAGTTTTTGGCAAATATTGCCCATTCAACAGATAACACTAAGCAATAAGGATATTAAGAAAAGCAAAAAAATAAAATGAAACAAAAACAAAAAGCCAGTCCCTGAGCTTAAGGAGTCTAATGAGGGAGATAATATATACAATCACGGATATAAGATATTTACAAGTATAATATATATAATCTAACATAGATATATAAGATTTTATGTGCATATATGTATATATATATATATGTGTGTGTTCATGTTTATGTATATGTATACATATATACAGAGAGAGAGGAGATAATCTCAGAAAGAAGACAGTAAAATGAAGAAGGACCAAGGAAGACTTCTTGCAGAAGCTGGGAAGTTAGCTGAGACTTGAAAGAAGCCAGAGGGTAAAGATGAGTCAAGAGAGAGCTCCAGATATCAGGCCAGTAAAAAGGCCTAAACTTGGTAAATCCAGTATCTTGTATGAGGACCAGCAAGGAGGTGTAATGTTAATAGGATTTTAGATCTTCCCCACCCATTAATAGGCCTCACATGGAGCCCATTAAGGGAAGCTTGATTAGAGGAGGCTTGCTTGTAGGAAGGCTTTCACACTTTTTACTAATTTCTAATTAGGCACTGAGTCAAGAGGGTTCTGATGCCTTCTGGCTCTGAGAAGTGTACATATACTCCAAGATGAAATTTTGATTTGGGGGTTCACTTATGAGAAGGACCTTGTGATTCCCTAGCCAAGAGTCTGAGTAGTCATATGTTCAGACCCTACTACCCCCCAACTGCTCTGATGTAAAGGCTCTCTTGATCCAAGGATGTATATAAAGTGTACAGCAGTATTGCTTTGATTCAGGCAGTAGAGTCCCATCTATTGGTCTTTATTTGTCTGCTTACAATTTCTCTGAAATTCAGGGTGCTAACTTTTCCCCTGAAATAGTGAACATAATTAAAGATGATTGTTGTCCCCTTTAAGGTTGCTTTCCTTTAAAAAAGCAGATCAAAGAACCTGTGCTAGCAAGTCATCCAGGGTATGATAGGATGCTTGCTGTTACAGGAGGTTAATGCAACTGGATTGCAAAGTATATGGTGGGAGAAAGGTATAAGAAGACAAGAAAGATAGAGATCAGGTTATAAAGGGTTTTTAAAGTCAAAAAGAGTTTTATTTGGTCCTGGAGGTCATGGGGAACCACTGGAGTTTATTGAATAGAGGAGGTGACTGTCACTTTGGTAGTTGAGTGGAGGATTCACTGGAGTAGGGAGAGATTTGAGGCATGGAGACAACCCAGCAGGCCCACTGCAGAAGTCCAAGCAAAGATAAGGACAAGAACCAGGGGCCAAGGTCAGAGGAGAGAAAGGGGCCTACATAAAAGAGGTTATAACGGTATAATCAATGAGACTTGGCAACAGATTGCATATGGGGGAAAGAGATGAGAGAAGGATGCATATATGAGAGATGCCATGATGGTAGAAATACTATATTTAGCAAAGATCCACCTATCTGAATTCCTAACCATCTTTCAAAATTCAGTTCCAGCTCTTTGGAGTCTCTTCCATGGAGTCTTCTAATATTTTCTTTTTTTGTTGTTTTTTTGTTTCCCAGAAGAAATCAGGATTACGTGACTTGCCCAGGATCACACAGCTAGGAAGTGTCTACAGCCAAATTTTAACTCAGGCCCTCCTGACTCCAGAGTCCGCACTGTATCAAATGTACCACTAGCTGCCCACCTTCCCAGAATGTTTCAACACCATCAAGGGTAGCTTCTCTCAGGAAATGTCATCTGGCCCCTATATTCTCCAACTTTCCAGAGCCTTCCCAGTAGTTTCCCAATATCACCCACACATCCTTACTGTTTTGAGATGTTTTCTCCTACAAAACTCTAACCAATCTTTGATTATATAGACTGAGAGATTTAAAAAAAGTAATAGAAATGCACATTTCCTCCATAGGCTATCAAATTTTATTTGATCCTGGCATGATATACATGGGCAAAATACACATCTAATATTAACAACAAAAATGGATTACTATAAATCACTAATAAGAATTATGTTAAAGAAAAAAAAACTCTGAAGTTTTACTTCACTCCTATAACATTGACAAAGATGCCAAAAAATAAAAGCAGTCATTGTTGGAAGGACTGCTGCAAAACTCACCCACTAATACACTAATACTGTGGATGGAACTGTGTGTTGCCCAACCATTATGGAAAGCAATTTGGATTTTTATTTTTTAGCAGATCTGTGATTTCATTAATATAGATCACTCTCTGGTGAAGAAATTCTCTTTTTCAGTGCAGGTTGGCACCAACTTTTCAATATCTAGCCTTAACAAGTTGCTTTGGGCATTAAGTTAAGTGACTTACCCAGGGTTACATAGCCATGTATGTGAAGTAGAATTTGAACCTAGGTCTCCCTGATTCCAAATTCCACTCCATATCCCCTTTGCAACACTGGTGATACTTTTGAATTAAGCTTTTCAAAAACTGGCCAAAGAGTGAATTGTGGGAAGATGGTGGAATAAGTCAGGAAACTACCTGACTCTCCCAAATTTGCCCACAAATAATTTAAAATAATGCCTCAATGTAAATTTTAGAGCCTCAAAAATATTTAAAAGCTGGGATAAAGCAGTTATCCAGCCTAAGGCTTTAGGAAAGATCTGACTTCCCAAGGTGGTGGTTTAACCTGATTAAAGTACACATAAAGCAGGCAGTCTGCCAGTGAACAAACAAGCAGCTGAATATTTGTCTAGAAGTTGATAAGGGAAGATTTTGGCAGCCCTCAACTGGCACTGGACTCAAGGCCAAGGCACACTGACCAGAGGTGGTACCAGGTCATGACCATGGAAGAGAAGAAGAGAGACCATGCTAGTGAGTGCAGTTGCAGAGGGACTGTGGCCCTTCCTGTTGTGGTTAGTGGTAGGAAAGCAGAGTCCCTGGTTTCAGTTCCAGGACAAAAGCTCCTCCTAAGGAACACCAGGAAGTAAGAGTCCTTGCAGTGCTGGGAGCCCTGGTTGTGGTTCGGGGTGGAGAGGAGTTTCTGAGATCACTTACAGACCCAGGTGTGAGGTGGAGGAGCAGTAACCACACCTGGCCTTGGGTTAGTTGGTTGGTTGGTTATTGTCCTTCATTCTTGAAAAGGATCAAAATGACATCACCATGATAAAGGGAAATTTCAGTGTGTCTGGCTGAGGCTGATCAGACCAATACAAGCTCAGAATGCTCTACCACGGGTTGGGCACAGATAGTCCATGTGAACCCTTCAGGGAACTCTCATTTCCTTGGTTTACCTACTCCCTCTGTGATAGAGATCACAACCCCTATGTAACTTAGTAGGCAATGTTTCAGAGGTGCAGTGGCTGAAAGATTCATCATCCTGCAGCCAAGATGATGTGGAGTCCCTTCAAATTTGGCTTAGCTGATCTGCAGAAAATAGATGTACAGTTCTTCTCTGGCCTTGAGTTATAGAACACTGGAAGAACCAAGAAGTCAAAGACCCCCAGATAAAGCTGATAGAGCTCAGAATACACAAGCACAGAAAACCTGAGGCCTGAGATATTATATCCCATACCCCAAGAGCAGAGTCTGACTCTAAAATAAAGTTGCTGTTGTTCAGTTATTCAATCATGTCAGACTCTTTAGGACCCCCATGGACCGTAACATGCCAGGCCTTTATTTCATATACTATCTTTTGAAGTCTATGTAAACTCAGGTTGCTTGTTTTTATGACACCATCTATCCATCTCCTCCTCTGTTGTCCCCTTTTACTTTTTATCTTCAGTCTTTCCAAATATCAGGATCTTTTCTAATGATCATCTTCCCATTAAGTGGACAAACTATTTCAGCTTCAGTTTCAGTATTTGACCTTCTAATGAATAGCCTAAATTAATTTAAGTAATTATTAATTTGATCTCTTTGCTGCCCAAAAGACTCTCAAGTCTTCTCCAGCACTACAGTTTGAAAGCTTCAATTCTGTGGCATTCAACTTTCTTTATAATCCAATTCTCACCGTCATACATCACTACTGAAAAACCATAGCTTTGACTATCTAGACCTTTGTCAAGAAAGTGATGTCTCTCCTTTCTAGTATGCTGTCCAAATTTGCCATAGCTTTCCTTCCAAGGAAAAGGCATCTTTTAATTTCATGCCTGAAGTCATCATCTGCAATGATCTTTGAGCCCAAGAATATAAAATCTGACACTGCTTCCATGTCTTCTTCCTCTGTTTCTCAGGAAGTAATAGGACCAATTGTCTAGATCTTTGTTTGTTTGTTTGTATCCCCTTTTCAATCTTAAACCCACCACTTGTTCTATGTTCTTTTCTAACTGCTGCTTCTTGTCCTGTATACAGGTTCCTCAAGTAACAAGTAATATGATGCAGTGCTCCCATCTCTTTGATGACTTGCCACATTTTCCTGTGATTCACACAAAGGCTTTAGTCTATTCAACGAAGCAGAAGTAAATATTTTGTTTTTCAGGAATTCCCTTGCTTTCTCCATACTCTAACTCCTCTGCTTCTTCAAAAACCAGCCTGCTTTCCTGGTAACTCTTGGTTCATCTATTGCTGAAGCCTAGCTTGCAATATCTTAAATATAATCTTGCTGGCATATGAAATGAGAGCAATTGTATAATACTTTGAACATTCCTTGGTATTGCCCTCCTTTAGGATTGGGATATTAATTGATCATTTCTAATCCAATGCCCACTCTTGTGCTGACAGACAAGAAGTAGACTGTTTTAAAAAATAATTAAAAAACAGAGAAAGAATCTGACCATAGATAGCTACTATAGTGATAGAGAAGATCAGGTTTCAAACTCTGAAGAAAACAAAACAATTTTCTGCAAAATTTTATAGAAAAAATGTAAAATGGTCACAAATCCAAAATGAGTTATTGGAAGAACTTTAAAAAGGACTTTAAAAAGAAAATAAGAAAAGTTGAGGAAAAAGTGGGAAAATGAATAATGCAAGAAAAGCAAGAAAATTATGAAAAGAGAGTCTATGAATTGGAAAAAAAAAGAGATCCAAAAGTTTAACAAAGAAAATAATTCCTCAAAACTTAAAATTGGGCAAGGGGAAGCTAATGACTCCATAAGACATCAAGAAATAATTTTAAGAATCAAAAGAATGAAAACATAGAAGAGAATGTGAAACATTTCGTTAGAAAATTAACTGACATGGAAAGAAAGATAATATAAGAATTGTCAACTGACAATTTTATCATAACTGAAAGTTATGATAAAAAGGCAATATCTATACAATATCCTTCAAAAAATTATTAAGGAAAATTACTCTCAAGTTCTAGAACTAGAAGGTAAAATAGAAATTGAAAAAATCCACCAATCACCTCCTGAAAGAAATTTCAAAATGAAAACTCACTATAGCTAAATTTCAAGCTCCCAGGTCAAGGAGAAAATATTACAAGTAATTGGGAAGAAACAATTTATATATTGTGGAGTTACAGTCATCGTAACAAGATTTAGCAGCTTTTGCATTAAAAGACCAATGGTCATGAAATATAATATTTCAAAGAGCAAAAGAGCTGGGTTTGCAACCAAGAATGATGTACACAGCAAGGTTGAGTATAATCCTGAAAGGAAAAAAAATGGATATTTCATTAAATAAATGACTTTCGGGTATTCTTGAGGAAAAGACCACAATTGAACAGAAAATTTGACTTACATGAATCAAGAGAAACATAAGATAAACATGAAAGACTAAACGTAAAGCATTAATAAGTTTAAACTGTTTACTTCTTATATGGAAAAATTATATTTGTAACTCCTAAGAATATTACCATTACTAGAGTAGTTCAAAAGAGTGAACATAAATAGAAGGCTTAACTGGAAACTAAATAACCTAATGTTAAAGAATGAGAGGGCTACAGAACAAGTCATAGAAACAATAAGCAATTTTATTTAATGATTTTGAGTATAATGATAATGGTTTATTTAAGGATGATAAGACAACATAGCAAAACTTACACAGCAAAAGCAGCAATCAGAAGAAAATGTGTAGCTCTAAATGCTTCTTACATCAATGAAACAGAGAAAGATCGGATCAATTAATTAGGAATGTAATTTAAAAAAGAACAAATTAAAATCCCCAATTAAACACCAAGTTGGAAAATCTGGAAATTAAAGTTAAGATTAATAAAATTGAATGTAAGAAAATTGTTGAATTAATAAATAAAACCAGAAGGGAAAATTGATTAAAATGTCCATAATGTTTTACTGCTATACATATATCACTAAAGAGATAAAAATCAGATGGAAAGATCCTACATATACATCACAATATTCGTTCAGCACTTTGGGCAATAACAAAGAACTGGAAATGATGTAGGTGCCTATCAGTTGTGGAATGACTAAATGAATTGCAGCACATGAATGAAATGAAATATTCCACACCAGAATAAATAAGGAATATGAAAAATTAAAAGAAACATGAAAAGGTTTATATGAACTTATACAAAGTGAAGTAACACAAACCAGGAAAATACGATATACTACAATGATGTAAATGGAAAGATTAATACAATGAAATGTTGCATAATTGCACTGACCAATTCTGATCTTTAAAAAGAAAGTTAAGAAAATGCACCTCCTTTCCTTCATTGAAGAGATGAGAAGACTATGGTTTTGGAATATTGCATAGATTGCTAGATATGGTCTATGCATGAGTTGTTGCTGAACTGTTTTTTTCCCTTTTAAAAAAAAATCTTTATTTCAAAGAATTGATCACTGAAGAGGATAGTAGGTATAAATATATGCAGAAATGACTGATGTAAAAACAAGATATTATTAGTAGCACTCTTAATAGTAATAGTTAATTTCATATAGCCCTTTAAAGTTTGTGAAGTGATTTACATACAAGGTTATGTTCTCTTTGAAAATTAATTTATACAATGTTCCTTCATAAATACCATGACCAACATTTTTTGATCAATACAAATTAGAAAACAATTAATTCCCACAAGAAAATTTGTCAGAAGTTACACCATGTTATGACATTTTAAGACTAACATTGAATATGAAATTTAAAGGAATACATGTCTCAACATGTTCAAACATAAAATCTCCTTCCCTTGACTTTGTTAAAATATGTCCTACACTCCCCTAAGCCAGTCCTTTTGAGCAGTGAGCAAGCACAAGTCAATGACCTATTCTAGGTCAATGTTGATAATATATAGTATACTATTCTTTGAAGTCTAACCCAGGTTTATAGTGTACCCCATAACAAAGAATCAACAATTATGAACTATAAAATATATCTTCAATCTTCTTAGTTAAGAGCAATTTAAAATAAATTATTTCAAAATTGTTAACCACTTTTCTTTTCCCTTTTTTTTTTCATTAAAAACCAACAAGAATGCTTTGAGGAAGAAAAATGCAGACTATGACCATAAATTAAGTAAAACTTTTGCATCACTAAATATGTTTGCATCCTTCCAGTCCACTGAAAGCAATAAATCTTGCCTACATCTGGACTCTGCCTTGCGAAATGCATGTCTTCTCCTAGATTGTGGAATTAGAAGGAACAATATTCATAGAGAGAGAATCTAATAATTAGAACTTCTACTGGCCCCAATATTCGAGGGGTTGGAGGTGGGGGTGTTTACTGAGCTCTTCCACTCCACTAAAGGGTCCCTCTGATCTGGATGCTTGCATGCAGATGTGCTCAGTTCAGCCATCAAGAACCTGATCTCTAATGAGAGGAGTAAAGCTTCGTTTGACTTGTTACACCATAGGTGTCAAACTGAAACAGATTAAAATGTAATTGGGAAATATTTTAACAAAACAAATAAAAATGCAACAAAATGTAGGTAACATAATATTTAAATCTAAGGCAATGTGCAGCTGCAGGGACCCTTATGGGACTAGTGGCAACCATTTCTATTTGAGTTTGACACTACTTTATTAGACCCCCAACCCTGAAACCCAGGGGAAATAACTTAAAGTTCAGGTTTTGTCTCTTACATCTGGTCTCCCCAAAGAGGGGAGTAGAAAGGTACTAGAAGTACAGAATGAGTTGGATATGGGACAGGTATTAATTTCTCACATACAAATTTTAAATTTTTAACATTTAAAAATTTAATTATTTTAAAATTTCACCCACACACAAATGATATGGTAAATACAAAATGCTCACAAGAATCCATTAACAGAAATCCTTAAAACAAAATGAATATTTTAAAAATTCAGTAATTTCTAATTATTGTTATGCTGTCCCAAAAGGTAGATACTTAAATCTTGTAAGAACATAAAATATTTGAAAGACTGGGGAATTAAACTTTTGCTAGAAAGAAATATTCCTCATTGTCAGTCAGCTTCCCCAATTAATTCACAAGGTGACCTCCAAGGGCTCTAAAATCCAGGTGGAAAACATGAAGTTCCGATTTCATGTGCTCATAGCAAACAGTGGAGAGGAAGGAAATAAAGGAAATAAAATATGATGTGATCTCCTCTTGGAAATCTCCCTGTGTCACTGTTACATCATTAATGGTTGAATACATCATGTACAAGATAAGGTGGGATCAGTCAACAAACATTGATTAAGTGCCTACATCCATTAGGAATCACTATATCAAAGCATTATATTAGATCTCAAGGATACAAAGATATGATGCACACTCTATTCTCCAGAAGAGAGAAGAAAAGGGAAGAGTCATAAATAAACTTAATATAAGGGGAAATAATAAATACAGAGGAGGCTGAAATAATATGAATGGATGGATGGATAGATGGATGAATGATATTTTCAAATCCTTCCTTCATGCCAAGCATTGTGCTAAGTTGTGGGGTTACAAATTCAAACGTGAAGATAAGTACTGCCCTTAAAGATCTTAGAGTCTAATAAGGGAAAATCATACCTATATGATTTAAGCATGGCTCCTTTCCAGAGGAAGAAGAAGATGGAGCAAGATAGAAAAGGAGGGTGCACAAACAGGAAAGGTAGGTGTTGAGAAGATAGCTAGGGAATAAAATGATGCATGTCTGGGACCCACTGAATTAGTTATGCAGATAAGACACTCACCAGTCCTACCAGTAGGGCTCCTAAGCAGGATTTCAGGAAGTTAAATGCTGGAGAAGGAAATGGCGAACCTCTCCAGTATCTTTGCCGGGAAAACAACTCAACAACAGCAACAATAAATGGTTAAATCTTCCGCTCAAGTTCTTTTCATTATGCTACAAGAAATTCAAGGAGAGATAATTTTCACTTGAGACAGAGAAGACAACATGGAGGAGATGGCACCTGATTTGTTCAGCCTTGAAGGAAGGAAATAACTTCAACATATGGAATTGGAAACATAAGAAGGTAGGTGGTCTATTTGGCTAGAAGATCAACATCTTAAACTCAACATATCCAAAATAGATCTCACAGCCTTTCTTTCCCAGTATTCCCTTCTTCCAAACTTCCCCATTACTATTGAAGACACCACCATTTTCCAAGTCTCCCAGATTTAAAACTTCAGTGTCCTGCAGGGAGGAAGGGGAGAAAATGTAAAACTTATGAAAGTGATTGCTGAAAATTAAAAACAAATAAATTTGAAAAAAAATTTTTTAAACTTCAATGTCCTCCTCAACCCCTCTCTCACACCCATTCCATGCATCCAGTCTCCTGCAAGTCTTTTTGTTTCCTCCTTCACATCTCTCATTGTAGCAGTAAGCACCCTTGACTCACATCCAGGATGATCTGCTGGCACAGGTTCTTAGATATGCCTTACTAAAAGGAAAGCAACTTTTGAGGGGCCAACAATCTTCTTTAATCCCATATACTAACAGAGAAAATACAAGCGATAAATAAAGACTAACAGATAGGACTTCTAACCATCTGACCATAAGCAATACATACATCACAGATCAACAAACAGATCCAACTGTCTGACCCTTACATGCATACATAGTTACCAGAGAGAGAAGCAACAACCTCTGGGTTTTCAAAACTAGGCAACTCCTGAATAGCTACCCAGAGTCTCATCTGGCCATAGCATATAAACATTCTTTCAGTGAGTGAGCTCCAAACAAAACCTCACTTCAGAGTATATATATGGACTTTTCAGAGCCAAAGGGCATCATGATCCTTGAGACCCAGTGCCTCATTAATTAACAAAAGGTGTGAGCCTTCCTACAAAACAAGCCTCCCCTAATCAAGCTGCCCTTAATGGGTCCCACCTGAAGCCTATTAATGGGGGTGGGGGGTGGGGGAAGATCTTTAACTCCCATTACACCCATGTGTGTCTCCTTTCCACTCACACAGAAACCATTCTGGCATAGGTCTTCATCATCTCTAGCCTGGACTATGGTCTCTTTTGCCTCAAAGCTCTCCCCACTCTAGCACATCCATCACTCAGCTGCCAAAGTGATTTTTCCTGAAGTGCAGGATCACCTTCTTCTCAACATATTTGAGTGCCTCTTTATTACCTCCAGAATTTAACATTAAATCCTTTCCTTGACATTTATAGCCTGAATCCTTCCAATTTTTTTGGTCTTCTGACGCTTCACTGCTCTCCATATAATCTACAGTCCAGCCACACTGAAGATGCCATCTCTTGATTCCGTCCCTTTTCGGTGACTATACCTCCTCACTTTTGCCCCATGACATCTCCATCTTTCTTTGCCCTTCTGCTTAAATCTCACCTCCTGCAGGGTTTTTTTAGGTGCTTCCATCTGTTAATACCTTTCCCCCCGAAATTATTTCCAATTTATACCATATCTCTTCTTTGTAGAACTGTTTGCCTGTTGTTTTCTCGATTAGACTATAAGTTCCTTGAAGGTAGAGAATGTTTGTGTTTTTCTTTATATCCTCAAGTATATAGCATAGTGCCTAACACATAATAAACGCCTAATTAATGCTTCATGTATCTCTCCATCTATTATAACATATATTATACACCAATTACAATAATAACTGATATGTTATAGATAATGTAATATTATAATAACTTTCTATGTTCCAAGCACTGTGCTAAGGACTTTGCCATTATTATGTCACTTAATCCTCACAACAACTCTCCATTTTACAGATGAAGAAACTGAGGCAGACAAAGGTTAAGCGACTTTCCCAGGGCCCCATAGCCAGGAAACTTTTAACTCAGGTCTTCCTGACTACAGGCTTAGTGTTTTATGCTCCATCTAAGAGAGAATATTTTAAAAGGGGAGGGGAAGGTATTAAGGAATAGATTCAAGCACAGAACCTTGAGAGACAGTCACATTTAAAAGGTAGAAGAAAAATCAAAAGCCAGAGGAAAAAAAAAAGAAAGATTAAAAAAAAATTGTTTAGTGAGGAAAAGAAGCATATGAGAAAATATTTTAATCCAACCTATATTTAGTGGCGAGAGTGGGTTGGGTGAAAGAAGGCAGACATTGTAATGGGAATTGTATGACTTAAGGGTGAGTCAGTCCAGTGTGTGCAGACCATTTAAGGATAGGAGGCAATGATACATGGTATTAGAACCTAGATCTCCCCTGACTATGTTCTTACTGCATTGTATGAGTATACAGGTCTCTCCCTGAGTGTTGGTGTTGGTCTAGAATGACAGATAATAACTAAACATTTCCACATCTATTCTCTCAAACTCCTTTACCCAGAAAGTAATTTTTCCGTATCACAGATTAAAAAAAAGAAAGAGGAGAAAAAAAGCATTTCTAGTTAAAGTTTTTCTCTGATTTTCAATCCTAGAAAAGGTGACTGGACATATATAAGATGATGGCATTGCATTGTCATGCTTCTTTTCCTCATAGTAGCATAGTACCAGGAACATAAGTATTATATAAATGTTAGCTATATTATTATTGTATTACATAGTTGAAATTTAATGAATTCTTACAAATGAATTGATCTGCCTTCTATAAAGACCTTTAAAGATCTGTCTCCCTTAAAAACTTTAGCAAGGTGCCCCCATCTCTCTACAACCTTAAACATGCAGGGAATATCCATACACAGGTCACATCACTCACTTCATGATTCCAGAGTCCCAGAAAGGAGCTGCGCCATTACTGTCCTTGGAAATGAATGAAATTCTTTACAATGAGTCCCTCACAATTTACCTGTCAATTAGGCAGTTGACTTGGATAACTCTAGTCTTCTGAGTCACGCTGAGCTAAGAATGAAGAAACTCATCTGCACAGATACCACTAAATAGCCTCCTTTCCAAGGCAATCTCTATGTTCCAGTCCTTTGACCTGCTTTCTGCAAGGATGTGGAGCCCAAAGGCACATCTAATAGCCACAGAGTCACAACAGTTTTACGATAGCCCCTAGAAACAAGCAATCAATGTCTTGGGTGATTTTAGGAACCATTTAGGGGTATCTAAAAGAAAAGTAATAAAGAAGTTATGGGTATGCATTCTTCATTCAGCATTGGGGAATCTGCTGTTGTTTGTTTGGTGAGCTGCTTTTATTAATGATAAGAAAAGCAGTGATTCAAAACTACAAGATGGAGAGGGAAGTTTTTGGTTAGGACTTAAGAAATGACAAAGGAGGAGAAAGCAATGAACAGCAACTATCTCTTTATTTAAATCAATGGTAGGACCCAATCAAACCTAAGGGCATTTATCTTAAATGGCTTATATTTGTGTTGGGGCAAGTATAAGATCTGGAAGGAGAATAGATTTATTAGGTTTTATTCAAAAGACTTTTTCACCTAGAGGGACTTGATTTATAGGCATACCTCAAAGATATTATGGCTTTGGTTCCAGAACACTATAATAGAGCAAATATTGTAAATAAGTGAGTCTCATAATTTTTTGTGGTTTCCTCTTGTATATAAAAGTTATATTTCCACTATACTATAGTGTATTAAGTGTGCAATAGTATTATGTCTAAAAATATATATACTTTAATTAAAAATACTTTATTGCTAAAAATGCTAAACACTATCTGAGCCTTTAGCTAGCAATAATCTTTTTGCTGGTGGAGGTCTTGCCTCAGTGTTGATGGCTGCTGACTGATCAGGTGGTGGTTGCTGAAGGCTGGTGCATTTGAAGCAACTTCTTAAAATAAGACAACAATGAAGCTTGCCAGATGGATTGAATTGTCCTTTCATTTGAACACTTAAAGGCCATTGTAGGGTTATTAATTGGTCTAATTTCAATATTGTTGTGTCTCAGGGAATAGGGAAGCCCAAGAAGAGGGAGTGAGATAGGGGAAATGGCTGGTCAGTGGATCAGTCAGAACACACAAAACATTTATTAAGTTCTCCATCTTATATGGGTACAAATTGCAGTGACCTAAAACAATTTCAAGACTTACGTCAAAGATTACAGGATCACCATAATAGATGTTGTAATAATAATGAAAAAGTTTGGAATATTGTGAGAATTATGAAAATGGGACATAGAGACACCCTATGAGCATATACTGTTGGGGGAAAAATGACACTAATAGATTTCTTCGATATAGGGTTGCCACAAACCTTCAGTTTGTAAAAAAAAAAAAAAGAAAGAATGAAAGAAAAGCAAAACAGAAAGTATCTACAAAACACAAATAAAGCAAAACACAATAAAACAGAGTGTGTCTGTATTAATCCCAAGCAAGGGGTTTCTATCATTTGTTGTCTATATCATAGTTCTCATGACCCTTTCCCTCAAGATCCACTACTTGGGGCATTCTTACCTAACATTTCAGGCAATCATGTGGAAGCTTGAGATGTTCATTCTTCCTGAAATGTGTCATGAAGGAGGCCCTCCTGTTTCCTGTTCTACTGTTTCCTTTCTGCTATGATAGCTCAGGGATCTATGTGATGATGAAAAGTCTTATCATTCTCTATTGAGCCAAAAGTCACATGGATATATTAAAGAGGAGATCTCTGCCCCTCAGGCCTGGCCCTGCTGGATTTAAAATGCAAGGACAACTCTCTGAGCTCTCCAGAGGATCAAATGGAGGTGCAATTACCCCTACCTGGCCATAAGCTATGCCCTCATAGGGTCATAGGTATGTCTGGATCTGGCAAAGGGCCACCTCTCATTTTTTGTCTCCACTCTTGTGAGATCTCAAAAGTTGACTTGCTTCTTCCCTTTCTGAGGCACTCTCACAATACGATAAGAGCATCAAACCAAAGAGGGAAATGTTGTCCACCTAGATTGGGACCCCTGAAAATAGAGTCCACTTGGCATTGATCAGGTGGTGCTTAGTAGATGTTAAATAGCTCATTGGGCCTTTACAATGAAACTATTTGCAAATGTCCTAATAAGTCTTGAATATTATCCTCTCAATTGATTGCAGTAATTGTGATAAATTATTAGATTCTGTTCTAATCATTCTATGATTCGTTTTGCTTAGCATTCTCTTCTCTTTGCGGTAATAACTACTTGTTTCATCTCTGATGTGTGTTGCATGTTGAGTAATTCATTTATTTCCCACGTTGAGGAGATGGAAAGCCTTGGCCTCAAGTCAAAGGTAGATTTGTTCCTCGGAACTCCAAGGTGAGAGTAGAATGAAATATAAGGGACCTGAATTCCTTAATTGAGGAAAAAGGAAAGAATTAATCTACTGGTAAAAGATAGAGGTCGGTACATTTTGCCAGTCTCATGACCTCATCTGAGAGGTACATGACTAACCACAGTACTAGACTGAAAATGGCATTATTGTATCAGTTAATTTTAATTAGCTGATCTTCACAACAGTCCAAGGAAACAATTACCCAATGAGGCAATTCAGCTTCATATGCTGACTGAAAGGGATGGGACTTCCAACTAGATTATGGTGACAATGTCATTTCTGTTGTCCATTTCTCATTTTTGTTTTTCAATAGTTTGTTTAAATAATTCAGCATTGAGTCTTTTTAATGATGTGCTGTGTATTTTTCATTAATATTTCTTATTTTCATTCTTATTATGAATTATGATATTACATCTGATGAAATACTTGGTCTGACTGTGGACTCAGAGATGGCATCTACATTCAAAATAATGCTTTTCCTATCTGTTAAAATGTAATATTTCATTATTTCCAACATTATTTAATGTTGTCAAAACTAACACCTTCCAATTATTTTTTTTAAGAAAATGTTTATAATATGGAGGCATAGTATAAGACTTTTCCATAATCTATAAGTTTGGGGCCAGGCTAATTTCTTTCTCCTAAGTCATACTGTCCCATATATTCCTCTCTATCGTCACCTTTTCCTATCTTTTCATTAAAAGCACCAAGTAACAAAATCTATGTTTATTTTATCTTATTATCAAGGTTTTCATAGAATTCTTCTACTACTTTATAATCAACAACTGAAACTGATGCATAAGCTACAATTATTTATATGGTGGCCTTTTTGCAAACACTTACCAGTAATGCTGCAATACATGATTACCAAATTGAGCATATAATAAAACTCATCCTGTCAACTCCTTTCTTTACTTCAATTACCCAGACATCTGTTGGAACTCTCTGTCTGCCAAAAGCAGAGCAGCTAATGACTTCTTGACTTGCCTTAGTGATAATTTCATCCATCAAACAGGAGAGAAACAGACAAGGGAAAATTCTATGCTGGATCTGATTCTCACTAACAAGGAAGAATTCCTTGCCAGCATGCACATATCACCACTCCCTTTTAGAATTTATGATACAGAAGAGGAAATCTAAGCATTGTCTGGCATGCTTTGGGAAAGTAGATTTCAAAAGGTTTAGAGGAAAGATATATAAGATCAAATGGAATAAAAGGTTCAGAGTAAGTCAGCCCAGGAGTAAATATTCAAGAATGAAATTATAAAGACACAAAGGAAAATATTTCCAACAAGGAGGAAAAATGAAAATTGTCTTAAAAGACCAGCATAGATGTACATTGCCAACAACATGTGATTTACCCACAAGCTTAGATTTTAAACAGACATAAACAGAAGATAGAAGCAAGGCCAAGTAACAGAGGACCAACATAAGAGCCCTATAAAATAGTGTCAGAAGTGCTTGAGCTCAGAAGGAATGAAGCTAGCGAGGTAAGCTAAAAACAACAAAAAAGGATATCTTTTAGCTATTTGGAGAGAAAAATGGGAAATCAATAAAAGGACTACACCTTTGCATGGAGTAGATGGGATAAGGATAAATGAAAACAGAGAGAAATCGGAGTAAAGTTGAAATGTTATTTGGCCTCTTTTTTCTGCCAAGGAGAATGACTTTTTCACTTGAAATAACAGAACAAAATGTCTAATTAGGGACTAATAAGTAAAGACAGAGAAAAGGAGCACCCAGTTGCCTTTGATAAATTCAAGTCATCCAACACAGATGAACATCTGGGGTCCTCAGGTCCTTAAAGAGCTGACTAACATGATTGCTGTCAAGGATATTTGAAAGGTCAAAGGAAAAGGAGGAGGTAGAAGAAGTCTGGAGAAAAGCAAATGTCTTAGTTTTTTTTTCCAAAAACAGAAAAAACGAAATGGAAATGAATGTTGAAAACTAAAAATTAATTAAAAATAAAATAGAAAGACAAAAGTGTCTGTAAAATATTGCTCTGAAAAATCTAGAATGGATCATTAAAGAGATTGTTGGTGAACATTTAGAAAGGAAAACAATGATTGCAAAGAGCCACCATAACTTCATTAAGAACAAATCATGCCAGACTAACCTCATTTACTTTTTTGACAGGATTACTAAGCTAGTTGATAAGGCACATGCTGTGGGCACAATTAATCTAGATTTTAGCCAAGATTCCAATGAAGTCTCTCACGTTGTTTTGAGGAGAAGATAGAGAGATACACATTGGACAAAAATGCATTTAGGATTCAGAACCAGTTGGATGGCTGACTCCTGCAAGCCATGCTTTTCTTAATGTAGCCCAAGATGATACTAGCTTTTGGGGCTGCCATGTCATATTGCTGACTCATATTGAGCTCACTGTCCCCTATAATACCTTACTTCCAAAAATAGTTATTAATGAATGGGTCAATGTAAAAATGTCAGGAGCCCTCCAGGACAGTAGCCCATCTGTGCTTGACTCTGAGCTATTTAACATCATAATCAATGATGGATAAGGAAACAAATGTCACTCATTAAATTTACAGATGACACAAAGCTAGTCATCTAAACCATTGAATAATAGCATCAGAATTCAAAAAGGTTTTGACAATCTAGAGCACTGAGTTGACTGACTCTATGATGAAATGTAATTGGTATAACTTAAATTCTTGCACTAGAGTACCAAAAATCAACTTCACAAATAAAAGATAGAGAAGGCGTAGATGGAGAGCATTGTTCTGAAAAAGAGCTAAAGATCATACTTGTCAGTGAGTTTAACAGTAGTAAGCAATGTAATGTAGCAACCCAAAACACCAGTGTGATGGTGAGCTGCCCATAAGGCATGGCTTCCAGGATCGGGGAAGTACTAGTCCCATTGAATTCCGTTCCCAACAGATCTCATGTAGAGTATCATATTTAGTTCTGGGTGCCATAATTTAAGCTAGAGAGCATTCAGAGGACTACCAGCCTAGTGAAAGACCTTGAGACTATGTTATAGTATACCTGTTTAGCCTGGAGACAAAATTTGTGGGGGAAAGGGAGAGGACATGATAACTGTTTTCAAGTATTTGAAGACCTGTCACATGGAGAAGAAATTGTATTTATTCTACTTGGCCCCAGAGAGTAGAACCAAGGGCAGTGGGTGAAAATTGCAGAGAAAAATTTAGAGTAAACATTAGGAAATATTTCCTAACATTTAGAGCTATCCAAAGGTGGAATGGACTGCTTCAAGAAGTAGTAGGTTCCCCCTCCTCAGACATCTTCAGGTAGAGACTGGATGACCATTTAACAAGTAGGTTGTGGAGTCCTTCAGTGTATGGGTCAATCTAGATGGTAACTGAGGACCCTTCCAACTCTCAAATGATGTGAGTCTCTGAGATTTTTAGAGAAATTGTGGAAAAGAAGAGAATCCATGCTTAGGACATATCAAAAATCAATTGGAAGAAGGCAGAACAGCTTGGCTCTTTTGTTTTCCTTTTCTTAACCAAAGACAATAGTATTTCTAAAGGAATGGAAATGACAGAGATTATCAAACAGAGTTCATAGAGCTATAGGGTTGTTTACCTATTCATTTAAGATATAAGGAAGCTAAGGTATAGGGAAGGTAAGCAACCCAGGTAGTATCAGAATCAGGACTTGAACCCAGAAAAAGCTCTTTCCACATAGCTTCCCTTGTTAAAACCCAAGATACACCAAAAGACAAGGTGGCGGTGGGGGAGAGAGAGAAAGAGAGAGAGAGAGAGAGAGAGAGAGAGAGAGAACTATATTTGATAAGTTCAAGTTACCAGATCCAAAAAAAAAGTGAAATAATTAATGATATACAGTTGATAATCATATGTGTGTGTGTGTGTGTGTTGATACATAGTTGATAGATGGGAGAGGCTAGAATCAGGGAGACCTGTTGTAAGTTATTTTAAAATTTAGACACTAAAGAGGTGAAGTTGGGGTAGATGGGAAAACTAAAATGCAGATAGAATTAAGTCTTAGCTACTGGTTGGTTATAGGGGATGAGGGAGAAATAGGTATCAAAGATAAAGATCCTGATTCTAAAGCTGTCATATCTATGTTACCTTGAGAAATTCACTTAACTTCATTGAGCCTCCATTTTCTCATCTGTCAAATAAATGAGTTTTACTAGATGACTGCTAAGATTCCTTCCAACTCTACATCTATGATTCTAGGATCCAACGTGATTATCAGGCCACTGCAAAATCATGGAAAGTGAGAAAGATGTCACAAGACTGGAAATGAACAAATGTTGTACTGTCCTGAATTTCAAGAAATGGTACCCAACGAATTATAGACAGCGAGATTGAGTTCAATTTCTAGGTAAATTCTAAAGTCTCGTAGGTTTGTTCTCTCTCTCTCCCTCCCTCCTTCTCTCTCTCTCTCTCTCTCTCTCTCTCTCTCTCTCTCTCTCCTGGCCACTTATGTTTCCATATATATGCCCTTCACATATGATCCTTCTGCATGTCATCTGTTCCCACTGATGGCATATGTACTTGTGGGAAATGTATTTGTGGGAAAATAAACTCCAAGTTTATGGTGGAAAATGTTTTATTATTTTTCTTATTATACCATTTTATTGAATGCCCTTGCTTTGAATTAGTGGTGTCCTCTGGATGACTAATAGAAGTAAAAACATTGGTGGAGGCTCATGAGTAATAGTTTTGAGTAACTTTAAATTTAAATAGTTATTTTGTGGGATACTCACATTTGAAAGAGGAAATTGTGACAAAGTGAATTAATGAACAACTAGAAATGGAAGCAGTGATCTTAAAGAGCCATAATGGCTTCATCAGCCCTCACTTGCTTTTTCAGCAGAGGTTTTAGATAAGTAGATAGAGTTTCTCATGTATAAAGGATGAAGAGATATGGGCTAGATAATTCAGTACAGTTTAGTGGTCTCAGATTATTGAATTTAAATCAAAGAGTAGTCATTAATAGGTAAACTGTAGATGTTTGAAGTAGGCCTCAAGTGAAATATCCCAGAGATCTTGACTTGGCCCTTAGTTGTTTAAAATTTCTATCAATGATTTGGAAAAAGTATATGTGGCATGCTTCTTCAAGTTTCAAATGACTCAAAGCTAGAAGGGATAGATAACATATTTGATGACAGGATCAAAAAGGCCTCATTCTAGAATATTTGGTTCTATATAGTAGGATGAAATATAATAGAGATTAATGTAAATTCTTTCATAGTTTCAAAAGCAAGTAGGAAGATGAGAAGTCATGGCTATATAACAATTCATCTGAGAACGGTCTGGGGGTTAAAAGGACTCTAAATTCAATACGAATCTGTATCATGGGGCAGCAAAAATGCTCATGAAATCTTGAGATACATAAAGGGACTCAATGTCTAGGAGTGGGGAGGGGAGAGCCTCTGCTCTATCATGTTCAGTTCTGATGACTATGTTTCAGAAAGGATAGATAAGCTAGGGAGCATCCAGAGAGCAACCTGATGATGAAGGAGGTCTTTGAATCATACTACTTGAGGACTGATATATGAAACTTGAGATATTTAGCCTGGAGAAAGGAAGACTTAGTAAATAAAATAGCAATCTTCAAGTATTTGAAAGGCTATTGCTTAGAAAAGATTGACCCCACAGAGCAAAACCAAAAATAATGAGTAGATGCAGCAAAAAAAAAAGCTGATTTAGATTTCACATAAGGAAAAGTCTTCTAATGGTTAGTGCCGTGCAAAGTGAAATAGACTGCCTAATGAAAGAATGGGTGGGCATCTTCAAGAAAAGACTGGTGGCCCCTTGCTAGAGATGTTACAAAAGCAATTATTGCTCAGGTATAGGTTAACTTCTAAATTCCCTTCCATATCTATGGTTCTATTTTCTTTACCGATTTTTTTTAAATTAAAAAAACCAATGCCTTCCACATCCAGGGAAAGAACTATGAAATTTGATTGCAGAATGAAGCACATCATTTTCTTTTGTATCATATTTTGGTTTGTTTTATGATTTCTCCCCTTCATTTTAATTCTTCTATGCAACATGACTAAGGTGAAAATGTATTTAGGAGGAGCCAAGATGGTGGAGTAGAAAGATGCACAAATTCTAACTCTTCCCCCATAGCCCATAAAATATCTGTAAAGAAAGACTCTCAGCAAATTCTAGAGCAGCAGAAGCCACAGAACATTGGAGTGGAGGAGATTTCTAGCCCAGGGTGACCTGACAGGCCAACAAGAAAGATCTGTCACACTGGACAGAGAACAGAGCCCAGCCTTAGCCAGGCAGCACAGCTCCAGGAGGATGTGAGCAGGCCTCAGGGGTGGAATCCCCAACAGCAGTAGCAGCCAACTCACAGGCACCAAAAGTCAGTGAGAGAGTTTTTTCAGCTGACTGAGAAGGGAGCTCAAGCCTCTGGTGATGGGAGGCAACAGAGAGCACATTGGGCAGCAGCAGCTCCCACAGCAGCTCCCACAGCAGCCCGCATCCATTGTTGGATTGTAAAATCCCTGGGGGCATATAGAAGGTTACTTTCTTGGTGAATAGATATCTTCTCCCATTCTTTCTGATGAGGAAGAACAATGTTTACCATCAGGGAAAGACATAAAAGTCAAGACTTCTGTATCCCAAACATCTGAAATAAATATTCAATGGTCTCAGGCCATAGAAGAGCTTCAAAAGGATTTTGGAAATCAAGTAAGGGAGGTGGAGGAAAAACTGGGAAGAGAAATGAGAGAGATGCAAGAAAAATGAAAAGCAGGTCAACAACTTGCTAAAAGAGACCTAAAAAATGCTGAAGAAAATAATACCTTTAAAAACAGGCTAACTCAATTGGCAAAAGAGGTTCAAAAAACCAATGATGAGAAGGATGCTTTAAAAAGCAGAATTAGCCAAATGGAAAAAAGAGGTCCAAAAGTTCACTGAAGAAAACAGTTCTTTAAAAATTCGAATGGAACAGATGGAGGTTAATGACTTTATGAGAAACCAAGAAATCACAAAATAAAACCAAAAGAATGAAGAAAATGGAAGATAATGTGAAATACCTCACTGGAAAAACAACTGACCTGGAGAATAGATCCAGGAGAGACAACTTAAAAATTATGGAACTACCTGAAAGGCCATGACCAAAAAAAGAACCTAGACGTTATCTTTCATGAAATTATCAAGGAAAACTGCCCTGATATTCTAGAACTAGAGGGCAAAATAAATATTGAAAAATCCACTGATCACCTCCTGAAAAAGATGCAAAATGAATAGGAACATTGTAGCCAAATTCCAGAGTTACCATGTCAAGGAGAAAATACTGCAAGCAGCTAGAAAGAAACAATTCAAGTATTGTGGAAATACAATCAGGATAACACAAGATTTAGCAGCTTCTACATTAAGAGATCAAAGAGTATGGAATATGATATTCCAGAAGTCAAAGGAACTAGGACTAAAACCAAGAATTACCTACCCAGCAAAACTGAGTATAATACTTCAGGGGAAAAAATGGTCTTTCAATGAAATAGAGCATTCTTGATGAAAAGGCTAAAGTTGAAAAGAAAATTTAACTTTCAAACACAAAAATCAAGAGAAACATGGAAAGGTAAATAGGAAAGAGAAACCATAAGGGACTTATTAAAAATTGATCTGCTTATATTCCTACATGGAAAGATAATATTTGTAACTCTTGAAACTTTTTTCAGTTGGTGGGATTATACACACACACATACACACACACACACACACACACACACAGAAACAGAGAGCACAGGGTGAGTTGAGTAGGGAGGGATCATATCTAAAAAAGTGAAATTAAGGGATGAGAGAGGAATGGAAGGAAAAAGGGAGAAATGGAATGGGGCAAATTATCTCTCATAAAAGAGGCAAGAAAAAGACTTTTTCAATGGAAGGGAAAAGGGGGGAGGTAAGAGAGAAAATGTGAAGCTTGCTCTCATCACATTTGACTCAAGGAAGAAATAAAATGCACATTCATTTTGGTATAAAAACCTATCTTACAATACAGGAAAGTGAGGGAGAAGGGGATAAGCAGGATTAGGAGGATGATGGAAGGGAGGGTAATGGGAGGAGGGAGCAATTAGAAGTCAACACTCTTAGGCAGGGAAAAGCTCAAAAGAGAAAATAGAAGAAATGGGGGACAGGCTAAGATGGAGGGAAATAATTAGTCTTTTATAACATGACTATTATGGAATTCATTTGCAAAACTACAAATATATAGCCTATATTGAATTGCTTGACTTCCCAGTGGGGATGAGTGGGGAGGGAGGAAGGAGGAGAAGTTGGAACTCAAAGTTTTAGGAACACCTGTTGAATATTGTTCTTGCATACAAATGGGAAACAAGAAATACAGGTAATGGGGTATAGAAATTTATCTTGCTCTACAGGACAAGAGAGAAGATGGGATTAAAGGAAGGGAGGTTTGTTAGAAGGGAGGGCAGATTGGTAGTAGGGGTAATTAGAATGCTCGGCACTTTGGGGTTGGAGGAAGGGGAGAGATGGGGAGAAAATTTGGAAGTCAAAATTTTGTGGAAATGAATGTTGAAAACTTAAATAAATTTTAAAAATGAAAATAACATATTTAATAGGAATGTATGTGTAGAACCTATATTAAACTATATGCCATCTCAAGGAGGGAGCAGAAAGGTGGGGTGGGGAGGGGGATAGGAAGGGAGAAATCTAAGATATGTGGAAGTGATAATAGAACACTGAAAACAAATAAAATAATAATTAAAAATCCATCTTCTTTTCCTCCCACTTCCCAAATTATTGGGGGGGGAAAGCAAAATTCTTGTAACAAATATGCATTGTCTAGAAATACAAATTTCCTTATGGACCATGCCCAAAAATATATCTATTATTCTGCATCCTGAGTCTATCTCCTCTCTGTCAAGAGTTGTGATGGAGTCATCACTGGTCCTCTAGAACTGAGTGGTCATTGCAATGATCAGAGTTCTTACTGCTTTTAAAGTTGTATGTTTTTATAGTGTTATTGTTATTGTATAAACTCTGCTCATTTCACTTTTCATCAGTTCCCACAAGTTTTCTCAACTCTTCATTTTTGCAAAATTTCTGTTATAGAATAAACTCTTCTAGTTCTGCTCACATCTGATTCTGTGTTTCTGAAATAATTGATAGCTATTCTCATTTTCCAAATAGAAAAACAATACTTTTATATGGCATTTTAGAAATACTATCTCAACTTTATCCTCAACAACCTAAAAGGTAGATGGTATTAATGTTAATCCCCTGTTGCAGATGAGAAAGATAAAGTTAAGTGACTCACCCAGGGTCACAAAACCAGTAAGTATCTGAGGTCAGTTTTTAACTCTCATCTTCCTGATCACAGGTCCAGTGCTCTATCCACTCTACTACCTACTTGTCTAAAGAATTAAGGGATGAAAAGTTAAAGTAACTTGTTGAAAGGCCTGAACTCCTGACTATTGAATAGAGATTAAAACTTTCTTTCATGAATCTCTCCACCTCTTGCTAGTCCTAGAGATGATGCTATATATTCTAAGATCACAAATAGCCTAGAAGTTTACCTTTCCTTTTCCACACAAACACTAAATTTCTGAAATTAAGGCTTGGCTTGTGTTAAAAATGCATAACTTCAGAGAACCCATCACATCTTCTCTGCTCTTCTTTGTCCCCTTCTCTCCCTATTTCCTTTTCTGCTGTGAAATGGGCATGATTTTTACCCAACTGGTTTACATCATAATGACAACATATTTGAGAGAAAGCTGATAGAAAGCCCTTTGAGCCTACAAAGTGGGTGATTTGTAAGTATTAAGAAGGCTCACTGTTGCTGGCTTTTTTTCTAATAATTATCCTATCATGGCCATACTCCAGAAAGAAAAAATAGCTTCCAAATATGCTCTGACTAGCAACCAGATGCATCCAATTTGACATATGTAGCCATGACTTCATTTTGTCCAAATTCAGTATCTAAAGTCCAAAATATTTTGAATTAAGCCTACAGACAAGGACCATTTACAGAAATATCATTTTTTAGCTTCATTCATTTCATGTCAAAAATCACCAAAGCTATTGGGGGGATTGGAGTTTAGCAAATAAGATTAAATCATAGCAAATATGATAAGCAAGATCATGGAAATATATTCAGTCCTACCTATAAACAGTTGGATGTATGGGGATATCAGATGGTTAGGAGTAAGTAACTGAATCTGTGATTTCACTGGTATAGGGAACTTCTGGATAAGGAAACTCCCATTACCAATGCAACCTAATACCCTTCCTGCAATTTAGACTCCTAGAGAGTTGCCTAGAACATTGAGAGATTACGGATCTTGCCTATGGTCACACAGTCAGCATGCATCTGAAGTTTGTCTTGAACTTAGGTCTCCCTCCTTCGAAACCATCTCTCTTGCCACTTAATCTCTCAGCCTCATTAAGCAAACCAAAATTCTCATTCCGCTATTATCATGGAAGCAATAAACACATGCCTATTATGTGTCAGGTACTGTGCTAAAGTGCTTTACAAATATTACCTTATTTAATTCTCACAACAACCCTGAGAGATAGGTGCTATAATTATCCCTGTTTCACAGTTGAAGTAACTGAGATGAACACACATTAAGTGACTTACCCAGGGTCTCGCAGTTAGTAAGTGTCTAAAGTCAGATTTTTAAAAAAATATATACTTATATACTTTTTTAATTTATGGAATAAAACAAGCATTTTCATAACATAGTATATTTTTAAAAGATGATTGCACATGAAACTGAAAATCTATTATACACAACTTGTTCTTCTTTTTAAATATATAATAAAGTTATCATGTAAGTTTCTTTTTTCTCTCCTCCTTCCTACCCTAGAGATAGCTACCATTAGACATAAATATGAGGGTAAGTATGTATATATAATTATTCTACTTCAATTTTTCAGTTCTTTCTTTGATGCAGGTAGAGTCTTTCTTCTTATACCCTTTGTAGTTAATTCGTGTATTTATAATAGCCCAGATGACTTATTCACTCAAAGTTGTTCTTAAAACAATATTGCTGTTACCGGATAAAATGTTCTCTTGGTTCAGCTCATTTCACTTTTCAGATTTTAGGTCAAATTTAAACTCAGATCTTCTGTCTCCAGGCCAAGGGCTCTCCTGCTGCCTTGGAGGTGGAACACAAATATATACAATATAGAAATGTTTGGGGCTGGGTTTTTCACATTTTAATTTGTGATACCATCTGCTCACATGTATTAAATTATCGCTTCTATATAGAATGCAAAACCAATACAGCCAAGGTGGAATGCATGGCCACAAGAGAGCATCATAGAGCCAGGTTCTACTTGATGAGTAGGAATGAGGTGAATGGCTTGTACCTGCTAGTTAAATTTCACTTCTCAGTCTGTTTCCTCAACTGTAAAATCAGGCTCTTGGATGAGACTACTTCCAGCTCTATTTCTTTGTACCTTTGACTTCATTTAGCGCTATTCTGGTCTGTTCTGTCTCAATTGTCAGATGACTTCTTGGAGGGAAGTGGTATGGATTTCTTCTGTGGCTACAACAGACAGAGGAATGGGAAATTGACCAATTGTTTAGGGCCTTTCATCACTGTCCATCAGTGCCCATCGAAATCATGAAAGGCTTCTCTATCACCACCACCTCTGTTTTTTGCTTGAATTATTTTCATAACTGTACTCACTGAAACTGTTGTCATTGCACTGATTTAATCAACCCCTCTTTCTCTCTACTTATCTATTCGTATGAGGCACATTCAGAACTCCAGAGAAAATTAAATATTGTTCCTCTCCTACCACTAAAAAACACATTAAAACAACATTAATGGAATTATGAAACTCAGGAGACCAGTGCAAAGGCCATAGACCAGCTCCTCTGGCCCCTAAGCAGTACCTGTGGACCCAGCAGTACAATGAATTCTTTAGTGTGCTGAAGTCGGAAGTCAGACACTTCAGGAAACAAAAAGGTTGGATGTGGAGTGCAAAGTCTCTCTTAGAAGATTGCACAAACAGCCAGTTTTTTTTCTTCCATTCCTTTTCAAAGTTCTCTGAGGACCCCTAGTGTTTTTATGCTCAAAACCAGAACTTTGGGGTCTACAGTAAAAACCCAAGGCTTTCAGCAAATTCCTTGACAGCCTAGAATGAGAAAACAATTGCTTAACAACCTAGCAAACCTTCTAGGGATTTTTTAAGATTTTACACAGAAATATTTACTTGCAAAGTATAAAGAAAAGAGGCAAAAAGTTTAGCAGCCTTTGAGTGCCTGAAAACATGAACATTTCTACTAGAAAGTAGCTTTCTAGTGATGCCAGATTTCTCACATTCTATCAGTACTAAATGGGATTCAGGAATGCAGAACGTTTCAGTATATCAATACTTACATACAAGATTCAACACAAAAAGTATAAATCAACCCACAAAGTTTGCAAAATTGCATCAGTGGAACTAAGTTGTATGGTACAAAATAAAGTATAAAACAAATATATGAGCATTTTAACTTGGTTCCTTTCTATAGAGCACAGTCTAAGTTTCAAGTCCAACATCTCCCACAACCAGACCATCTAGTTTAAAAGGATTAGTATAAGACCCAACAGAAGGGGTGTCAATGATTGGATGGGAGAAAAATCCAACCTCCAAGTGTCATTACATAGAAAAGTTTGGCCAAAAAAAAACCTTGCCAGGGGTTTAAACTAGTGCTCTTTAAAAAAAAGAAATCTAATAAAAATGGCAATTAATGCAGGGAACACACAAAGATCTAAATGGAGATTTGATAATGGCATCTTGAATAGTGAGTGAGCCAAAGAACAACTCATACAAACAATGAATCTGTAAAAAAGAATGATAATGGTGAGATAACAAACGAAAATTTCTGGAAAACAACTAAAGCTGACCTCAGAGGAAAAATTATATCCCTGAGAACACCCACTAACAAAATAGAAAAAGAGAGTTTAATGAACTGAGTATGCAATTTTAAAAATTAGAAAATAAACAAGTAACTAAGAAATCTCTGGAGATGAGTTCAGAGCAGATGTGGAATTTTCCCTTGGTCTGAGGAAGGGGAGAGGAAGCTTCAGCCAGCCACAACTAGGAGCGTCATAAAGAAAAAGAGGCCCCTTTTCTCAGGCTTATTACTGAGTGATGCAAGAAATAGAAATGCAGAACTTGGTGGGGGAAGAGGAGGGGAGGGAGTGGGAAGTGGTGGAGATTGGTCCTAAAAATAAAATTGAGGCTATTTTAAAGATGAATTCATACATTTTGAATTCTTACCACTTCAAATCCTAATGAAAATAAATACTAGAAGTTCTGAAGAATCCTAAATGTTTAGATTGTTTTTATTAATTTCTATCCATATTGTTTTTACATGCAATTGGAAAAAATAAAATACTAAATCTAAAAAAAATTCTAGCCATGACTTTGACCAGAAATTCTTAGTCTTTTTTGTATCAAGCACCCCTTTGTCAATCTGGTGAAGCCTTTCTAGACCTTTCTCAGAATACTGTTTTAAATACATAAAATAAAATACAGGGTGTACCAAAAGTCTTAGTGCCAGGGAGTTTTAAGATAGCTTAAATTAAGTGTTAGTGAAAATAGAGATGTAATTTGTATCCCATCCAAATTCACAAACTATTTTAAGTCTATCCATGGTTAAGGATACATGGACCTCAGGTTAAGAACTCTTGTCTTAAAGCACTATTTTTTTTAAACAAAATAAACATTCTCATACACAGGCAAAGTGAATGAGATAGTTAAACCACTTTGTTTTTAAAAGAAAACAAGAATATGAAAACTCCTTCCACTAAAGGACAAGTAGTGTAGTTTATAATCTTAAAGAGTTGCCCAAGTGTTAAGAAGTTAGGTCACTTGTCTATAGTCTAGAAGTTAGCGTGGCTCAAGGGATGGACTTCAACACTTGAGTCTCTACCCATACTTATTCAGATAACTTAGTCAATCTTCTTCATCCCATCCATGATTACCCTTCCCCTTAAAATTTCCCCTCACTATTGAGTAAAAGGAGGTCTTGTCCTCAGTGATCTGTCTAGGATATCTGCATTCTTCAGATTCATGGGATAACTGGTCAGTTCTCCACCTCACTTGGCCTGTATGTTTTCTAATGATTCCAAAACTTTTATGAGCATTAATTAAATAAAGGCTTCCATTTGCGTCAGAGCACAGTTAATATTAGCACTAGTTAGCCACTAAGTAGACTTCCCACAGTCTGAAGTCTGACTCTGGCTCTTCCTCACTAAAAAAAGAGACATAAAGGAGGGAAGGAGAGAAAGAAAGGAAAGAAGGAAGGAGAGAGGGAGGAAGAAAAGGATTTTTCAGGGCTGAGTGGAGGCATGTGACCGCAATCGAATATTCTTGCACTAAAAGAAATGATCAATATAAGGAACTGAGAGAAGTTTGAGAGAACTTATATTTATTGGACAGTACCAAGGGCAAATCCCAAAATTTCACTAGAGATCTTTCTCTAACCATAGAATTCTTTATCTGGACACACATACCCTCAAAATTGTCCACAGATAGATTTCGGGAAACCCATGAAACTGGATGGGGAAAAATTATATTTTATTTCCACTAAACTGTGTCTGATATTTAACACCAATTTAGGCAGCTATGTGGCGCAGTGGATAGAACACTGGATCTGGAATCAGGAAGACCTGAGCTCAAATCCAACCTCAAATACTTACTATCTCTACGACTCTGGGCAAGTCACTTCACAGCTACCTACTTCAGTCTCCTCCATTGTAAAATGGGGATAATAGTATTTTTGTGAAGACCAAATAAGATAACATTTGTAAAGTGCTTAGCACAGTGCCTGGCACGTAGTAAGAGTTTAATAAATTTAAACTTTAAACCTTTCAATGTTAATTTTAAATTTAATCCAGAAATGTTAAGCTCCAAACATTGCTTCTCCTTTCCATTATAAATATAGACAGCAAATATCGTTCTGAAGAGGAGTCTGGGGGTTTCATCAAACTACCAAAGACTATTCTGATGCAAATAAAGTTAAAAACTTTTGCTTTGACCCAACATTATCCCATTAATTAATTTAATTAATTAACAATTAATTAAATTAATAACAATTAAACAAATTAATGATGAATATATTATATAATAATAAACAATAATATATAATAATAAATAATAAAACAATTAATAATTAATTAAATTAATTCTTTGGGCACATTCATTCAACCATTTTTAAATCCGCTCAGCTATACTATCAACCAGGGATGGGGAACCTATGGCTTCAAAGTCACTTGTGACCTCAAGGCTGCTGGTTCCCCACCTTTGAGCCTCTATCCCTCCATTTTATCCACAGGTATATGCCATGAGATATTGAGAAAATTATCTATACAGATATACACATATATAGTAACATTTATTTAAGTATACTATATCAAAAGAATTCCTCTGATTTGTACTAGAATTTCACCAGAAACATGTCAGGTTAAGTAGGCTATATTAATCTACTCTCTTTTTTTTAATATTGGGAAAACATTCTCATTTCTCCAACCTATAGCATATCTCTCATTTTCCAAACTATTTCATAGATTATTTAGAGTGACTCAACAATGCCATTTACCAATACTTTTCAACACTTTGACAATTCATCTAAGTCTGCACTCACTGAGGGCAGCTAGAGACTATCACCTCACTTTTAGTAGTTTTCCCCTCTCTAGTAGACACTTTTGTTTGTCCTGAAAGTAATCAGTATTATTTCTATCAGAAAATGCTCTTGTAATTTCTGGAGCATAGTGAAGTCTCACTGGGTAAGATTTTATGTTGGGCCATCATGAGCGTCATGGTTCAGAGGATCCCTGAGAGAATTTAATTAATAACTCCACATGTGTATGGGGTGATTTCACAACATATCTTCTAAGCAACCTCCCCAACCCAAGCATTGACAAAGATGACTGGTGTACTTTTAGCTAACTTGACTTTATAATATCATAAAATTATAGTTTCCACTTAAAAGTGACCTTAATGGTGAAAATTAACATTTGAATTTCTGAATTTCAATGACTGATAGTGCCACTAAGAAATGTGCTCTCATTTATTCTACAAGGACATCAAATGGTTTTATTTCAGGTGAAACAAGGTCAGAAAGACATCTAAGTAAGGCATGCTTTTGGGCGGCACAAGATGTCAGAAAAGCAACATCCTTTCTATTCAGGCTGCTTCTCATTAACAATCAGACAGTTAATAGTCTCAATTAGCTGTTTAAAAAACAAGGTAATTCCTAAGCAGGTATAGCAAAAAACAGTTGTTATAAAACATCCTCATCTCCCAAAATCTCAGATATAGAACCCTACAAACACATACATGAGGAGAGTGGTAGAGCCAAGACATAATGTTGACAAAAAGGTCCATATAACAGTCCTGGTTTTTTCCCAGTGGCAATGTATGACTGTGAAAGTTGTATTAAAGCTAAATGCTGCCAAATTGCTGCTTTCAAATTGTGGTGGCGAAAAAGACTTTTAATAATCTCTTGGACTGCAAGGAGATCAACTCAGTAAATACTTAAAGAAATTAATTCAAGCTATTTTTGGAAGGTCAAATACTGAAGCAAAAGTTTAAATACCTTGGCCACATACATGAGAAGACAGGACTTATTTGAAAAGACTCTGATGTTGGGAAAGATTGAAGGCAAAATGGAAAGGGGATTGCAGGGGATGAGATGGATAGATAGTGTCATGGAAAAAATGAACATGAACTTAGATAGTGGAGAACAGGAGGACCTAATGTCCATGGGGTCACAAAGAGTTGGACACAACTAAATAGCTGAATGATAACCAATTAATATATTAAATATTTTCAAATAAATATATTAAGACAAATATATCAATAAAAAAAATACTTCTCAATGCACATATAAACCCAGGTCACACTCTCCACCAATGCACTCAGTAACAATGGTGAGACATGGACAGACAACTAAAGAAATACATGAAGGAGAAAACTCATGTGCTTATGGTAACTCACAATTCCAGAAGTTTCAATAACATGGTCCATTTAGGAACATTCACATCAATCATTGTTTGACTGTTTATCTTTACCACTCTTTAGATAGGGAAATCTTCACTTTTCTACTCAAACATAGGCTTCATAAATTCCTTCACATAACCCACACCCTTCAAAGGGCATTTAGAAAGTGTTAGTTCTTCATGTGACTAGAGTTTTCTTAAAGCTAAAGAATTGCAAAGCTTATCAAACTGGCAACCTCTGGGTACATAGACAAGTCTAGCCAGCTTTTCACTCACTCAGATGCTTTAACGCTCAATTAGAATGGAGATCACAGCACAATGACAGCTCATATTCACCAAGATATCAGTTAGCCAGTACCTTCTGCTTTTCCTTCTCAAGCAAGAGACGGTAGCAGAGAGCAAAAAGTCCATATGAAAAGCTTTGACTTTCTTCTCTCAGTGGTACAGAAGAGTGATAGCTAGCCACTGAAGTTCAATTCTCACTGACCAATCATGAATCACTCAGCTGTAGTCTTCTTAAAGGTGACAGCTTCCAAGCTTTTTCAGATACGCTACTATATCTTCTACTGTTGTATTGGATCTCTTCTGGTCAATGACTTAAATGATAGCCTCCCAACTTTCAGTGACCGTTTTTTATTTTTTCACTTAAAAAGTCACAAGTTATCCCTAAGAGATCATAAAAATGGGAAAGGGTCCCACATGGAAAAAAATATTTATAGCAGCACTCTTTGTAGTTGCCAAAAATTGGAAGTCAAAGAGATGCCCATCAATTGGGGAATGGCTGAATAAATTATGGTATATGAATGCAATGGAGTACTATTGCGCCATAAGACATGATGAACAAGAAAACTTCAGGGAGGCCTGGAAGGACTTATATGATCTGAGGCTGAGCGAAAGGAGCAGAACCAGGAAAACTTTGTGCACAGCAATGACCACAGTGTGTGAGAGCTTTTTCTGGTAGACTTGGAACTTCGTAATAACACAAGAACTTATTTTTAAAAAAAAATCCCAATGGTGGTTTTCTAAGGCAAAATGTCTTCCATACTCAAAGAAATATGGAATTCATTCACAGAATGTAGCAGATCATGTTTGTGTGTGTGTGTTTTTGTGTATTATGTTATAATTTGTTATATGATTTCTTCCATTTATTTTAGTTCGACTACACAGCATGACTATAGTGAAAACATACTCAATAGGAAAGTATATGTAGAACCTATACAGAATTGTATGCTGTCTTGGGGAGGGAAGGGATTAGTTGGGAGTAGGTGTGGGGGTGTTAAAATCTTAGTTTTATGGTAGTGATTGTAGAACACTAAAAAATAATAATTAAATTAAATTTTTAAAAATGTAAAAAAAAAGTCACAACTTCCTGTTAACCATTCTAAAGAACAATCTGAAACTATGCAATACCATTACCAGGGCTGTATCCCAAAGAGATCATGAAAATGGAAAAAGGAACCACATGTACAAAAATATTTATAGCAGCTCTTTTTGTGGTGGCATAGAACTGAAAATTGAGGGAATACCCATCAATTGGGGAATGGTTGAACAAATCATAGTATATGATGGTGATGGAATAATACGGTGCTATAAGAAATGACAAGCAGGATGATTTCCAAGCAACCTGGGAAGATTTATATGAACAGATGAAAAGTGAAGTGAATGAAACCAGAACACTGGTTTCATTAACAGCAATATTGTAAGGATGAATAACTATGAAAGATTTAGCTATTCTGATCAAGACATTGATCTGAGACAATTCCAAAACACCCATGATGAAAATTATTCTCTCTCCAGACAGAATTGTTAAAGACTAAATGCCAATTGAAGCCTTTTTGAACTTTCATTATTTTTATTGTTTAATTTTGGTCGTGTTTTCTTTTGCAACATGGCTAATAGGGACTTTTTTTGTATATAATCATATGTATGGTCGTTATCAAATTGCTTGCTTTCTCAAAGAAGGGGGAGGAGTGGCAAGAGGAAGAGAATATAAAAATTTTTGAAAAATTATTGTGAAAAATTTTTTATGTGGAATCAGGAAATATTTAATGAAACAAAAAAAAATTTTTTAAAGTCACAGCTCCCCCAAATTTCTCCTATTGAAATAATAGTCCTTTTAAAAACAGAATTGGGTCTCCAAATGTCTCATTTGCTCAGTTCTACCATCCTTAGTCATAAAACATGCATTTGAAAATTAGGGAAGTTGCCCATCATGCCTTAGCTTTGAAGTCTTCCAAAAGGTAATGTGGTGCTTTGGTACCCCTGGAACTGTTTCTATACAATCACATTTCTCTAACTTTTAATCAATAAAAGATATTTTCACCTTATTATGACATGAAATCATTCCCATACAAGTGAGGCAATACTCCCCATTGTTGAAAAGGAGTCTTAAGTCCTAACTTCTACATTACAGATCATTCTCTCTCCAAGTAAATCCCATCAAAAAACTGCTTCTTCATTCACATATTTTAGTAGTGTATATGCCAAAGTTCTTTTGCTACTCATAGTAGTTAAGAAAATGTTCATCAATAATAGAGGCAATATTTCACATTATTTAGAATGAAAAGAAATCTCTTCTTTTACATGAAAATATTTTTTCTTCCTTTTTCATTATTAACTGCTGCTCATGAAAGGGGCTACTAAAGATATAGTGTATCTTTCATATTCATGGCAGTGGCATCTCTGAATCAAAGAATATGAAGGTTTTCAGAGGTTTGCTGGTAAAAGTTTAGCAACCAGATCTCTAAGGTGAAAAAAAGTACCCACAATGCACTTTTAAATTTCATCAACATTATTAACATTTTCTTAAGTCTAGACCATCATCAAAACAATAAATCAAGCTATAGGGCAGCTAGGTGGTACAGTGGATAGAGCACCAGTACAGGAGTCAGGAGGACCTGAGTTCAAATCTCAGCTCAGACATTTGACACTCACTAGCTGTGTGACCTTGGGCAAGTCACTTAACCCCACATGCCTCATCCTGGGTCATCTCTAGTCACCCTGATGAATATCTGGTCACTGGATTCAGATGGCTCTGGAGGAGAAGTAAGGCTGGTGACCTGCACAGCCCTCCCTCACTCAAAGTCAAGTGCAAGTCATGTCATTGTTTCTCTGATGGCATGATCGTCTTCAGCAACGAAGGACGAACACACACACACACACACACACACACACAAATCAAGCTATGATTGCGGTGTTTGCCAATTTCCAAGGAATAAATGCCCACAGTGAAAATATAACAACTACTTCTTGAAAGCCTATACAAGCTGACTACGCCACATTCCTAGGTTTCAGTTCCTTTTTTAAGACATAATTCCTTGTGGAAACATGTTTAATATGATTCTACATATCATATTGCATTCTGTCTTTGGAAGGGGGAGAAAGGGGAGAAAATTTAAAACTCAAAATCTTATAAAACTATATATATATATATATATATATATATATATATGTATGTATATGTATATGTCCATAATTCCTGATTGCTTTTCAGAGTAGTTGAACCAATGTAGACCTCTACCAACAGTGTATTTTTGTCTTCCTGCCTTTCCATGGCACCTTTAACATTGATCATTTCCATCTTTTCTTGTCTTTGTTGCCAGTGTGTTGACATTCTGGATTAAACCTGACTCAGGACAATCTCCTCTTAGTTTTGATTCAGTACTGGAACAATGAGTCATTCATATAGCAGAGGATATTCAACCAGGATGGGCATGGACAACCCATTGACTTGATTCAACCGAGTGTCAAATATCTGAGAACCTTTCCCCTTCCTTGTGCCTTCTTTATAATCAGGAAGTAAGAATACAATGTCAACATTCTGAAGCCTTTGTCCTTATAGCCAACCAAACCTTGAGAAATGTCTCAATACCTCTTAAGAAAAAAACAAGCCAAACTTGAAAGGAGGAGAGGGGAGGAGTAAGATAGCATTCCTACCACAGATGGCTATCTTAAAGTCATTTTAATTTTCATTTCTCTTCAGAAGAAACTTTCATATGGTTGTTAACAGTTTATGATTCTTCTTTTGAGAACCACTCATTTCTGTCTTTCCACCACTTCTCTATCTTGGTCTTATACACTGGTGATAATTTTCTATATATCTTGCAACAATTATCAGAGATATTTGATGAAAATATTTTTTGTCCCATTCACAAATTTCCCTCCTTGTCCTTGATGCATTGATTTTAGTTATAAGACAAAAAAATCTAGCAATTTCATATAATCAATACCATCGAATCGGCCATCATCTCTTCTATCTCATGCTTGGTTAAGAATTCTGCCCCTAGCCATAGTTGTGAAAGATCCCTCCATTCTTTTTCTTCTCATTGGTTTGTGATGTGACCTTTCATATTTGAGACAATTGTCTATTTGAAACCTATTGTATTATAATAATATATAGTGTAAGACACTGATCTAAACTTATTTTTTGCCACACTGCTTTCCAGTTTTCCTAGCAGTTCTTTTGCAATGAGGAATTATAAGTAGGTCATAATTTTGAGTTTATCAGACACTGATGTACAGGAGGTATGAGACAATGACAGGTCAGTCTTTAGAGTGTTTTCAAATCTGATCTTCCATTGGCTTACACAGAAGAAGGGCAGATAATCCCTACTCTGGTTCCAAAAAACAACACAACATGGAGACTTGGTGAGTTGAGAAGTTGAAAAGACTGATGACTCCTGAGCTGATATGCCAGCACTGAGTGTGAGATCAATAACATGCACTCCAGAGTGGACCTTTTGTTTTCAGAGTGGTTTTGTCTTTGTTCCTAGCAGTGATCAAAGTGACTTCCCTGGTACAGGAAAGGGTGTCATCTCCTATCCTATTGCCACGTGTCTATGAGCATGCTGCCTTTTTTCTTTTGTATTTATTTTTTCCCTATCCTTTGTTTTCTGAGAGAGAAGAGCCCAGGCAAATCAGAGCCACCAGAGATCTCAGTGGCTGCTGGAGTTAGTGGTGAAGTCCTTTAGAACAGGAGCTCCCAAAGATGAAGGTAGTGTCATCTGCAGGTGGTTCTTCATGATGGAGAGGAATTCTGATATTGGACTCTAAAAAAGAAGACCCTAACCCTCTGATACCTAAGGATAAAAGACTCCCAGGAAGGGTAGCTATGATAAATATTCAGCCCAATGAGCTCCCCATGCATGTGCCTGATTACCTTTCTAATCAAATCTAATCCTACTCTCCCCTACCTTCTATATGAGAGGGCAGACTTTTTTTTAACTATAGTTCTTACTATAGCTTCTCTTCTCTTTCCTAACAGCTAACAATTGAGTTCATTTGGCTGGTTGACAATATGGAGTTCATCAGATGACAGTGTATGAGTGATGGTGCTAGAAATCTCACCCTCTGAGAGTGACTCCTAGAATGCTAAGTAGTAGTCAGTCAACCTCTGGAAATCCAACCTGCTCAATGTAGGTGGGAAATGAGGAAATAATAATGGCTGAGTAATTAAACAACATTTATATACCATTTACTATGTGTCCGGCACTATGCCAAGCATTTTATAATTGTTATCTCATTTGATTCTCATAGCCCTGGGAGATTGATCTATTATTATGCTTATTTTACAGATGAGTAAACTGAGGCAAACAGAGGTGAAGTGACTCGCCCAGAATCACACAGCTAGAAAGTATCTGAGGCTGGATTTCAACTCAGGGTCTTCTTGACTCCAAGCCCTTGGTTCTGTCTACTGGGCTACCAAGCTGCCTGAAAGGGGAGCTACACTGGGTTCTTCCATTCAATTGTTTTTAATTCTTGTTGAAGTCTGTTTTTCGGCTTAGCCAGAATCCCCCCCAAAAAATGTTAATTATTGCTTTTTACATAATGTAATTTCCCTTTAATTTCTTCTTCTTTTTTCCTTTCCCGACCCCTCCCCCCATTATTTTATTTCAACTTTTAGATCTTTCTTTTACATGAATTTTTGATGATTTTATCTAGCTCTATAAAGTAACCTCTTGGTCGTTTGTTATAACACTACATTTTTACATTAATTTAGGTAGTGTCAGAATTTTTATTATTTTGGCACAGCCCAACTATAAGTAATGAATCTTCCTCCAATTATTGGTCATCTCCTACTTCATTAAAAGATTTTGATTAAATTGAACTTTGATAAGTTTTGAGTGTGTCATGGTAGAATGGTTCCCAGATAATTTATGCCTTTTGATACTATTTCAATAGGATCTCTCTTTCTAATATTTCCTCCTGGATTTTGTTATTACTATATAGAAATACAGTTTTTTATTTTTTTTATTTTTCATCTTGGCTGAATCTTTAAATTCTTTAAATATATCTTTGCTGATTCACTGGGATTTTCTAAGTAAACCATCCTATCACTGTCAAATAGAGATAATATTATCTTTTCTTTGTCAGTGTTTAAACCTTTCATATCTTTTCTTTCTCTTATTTTTATCACTAGAAATTCTTGAATTATATCAAATAATAGAGAGGATAGAGTGCATTACCTTTCTATTTACTTGTAAAGGTTTTAATATTTCCCCATTGCAAATAATTCTACCCTTTTTTGTATTATATAGTACTTTTTATTATTTTAAATATAACTAGAGTATGTCTGTGTTGGCAATGAGCTTAGCACAGTGCCTCTCACATAGAAGGTACTCCCTTCCCTATTCTCCCTCCTCAAGTGAACAAGCAATACTTTTCTCAACAAAGGGAAGGGAAGGTGCATTTATTAAGCACCTACTAATATGCCAAGAACTGTGATAAGCACTTTACAAATACTACCTCATTTGAGATCTGAGAATTTATCTCCTGTTTTATAATTGAGAAAACGGAGGCAAAAAAGAGGTGAAGTGATTTGCCCACAATCAAATCACAGGCTAGCAAGTGCCTGAGGTAGGCTTTGAAGAACTAAGGACAGTTCTTACTGTCTCTAGGCTTACAAGTCTACTCACTGCTTCAAAAGGTATTCCCATCCAAAGACAAAGCCCCAATCTCTTGTTCTCCCACATCAAGGCTTTCTTTATTACTCCTCCAGTTGTGGTGGCCATGTGGGCAATCCTCTTCTATCTCCAAGACACAGGATGCTGAGCAATCCTTCCATCACCTTTTTAGAAGATCAGGTATCTGACCCAGAGGTGAAACTGTTATCTATACCCCATGAGTTCAATGATAAAAAGAAAGGCTCTCATATACAACAGACTATTCATCATTGTTGTGCGGTCATTTCAGTGGTATTCCACTTCATGATCTCATTTGGGGTTTTCTTGGCACAGACATGAGTGGTTTGCCATTTTCTTCTCCAGCTCATTTTACAAATAAGGAAACTGGGGCAAATAAGGTTAAATGACTTGCCTGGGGTTACACAGCTAATAAGTTTCTGAGGCCAGATTTGAACTCACTAAGATGAGTCTTCCTGACTCCAAACCCAGCATTCTATCTTCTGTGCCACCTAGCTACCAGCCTTTAATATGATAACAAGGAATTGGGCATAAAGTAGATGCCCATTAATTGGGGAATGACCAAACAAGACATGGAACATGAATGGAATATTGCTATGTGGTAAGAAAAAGTTAATATGGTGGATACAAGGAATGATGGGAAGACATCTGAGCTAATGCAACATCTGGCCATCTGGCCATTATGCACAATGACCATGACTGTGAAAATGGAAAGAATAACCACAAAACAATCACAGTGATCAAGCCTGACCTCAGAGAAAATATGTGACTACACATCTCCTCTCCTTCTTTGCCTCCGGTTGTGGAATATTGCATGTTGTCTGGGGTTTTGATGTATTGGCTACTTTTGTTGAATTCATTCTCTTTCTCTTTCTATTTTACTCTCTGGTTCTAGAATATCTGGTCAGTTTTCCTTGATAATTTCTTGAAAAATGATGTCTAGGCTCTTTTTTTTGATCATGGATTTCAGGTAGTCCAATAATTTTTAAATTATCTCTCCTAGATCTATTTTCCAGGTCAGTTGTTTTTCCAATGAGATACTTCACGCTGTCTTCCCTTCTTTCATTCTTTTGATTTTGTTTTATAACTTCTTGATTTCTCATAAAGTCATTAGCTTCCATTTGCTCCATTCTAATTTTAAAGAATTATTTTCTTCAGTGAGCTTTTGGGACTCTTTTTTCCATTTGGTTCATTCTGCTTTCTAAGGCATTCTTCTCCTAATTAGGTTTTTGGACCTCTTTTGCCATTTTGGTTAGTCTAATTGTAAAGATGTTACTTTCTTCAGTATTTTGGGGTGTTTCCTTTAGCAAGCTGTTGATTTGTTTTTCTTGATTTTCTTGCATCACTCTCATTTCTCTTTCCAACTTCTTTTATTTCTCTTACTTGATTTTCAAAATCCTTTTTGAGCTCTTTCGTAACCTAAGATCAATATTTTTCTTGGATGCAGGAGCTTTGACTTCATTGTCTTCTTTGGCTGTATATTTTGATCTTCCTCGTCTCCAGTAATGTTTTGGCTGTATATTTTGATCTTCCTCGTCTCCAGTAATGTAAGAAAATACCTCTTCACCAAGAAAGTAAGACTCTATAGTCTGTTTCTTTTTTCCCTGTTTGCTCATTTTCCTTGCCAATTACTTGACTTTTGAGCTTTGTTAAGTAGAGGGCTCTAGAAGCAACCTCAGCTTCAGCAGTGGCTGCAGCTGACCTGGGCTGGGGCAGGAACTGGGCCTGGGACCAGACCATGCTCCCCTCTCACTCAGGTGAGAGTCCTTTCCCATTGATCTTTAAAGCTATCTTTAGCATTTGTGGCTTGAAAAGTCTGGAATCCACAGTGGCCACCAGAAATTCAATCCCTTAAGTTCTGCTCCTGCTCAGTCTGTGCCTACTTGGGCCACACTGAACTGCACTCTGCTCTCAGTCTGGTATGATAGACCCTTCCCATCAACTTTCCAGATTGTCTTGAGCTGGAAATTTACTTCAGTCTGTCATTTTGTGTCTTCTTCTGCTTTAGAATATTTTTAGAGTCATTTTTTACAGATCTTTTGAGGGGTTTGAGGAGAGA
Organism: Potorous gilbertii; assembly: GCA_028658325.1. Lineage (NCBI taxonomy): Eukaryota > Metazoa > Chordata > Mammalia > Diprotodontia > Potoroidae > Potorous > Potorous gilbertii. The sequence goes on along the minus strand of CM053774.1, from coordinate 103,786,524 downwards.
GCTGTAGCAGGTCTCGCTCCTCTGCCATCTTGGCTCCGCCCTGCCTGAACTGTTTCTCAACCTCTTTTTTTATTTCTTATTAAAATGTATCGTTCTCTGAGAGACAGAGAGTAAGGAAAATACATTAGATTATAAGCAATTTGAGGGCAGGGAATGTGTTTTGTCTATCTTTGTATCCCCAGAATATAATAGGTACTTAATAAATGTTGATTGATTAATATGTTTGGAAATATCAGTGCTCTAAAAACAAAATATATCAATAAAAATTATTTTTAAAATTAATTTCAAAAACTGAAAAAAATTCAAACCTCTAAACTTAACTTTTGAACTTGTGCTCTTAAGCAAACCTCCAGGATACTTCAGCACTGCCCCAGTTGTTGACGTCTCTTGGTCCAGAAACATTCACTCTCAGGCCAAGTGGATGAGAAAGCTGTGGGTGAATAAATATAAATCTCAAGGGCTTCTACTCCAAAGCAGCCATTAATGATTTCTGGTGGCTTCCCCACATTCTACACCCAAGGTCAAGGTTTGGTCTACTGTCCTGTGGTCAGTTCTCAGAACACAGAAAAGATGGAAGAGATACCATGAGTGGTGTATCTGCGCTCTTTTCATGGACCATGATGTTAGGAATCAAATTTCTTGGACCATGCATCATTTTGGTAGCTGATGGAAAATTTAGACCCTTTCCCAGACTAATGCTTTTAAATGCATAGGAAACCAATTGTGTTGAAATATTAAAACAAAAAAATGTAAATGCAAGTTCATACACCCCAGATCTCCAGCTAAAGAGAAAGGTACTTCCAAAAGTCTCAGACAAAATATTATCGCCTATAAGCTTATCAAGTTCATTAAGAGAATTCCCTTGAATAATCTTATCCTCCTCCCTATCTAAAGGTCTGAGCTGTAGGGAAACACCTAGAGGAAGGCAAAAAAATCAACTTTCAGGAAAGTGACTACAAATGGTATTGAGAATGTGGAAATTATCTGTGAGATGGAGACAGGATTTAAATAATTGTTCATCTGTCTAATAAGTTTCACTCAAATGTACCTAGCAGAGTAGATTCAATATGCCCATAGGTTGAGGAGAAAATCAAGAAAGAAAATAAACATCCAAGTTTGGGATGAGGGAATGAGTTTTTAGGTCTACTGCCTTTTTGTCCTGAGCTAAACCTGTGAAAATAAGATAAGAATAAGCTTCCCAAATCGATTATTCTTTAGAGCGATTGGGACAATAACTTCTTGTCCAAGCATCATCTCCCATGGTGAAAGGATGTTTCAGAGAGAGTATTTACAAGATTATGGGTTTATGTGTAGAGAACAGTAATTCCATTGTAATACTCACTCCTACTCCCAAATACGTGTTTACAGATAAGGCAGTGGGTGAGACCTAGGATTCTTGGGTACCCTGTGGGTACCCTATAACCAGATGTAATAGCTCACAAGCCCCTAATGAGCATGCTTCTGACTGTAAGCCAGCAGAAACAGTTAACTCTTTTTCCATGCAAACATACACTATATTATTCTTTTGTTTTGAGTTTTCTTTTCTTTTTTTCACTCTGAATGCAACAAATACCAAATAAAATGGGACGTACATAGATATGCATATGTATATATAAACATATGCATATGTGTATACATGTTACATATATACGCATATATATGCATATATATGTATAGCATGATAGGACAAGAAGATTGAATATGAAACTACAGGCCTCTATTAAATAAGATTTGTATTACTTTTAAATAATACATATATATATATAAATTCAACATGCAACCTTCAAAACTATACTAATTGTCCCTGATTATCTCTGGCATTCATTCTGTGCATTTTTTAAAGATGCTTTAATGATTCATGTTTCTTTCTTTTTCTTTTTGCTACCCTCTTCTATTCCCCACGCACTTTCTCCCAACCCACACTCAAGTGGAAAAAAAACCAACTAAATAGTTGTAACATAAGTGTATAGTCAAGCTAACCAAATTCCTATAGTGGCCATGGATGAAAATGGATCTCTCACTCTACATATTGGATCCATCACCTCTCAATTGATGATTAGTAGTCCTCTAGAATTGAAGTTGGTCAGAAATAATTTGCTCTTAGCCATGAAAAAAATAGTAGCTATAAAATACAGCCCCACTGAACCTCCATCAACCTGGGGGAAATCCTTCCTCAAATACACCAAGCATCCCTGGAAAACATTGGCCCAAACTCTGAATATACACGTAGGATATTCCCAACTCCTACTTCCATGTTTATGACATATAGTCATCACATACATTCACCTTGGCTATTGCTTCTTGAGTGGGTGTGTTATGTTCAGCTTGGCTCCCAGGGTCAGGCCCTGTCCATAACACAATTATCAGTTGTGAGGGCTAGTTTTCTCTTGAGTCCATAGCTGGCTCCCTTCTCTGTGGCAGAACTCCTACTCCAAGAAGCTGCTTCCTCCTTTGGACTATTGCTTCTTTGTACAGAAACAACATCTCCTACGTACTGAGTATCTCCATTTCAAAATGTTAGGGTCTATGCCATCCAGAACAGAAATATCCAGAGATTCCCCCCCCGCAGGAGTCTCCCATATAAGTAGATCATAAAGCATGGACCTTAACCACCAAATTCCTCCAAAGCTTAGTTATTTAAAGTCATGCAAAGGAAATTTTGTTTTGTCCAGTGAAGTTGCTCCCTTTAGTTCACTCAGTGGACATGTTTGAACCTCATAAGGATATCATTGTTTATCATATTTTTGCTGTAAGTTTAATACTTCAATAACACCTAGTGATTACATCATGAGTTTAGCGGTTGATCTCCCCCTCTCATCCTTCCCATCCCTTTATACAATGTTATTTGGGAGCTCACGATTTAAACTTACACCATTTTCTAGCTTTACTTGTTGGTGAAACTTTTAAAAAATGAAAATGCATAGACAAGTCACTTTAACTCTGAACTCCACTTTCTTTATGTGTAAAATGATCAGGTCTGGCTAGAAGAGATCGAAGGTTCAGTTTAGCTCTGAATCTTAGGATCCTGTTGTCTGTCTAAATTGGAGGGCCAACATAACCTAATACTCTTAGATGATTTTTTTTAAACCCACATTTTCTTTAAAAATATATTGTGCTCTTTATTTCAAAGAGAAAAATGAAATGGCCACAGGATGGCAGTAAATAGTAACAGATAAGAATGGATTAAGCATTTATTAACCCTTACAAGCATTTTAAAAAATACGAAAATTTCCATAAGCATACAATGACAGTTTTGTATCATTTTTTTCAAAACAGATGTGAAATCAAAGGTCATTCAAAGCCTGGCATTAATTGGGCCACAGCTTGTAGAGGTGAGGTCTTATCAAGTCTAGGATATCAGTAGTGATATACTGGTAAATGTTTAACAACCAGCTCTCCAAAGATTCATGACATATTTGTAAGCTTAATCTGCTTTATTAACATGTTCTCCATGACTTACTTAAGTCAAGACAATCAACAAAACAGTAAATCAAACTGTGATTTATAGCTTGTTTGCTGATTTCCAGATCAAATGCACACATGAAAATTTACCAATCTAGTCTCAACTGGCTCACAACATACCTTTGAATATCAATCTCCTGATGCTGCGCTGTGTTCTGATACCATTACTGTTAGGTAGATTTTACTTTCTTTACATAAAACACTGTAAAACTCAGTCCCAACACAACTCAAAACCCATGTGTACATTGGGAAAACAGCTAAGTTTTATACCAGAGCTCTACATTCTTTCACATTTGGATCTCCAAAAAAAAGTTTGAGGTACTTTGTTAGTCACAACTATGTGTTTACTTTTACTAATCAGGCAGAGGACACATTTGCTAAAAGCAATATTAAAAAAAAATGTAACCAAACGCAGAGCGCATAAATTCCTCAATACATACACTGAATACAATTCTCCCTAAGGCTGCCATACCATTATCAGAGAAGAACTGCTGAGATAACACTTGACAGTATTTGAGAATATATTAATATATACATGTGTGTACACACATATATACATGTCCATATATACATATGTGTGTGTGTATGATCAAACAGAGCCTAAGTGGATCCAGAGTAACCCATACCTCTAACACTGTAGAGCTACCCATGTCATCTGGGAGCTTCATTACCTTTTCCTCCATTGCTTTCTGACGATCTTCATGTTTCGGTTCTCCCCCTGGGTATAGTTCCTGATTTCATGGTCACCAAGCCATTCTCTCTTAACATATGCTGAATTTCAGCTCTTCAGGGTCCACTATTGTTCTCTTTTCCTATCTTTTGAAGTACAACAGCTAAAAAAGCCTCCCCCTGACTAACACAGGTTGACTTTCTTTTACTGCATAGAATTAAGGCTATAAGTCACTCTGCCAAACTAAGTACACATCTACCAAAATTCAGCTGAATACCCCAGACTAAAACTAAAATTTTTTCTGAACACTCTTTGGTATTAATTCAATGTCCAGGGTCGCAGACAACTATCTGGTTTAATAGTAAAATTAGTAAATTTCAGGATTTTTTTTCTCCCTGACATTTCTAGGCTCAAAAAAAAGAGGGAAGTATGGAGACAGATATAAGGACACCAGAAGACAAGGAAAAATCCACAAAACCTTTCCTCCACATTGGCAGCAATAATATGGTACCAATTCCTCCCCATACACATGGTGGGAACAAGCCAAGATACAAATGTATCTGTTCAACATAAATCAGCAACACCGGTGTAAGATCCTGTTACTAACATCTTTACACATCAGCGGTTATCTTCTACATATGATGTGATATCCACTTCAGTACGAAGAGGAAGAAATTAGTGTCCAGCATCTTAACTGTACAAAATGGTACAAAGAAGAAGGTAGAAAGTGGCAGAAATAGATAGAGAAGGGTGTCAGACCTCCCCTGGATCATGCCCATTATCTCTAAGGTCTCTGGATAATCCACTCATGACCTAAATAGCATTAAGTTATCAAAAATAATTAATTAAAATAGAAAGGTGCTGTAAGAACCACAGATGAACTCCTACTCCTCTCCTCCAAAATGTAGAATTCTCAGGCATAACTACCTGCCGGCATCCAAAAGTCTCCAATTCTCCCACATAAGGTAGTCCCCCCCCCCAAAAAAAAAGAAATTTAGGGCACCTTGTTTGACTCTTTCTCTAAGTGCAAAAAGTCCTGGAAATGACTCCATCTCCACATTATATCAAATTAAACGATATTCATTGGAGAGAACTAATACAGTGTTAATTTTTCTTACTTACCCCAGGCTCCACCTTTTTTCCCACCAAAAGAATGTATATTAAACCCAAAACTCACCTGTTCTTTAAAGTTTGTTTACCTTTATGGTTAGCTAATTTTAAAGCTAGCTAGCTAAAGAAGTGACTGATCTCATTCATTCACAGGGAATCATGAAAGACTATAACCCTTGGAAGTCAGGTGACAGAAAATAAAGGAGGACAAAGATTGGAACCTCTTTCTTTAAAATAATCAGAGTTGTATTTTGGCTGGTGAATCTGGATGTAAATGAGAGAGAATCTTACTGACAGTGATTTCTTTTACATTTTGTATCAATGTCCCAAAACAGATTACAAATTGCATCCAGTTATGCCACAGGTTTTAATCCTTAAGTCAAAAGCAAGCCAATTGACATTACTATCTGGAAGGAGGCTAGGTGCTACTGGGTGATACTGCCTCTTCCATTGGTTTTCTCTCCCTACCTCTACCCACTCACGTACAAAGAAATTTCTTCTCAGGCATGGAGCTGAGGGTTGTGACTGGAGAGTACTTGATAGGAGGAAAAAGAAGTGTGTCTGTAAAGTCTGGTGAGACCAATATTCCAAGGGTGGAGGCAAGTAGCTAGCTTTTCTCTCCCCCTTATACAGTCAGCTCTCCTCCGGACACCTGATTGCTCTGGGATACAGTTCATCCAAGGCTGACCACTTGTATTTATACTTGGATAGCTGGGTACCGTCTCACTCTCTCTTCCTTGACCTTGGGTTTGTAGTTGTTGCCAAACATCTCTGTTATAGTCTTCTCAATCTAAAATTTGTTTTTCTTGATAGAAAAAGAAGAAATAAAATAAGAATTGAACAGTTCTGTGTTAACCATAGTATAACTCAGTCTCAAATCACTATTTCATTTACACTGAGCAACAGGTCCAGCTTCTCTTTGAACTTTTTCTTGCTCTTTTCTGGCCTTTGTATTTATCTCTCACTTCAGATCCTTCTGAATTATTACACTACAAACACTATTCTTTTTTTTGAGGTAATTGCGGTTAAGTGACTTGCTCAGGGTCACACAGCTAGTAAGTGTCCGAGGTCAGATTTGAACTCAGGTCCTCTTGACTCCAGGGCTAATTCTCTACCCACTAGACAACCTAGTTTCATGTTGTACTTTTATATTCATTCTCAATCATCTTCCTTTATTTTCTTTAAACAAACTCTTTCCTTTTTGTTTAGATATCAAATATTGTGAGGGAGATATTTTCTTCTATTGTTTAGACCGGGGATGGGGAATCTGCAGCCTCAAGGTCACATGTGGTTTTCTAGGTCTCCAAGTGTGGTCCTTTGACTGAATCCAAATTTCACAGAACAATCTCCTTAATAAAAAGATTTATTCTTTTTTTCTCTTTTTTAAAATTTTTTTGTTTTCAGTGTTCTACAATCACTTCCATATATCTTAGATTTTTTTCCCCTCCCTCCTCCTCCTTTCCTCCTCCTTCCCTGAAATGGCATGCCATCTTATATAGGTTCTACACATACATTCCTATTTAATACATTTTCACCTTAGTCATGTTGAAAAGAAGAATTAAAATGAATGGGAAAAACCATAAAACAAAACAAAACATAATACAAAAGTAAATGGTCTGCTTCATTTTTCAATCCAATTCTACAGTTCTTTCTTTGAATGTGGAAGGCATTTTGCCTCAAGAGTCCATTTGGAATTTTTTAGATCCTTGCTTTGATATGAAGGACTAAGTCTACCAGAAAAATTCCTCGCACACTGTGGTTGTTGCTGTGTACAAAGTTCTCCTGGTTCTGCTCCTTTCACTCAGCATCAGTTCATATAAGTCTTTCCAGGCCTCTTTGAAGTCTTCTTGTTCATCATTTCTTATAGTACAATAGTATTCCATTACATTCATATACCACAACTTGTTCAGCCATTCCTCAATTGATGTGCATCCCCTTGATTTCCAGTTTTTGGCTACCACAAAGAGAGTTGCTATAAATATTTTTGTACACATGGGAAAAAAAAGATTTATTCTTTAAAACTTGGATTCAGTCAAAAGGTCTCACCCAAGAACCTAGAAGGCCACATGTGGCCTCAAGGCTGCAGGTTTTCACACCCTTAGTTTAGATATTGTTAGGGGTAAACACTAACAAAAACATAAATTATCTTAAGTATTTCTAGTTTTCCTTGAGTCTGCCTTCCTGAGAACCTGCTTCACACTTTTCCCTTTCTAAGGTACCCAGTTACCCTCTTGCCCTCTCCTTCACTCCTCTCTCCTCCACCCACCCCCATCCTACCATCAAAGTCTGTTCTTAGAACTTTTATTTTCCTTAGGAAATATATAACTGATAACAGTTTAAAATATTCACCTTCCTGGGAGATTTTTGCATTTTAACAAATGTCAGGGTAAAAATCTAGCCTGTCTGGACACCATAGTACAATTGAATAATTTAATTTTGGGGGGGATCCTGTTGTCAATGGACAATTATTTCAAATGCATCCATTTCATCTCAAGGATTTTCAAGCATATGCCCTTTGTTTTTTAATTTGAGGGAAATGCAATGGCACTCCAAGTAATCATTGTCATGGGGCCAGGTATTTTCCTGTCACAGGGATCAATACTCGTGGAGGAGCTAAGAGGCTACAAGATTTGCCTCCAAACTTCACATTCAGCTGGTCCATAACTCTGTATTATCAGTCATTATCCCTGTGTTAAGAAAATAATGGTGAGAGCCTATATCAGATTGCATGCCACCTTGGGGAGGGGGAAGAGAAGCAGGGGAAGAAAACTTGGAACTCAAAAGCTTGTGGAACTGATTATTGTACACTGAAAATAAATAAATTTTTTTTAAAATATTAAATTAAAAAAATGTACCAGTGCAAAGAAAAAAATTATTATCTCTCTGTTCCAGGACTTCATCCTGTAGTGTGAGCCCATGAATGGCTCCCAACAAAACCACTGGGAACTCCAGACCCAGGAAGTCTTCAAGCTCTGATCCTGAGCATTGAAAAGTTCAAGTGGAATAGCTTAGTCACTATGGTTACAGAGTTCCGTATGTAATTTCCATCTCTCACTAGGAACAGCTAAGTGACTAAAAGGGAATCCAAACCTCAGCTCAGTCTTCACTTCTAGGTTGATTATAGTAAGTAATCTCACATGTGTCTTGTGCTGTCTTAGATCTGGTATTTCTGCTCAGATGTCAGATCTAGAAGAAAGAATGACTCTTACATTGCTGTGTTTTTTAAGGACTGAATTTCATTGTCTACACACAAATTAGCCAAAATGCAGTGTCAGAGTAACTTCAAGCTCAACTCACTCTCCAGTCTACTCCAACTTCCCCCATCAGCTGCCTTTCCCTGGCACAGGTGCCACGTCTGCCCTCTTTCTCTCCAGATCCCTTTAAGTTTTGTCTTCTTCTAGTAGAATGTAAACTCCACGAGATTTACATTACATTACATACATTACATACCTTACATTACATACACAGAAGGCAGCAGTTGCTTTGTTTTCTTGTATTTGTATCCCCAGAACTTCGTACAGTGCCCATTTCTGTCATCTATCTATTATCTATCGATCCATTTATCTGTCATCTAATATGTCTATCACTCATCCATCTATTATCCATCTATTGATCACCTAAGATCCATCTATTTATAAATCTCTCATCCATCTTTCTATCCATTCATCTATCTGTCATCTAGCATTTATCTATCTAGCCATCATTTAACTAGCTATCTTCTTCTCTGTCTGTCTATCTATCAGGATGGCAGAGTGGAAAGAAAACTGGGCCTGGAGTCAGGAAGATTTAAGTTCAAATCTGGCTTCAAACACTAGATGTATCACCTTGGGTAAGTCACTTAATTTCAGGTTTGCCTCAGTTTCCTCATCTATAAAATGGGATAATATTAGCACCTATCTCCCAGGGTTGTTGTGAGATAGCAATTGCAAAGCACTTAACACGATGCCTGGCACATAATAAGGATTGTTGCTGTTACTGATGCTATTTTTATTTTCACTATGACACAGTGAGTAGTGTGCTGGCCCTAGAATCGGGAAGACCTGTGTTCAAATTCTACCTCCTACGCTTAACTAGCTGTGTGATATACAACCTTTCCACATTTCAGTTTCTTTATTTGTAAAATAGGGTTAATAATAGCACGCACAAGATTGATGTGAGTCAAATGAGATAGCATCTATGAAAGAGTTCTGCAAACTTTATGCACTATATAAATGGTAGCTATTAGGAAACATGACTCTGAATGACATTCGGCTATTTTCAAAAATCAATTCTACTCTTAAGGAAGAAATGTCTGCAACCATGTGATGTACAGAATAAAATCTATGAAGACAGAGAAGCAAGAAAGATAATTAACAAGATAATGCGGGGAAAGAGAAAAAGTGAGAGAAGAAAGAGAAATAGAGAGAAGGAAGAGGGAGGGAGAGAGATCTAAATATGTTTGTAGCAATATCAGGACCTGTGGGGTGACCACATTGGAGACTTTAAATGAGAAAACATTCATTTGGCATTATCCTTTCCAGAACATTTAATTTTTAAAATCAGTCCTATTACTTCATGGTCATGTCAGCGCTTATCATCTGTTTGCTTTTAAACAAGGTCACATTGCTATTCAGCTGTAATAAAGTACATCCCTTAAATCCTTGGTGCTGCCTTTGGCATGGGATGTCCTTATTAAGGATAAAAGAGAAATCTTTCTATCTGGTCTCCGCCTCATCTCATTTAGTCTGAATGAAAGCAGAGGCACAGGAATGTAGTCATTAGTGTATGGTCTCTGCTCACAAAGATGGTAAGCCATCACCACTTTGCATTTATTTAGATTATAGCCTAGAATTTTAAAGAGAAAAAAACATTTCAAACCTAATACTACATGCAACTTGTACGATGTAATTAATACCACCTCATCTGATCAATCCAACCCAAAACCCTAATGAACCAATCAGCATTGAGACTATTAATATAAATGCCAAGCTCTGTGCCCATAAGGTATTGGTAAAAGCAGTTTACACTACAACACATCAATGTAGTCTGAACTCCATCACGACCACCCCCAAAGTCTTCATTAAATTCTTGCAATACAGTTTTAGATCATCTCAGTTTGAGCCAATACTCCATAAACATCCTTTATTGATGTATACACAATGCATGACCAATCCTTAAACATGCCAGATTTGCCCCCACAAATTTGGCATGACCTCCTTACTCAAGCTCTTACTTGAACCTACAGATTCAGCATGAGGCACCTTACATTACCTATTGCACAAATCACAACTTGGATTCCTACCTAGCTCAACACTGTATTCACAGACTATGCAAGAATCGTAAATGAAGTAGCATAAAAATTAATTAAGCCATAATAAGAAGCTAATCCATACAGAAAAATAAATGGACATCAGGATAATTCTCAGCAATTCCATGTATGGCAGCTAGATAGCTCAGTGGACAAAGTGGTGGGCTTAGGAAGACCTGAATTCAAATCCAACCTCACTTATTAGCTATATGACTCTGGGCAAGTTATTTAACTTCTGTTTGCCTTAATCCACTAGAGAAAGAAATGGCAAATCAGTATAGTATCTTTGCCAAGAAAACTCAATGGACAGTATGGCCTATGGAATTGTAAAGAGTAAGATACAACTGAACAACAACTATACATGCAAATGGTTGCAGCTTCCTACAGTCTTAGATAGTAGAGATCTAGTCACTTCCCTGAGACCTGAATTTTCCTTACTCACATAGGACTGGATTCCTCCCTCTAAATGGAAGCGAGGACTCTGCTATGGCTCTTTTAGCCTAAAGCACAAAGAGTTAAGCTCAATTTCCTTTAGAAAATCAGGAAACCTTACACATTCAGTGATTCATTCAAATAATTAAAAATTGGAATATGCTCTTGTTCCCCATCAGGAGAGTCAGCCTTCTGAACATAGGCTATGAGAGGCTTTTCTCTTCTAAAGGATTATCTTTACCCCAGGCACCAAGACTTTGGAACACAGAATAGGAACCAAAGAATGATTATAGAATAAAAAGGTTCTTTTTTAACCTTAACGTCTGGCTTACCAAAGGCAGTGTCTCTGTCCAAAGACTTTGTCTGACTTTGGTTTTAAAAGTCCTTGTAATTCCCACCTCCTGTCCAATTGCCAGACCACAGGCTAAGATGATGCCATTCAGCATTATCTTAAAGCCTGCCCTTCCTTCAAATAACCAAGATGTGCCTGGATTTGAGGCCCTCTCACGGTTCTCAACCTTCAGATGCTTTTTTTTTTGCTTCCCAAGCAAATGAATGGAAGGGGAGAGGGGGAACCAAGGGTAGAGCAATTCTGAGGCACATCCTTCCTTCCAATCCTTTATTTCAAATTCCCAGAGCAGAAGGGGTAGAAGTCAAGAGACCTGGTTTCAAATCTTCCCTTTAATGCTAAATACCCTGGTGATTTTAGATATTTCACTTAACTGTTTAAGACCCCAGTGGTTTTTTTATCTGTAAAATGAGGAAAATTAGATTATATTATTTCTGAGATACCTTCCAGCTCTCAATCTATGAGCATCCCTGACTTCCCCTGGGAATCTCAAGCTCATATAAAGCAAGGTAACCCTTCTCATTTGGTCACAGAAATCTAGCCATTGAATAGGTTATAGAAGTATGTGCTACAATTTACAGCATAAGAAATGAGGACATGGACGGTTTCAGAGCAACCTGAGAAGACTACTATGAACTGATGCAGAGCGAAGTAAGAAAATAATGTATACAATAATTATGACCTAATAAATAAAAAAATACAATCATGAAAGACTTGAAAACTCTGGTCAATGTAATGACCAACCAAATTCTAGAGTACTGATTAATGATAAAACACACTATCCACCTGACATAGAGGTTATAGATTCAAGACACAAAAGGAAACATACATTTTTGGACATGGCCAATGTGGGAATTTGTTTCATTTGACTATGCGTATTTGTTACAAAGACTTTGTTTTTATTTTATTTTTATAATGGAGTGAGGAGAAAGAGAAGGAATAGAGGAAAAGGAAGAAAGATTTTTTTAAAATTTAAAGAAATAAAAGCGTTACTGAAGCATCTTTTAAAAATGCACAAGAGAGAACAGGAAGAAGGCAAAAAAACACAGATAAGTAGGACATTTTTGAAAGATATAGGCTAAATTTATTATATTAAAAAAAGAAAGCTGTATGTAATAGAAAAAAAGAATCACATTCTGGAAATATCCTTCATCAAAACGACTAAAATACAATTGTCACGGAGGATCTACTGCCCAGAACAGCAGGATACATGATAGTGTCAATCCTTACTGTCATTGCTGTATGAGGTCTAGGACTCAGGAAATATTAGTGCAGCAGGGATTAATGAGCTTGAGAGATCATGCAATAAGGGGAGATAGCTATAAGAAGTCTCTTCCTTCTAAGAAGCCACATGGCCCCCAGGAATGGGCCTTGGTCCTTGACCTTTTCGTTTGTTCTTTTTATGTTTTAGGTAGAACGAGTGGAGTCTCCAACCTTGGGAGCTTCAAAGGCTAGGAGAGGAAGTCATAAGAATCCAGGAATCAGAATTCAGGCCAGGTTTGCAACCAATGAATGCAAAAGCAGTGATGCTTTGAAAAGCAAGGAGGGACCTTTGGAAGTGACCTTCAAGATCTATGCCAGTAAGAGCTGAAATGTACCAAATGATCCAAGAGGACAATTACATTATATAGTCCAATGGGACCAGTATTATGTAGGAGCTAAGTTGTGAGTCAACTCCCTCAGAAAATGGAATGGGGTAAGGAAAGGTGCGGGGAGAGTGGGGAACGGAGGGAGTATGTGCATGTTTGTTCTCACTATATCTTTGAACTAAATTGTTGTTGTTCAGTCGTGTCCAATTCTTTGTGATCTCATTTGTTTTTTTAATAACATTTTTCTCAATTACATGTAAAAACACTTTTTTATCATTTTCTTAAATTTTGAGTTCCAAATTCTCTGTCTTCCTCCAATCTCTTCCCCTTTTCAGAGATGGTAAGCAATTTGATACAGGTAATACCTGTACAATCACATAAAACGTATTTCCATATTAAGCATGTTGTGAACTAAAAATGAAAAAAAGTGAAAAATATTACATTTTGATCTGCATTCAGATTCTATCAGTTCTTTCTCTGGAGATGGATAGCATTTTTTTTTTGAGAAGTCCCTTGGAAATGTCTTAGATTGTTATATTGGTCAGAATAGTTAAGTCACTCACACTGATTATTGTACAGTATTGTTGTTAGTATATACACTAGTTTCCTGGTTCTTCTCACTTTACTTTGCATTGGTTCTTGTAAGTCTTTGCAGGCTTTTCTGAAATCATCTTGCTTGTCATTCCTTCATATACCACAACTTGTTCAGCCATTCCCCAGTTGTAGGACATCCCCTCAATTTCCAACTCTTGCCACCACAAAAAAAAACTGCTATAAATATTTTTGTACAAATAGGACCCTTTCCCTTTTCTAAAAAAGTTTCTTTGAGGTATAGACCTAGTAGTGATAATTCTGGATCAAAGACAATGCACAATTTTATAGCCCTTTGGGCATAGTTCCAAATTGTTCTCCAAGATAGTTGGATCAATTCCATTTGGAGTTTTATTGGCAAAGATACTCAAGTGGTTTGCTATTTCCTTCTCCAGTTCATTTTACATTTGAGGAAACTGAGGAAAACAGGGTTTGATTTGCCCAGGGTCGCATAGCTAGTAAGTATCTGAGGCCAGATTTGAACTCATGAAGAGGAGTCTTCCTGACTCCAAGACTGTCACTCTGTACACTGCCACCTAGCTGCCCTTTGTAAAATCTAATTGACATTCATCAATTAAATAAAACTGTAATGCTAGTCATAAACTCCTAACGATACAAATGATGATGGATAGAAGCAATAGCACTAGAGAAAAACACAAATATCTCAGGGCACCTTGGAATTCAAAGAAGCCAAGACCCAATCCCATTACAATGGAATAAGGCAGATCCAATTTTACTTCACTTCAATCTCTTGGAATGAACACTAGTTTCTCTTGCAATTTCTTCAGTACGAGAATCATTGACATTGCCAAGATTCTATCCTTGATCATCCCTCATTGATTTATGCACTTCAAGAAGCCATCATGTGTTAATTCTCTCCCCACATGGTTGATCTGGCTTCATCCAGATTGGTCAAAGACAATGCTTGTTTGACTACCAATCTCTGGAGGATCCATGCCAGACTTGGCATGAAATCAAAGATCTTCTCCCTCTTAATGGTGATGGCAAGAGTGTGCTGGTAAATATTTAACAACCAGGTCTTGACACACTTTCATGTTTAATGTGCATTTTTTACATTTTCTCCATAACTTTCTTCATCTCGACAAACAACAAAATGATAAACCCATCCTGGATTTGTAGGGCTTGCTAATTTCTGAGGTATAAAAACTCACAATAAAAATTTAACAATCAGTTCTTGAAAGGCAATACAAGCTAGTTCCAGCACTTCAGTGCTAGTAGGCAATAATGAACTAGATAAATATAGACATCTTCCATACCCTCTGCACCACAAATTATTCATCTAACGTCTGTAAGCCCACAAGTACTGTGATATTAGGTTTTAAAAGGCAAGACCAGGCAAAAACAAATCCTCAGAGACTTCCCACGAGCTATCTATATTCTGCCTTATCCATTCATCAGTTTTTCCTGCATTAGTTAGTGCGTTGACTAGTAGCAAGATGTCATAGTGGATGGAGCCCAGAACTGAAATCAGGAAGATCTAAATACAAATCCAGCCTCAGACACACACTAGTTGTAGGACCCTGGACAAGTCACTTAATGCTTTTTGCCTCATTTTCCTCATCTGCAAAGTGAGATAGAGAAGGAAATGGCAAACAACTCCAGGATCTTTGCCAAATAGGATCACAGAGCTTCGGACATGACTAAAAGCACTCCACAGCAACAAAAATATATTTTGTGGTCACCAACTCTGTGTCTCTATAGGTAATCTCACTCTAGGTTAGGGCAGAAATGACTTATGGCTGTGTGTTTAATTTAACTAGCAAACATAATCTGCATTTGAGTTCCCCTATCTGTCAACCCATTCACCCATGCAGAGGAGGGGAGGGGAGATGCAGAAGAATGTTCAGGAGGCAAGGCATCTGTGAGAAATGATTCCTTTGGACTCTATTCCAATCAGTATTAATCAGTTTGAGATTTTGCATAAATCACTTAGGGACAGTTAGATAAGATAGGTTCTTATAGTAGAACTTAAACTTTAATCCGACCTTCAATACTTGTTTACCAGTTATGAAGCTTACTTACACAACCGCAAGAATGCTGACACAGATACCTCCATCCTGTTTTGCTCAGACTTTATGTCCAATCGTAGCATGGGTGGTGTGATACAGAAAGTCCCTCAATTTGTTTTTATATTTCCAGACCATGCTCTCTTGTCCAATGTGAGCAGGTAACCTCTTGTAACCACTTAGTCAATGGAGATGACCCTTGCCTTGTCCATCTTATGACCACCCAAGCTAATACAACATTTGACCCTCTCAGAGGGTGGAAATCAACATCTATCAACCAAAGAGATTTGGTATTTTACTATACCTCTTTTGCATATTTGGGTATCAAACCTTATAAACGTAAGACCTTAGAGAAAGGAGGCATCTCACATCATGAGGAAGATCTGAGATCCACTTCATTAGAAGGTGCCATGGACCCTTTAATAAAATGCTATTGGCTTGGAAGTCTGCCTCAGTGTTTTTTGTGTGTGTGTGGTTTTTTTTGCAGATTGGACAATTTTATACCCTACACTAGCATCTTTTATAACTCTCAGCAAAGACTTTTTAGGCTTACTCCCTCCCTCCCTCTCTCTGTCTCTCTGTCTGTGTATGTATGTGTGTTTGTGTGTATGTCTCTCACACATATGGAATGATACAGATATAGATATGTATGTGCCCACCTATGTATATGCTTATTACTAAATAAATATAAGTGTCTTATAAGTAGGACACAGTAATAAGAATGCAGGGTTTGTTCGGTTTTTTCCTTTAATTGTCGCATTAATAATCTTCTCTCTAAGAGAGCACATTTTCCTAAGGATAAAGAAGTCCCCACACTATTATACAAGTCAGAATTGCATAAGGAATTGTGAAGAATTATACTCGTTGAGAAAAGAGAAATAGCATACTCCAGAAGGGAGAGGGGGAGAAATGCTAACAGATAACAAAAGGGAAACAAACAAGCTGAAATGGGGGTTGTTCATGGTGTTCCCTGGGTAACAGCAACTATTTCTTACCTTCCTCCTCCTCAACCACCACCGAACAATATGACAAGTCACAAGTACTGTGCAGCCTTGTAACTGTGTTCAACATGGATTCATCTAATGCCAATGCTCCCCAAAATAGTGGTTGTTCTCTAGGAAGTGAAGGAACCAGAAATCATAATAGTGGAGAATCGACAAATGGCCCTCCATCAATTGTCCTCCAGCATAACTTCACAATTAAAAGACGGAAGAAGTAGTGAAGAGAAATTCTATTCTAAATGGAATTCATACCAACAAAAGGGAACTACTTGCTGGAGTAGAAATGATGGGAAACCTTGGAGGTGGTGACCACAAGCATCCCTTTGAACTATGATCATTTGCTTCTGTGATGGTAGCAAATACCTTTAGTAAACAAATATCTTCCTGTGTAATAATAACAAAAATTAAGTTATATATATTATTACATCTTTTAAAAAGTCTTTTGTGATTTTGACACTGAGGGGAGGAATCTTGTTGAAGAAGAATTTTAAAGAATATTCTATTCTTGTAAGCTGTATGGTCAAAGCTTAAATAGAGTTGAGGCAGGACACACGTAGATATTAAAGAAAGGAATTTGGCTAGTCAGGAAAAAGATGAGAAACTTAGCCACTAGGCTTAATATTGTTTCACTGACCTTTCCCTATTCCATTAATTCTGTTGAAGAAAAAAATATTAATACTAGACTGTGTTTTAGGCACAAATCTCAGAAACATTTTTTAATTAAATAATTTTCTAAATCCAAGTATTTCTAGTTTAGAGAAAGGACAGAACTGACAAAGATCTCACCCCCACCCCAGCCCCAGGCATTTCTACTCCCAAGACAATATGAGTTCTCATTTATAGGAATCTTGAAAAACATCACAATATGTTGTAATCCAGTTTGGGGTTGCCATTGTATTTCTATCCAATAAAACAATGGTTGGTTAATATCTATTCAATTTTTTCCTTGACCACCTAAGCCTTCAAGTGTTCTGGAGTAATCCAAGGGAGATGTCCCTAGAATCAATACTCTTAAAACCTTCAGAATAGGAAAGATAACGATCTTAAACAGAGACAATTTTTGTTCTGTTTGCTTAACATCCTTAAGCCATTTTCCACATCTCACTAAATGCTTTGGATTTTTCTTCTTGACCTCCTACACACTTTCCTGAAGGGGAAAATTCAGAAAGGATCTTAAGTTGGAGAAATAGTTATTTCTTAATATTTACAACTGAACTGAAAAAAGGAGGATTTTAATATCCTCCCACAATTTGCATGGCAGAACAAAAGTCCTGGGGATGAAAAAACTGGGAGGCAACTTAGGTATATTAACTCTTTCCCCTGATAATGAGTGTATCTATAGGCGAGTGTGACCCATTTATTGTTAGTATGTTTTATTTTACTATTCAATTTCATTCAATGACTTTGCTTTGAATAAATTGTGTTCGCTGACTCCCTAGTAGGTTTGATATGAATATGGACTTGACAAAGAACCTAAAATCTAGGGCAGCCACCCACTATGGAGGACCCATGTGCAAGCTGCAGGATGCCTCCAGATGCTACACTCCAATGAAACAGATGTTTTTATATGTTCAATAAACAACGACACAAGGGGATATTGCATTTTCTATACATTTCTGTCAACTATAATCTCAACACCTTTCTATGACTGTATAGATCTGTTTCACTGAAATATTGTTTCTGAAAACATCTCCTCAAACTTCCATCAATTACGTTCTCAGTAAATTGTTAAGTCCCTGCTTTTAAGAAGTTTACAGTTTAAAGGGGGAGATCATATATAAACAGCTATGTATGAACAGGATATATATGTATGTATACATATATATTGTGTGTATATGTATGTATAGTGTATATATGCAAATATGTATATGTACATGTGAATATTATGTATATGTAATATATGTATACTGAGACAATTAAGTATGAAGGCGCTAAGGTTAAGGAAACTAGGGAAAGGCTTCTTGTAGGTCAGACTTTAGCTAAAACTTCAAGGAAATCAGGCATTAAAAGGGCACTGCTCATGTCTATGATAAGAAGCTGTCCCTCAGTCTACAATCCACTGAGAATACTCCTATCCTGGCAGAAGCCAGGTGGAAGAGGAGCAGGCTTTGCCCCTGCTCACTCACCATTCAAATGACTGGAAGGTGTTACAAGTAAACCATGACACTATAGCGACAGTGGAGTTAGGGACAGTTCATAACACTCAGTTGGACTGGATGGCCATAGAAGCTACTTCCAGCTCTCAGGACCAGGATAAAATTGATAGCTTCTTTTCTTGTCACTATCCATCCAAAGTTTATGGAATGAATCCCCAAGAATGGAAATTATTGAGATAAAATATAAAAGAGGGAGGTGTGAAAAGGCATTTATTTTAAGCAGGGAATATAACACTTTGAATTCTGAGCCAGTAGTGAATTTACCTTGTCTAGTGTGGGTATATAAATAACATACAAAAGAAAATCATTAGCAGTAGCATTTTCGAATCCTTGGGGTTGGATATATATTCTATTGCTATCAGGAATTCCCAAATAAGGAAAGTCCAATGCAAGCCAGCATCTTCTCTGCATCCTGTATTCTGAAAGACTAGGAGCACTGAGTTATTAAGTGATTTGCCCAGGATCACGTAGACTATACGTGTCAGAGGCAGGTCTGGATCCCAGGTCTTCCTGACTCTAAAGTTGGTTCTTTCTTCACTTCATCATGACAACTCTCCCTCTACCACCACCTCTACTCCACAGAAAGCTCACTATTTTAAGACCCAGCCCACCTCCCAGGTCCAATTTAATCCAAATTTCTATATCTATTTCTATTAGATATTTCATATTATTAGATATTTCTATATCTAGAATGATTAACACTCGAGTTCCAGAAAACTTTATAGAGTCTTCAAGTTGGGAGGGGAACCTTCAAAATATGTAGTTGATTCTTCCCAAACACAGAAAAAGTGGAGTCTTACTTGATGTCATCAATCAATCAATATTTATTAACAATCAATAAACATTTATTAAGTGTCATCAATCAATCTATACTTATTGTCAATCAATAAACATTTATTAATGCCTACTATATGCCAGGCATTGTGCTAAATCCTGAGTACACACAAAAGAGGAAAAAGACAGCCCTTGCCCTCAAAGACCTTACAATCTAAAAGGGTAGCTGAGCCTTGATTCAAACACAGGTCTCTAAATTCCAAATCCAGGGCTTATTGCCCCATGCTCTGAGATCACTTTTCATGACAGTTTCTAGTCATTTGTGAAAGTCAACAGAGAAGACAGTATCAAAGCAACTACAGTTAAAAATCAACTTCTCTTAAACAATTTACATAAATCTACTGTAGGAAAATGAAAGTTTAATCTTTCCAATTGGAGGATTCACTACCTAGGCTATGGCCTATCAGAACTCCCAGTGCTCTCTATAGGTAAGTCCTTGTTTCTTCCTTGGTTAAGCTTCTCCAGCAGTTCCTGGGCCTCTGGAAGCCCCTGACCTGCAGCCACACCAAGAAGCATCTCTACTTCCCTAGGAAAGAAAGAGTCATTTAGATGTTCCGAAAAATAAAACAGGAAAAGCCATCCTCTCATCCCTTTCAATTTGAAATAAAAGTGCCAGCATGTACCTCATTAGTGTAATGGAAGACTAGACAATGACCCCAGCCCTTATAAGCAGGAATCAGCATAAGCTGCTTATGCAGTTCCTGCCGGTGGAAGATGTCTCATTCAGCAGCCATACTGCATTTGGATGTGAAATTGGCAGCACTTACGCTCTGTAGAAACTGCATTAAGCCTGAAACCATTCTCCTCAGGGATGGAAGGGGTATAGGATCAAGAACATGCCCCTAAAGGGTTTCTGGAAAATGTTTGTACTTCTCTTTTTGCTATATCTGTGAAATAAATATTCCTTTGCAAAAAATAATTCATAATTTTACAAAAATCTAATTGATGTTAAGTGGCTAACCATAAGTTGGGCACTGGTACTATAACTACCAAAAAAAAATAAAACTGCTATAAATATGCAGACTATGCACTTCTAGTATAACTGAGCCAGGAGCTACAGAGTAAATTAACAACAAAATAGTAGTGATTTTTCATTTGCTCTGAATGCTTGCCCTAGGATTGAAAGGAACAGCCGTGTGTTTGGCTATTAAACATTCCTGCCCACAATAAGGGAGGGGAGATAGAGTTGTCTGCACATGCTCAGGGGGTCCATTGACTAAGCAGATGACTGACAGCTAGAGCAGTTTTGTTCCCTAATACCTTCTGGGAATTATATATATAACCAAGAAGGACACCTGGTTGTAGTAGTGGTGATATCCTGACCTAACAAACACCTCTCCTTCATGCAAGCGAGGCTGGTTTTTCCTTAAGAGGTATTGAAACTATCCTCAAATTTTGGTTGGCTCACGGATTAAGGGCTCAGACAGCTGGCATCATTTCCTCCTTGCTGAAGTACAAAATGTGATAAGCAGTTCAAGCAAAGGATTGGAGCTGTCCTTGATGCCTGTCCTACCTTGATAATGTCAACCTCTCTTTGATACATGTTGAATGACCTACAAGTGCCCCATTTTATTCCACAACCAAATCTAAACCAACAGGAGACTGGCCTGAGCCAAGGCCAGCCCAAAATAACACTCTCCTCCTATACTAAAATCCATGGTCTTATGAAATGCTCATTTAAAACAGTGATTCTCAAATATTTTGGCCTCAGGAACATTTTGCACTCAAAAAATATTGGAGATCCTCCCTCAAAGAGTTTTTATTTATGTTCACTATAGCTATTGATATTAATGTAATAGAAATTAAAACATTAACATTATTATAAAAATAGTTTTGACCTTGGAAAGCTCCTGAAAGGGTCTTGGGGAATTCAAGGGGTCACAAGGTCATACTTTGAGAACTGCTTTAAAACAGTTCAAGCCCAACTATTTTGGAGGGAGTATTTTCCAGCCAAGATCCTTAGCACAAGGACATAGACCCATTCCCCACAGTGATCATGAGTATCCACAGATGCTTTTTTGTGACCCCTAACTAGTAAGGGATAATTTAAAAAGTCCAGCATGTGAAAACTTTCCCTAGTAGAAGAGGAGGATAAGAACAATTAGTTCCAATGACCATTAAGGTGGCTGAAGCAGGCACTATAAAATAAATGCTTAGAGCTTGGTCAGACATTGAAGACACCAAGGCTGTATCCTGGCCATCACCAGCCATCTTGACTTTTGTCCTGCCGCTAGCCTTCAATCACTCAAGAACAGAGAGTGAGGCTGATGACTTTGAGCAACTCTGCTTTACTTAAATCCAGTTCACAAGCAAGTCGAGACATGATGACGCTGGCCCTCTTTGAAAAATGAAGAACCAACAACCATGAAAGATGCTTCTTAATGGACAACTATTTATTATCTCTAGTTAGCCACACAAGAAATAGCTACCAAAGAAAAGTTGGCAACCAGCTCAAAAGCCCTACACTAAAGGCACATTAAAAAGAAAGCAGAAGGCCCTATCCAAGGTGGGGATAAATAGCACCATATATTATTTTGAGATAAGTAAGGAACACATCTTCTGAGGGATAGGGAGTGAGGAGAGAGGGAAAGAAAGGAGAGTGCTTAAAATATCTTCTTAACTCTAAAAATCCTGTTTGTACAAGATTATGCTAAAATGTGGTCTTTTCAGAGAAATTTCCTCCCCAATCCCAACTCCTTAAGGAAAAGTTACAAATTCAGGTGAGAGGTACAGAATTCTATTCCACCCTCATCTCTGAGATTAGGTTCACAATCACCCCTTCATTCCTCCTCTCATTAATATGAAATTAATTTTCAAGAATTGTAGACATTTAAGGATACACTATATATTTAGACCTTCATCAGAACTTATCGCAATGGAAAAGAAGATGGCTTAGGGATTGAGTTACATGTTGCATGTGTATTACCTTACTTCCATCAATCATCAATAACAAGTGAGAGCAAGTTCAGAAGAAACGACATTTCAATTGGACAGAAAAGGACTAGTAATTTGATTACCCTTCTTCAATTGCCAGAGTTCTGTTTTTCAGCTTCCCAACTGCCAGGTTAAAGGAAGAATGAGGGTGACCCTGCTGGGAGGCTTGTCTGAAAGAGAAAGGAAACAGATAAAGGAGCTAGTAATTGGAAGAAAATAAAGAAGAAAAACCAAACCACAGAAGGAAACAGCCAGGGGAAATCTTCAAAGCAGAATTACTCCAAGTAAGTACCAATAAATGATAATATCTTTACGAGAAATATCATTCACAAAAATACATAGGTTAGTTTTATCAAAGCCCCAAAGTTGTACATATTTAGTCTTTTAAAATGTTAAATACACGTCCATCAGTATTTTAAATGAGTTGGGGAAGGGAGGAGTTTAAGAAGAAAGTTCCTTATTGTACTATGTTATGGAAATGCTTGTTTTACTCCATAAATTAAAAATTTTTTTAAATTAGAGAAAAGCTGCCTATGCGCTTACGTCCGCTTTCTTATTACCACTTATTTCTCATTCCTTATAATCTGGCCTCTCTCTTCTCAACTACTCAACTGAAACTGCTCTCTACAAGACTATTAACAATTTTTACTGATAAATCTAATTGCCTTTTTCTGATCTTGAGCCTTCTTGACCCTTTTGTAGGATCTGCCACAGTTGGCTACCTTCACCTCCTGCATTCTCATTCCCCTCCAGGTTTTAATGACACTTTCCTCCTAATTCTCCATACCGTGGGACTGATTCTTTGCATCCTTCACGGGTTCATCATGTCTATGCTGCCTTCTTTACACAGTCAAAGGCTCTACCTTGGCCTTTTTCTCTCATTCTACTTCACTTGATATTCTTATCAGTTTTTCCATAGATTTACCTACTTTTCCTCCAGGTTTAGAACTTGCATGACTGAAAGGATGGTGTTATCCTTGATAGAAAAGGGGAAGTTGGGGAGAGGGGAGGGTTTGGAGGAACAAGATTATGTACTACATACTTATTTAATTATTTGATGTCTCCATCAACAGAATTTAAGTTCCTTGAGAAAAGAGATTTTCTCTCTCTCTCTCTCTGTCTCTCTCTCTGTCTCTCTCTCTCTCTCTCCCTAAATCTCTTTTTTTTTTAATTTGTATCTCCAGTGCTTAGCACAGGGTCTGGTACATGAGAAGCATTTAATTTGTGTTTGGTGGATTGGTGGATTGGAAATATCCAATGGTTGCATCTACCCAATTTTAGATTAGATTACACTAGATTAGAAATGTCCGATGAGTGAAGCTAGGCTGCAACTCAGGAGAGAGACTGGGCCTAGATAGATAGATCTGGGGGTCATCTATACCAGAGGTGTCAAACATAGCCCACAACAGCTCAAACGTTTCCTGAATCAGATTAAAATGCAACTGGGAAATATTTAACAAAATAAATAAAAATAAAATAGAACATAGTGTTCATCTGTGTTTTTTTTTTAATCTAGTTACATGAATTAATGGCCCTTGTTGATGCCACTAATCTATAACAGAGATGATTATTAGAACCCTTGGGAGCTGATGAGGTGACCAAAAGAGAGGATACGGAAAAAAAAGAAGGGGACCCAGAACAGAACCTTGAGAGACACTCACAGTGCAAAGGATGATGATGCAGCTAAGGAGAGGAAGGGACTAAGTAAAATAATGTAAGTAAATGGTAGCTATTTTCAAAGGAAGGAAGCCCACTTTAACTTTGATAACACAGCCTGAGCATGGTCTTTTGGGTTTGCACCAAGTATACTGTTACCCTCATTTTTTACAGTGCAGTCCCTGTGTGTGTGTGGTCCAGAAGACTTAAAAGCAGGTTCTGAGTCCAATCTTCCAGCTTTTCCAGTTCAGCTCTCTAGCGATCACACCACCCTGCCTCTGGCAGAGGTTTCCATGATACATAGATACCGTTTTTGTTGCACCACTCCCCAGTTATTGGGCATGGATCTTGATTCTACAGTTTTTTTTAATCAGTTAATTCATAATGCTGTTTGGAATACTTTTGTACATATAGGTCTGAGGTATAATCTGAGGAAGCGTATCTCTGGGTCAAAAAATAAAAACTGTATAGCCTTTTTTGCATACTTGTTTGCCAGAAGGGCTGGATTAAATCATAGCTCCATGAGCAGTGAATTGACAATCTTGTCCTGTTGTTTCTGCCCTCCTTCTCCCAAAATAAATCACCTACTTCTCCCTGAAATCAGGATTTTTATTACTTAAATTCCCAAATCACAGAGTGTAAGTGCTTTCTCCTTTGCGGGGCAGTTAGGTGGCACAATGCATAGCTCTAGGCTTGAAGTCAAAAAGACTTGAGTTTAAAGCCAGCCTTGGATACTTACTAGCTCTGTGACTCTGGGCAAATCACTTAACCTCAGTTTCCTTAACTGAAAATTAGGATGGTTATTGTACCTACCTTCCAGGGTTGTTGAGAGGATCATAAAATAATATTTGTAGTGCCTAACACATAGTAGGTACTTAATAACTTCTTATTCCCTTTCTTTCTTTACAGGACCAAATGATTATAGAATTAGCTCCACATGGGACCTTAAAGGTCGCTTAATTTCAGTTTCCCATTTTATACATACCATTTCTGCCCCAGGTGATCTTGGGCAACCTGAAATATAGTCTTGTGACTCTGTGTACTGTGTGTGTGTGTGTGTATGTGTGTGTGTGTGTGTGTGTGTGTGTGTGTGTGTGTGTGTGTGTGTGAAGGGAGAAGGAACTTATTTTATTCTATAAATTAAAAATAAAATAATTTTTTAAAATAAGCAAAAGTAACTTGAGGGGAACTGTACAAGCCCAAAGTGAGGAAGGGATGTTACATAAAAACGAGGAAACTAAAGTCCAAAGAGTTCAAATAATGTGACCCAGGACACAGGTAGTATGTGATAGAAGCAAAATCTGAACACAGATCCTCTTGTCCCCAAAGGCAGTGATGCCACCCTACCATATTGCAAAATTTTGCAGAAAACCATGTAGAATCTATGGCCATCTGGGAGCATGAACTTGGTGATATTTAAGTAGAATATCAGTTCACAGAACCACAAATGTCACATGCCATTTCTCCCTAGTAAACAAAACAGAAAATAGAATAGGAATCACAAAAGGAAGCATAGCCCCTGTCCCAAGACCCACTATGAAATTCTCTCTTTTTGGGTAGAGACTAATGCCCTGTCCTATATGAGGGAGGGGGGAGGAGTTGGTGAGAGACAGGAGAGGTCTAGCCTTCACCTGGCCCCTCTGAGGCCCCCTTTGGGACTTCTTCAAGTTTCTAGTCAACTTCTAGCTTCAAAGGACAAGATGGAGAGGCCAACTTCACTTCAGGTTACTAAAGGAAAAGACTCTGGGAAGACACGAGTGGAGCTTGCAGTTTTCACCATGTTCAACCCCCAGCTTGCTAATCTAGAGACTAAGAGAAATCTCACCTTGAAATCCAGAGATTCAGGGCCCTCTCCTTTGGTTAAGCTTACTTATATCACTAACTCCTTGTCAGTGTGTTACCAGGTATATATCCCCCTATATGTACTTTCTCTGATTTCCGTTTTGCCATGATTTGGATAAACAGGACTCTCTGCTATTTGCTGTTCATTTTGGTACCGGTATTGAGTTGGAAAAGAGTCAAACCTTGACTGTAGAGCTTTAAGGTCTCCTTTCCCCCTCAAAATGACAAAGAGACTAAAGTTGACTCAGACCTGATCAGATCCCCTAGACTAATATTATTCAAGGGAGCAGATAGATATACTTCTAGCCCTATATGCCCCTCTCCCTATAGCCTCAGCCTCCAACCTCCTGCTCTGCTCCTAGCAAAGATAAAAATCTCTGGAGAAGCATGAGGTAGAAAAGAGGCTAGAGATCTCTGTATGTATTGTGCCTCCCTTCAAGACACGCAAAGACAAGACCTCACTATACTTGGTCCCCTAGCCACTGGGGCCCTGCTATAGCTGGGCCTCACTCTATCCCTGCAGAGGTAACCATGCAAAAAGAATTGTTGACAAAGGACAGCTCCTTTTAAAGTTTTCTTTATTTATATCTATTTTGATATTGTCTTCATTTCTTCTCCACCTTTTCCCATAAAACAAGCCATCCCTTATAACAAAAAAATATTTAAATAAAGGGGATAAAACCAGATTAATAAAACCAACAAACAAGTTAACTTCACCTGATGGCACATCATACCCATAGACAGTTCACGTCTGCCAAGAAGGAGTAGCAGCTAGTTTTCTCAATTCTTCTCCAAGGCCCACAGCTCCCTTATTAAAATAGTTTCATGTTGCAATGGAAATTCCTTTAACATGATGATGAAAGCCCCATTTTTCCCCAGTTTGCTGAATACCCCAGGTGCATATAAATGCCTTCACTCTACCTTTCTGCAGGCCAGTGTGTACCTTTCCTTTTGTAAATAGTCAAGCTCCATTAGAAAGGAGCCAGTAGTAAACTTTTTTTGTGATGGCAAAGAATTGGAAATTGAGAGGATGCCAATCTATTGGGTAATGGCTAAACAAGTTGTAGTATATGAATGTCAGGGATTGTGTGATGACTTTGATAGACTTGGCTCTCTCCTCAGCAATGCAAGGTTCTAGACAACTCCAAAAGGCTCATGATGAGAAATGCTATCCACATTCCAGAGAAAAATTTAAGTCTCAATGCAGATCAGAGCATACTATTTAGTCTCTCTTCCGTGTTTTGTTTTATTTCTTCTTTCTCATGGTTCGTTCCACTGGTTATAATTCTTCTTTACAACATGACTAATGTAAAAATATGTTTATATGAATGTATATAGAGAGCCTATATCAGAATGCATGCTGTCTTGGGGAGGGGATAAGGGGAGAAGGAAGGAGAGAAAATTTGAAACTCAAAAGCTTGTGGAACTGAATGTTGTAAACTAAAAATAAATAAATTTTTAAAAATTGTTTTAGTATGTAACTGGGTAAAAAATAAAATATTTTAAAAACCCCTTTAATAAAAGGAAGAAGCCAGGATGATCAACTATAACTGACTTAGCTTTTCTCAGCAATGCAATGATCCAAGACAATTCCAAAAGACTCATGATGGAAAATACTATCCATCCAGAGAAAAAATTGATGGAATATGAATGAAGATCAAAGCATACTACTTGCACTTTTTTTTTGTTTTTTCATGTATTTTTCTCTTTTGTTCTTTCTTCTTTCCCAACATGACTGACTTGGAATTATGTTTTATTTGATTACACATAAGGAGAGGAAGGAAGGAGGAAAGAAATTTGAAACTCAAAATTTTATTTAATAAATGAATGTTAATAATTGTCTTCATATGTAATTAGAAAAAACAAAAAAGAACCCGAGGCCCTCCTAGAAAACCATGTGAAAGCAGAATGATGTCTTGGAAAAAGTAACAAATTTAAAGTCAGAAGATTGGAATAATAGGATTTGGGAGTCAATCCTGTATCTACCACTTACGAACTACATTACTTTGGGTCAATATCCAATTGGAACTCCCTGGAAAATGAGCAGTGTGAACTAGATGATCTCTAAAGTCCTTTTCAGTTCTAAAATCTTATGATCCTATGGTGACAGAAATTTTAAAATTCCAAGCCTTCAAATAAAAGAATTCACCCTGAGTATTACACTGTAAACTAGAGGTTGGAAATGGGCTGCTTAATTTATTTGGGGATCTTTTCCTTGATGATTTTTTTTTCAGCAAACCACTCATGAAAAATGAGAACATCTGAGTAGGATTAGAAGGCTCCTCCTTCTGAAAAGACACAGGTGTAAACCATTGCTCTAAGGTGCCCAAAATGCATTTCAAGATCTAAGAGAACCTGAGTCCTTGAAGCTGAGGAATCTTTCATAATCATTGAACAGCAACCCTTAAAACTCAATGTGATGGAAACATTACAACACTTGGGACTTCGAACATCTTGCAAATGTGGGCCATTATACAGCAGATGTCCATTCTCTGTTAAATGGGTCTGGACAGCCCTTAAGCAGTCTTTAAATACAACTATTTTTATTGTGTGCCCACATACTCTAAATTCTATTTGTTCTCCACCACCTGTCTCCATGTTGGCAGTACTCCTGGCATCTTCAAAGCTGCTTTATTTCCATCTACTACCCTCCCAGAGGAGCATGAAAAGGGGGCTTCCATGAGCCAGATATGTGTCTCCAAAGTTATTCTCGGCTTCCTGTGTATAATGATTCTCCCAAAGCAAGCCTTTGTTTTTGTACAAGAGAGCCCTAAAGACTAGGGCTAGACAGCCAAAGCAGAGAGCTGGACAGAATCAGGACTGTGAAGACAGGTATTTGGTTTCTCGGGCAATATATATTTGAATCATAAAGAGGCTTCATCTGGATTTTTCCATTAGCATGACAATGTACAATTTATAAATAACTGTCCATGGTATTAACAGGTTCAAGAAATCTGACAATCCAACAGAACCAGTATTGCTGAGTTCTTGATTATTTTGCTGTTTAGAACAGTACATGTTACAATGGCCCTATAATGCTCCAACCCATACTGTTCAACCCTAAGCAAGTTACTTAATATCCATTGGTCTAAATTTCCTTATATGTAAAATGGTGACTGATATTTCAATACTTATTTTGCAGAGCTGTTGTGATGAAGCTGTTTAATAAGTCTTAAGTAGTGTTAGAATTGTTAGTTGTTGTTTGCTTTATCTGAATCTGTCTAGATTTTCTCAGATACAATCTTTCTTTATGTCACCTATTTCGAAATATACTTTTCATTTTTTCTCAAGAAGACTAAAAAGGAAGATGAAAACATGACTATAAGAAAAACAATAGCCTAGATTCATTCAAGGAAAGAGGAGGTCTTACTGCTTTCCAAAATGCCCTCAAGTGAGTTTAATGTTCTTTAAAATAAAACTATCTCTTCAATTCCAATGTTGTAACAAATTGAGAGTTTCTTACCTAAACCAATGCATTGCCATCTCTTCATTCTTGACTACACCAGCTCCTGAAGAAAAAAGCAAAACAAATTACAGAGAGGAAGATAAATTAAATCAACTACTTGTCATTCAAGGCTTCATCCTTAGCTATAGATTTGCAACTGACTCCTAACCAAGGTGCCCTTCCCCAAACAGACTGCACTCTAGCTAGGCACAAGGGTTTACCTTTCAGATATCTCTGTCCTAAGATGTGCTGGGCATTGGGGTACCCCAGATGGGCATACATGTGGACCACCTGGAAATGGAAGTTGTCATAATACTGCCAAATGTAAAGCAAGAAGACCAGAGAGCCCATTACAACCAGTACCTACAAAAAAAAGAGGCAGAAAAAAGATGTTAGAATCAGAAAAAGAAGTGCCAAACCATGCCACTATCTCTGCCAAGAAAACCCCAAATGGGGTCACAAAGAGTCAGACACAACTGAAGTGACTCAACATAGAAAAATCAAAAATACTCAGGTATAGAAAATCAGAGAGTAGATTTTATATTCTGGAGGACACAAAAAGAACACAGAAACACAGTCTCTTAGAGTTGGAAAGGACCTCAGAGGCTGTTGACACAAACAGTAACCCCTTTACAAAGTACCCAACTAATGATCATCTGGCCTTTACTTGTAGCCATCCATGACAGAGGTACCCACAATCTGCTTTGGTGGCTCATTCCACTTGCAGAGAGCTCTAATTGTTAGAAGTTTTTCTTTATATAAAACCTAAATTTGCCTTCTTGCAACACCTACCTGCTACTACTGATTCTGCCCATTGAGGCTGAGCAAGTGGAATACTGCTTTTACATCACATTTTTAATATAGTTTTTTAATTTATTTCATTAAATATTGCTCAATGGCAGGTAAAAGGAATTTTTGATATTTGTTTTTTATATTTTGAATTCCATATTCTTTTCCTCCTTCTTTCCCCTGTTTCAGAAGGCAAACAATTGTAATCAATCAAAACATTTCCATAGGAGCCATGCTGCTAAAGAAAACATCCCCCCCCAAAAAAGAAAAATTTTAAAAGTAAAATCAGGCTTTACCGGTTTTTTCTCTGAAGGTAGAAGCATTTTTAACGTAAATCCAAAATTGTCTTGGATCATTGCATTGGTCAGGATAGCTAAGTCATTCACATCTAATCATTGAGCAGTATTGTTGTTACTGTGTACAACGTTCTCTGGTTCTGCTCACTTCACTTTGCATCAGTTCATGTAACTCTTCCTAGTTTTTTCTGAAATCATTCTACTCATCATTTCTTATAGTGTATTCCATCACAATCATATACTTCAACTTGTTCAGTCATTCCCCAACTGATGGACATCCCTTTAATTTCCAATTCTTTGCCACTACCAAAAGAGCTGCTATAAATATTTTAGTACAAACAAGTCCTTATCCCTCTTTTATGTCTTTGGGGTTCAGATTTAGTAATGGTATTGCTGGGTCAAAGGGGAAGTAGACTTTTATTGCCATTTGGGTATAGATTCAAATTGCTCTCCAGAATGGTTCACAATTCCACCAAGAGTGCATTAGTGTCCCATAGGCTCCCTTTTTGAGGTATTGAATCAATGAAAACATTGTTATTAAAGGTTTTACTATGTGCACAGTACGGTGTTAAGTCACTGGGTATGGTTGAATAAATTCCCAGAGACAAGAATAGGTAGGGAGGAAAGACTGGTATAACCTAGTGATGCAAGTGACATCACTAGATGGTCCCTTCAGCTCACATTTCTAATTGGAGGAGACAATACATAGTAGGGTTCCACAACAGTGGAACAAAGCCCCATAGTCTTTATGGGACAGCAGTAAGGCAGATCTCCTTGCATTCTCTCTTGTGTTATTTCCAGTGTTAAAACCTTATCCTTTTCTGATATTGACCCAACTGGCTGTGCCAAGTAGGGTAGTGAAAATTTCTTTTTCTGAGCCTTGAGAAGCTATATAGCTAGAGAGAAGAGGGTTGGCTGAGGTGGTTGCTGGCTCTTGGTTCTCCTTGGATCTGAGGAGAGGTGGTGGTTAGTGGAGATGGTCTGATATTGCCTGATATACGATCTCCTGAATCTTTATCAGGGTGCCTTGGATTAGAATGATTTCCTTGTCTACAAATGGCAGTTGCTTGGTGACTGTATGATAATGTGATAACAAACATTTTGTTTAGTGTGCTACTGTTCTATAAAGTTCTTAAGGGAAACCTTCTTAAGTCTCTAACCCACTTGTATAGCTGGAGTACTGGGCAAAATATTAACAAGACTGCTGAGAGCCACAGTGGGGAGTGGAGAGAAATAAGTCACAACTGGCCTGGATGTGAGTAAAATTGTCTGTCCACATCCTTTGGCCATTTGGAGGTAAAAGTCAGGCAATTTTCAGAAGAGATCAATCAAAGATGCCTGCCACTGACAGGCAAGACATCCTGGGCTAAGTATGAATACATTAGATTTATAAATAAAAGTACAAATTTGCTAGGGGCCCATGTCTCTGTCCCTTTCCTCTATTGGATTGGCAGTCCCCTCTCTTCTGTTTGTTACTTTTGTCCTGTTTTGCACTTACCTCCCCCACTGTGACTATCTTTCAGAATGATTCCAGGCTGGTTCAAAAACTCCTTGTTGCTTTTCTGTGAGCCATTTTTTCCCATCCATTTCTGTGAATTCATTTTCTTCATTACTGCCCTCCAAAAAACCCATTTTTCCTCAGCATGCTTGGTCTTGTTTTGACTTAGAAGTCCCTCTCTTTGCCTCTGCATACACTATTGAGCCTATGATATTATAGGAAAGAACTGACTGGATCTTTTTATAGAGGACTCAGCTCTTTTCAAAATGATTCCAATTTTTTCTGTCATCTGAGAATCAATTGCCTCCTTCAGAAGATACAGTTTGAAATATCCACACTGTCTGCTTTTCATGGTTGTTAAGATTAAATATACTAATATACATAGAAGATTTTATGGTTTACAGTTCTATATAAATCATAATTTCTTATCCCTATTGGCTTGGGAAATTAATAAAGGACTTTATAAATGTTAGCTATTAAGGTTTCTAAGGCATTTGCTGTAATTTACCCTATTTGATCCTTGAAACAACCGTGTGAAGCAGATGCTATTACTGTCGGCATTTTCAGATGATGTTAAATGGCTTACATGCAACTGGTATGTAAAAAAAAAAAAAGCAGGGCTTGAGTCTGCCTATCTATTCTAAGCCTAGCACTATTTTTATTTTACGTCATGTAATACACTCTAATGACAACCTGAAGAATGAAGAAGAAAGACACAAATAATATTCTTTTGGATTTGACATGGCACCTTAGACCTACTGGTGTCTCCACCAAAAAAGAAAAAGCCTATTGAATTCTAATCCCTGCAATTATGGGAGGTTTTTATAATGACTTTGTTTTCTTTGATGGTCTTTAGACTGGAAAATTCCCCACAATGTGAATGACCAAGAAAAACGGTCTTCTCTCCTCACCCCACTTTTGACTACTTAGACTGTTCCATTTCCATCCTTTACATATGACCTCTTCCTCCTATTGGTGAGTTCCTTTCCAGAATTTTTATTCAAGAATGCATCCAGACCAGGTGTGACTTACTTCTCTTCAAGCCCCACTCCTGACTCTCAGAACTTTTCCACTTTACATCACCATTACAACCCCGCTTCTCTTCCTTTTCTCCTACTCCTACTTTTCAGCTCCCTTTTATATGTATCTTCTCCTTTTTATATTTTCTTTATATTAAAATATAAATTCCTTGAGAGCAGGGATTGTCTTTTTGCTTGTGTTTGTATTTCTGGTAACTGTCTTGTAGTAAGCGTTTAATAAATACTTGTTGATTGTCCTACTAAGACTGACAGTCATTAAGCATTTCTTGAACCCCTACTATGTGCCAAGCATTGTTCAAAATACTTGGGGTATAAAAAATGGCAAACAATAGTCCCTATCCCTGAGGGTGGCTCACAATCTAACTGTGCTTTAGTGTTTGTCCAGATGTAGAACAGAGGAAGTTATTTGCTCATTGTTTTCAAGAGAAGGAAGTAATTAATTACTCTGTCCCTTCCCCTCACACTTGGCTACTTTTGTGGTACAGGACGACGTTATCTACAGGAGACCACTGGAATAGGTTCCTATTTAATGTCTCTGCCTTAAGTTTCTCCCCTCTCCATACCATCCTACATACAGGCACCAAACTGATTCCCCTAAGCATAGCTCTGACCTCATCATTCCCTTGTCCGAGAAGATCTAGTGAATCTATATTGCCTCAAGAAAACAATATAAATTTCTCTCTGAACTGGAAGCCATTCAGCACCTGGCAGCTGGCTACTTTTCTAGACTTAGTATACATTATTTCCCTTCATGTACTCCATCTACAGGAAGACCAAAATGAACTACTTGTTGTCTCTCACACAAGACACCAACCTCCATATCTTGGTGGATGTTAATCCCCAGGCATGCAACACACCTTCTTATAGTCCCGTTTCAAATGAACTCAAAGGCTATCTCCTACATGAGGTGTTCCTGATCCCCCTCGCCACAGCTACTAGTTCCCTTACCTTATCTTGTATTTACTTTGTATATATTTTTGTATCATTCATATGTGTACATATTATCCACTCTCTTCTCTCTCCTTCCCTCTTTCCTCCCCCTCATCAAGTTAAGCTTCCAGAAAGGATCATGGTTTCTTTGTTGTCTTTGTGACCCCCACAATGCCTGACACACAACAGATGCTCCATAAAAACTTGTTGATTGATTGATTGATCCACCCTTTTGGAAGGTGACAAGCTCATAAAATAGATCTTGGGCAAGTAAATGGATTGGTGGAGTGACTTCCTTCAAATTCCACACTGAAAATAAACCTCTTGTCAAATGTGCTTCTCATTTTTATTTCCAACCACTGAAATTGAGAGAGAAAACCTTTGGCTCTTCCTGGTTTTAGCCAGAGAAAAATCAATAATTGCCTCCTAAAATGAAGCAATGACTACAACACAAGGGGATGGTGCCAGTAAGATATTTTAAAGCTAAAACTACCACAGAGTCCCAGAATAAGCTTGATTAAGTTAGAGAAGCTTTGTGATACTTTAGATTCTCTGGTTGTGTCTTTTTTTGGAGGCAATCAAGGTTAAGTGACTTGCCCAGGGTCACACAGCTAGTAAGTGTCTGAGGCCAGATTTGAACTCAGGTTCTCCTGATTCAAGCCTTAGTGTTGTCACTGCACTGGATATGGGTCTTATTTTCTTGAAATCTGAAAACATATTTTATACATCTTAGACACCTTTAATAAAGAGGATAAGGATAGACATTTCACTTGTAATGTCAGTGGTATGAGGAACTCCCAGATGAAGAAACTCCTTTTCTTCTAATCTTATATTGATTCCAGGGTAATGAGAGGTTAGATGACATGTCCAGAGTCACACAGCTAGCATAAAGACTTGAACCCAGGCTTCCCTGGGTGACTCTCTAACCACGACACATACATGCTATCTCTCTCTTCAATAATTATGAGTACAAATTAATGGTTGTTACTATCAGAAAAAGATGATACCAACTATCATGTTATATGGGCTGATATGTTTGGAAAGACAATCAACATCAATGGGGAAAAGGACAAAGAAAAATGCCTGACTCAGAATGTCAAATATTCACTGGCAACCAGAGCACCCAAATTAAAACAGCCAAGAGCTCCAAGGCTGATATCAAACCAACTTGCCAAAAATCAATCAGTCAGCATGAAACATCTATATACAAAGGATGACTTATCTTACCTGTCTTGTGTCATTAGATTGTGAGCTCTCTGAGGGCAGAGACTGATTTTGCTTTTTTTTTTATATTCCCAGCTATGTGTCTGGCACATAGTGGGTGTTTAATTAATGTTTATTAACTGACTGTTTATTAAGTGACCTACCTTGTGCCTAAATACAATAGTGATATAAATACAAAAGTGATATATTTTCTGCCTTCAGGAAGCTTATGTTCATTTAATGAAGTAGCTTTAAAAAACTGGTTCAAAACTGGAAAAAAATTGGATTTTCCTCTCTACTTTTAGAAGTGCAAGCCAGATTGAAAAATTCAGTGGATAAAGACTTATTCTAAGGCTTTTTTGGCAAACTGATGCAAAGATATTAGGATAGGGAGTGGAAAACAAGATTCCTTCTATCCTCTAGCCCTGCCTGGGTATAGGACAGCATCATCCCACACCTGCTGGTTGGTCTTTCTGCCATCTCTACTCCAGTTCATCTCAGCTACCAAAGTGACTTTCCAAAATCTGAAGTCTGAACCTGTCACTCCTAATCCCTGCTCAGTACACTCCAGTGACTCCCCATCACCTCCAGGATCAAATGTAAATAAATAAAATAAGCCAAAAAGGAGTTTGTATTTATATCCCTTCATAACCCTGCCTCCTTCTACCCTTCCAGTTTTCTTACACCTTATTCCCCACCAAGTACTCTACAATCCAGTGACATGGGATTGCTATCCCTTAAATCTACCACCTGGGGAGAGCAGCAGAGAGAGTGCTGGGTCTAGAGTCAGGGAAAACTGGAGTTCAAATCAGCTCTCATGCACTGTGTGACCCTGTACAAGTCACTTAACCTCTGCCTGCCTCAGGTTCCTAACATAAAGTACTGATGATAACAGCATCACAAACCAGAGTTGTTCTAAGGATCAAATGAGAAAATATTTGTAAAATGCTATATAAATGGTAGCTGTTATTATAATCAAATGAGATCATTATCAAGCACTTGGCATGGTACGTGGCACATAGTAGGTATGGAATAAATACTTGTTTCCTTTCCCCCTCTCCCACTCCAGGCATTTTCACTGACTGTCCCTCATGCCTAGAACGCTCTCCATCCTTGTTGTCACCTCCTGTAATAAACCTTTCCCAGGCCTCCTAAATCTTTAGTGCCTCTGAGATTACCCCCCAGTGTATTCTGCATCTATCTTGTTTGTACATAGTAGTTTGCATGTTTTCTCTCTCCTTAAGATCAGAGGCTGAATTTGACAGGTTTTTTTTTTTGGATTCTCAAGGTTTACCATAGCACTTTCTAAATACTTGTTGATTGGGCTTGACTTTTTTATAAATATAATTTTTCTTCTCCCTTCTACAAGACACAAAATACTTTCCCAATATCCAGAATGCTTTTGATTTGTTTAGTGTGGGCAAGTCACCAGGCAGGCATATAATACGCACAATTCAGGTGCAGTTAGCACTCGGCAAAATTTGCGTCTCTGCTTTCCATAATGAGCAGCTCCCTTTCAAAACTCACACAAATAAAGGTTATTTCCTACCTCAATCCCCAATCAAGCAAAAGACGTTAGTTTCTAACTGGGATTCCGGATCTTGATGGCTGTCATTAAATGTCTATTGTTCTTCTGTAGTGGGGCTGGCTAGCAAGTAGGTGTAACTACTGCTGCCACAGTCCCTTCTCAAAATCCCGGCTATAAACAGACTCCTAAGATGTCTCCAGTGTCTAATTATAGCTCTGAAAACCAAGTTAAACCCCAAAGCTTGCAGAAAATATAGAGACTTCCATGATCAAGCCAATCTTGACAAACTAGAGTGATGATGATTTGCTCTTAACCACCGAAAACTCCCATAATATATGTCATTCATTTCTGTGGATGCTTCTATACAGATGATGCTGTGAATCATAACCATGGAATATAAGAGCTATGCCTTAGAATTCACCCTTCATTTTAAAGGTAACTGAGGAACAAGGAGAAAAATGACTTAATTCTAAGTTAGTAGTGGATCTGGGAGTCTCTTGACTTAAGTCCCCATTACTCAATGAAGTCCAATGACTTTTCATTACCTTCAGGATCAAATACAAGATGCTCAGTTCGGCATTCAAAGCCCAAACGTAGCATCCTCCTACCTTTCCAGTCCTTACACCTTAGTTCGAGACAGGTACTCTTCAAATCATTGACACTGACCTCATGGCTGTCCCACAATCAAGACTCTCCATTTCACTGCTCCAGGCATTTTCTCTGGCCACCGTCCCCCATGCCTGGAACACCCTCCCCTGCTCCACTCCAACTACTGACCTCTCTGGCTACCTTTATGTCTCAACTACAATCCCATCTCTCTTGATTCCAATCGCTTCCCTCTGTTAATAATTTCCTATTTCTCTTGCGTATAACTTGCTTTGTACATATTTGTTTTGTGTGTTGTCTCCCCCATTAGATTGTCTCCAGAGGAGAAAGTGAGGCTGGTGACTTTGCACAGCCCTCCCTCACTTAAATCTCATTCACTTGCGTGTCGTGGCAGCCCCTCCCAGACGTCATGGTCCTCTTCGGGGAACCAAGGATAAATAACAAAAACAGCTTCTTAAAGGCAAGAACTGGTGTTGGTTTTGTTTGTTTGTTTGTTTTGGGGGGGCTGTTTGGGTTTTTGCCTCTTTCTGTATCCCCAACAATTAGCCTGGCTCAGAGTAGGTGTTTAATAAATGTTATTGATGGATACTCTAATAGAAATAAAGCTCCTTTTTTTTATAGAAACTGAGTCAAAAGGAGATCGTGGCAGTCCACTCACTTATCCAGGGCATGAATATAAAAGCAATTTCTTTTTTCCCTGACGGATATCTGTTAAGCTGCTAATCCTCAATGCTAGAGGGTCCAATCCCTATTGGCTCCGTTTTATGAGGTCAGGTGGGAGAAAAGCCAAAGGGCATGAGATGCATTTAGTCCCTACCTGGGCATCAGTTAGAGGAATTTGATTCTGTCCCCCAGGGATATGGGGCCCAGAGGCCTAATCCTCGTCCTTTATGGACTCTAAGAGGAATTCTTGGAAGCAGAGGCAGCTATTAGGGTTTCAGACCCTTTTCCAGGGTTTATAAGCTAAGGTAGCCTGACCAGTGTTAGAGGTCAGGAATATTAAGGGGAAATCTTGGTTGATTCTTAGGAAGCTGAAAAAAACAATATTCATGAAGTGGGTAAAGCCAGTTTTTTTTCAGCACATACTCCCAACCAGAAAACAGTTCAAGCAGAGGAAGAGATGTCACCTTTAGCTAAAGAGATGTGTCCATATAGAAGAACTTAGCCTTGGGGTTAAAATGAGATCACAGTGGCACCCTCTTTCTCTGACACTTAGTCAAGAGAGCAGGGCATGGCCAGGGCTCAATGCTAAATCATCCTCTAAAAGGCTGGGGCATAGGGCACACAGGTCAAGAAAGACAGGCTCAGAGTTTTTGGTTCCGATATACTAATTAGTCAACCCTGAGGTGGAGGGAAAAGACCCTAGTAGTGAAATCCCTACATCATTATTTGAGCAACCCAGACAGTTCATTAGACTAAGAAGCAGCCCATCCTACTGATGAGTATCATTAATTCAGTTAACAAGCATTTATTAAGTGCATAAGATGTGCCTAGTACTGGGTTAAGAGCTAGAGATATGAATATGGGAAAAGAGGAGCTAAAACAACTTACATTCTAATAGAAGAAAATAAGATATAAAAGGGGAGTTGAAGAGTGAAAGGGATAGAAGTAGGTACCTGCATCGGGACATCAGTCTGGATGATCAAGAATGGCTGTTCTGTACTATTGCCCATAAGAAATGACGAGCAGGTGAATTTCAGAAAAAACTAGAAAGACTTGAATGAACTGATGCTGAGTGAAGTGAGCACAACCAAGAGAACATTGTACACAGTTACAGCAACACAGTTCAATGATCAACTGTGGTAGACTTAGCTCTGCTCAGCCATACAACGACCTAAGACAACTCCAAAAGATTCATGATGGAAAATGCTATCCACATCCAAAGACAGAGCTACAGAGTCTGAATGCAAATCAAAACACACTATTTTCTCTCTTTTTTTCTTTCTTGTGATTTTTCCCTTTTGTTCTGATTTTTGCGTCAGAACATGGCTAATGTGGAAATAAGTTTAATATGATTTTACATATATAGCCTATATCAGATGGCTCGCCATTTGGGGAGGGGAGAGAATGGAAGGAGGAAAAAAACTGGAACTAAAAATCTTGTTGGAAACTATCTCTACACGTAATTAGAAAAAAATAATTGAGGAGGGGCAGGGAAGGCAGAGAAGAGTGGCTGTTCTGAGGCCTTTCTCCAGGATTGAGTTTCTGGGAAGAACCCACCAATGGGAAAGGGGGGCCCTCACAAATAGAGTTGGGGGTAACTAAGGCAGAGAAGCTAAATCTGGTGATACAAAGGAGAGTTCATCTCTTTGTTACTTTCACCTCAACTTTATGCCTACTTCCTGTCCTCCTCAATGCCAAGGTGGTTCAGTGGATAGAGTGCCAGGCCTGAGTCAGGAAAATCCTCTAGTAGACCATTACTAGCTATGTGATTCTGGGCAAGTTGTTTAACCATTTGCCTCAGTTTACTTATCTGTCAAATGAGCTGGAGAAGGAAATGGCACACCATTCGAGGATCTTCACCAAGAAAACCCTAAATGTGGTCACAAAAAGTTGGACAGGACTGAAAAAAAGACAAAAAAAACCCCACCGTCATCCTGGGAAATCTCTACCCTGAGTTTCATCTCCTCATTGGTGGAGGACCCAAGAATGCTTCATCTCACTTTTGACTGTCTCCAGTCTTAATTTCTTCAAGTCAATAATAAAGCTTTCCCCTCAAATCTCACATAACATTTTTGCATTCAATGAGATTTCATCTTATTTTTCTTGGGATGCTAGTCTCCCCTCGACCTCCCTGCTATCTCTTCTCCAAGGTGTTGCTAGAGTAGTCCCCATCAGGGGAGTTCCGGTAAATGCTTAATAACTGATTCTCTAAAGGAATTTTTTTTTAAAAAAGAGTACATCCTGTATTATTAACACTTTCTCCATCTCTCTCAAAAGTCTAATAATAATAGCTAAAATTTATATAGTATATTCATATACTATATAAAATTTATATAGTATATTCATATACTTACTATGTACTGGACCCTATACTAACTAATCTAACTGGTCCTAACAACAATCCTGGGAGATAGATGCTCATTACCATCTCCATTTTACAGTTCAGGAAACAGAGGCAGACAGAGGTTAAGTGACCTGCCTAGGGTCACATTGCTAGTTAGTGTCTGACCAGATTCAAACTCAGGTCTTCCTGACTCCCTGTGGTACTCTATCCACCATGCTAACCAATCTAAACAATCAAAAGGCAACAAATTAAGTCCTGATTTGTAGATTTACTGATTTCTAAAGTGTAAATGCTCACATGGAAAATTTAATAATTGGCTCTTAGTAATCACTAGAGCTGACTCCACCACACCCTGCTCCTCTTCTTTCCAGGTACTCTCTTGTGTTGGCTTCCCCTTTAGAGCAGAAGATCCTTAGGGGCAAAGATTATCTTACTTGCTCTTATCATTACCCTCAGACTTAGCACCCTGCCTGTCAGAATCTCCCTCTCCCCAACTCTGATGGTTTCTACCTCTGTGACCTCTAACAAGCCTCTTCACGACCTTGACTTTTGGTTTCTT
Source organism: Potorous gilbertii (assembly GCA_028658325.1). NCBI lineage: Eukaryota > Metazoa > Chordata > Mammalia > Diprotodontia > Potoroidae > Potorous > Potorous gilbertii. Next base: position 103,745,683 of record CM053774.1, on the reverse strand, counting down.
CATCTGTAAAATAAGAATTCTGAACCATAGAGCCTCTAAGACCCTGTCCAGATTCTAGATCTATTAAGCATGAAATTTCTTTCCGATATTAACCCCACATCGGTCTCCTTATTAACTTCCTTTGGCCCTAACTGTGCCTCCCATACCAAAACATCACCTCTTCTTAAATATTTGAAGATACTTTCATTTCTCCCCTTCTCTGGGTTAAACAACCTCACTGCCATCAACACTTCCTTACGTGTCATAATTTCTCAACTCTTTTAATATTTTGGATGGAGCCCTGCTTGGCAGTATACTTTCCTAGTAGGGATGCTTTCCTGGCAAATTTGAAAATGTTAGCAATCGCCAAGATTATAGGTTGGCTGCTTAAATACTCTTGAACCACAAGTGATCTATTACAGCTGAATCATGACTGATAAGGGCTCCATTGCGGACAAGTTACTCATACACCTTTATCAGTATTTTGCACAGACTGGAAGGTGGAGACCTATCAGCTCAATCTGCTTTTATTCATGTTTTTTCACTTGACTGCCCCATTTTCTCAAAGTACAAACAAAGCCTTAAATATGACAATGAAAACAATGAGTCAGGATGATTGCCTTTTACAGAGAAGCTTAACCCATAGAAGTCTGCCCTTAAAGTGAAAGTACAAGTACTTTCATGTATTTGTTCTCAACCACAGTTGGCAGAAAGCTCATGCGGTTATGGAATATTGCCTGTTAAGGGAGAACAGTTTCTTCTGTGTTAATAATCATTCAAAATCCATAGTATCTCAAACGCAGTCTTGATACTTCTTTGGTCATGGTGTAGAGAAAGGGAAACTGTGTGACCCTGCTACCTGGGGCATTCTCAACCATTCAGATGCTTTGGGATTGAATTAAAGGTTACTGGATGATCATCTTGCACCTAAAAGGGAAAATTCAGTCCTAATTAGTTTTTTCTCTCTTTTTGGGGGGGAGGAGGGGTGTAGGGAAGAGACCCTTTCAGGTTTATTGATATCTTTTGTTTTTACTTTACATCTATGTATAGATCACTCTCACATTGTGAGCCTCTTGTAGCAAACATTACAATTAAATAAAACACAGGGATCTCATCTAAAAGTGTATGCAGCATTTGATATCTGTAGTACATACATACACATCCCAAATTCTCCATATTTTTTAATGAATAGAAATCTATTTTCTCTCTTTTTTTACCATCACCCCGTTTAGGAAATAAAGAACAAAACAAATTTCTTAAAACAAATATGCAAAATCAGGAAAAAAAACAATTCTCCCAATGATACTATATACATATATAGAGATGTTGTTCAGTCATGTTCACCTCTTCATGATTCCATTTGTGTGTTTCTTGGCAAAGATACTGGAATGGTTTGCCATTTTCTCTCTAGCTCATTTCACAGGAAAAAAAACTGAGGCAAACAGGGTTAGGTGACAACCAAGACACATAGCTAGAAAGTATTTGAGGATGGATTTGAACTCAGCTCTTCCTGACTTGGGTCCCAGATCTATCCACTGAGTCATCTAACCGATATATGTGGGTATACATATGTGTATGTGTGTTTGTATATGTGTGCATATATATATATATATATATATATATATATATATATATATATATATATATATTCCATACATCAATTAGCTTTTTTCAAGCCTTGAGAACTCGAGAGGAAAGGATAACTACCTTCATTTTTTGAGATTTCAAGTGACCCACACAAGTAAATCTTATGTTCCCAAACTTTAGTCTAAGAATATAATAGAATTATATTTTGTATCTAAAGTGAAAAGGGTCTTCTTAGTCTCTGGTCCTGGAAATGGTAGGCAAAACTGGGATTAGACCCCAGGTCCTCTGACTCCAGATTCAATATTCTTTAAATCAAATCAAGCTTAAAAATTTTTATTAGGTGCTTATTATGTGTCCCTTATCTATAAAATGAGTTAGACTAGGCATCTCTAAGTTTTCTTCTAGCTCTAAAATTGCATGTACATATATGTGAAAGAAAAAGAGGTTAAGAATTTAAATTACATCATGAGAAAATTTAAATGACATCAAATATAAAATACATAATTGATATCTTTAAAGAGTCTGAATCTGAATTTCCTGTCTATATGAAATGGTTTAGTCCTTTTCATATTTTGATTAATAATACTTCATTTTATTCTCAAAAACAAATTCAAGAAGCATTATTTGGTGTTCTCCATTCATTTTAGGTACAGGTAGATGGTACAGTGGATAGAGCAGTGGGCTTGGACTCAAGAAGAGTCAGAAAGGAATATTTCTTTGTGAGTTCAAATCCAATCTCAGATACTTCAACAGCTGTGTGACCCTGGGTGAATCACTTAACCCTGTTTGCCTCAGTTTCCTCATCTGTAAAATGACCTGGAAAAGGAAATGGCAAATCACTTCAGAATCTTTGCAAAGAAAACCTCAAATGGGGTCACATAGAGTTGAACAAGGCTGAAAACAACTCAACAACAGCATTCATCCATTTAAAGAAGCTTTGGCTAGTTTTTTTTTAATCAGACCTGTGATTTCAATGATATAGGGAATTTCCAGTGAGAAAATTCCCTCTGTCTATGTAAATCAGCATCTACTTCTCTGAAATTTAGTCTTATGAGAGTTACCCAGACCACTGAATGGTTAGGTGACTTCCCAGGGTCTCAAAGCCCACGTATCAGGGTATGAACTTGAACTCAGATAGTCCAAACCCTGAGGTTGGTTCTCTGTTTACCATACCCCACTACCTCAGTTAGCAGTTCAAATCCGAGCAAACTTGGACAATTTCTAAATAACCTTGTACAAGAAGCCTTTCTTAATTTCCAACCCCAAAATGGTAGTGCAACCACTACCAAAACTACTAATGAACAGATAAAAAGGTCAAGCCAGAGAAAGAGCTGCTAATGCAGCTAGTTGAACTCAGGGGGGTGTCTGGAGTCAGGAAGACTCCTCTTTCTGAGTTCAAATCTCAATTCAGAAACTTACTAGCTGTGTGACTCTGGTTAAGTCACTCCACCCTGGTTGCCTCAGTTTCTCCATCTGTAAAATGACCTAGAGAAGGATACGGCAAAACATTCCAGTATCTCTATCAAGAAAACCCTAAATGGGGTCAAGAAGAGTTAGATGTGACTGCACAACAAAAGAGAACGAACAATCAGCCTCAGAAGAACAGAAATACGCCATGAGCAGACTCTGAAAGGAGGATTTTAATATCCTGTTTGTTAAATGAATATTTAATGAGTAGTGATCATGGACAGAGGCATTGAATGTCCTTTGTGTATTCTTTGTCTATACAAACATGCATGTTGTCTTCACCTTTTGGAACACAGGTATATCTCACTTTATTGTGCCTCATTCTATTGCATTTCCCAGATATTGCATTTTTTTTATAAATTGAAGGTTTGTGGTAGCCCTGATTCAAGAAAGTCTAGTGGTGCCATTTTTCCAACAGCATGTGCTCACATCATGTCTCTGGTAATTTCACAATATTTCAAACTTTTTCATTATTATTATATCTGTTATGGTGACCTATGATCAGTGACCTATGATGTTACTATAAAAATTATTTGGGGGCACCTCGAATCCAGGACACAACAATATTGAAATTAGGACAATTAATAACCCTACAATGGCCTCTAAGTGTTCCAGTGAAAGGAAGAGTCATCAATCTGGCAAACTTCATTGTTGTCTTATTTTAAGAAATTGCCACTGTCACCCTAACCTTTAGCATCGCCACATTGATCAGTCAGCAGCCATCAACCTGAGGCAAAATCCACCACCTGCCAAAAGATCACAACTCACCGAAGGCTCAGATGATGGTTAGCATTTTTAAGCAACAAAGCATTTTTAATTAATGTATGTATATTACTTTTAGACATAATGCCATTGTACATTTAATAGATCATAGTATAATATCAACATCACTTTTTATATTCACTGGGAAACCAAAACATTTGTGACTTGCCTTATAGTAATATTTGCTTTATTGTGGTGACCCAGAACTGAATCATACAATATCTCCCATATAGACCTGTGTGCCATCCTTAAAGAAAATCACTTTTCCCTTTAATTTCCAGCTTTTAGTACAATGCTTAGATAGTAGGTGCTTATTGATTGTTTGATTGATTGATGATTTTCCTGTACTCACATACAACTCTTTCAATACCTCAGGGAATCTGTAATTCTGTCATTTCACAGGTGGATCCTCTCTCTGATAACAAAAATTGCAATCTTTCCACAGCTCAGCATATCATCTTTGAGATTCACTATGTGTTGGGGGGAGAAATTATCACCCTAGTGATGAGTTACCCTCCAAATCTCACTAAGTTGATCTTCAGAAATAGACACACCATCTATCAATGTACTTGTAGCTTCTCCATCTGTCTAAAATCCACCAGAGCACATGCCTCGCTGGTATAGCCGATATGCATAGACTTATGTACTACTTCCCTCAAATACCAAACATAATATAATGCAAGGTAGTATTTTTGCTAAGTAGACATCTGTGCTAGAGTTTGAGTTAAGTTTTAAACACCTGAGGAAGTCTGTGACTGTAAATTTCATGCAGCCAGCCAAAACATGACTTATTTCATCAAAATGGTTTATGTTGGTGCAGATAGTTCAAAGAAATGCAATTATTTGACTTGTTTGTATCTACTATTTTTTCTGACTCATCAAACTAGTTTGAATGTGTGGGCAAAACTTTAGAGAAGTTGCTATTTTGAATACTATATTTTAATAAAACTAATAATAAAAAGTAGAATTTCTGTCCTTTTTTGGCAAAAATGTTTCCCAAATATCATCCTTTTTTTTTCTTCACAACAGCCTTGGGATGTGGGTGCTGTCATTACCCTTGTTTTATAGATGAGCTAACTAAAGGAGAGGGCAAGTTGGTAAGTGAGTCTGAGTTGAGATTTGAAGTCAGGTCTTTCTAACTCCAGGGCAAAATGCTCTATCTACTGTGAAACATGACTGATTGTAAAATCTATGATGCTTTCTCTGTGCTTTGCAACTCCTTTTGCTGCATTTTATTCTACATTTTGGAGCATTATAACAGCATGATGCAGTCTACACGTTTTCGTCAATTAACAAAGAGCCAGGCATTGTGCTAAGCATTGGAAAGGCCAGCTCCACCACTCAAAAAAAACAAGTCTTACCTTCAAGAATCATACATTCCAATGAAGAAGACAATATGTAAATAATACATGATAAAGATGATTCACAGTTAGACCTCTATCTCTCTGAGGTTCCAGTCTGCTGAGAATTATAGGCCTATAGAGTGCTAGCCCTGGAGTCAGGAAGACCTGAGTTCAAATACAGCCTCAGATCCTTATCTGTATAATCTTGGGCATCATGTAGCCTCTGTTGCTTCAGTTTCCTCAACTGTAAAATTAGGATAATAGTAGCACCTACCTGTCAGGGTATAATATAATTATATTGTATCAGGGTAATATATAATTATATTAGAATATATGTTATATAATATAATTACATATAATACAATTACATCATATAATAACATATCAGGGTATGATATAATTATATACTTACAACCTAAACTATATAATTGTAAACTTACCTCACATTTACTCCATGGGACAGGAGCCTGTTTCTTGGTCCCCTGTGATATCCATGCCTGGGGCTTTCCCTTTCGTTTTTGAAGGAGGGAAGGCGTCATGTTTCTTCCTTACAAGTCTCTTCAATTCCTTGCCTTTTTGCTAAAGCACTAGCTTTGAATGACTTTTTCTTAGCCTTTCATGAAGGGGTCTGCTTCCCTTCTCCCTCCCCCCTTCATTTCTACCCATTCTCATTTTACCTTTCAATCTCAGCCAATCCTGAGTCTCCAAATTTCCTTTCATTAACATCATTTGGCAAGGTTTTTGTCTTCTGATTTATGACAGAGATTATCCAGCTGCTCTCTTAGATAAGGGACCCTGGAGTGAAGTAGCTGACAGTAGTCTCCTCCTTCCTGGTCCCTATTTCTTTGTAGAATCAAAGCGGGAAAATAATTGTTTCCCAAAATAGCTCTGACATCAACCCTTACCAACTCTTAACATGCTGAATTTCCTAAACATTTCCCAAGGCTACCTCTGCTCTTCCCTCTGCTCAGAAACGCAAGTATGCTACTTACACAACATTTAGTCAAACTATTTGAAGTAAGAAAGAAAGCCATACTTGGTTCCTACCCATGTTATAGGAAAGCAATATGAGATGCTTGGCAGCTAGTTGGAGTCATTAATATGCAACAACATGTGTAATTGCTATTTCCTAAATAGAAAGAGCATGTGATGTGCACCCAAAAAATGGATTAAAAAAGTCAGTTCAGAGAAAGGACCAAAGGGGTTTAGGAAGGTGTGATACGAAGACTCTAAAAGTAGGATTTTAATATCCTGTTCATTAAATATTTAATGAGCCACTACTATGAATAAGATGCTGTGCTCTTTATATGCCATGAGGAATGTAGAGATGAGTAAGATACAATCTTCCTCTCCTCAACCGCCTCCACCCCATCCTAAGAAACTTAACTTAAAAGGTACAAAGGTGTCAATCAACAAGAATTTATTAAACTCATCCTATGTGCCAGGCACTGTCCTAAGTGTTGAGGATACAAAGGAAGGCAAAAAACAAACCCTACCTTCAAGAACCTTACATTCTAATGGGGAAAACAATAGATAAATATGTAAATACACACGTGATACATACAGATTTATAAAAGTAATCCAAATGAGAAAGGCATTAATAGTTGGGGGGGAGGATGAGGGGAGGGCAGGAAAGGCCTCATGCACTGAGTCTAGAATGAAACCAGGAACCCTGAAGAGATAAGGGGGCAGAGCATTCCAGGCATGGGAGGCAGCTAGGGTGAAGGGCCAGGGTTGGCAAAAGGAGTGTCTTAAGAAACAAAAGGTAGACTGGTATAGCTGAATCAGACTTTGTGATAGAAGATGATTTAAAAAGAAAAAAAAGTGAAAAAGAAGCTAGGTTATAAAGAACTTTCCATGCCAAACAGAGAGCTCATGGTTGATTCTAGAGGTGAGAGAGTCACTGGAACTCACAGAGCAGAACGGTGAAGGTCACATCTACATGTAAGAAAAATAATCTTGACAGCTAAGTGGAAGATGGTTTGGAGGCAAGATCAGTTAGAAGGCTATTGTAGTAGAGGCCGCTAGGCGGTGCAGTAGATAAAGCACCAGCTCTGGAGTCAGGAGGACCTTAGTTCAAATCCAGCCTCAGACGCTTACTAACTGTATGACCCTGGGCAAGTTACTTAATCCCAATGAGGAAACTATTGCAGTACACTGTATGTCCAGTAGGCTGGGTCAGATAACACAAACCAAAGATTGGTTACATGAGGGGAGAGAATGGAATGTATAAGAGAGGTGTAAGAAGCTCTACAAAGTGCTAGATTTGGAGTCAAAGGACATGACATGAATCTCATTCCTGCTATTTACTATCTGCATGACCTAAAGCAAGTCACTAAAACTTTGTCCCTCAGTTTCCTCATCTGTAAAAGGAGAGGACTGAGTTAGATAATCCCTAAGATCCTCGCTAGCTCTAGAGCTATGATCGCATTATGAACTCTTACCATTTTTTGGTCTTTTTTTACCAGTTTGCAGGGGAAAAAGTGAAACCTCAGAATTGTTTTAATATACATTGATCTTACAATTGGCGATTTGGGGCATGTTTTCAAATGGTCATTAAAGTCTTTCAGTATCTTCATTTGAAAAACAATTTTCTTTTGACTATCTGTTGGGGATTAAGGGCTGGTAGTGCTACATATTTTTGTCAATTCTTTATATTGGATATCAATGATATAGGATGCAAATATTTTTTCCTATTGGGCAGTTTCTCTTATTCTATTTTGATTTGGAACTCATTTTTAATTTCAGGCAATTGAACTTCTGCATTTTGTCTGTTATGATTTCCTCTCTCCTTTGGTCAAAAGAGGCAAGGTGTGGGTGTGTAATATATAATAAAAATATTTCTGTAGTGCCTATTTTCCAGCTTGCATGATGCTAAGAGCTTTACAAATATTATCTCAATATTATTGATCCTCACAACAGCGCTGATAGATAGGTGCTATTATCTCCATTTTACAGTTGAGGAAACTGAGGCAGACAGAGGCTAAGTGATGCCCAAGATCACACAGCTAGCAAGGGTCTGTGGCTGATTTGAACTCAGGTCTTTCTGACTCCAGATCCAGTGCTCTACATCCTGAATCCCCTAACTGGATTTGTGGAAGGATGACTATACCCAACCCCACCAACTTAAAAATAATTCAATTTGGTATCATTTACATTTATGAAGGGTTCTCAGTGTCACTGCCATATGTGAATATCACACTATCATTCGAATACAAAATAACACAAAGCACAAACCTGATTTAGACTTGCAATTACAAACCTAATTGCAAAATGCAAACAACACTATTTCTAATCCTTCCTTCCCTTCCTCCCTTACAAGAACTGTTACTGGAACTTTTCCAAAAACAAAGTACATGTTTTTTTCCCCTGCACAGTAAGAAATGTCTTGACACAAAGGGCCAATCTAAAGGGGACTAATCCTTTTCAAGGAAGGTAGCCATTGCCTCTGTATAATTTATTCCTCACTTTCATCAAAATCTGGAATCTGAAAAGAGAGAAAAAGGAAGCATTACCTTGGCTAAAATAATGAAAAGGAACTGGAATCCCACATATAGCAACATCTCAAACGTCTGGATAAGAATGATGTTTTAGAATTCTCAACTCTGAGAAAACGGCCAAAAATACAGATGTTTCCATTATCAATAATATTTTATTATCCCATTATATTATTGTTGATATTTCCCATCAACAAGCATTATTAAGCCCTACATTACAGCCAAAGTAGGATTTTTCTGTTGCTTGTATAGGACATTCCAGCTCCAGTCTCCAGATCTTTAATACAATAGCCCTCAAGGTTGGAATTCTATTCCAAATCACCTCTACCTCTGGGGAGCTCCCCCACCCTCTCTTCAAGCCTCAGTTCAAGGGACAATTCCTTCAAAAGGCTTTTCTTCACGCTCCCACTTTCTGCAATTCCTCTCCCCATTCACTGTATGATATATATATATATATATATGTATATATATATATATACACATACATGTTTGTGTATATACATATATGTGAATAAATATGTTTATATATACATAACGTAAGATATAGAGATATACATCATACATAAATATATATGTTTTAAATATAAATTCTAGATATATACATGTATACATATATACTTAGAGATATAAATTATTACTATACATATATTAATATATGTACATATGAGAGATACTGTGAAAGTATGAAAGTGCTAGATTTGGAATCAAAGGATATGGAATTGAGTCGTAGTTCTGTTATTTATCATCTGTGTGACCTGTAGCAAGTCACTTGACTTTTATACATCTCAGTTTATACATATATGCACGTATATATATACATGGGTGTGTTGTGTAAATGTATGTGTTTTATATATACATGGTTAAGTATAGTGTGTGAGTATATTGTAAAATATGTATAAAACCCTCATTTGAGGCATCCGTCCTCTTTAACTATTATCCTCTATCTCAATTCTCTTTCATTGGGGTGGCAATGAAATTCTCTTTCATTGGGGGGTCAATCATCTTGACTTATGTCTTGCCAGTGGACTCCAATGACTTTGGACGAGAACAACAATCCTTTTCATTGCTAAACTCCTTGAGAAGCCTTCTACAATCGGTATCTCCACCTTCCTCTCCCTTCTTAACTTTCCTCAGACTGGCTTCCAACATCATCATCCAACTGAAACTGCTCTCTCCAAAGTTACCACTGATATCTTAACTCCCATATCTAAGGCTCTTTTCTCAAATCTCCTCCCTCTTGACCTTCCTGTAGCTTTTGATAGTGTTGATCCCACTCATTTCCTCCATACTATTTTATCTTTCTGTTTTCAAGACATCACTCTTTTCCTTATTCTTTCCTGACTGATGGCTCCTTCTAAGTCTCTTTTACTGCATCTTTATTCAGGTCACAACCACTTAAAGTCACACACCAACCCTAGACTTGGGGGAGAGATGGTAAAACACAGTTGGGAGTAAAGGATGACACCTTGGTTCTAAGCCTGAGTGACTAGAAGGTGGTAATACCAGTGTCAATAGTGGTGAAGTCATCCAGTTTGGAGTGTCCACTAGGCAATTGGAGATGTGATACCAGGAGTTAAAAAGAGTTTAGGGCTGGATAAATAGTTTGGAGAATAATTTTCATAGAGATGATAATTGAATCCATGGGGGCTGATATCACCAAAGGAAATAATATAATATAAGGAGAGAAGGCCCAGGATAGGACTAAGGGAGACATATAGGGGGCTCAGTTATCATCTCTATACTGATGAGTCTCAGAACTATCCAAATCTAAACCTTTCCTAACTTCTAGTTCCAAAACATTTATTTATTGATTGATTTTTATTTATAGATAACATATTTTATATATATATATATATATATATATATATATATATACATATTTAAGGATATTATCACTTTAAATGGGTGGGGTAACTTGATCATTTATTCAATCAATCCCACCCTTACACTTACATAACATCTATCTCATCAGAACTCATACCACTTAATTCATTATTAGTTCACACCTTTATCAATTCTTTCCTGGACTGTGATAATATAATTGGTTTCTCTGCTCTATGTGCCTGTTCTCACCGCATCCTGGGCCATCTCCAGTCATCCTAACCCATGTCTTGCCAATGGACCCAGATGACTCCAGAGAAGAAAATGGACCTGGTGACTTTGGACAGCCCTCACTCACTCAAATCTAATTCACTTACAAATCATAGCATCATCTTCCTGATGTCATGGTCCTCTTTGAGAGACAAGGCACAAACAACAGTCTGAAAAGATCCAGCTTAAAGACTTTACGAAGTTTTCTGGAGCCTAAATGTTAATTATTCTGGATACATAAATACTGTATTTGGATTAGAGTACTTCATCTGGATGTCTCCTTTGCCCACAATCATATTCTATTTAGTATATTTAGCCTCATAATAAGCACCCCCACCCTAAGATTGTAAATTCCTAGAGAAGGAACAAAATTTGTATCACTTTTCATCTCTATATTGTCAGAGAAAGGAAAAAAATGCGAAGTTCTATACTTGGGTTCAAAAAATTAACTTCATAAGTACAGAAAGAGAGAGACATGGCTATACGACAGTTCCTATATTTTTTAAAGCCCTGAGAGTTTCAAAGGACTGCAACCTTGGTATGATTTAATAAAGTGACAAGGCACCCCAAAAAACTGATGCTATCCTAAACTACATTAAGAAAGACACAGTATCTAGAATAAGAGGGAACTTATTCCATTATACAATATGTTTTTCTGTCCACATTTGTGTTCAGTCCTAAACAACTCACTTTAGAAAAGACTGAAGCCTATCCAGAGAAGAGTAATCAGGATGACAAGTGGACTGGAGAATATCCCCTATAAAGATTGCTTGAAGGCAATGACAATTGTTTAGCCAAAAGAAGGAGATACTTGGGAAGGACCCAACAGCTATCTCCAAGTATTTGAAGGGCTGTGATTTGGGTAACGACTTCTTCAATTTATCCTACAGAATAGATCTAGGAGCAATGGGAATAAGTTTAAGATGCAAAATTTAGATTTTATATAAGGAAAAACTTCCTTCTTACATTGGGCAACAGCAATGACAAAATATTAATTTTCTGGTCATACCCATAAAAAAAATTATTTCGTATAGTACTTTCGTACCAATTTCAAATAGGGCGTCACATTTTGTCCTTCACCTGACCATTCTCACAGGAATCAGATTTAGATTTTTTTTAAATCATTTTTACTAAGCAAAACTGTACTCACTTGACTCATCTAAAATATAGCTGATTTTTCATCAAGAATGTTTGAAAAATCTCCTATTCCACTAACGATCTATTTTTGTCCCAAAAGAATTATGCTTACTTTTGTCAGATGAGTATTCTTGGTTATAAGCCCTTATTTTTCCTTTTAGGAATATTATATTCCTTTCCTTTACTGTGCCAGCTGCCAAGTTTTCTGTAATCCTTACTGTGGTTCCTTGGTACTTGAATGGAAGGGAGGGAAGAGGGAGGGAGGGAACTGTTTATATTTTTTCCCCTTGATTAGATAGGTCCAGATTTGGATTACGATAATCCTGAGAGTTTTCATTTTGAAGTTTCTTTCAGGAGACAACCAGTGGATTCTTCTATTTTTACTTTGCCTTCTAGTTCTAAAAGTTCCAGGCAGTTTTCATTTCTGTTTTCCTGAACTATGGTACCCAGGCTTTTATTCATACTCTTGAATGTATTATCAAAAAACAGATATAAAACACCAAGAAATTTCCACTTGATAAAATATATGTTTAACCAAGCAGAAGGTATAACGCCCCCTTCTGGGAGTTGCCACCAACGGCCTTGGCACTCATGTAGGTTGGATGCCCAGAGGGGCAACTATTACCATAAGTTTCTAGGGATATCCATACGTTTGGCTACTCTTAATATCACTAATAAGTCTTGAAAAACATTCTCCCTCATCCCCATTGCAAAAAGAACAAAAAAAAACAATCTGGAGTGTACTTTTCTACACATACAAACAATATCCATGGGTAGCATGAACTCAAATTTAAAGTACAATGGTCTGCGGCACAAAGGTAGGATACCCATGTGGCAAAAAGTAACTCACAACTCCTGGTGATGGAAGTCTGTTCTCTGTGTTGAATTCTCCCTCAGCTCCCTCTGGATGAAACTCTCCACTGGGGAGTCAGATCTGCTAAGCTGTCAAAGTTGGCTCCATTTTTGAGTTCTTGAGGTAATTCAGTGACTTCCTGGAAAGAACCCTGGAATGGGAGTCACGAAGACTTTAGTTCAAATCCAGCCTCTGAGAGCATTGTGGGATATAAAATGGATAATTTTGATTACATTAAATTAAAAAGGTTTTGTACAAATAAAACCAACATAGCCAACACTAGAAGGAAAGCAAAAATTCTGAGGAGGGGCGGAATTATAGTCAATTTCTTGGACAAAGTTCTCATATCTTAATTACATAGAGAACTGATTCAAATTGGTAAGAATATGAGTCATTCTCCAATTAATAAATGATCAAAGAATAGGAATAGGCAGTTTTTGGAAGAAATATATATATATATATATATATATATATATATATATATATCTTATAAAAATGCTCCAAATAATTATTGATTAGAGAAATGCAAATTAAAAGAATTCTGAGGTACCTTCTCACAACTGCCAAAGTGGCGAAATGATAGAAGGGAAAAATAATAAATATTAGAGGGGATGTGGAAAAATTGGGACATTAATATACTCCTGATGTAAAAAAATTATAAAAAAGTTACAAAACTGTGTATACCCTTTGACCCAGCAATACCACTATTAGATCTATTTCCAAAAGTGATCAGAGAAAAAGGAAAGGAATCAATATATTCTGAAATATTTATAGCAGCTCTTTTTCTTGTGAGGGAATTCCCATCAATTGGGGAATGACTAAATAAATTGTGGTTTATTAATCATGATAGAATACCACTGTCTTGTAAGAAATGACAAGCAAGTTAATTTTTTAAAAAGCAGGAAAGATTTGTGTGAAATAATGCAGAGTGAAAAGAACAGGACCGAGAAAACATTATATATAGTAAGATCAATATTGCTTGAAGAGTAACTATCAAGTAAGCTATTCTGAGAAATAAGATCATTCAAATCAACACAAAGGACTTATGAAGGAAAATCCTATCCACCTCCAGGAAAAGAACTGAAATATGGCAGTATGTATTGCATGCTTCCACATATATATCTACATCAAAGGTTGGTCTTCTCTAATGCAGGCTTGGGAGGGAAGAAAGGAGAGAGATTACAGGAAACTCAAAGTGTAACCAAAAAGTAAATAAAATTAACAAACTGGTCATTGGGCAGTCACTTGGGCAAGTCGCTTCACCTTTGTCTGCCTCATCTGCAAAATAGATATCTATAGCACCTACTTCTCAGAATTGTCCTGAGGATCAAATGAGATATTTGTAAAGTACTTTTTGTAAGATGTAAAATGCTGTATAAATGATATGTATCGTTACTATTTGTTGGCACACAAGTAGTCACACTACCCGCTGCCTCCTCCCTTGGGTGACTGACTGTCTTTCCTGTCTCTATCAGTATTCCCTGTGTCCAGTTACTAACTGGATGCATTGTCTTCTGCCAGTCCGGTAGCTCAGATCACATAGGCAATGGGGGTTGGGGAAGAAGGGAGGTCCCTTCTTAGCCTCCATAAGGGGTCTGCCCTTAGCCTGCCATAAAGGGATCTGCCTCCATAAAGTACTCCCCTACTCTGGAATTCCCCAACTTCAGAACTGACTACCTGACACGATTTGCTACTTATATGAACTAGATCAAGAACTAAAACAAATTCTCTCGGCCAATCCTGTTGTTCCTTCCTTAACCCAAGTAGAGAGGATTATCACACCTGATATAGAGATTATCTATAGGTTTAGACAATACGATTCACCCAGTAAAACCTAATCTTGTGTTGTGTAGGTAAGATACAGGAAAACTCCACAATGCTTTCTTTTTAAATTTTTAAAATTACATTCTGAAGTTCTTGGTTGATTTGATTAAATTCCTTAAAGGTGGGAGGTTTTCCTTTTTGTGGTCTGGACCCCTCTGGAAATCTGGTGAGGCCTAGGAAACCCTTTCAAAAACAATATCTTCAAATGCATAGAATAAAATGCAAAGGATTACAAAGAAAACCAATTATATTGAACTACAGTTATCAAAGTTTTAAAAAATGCAAGTTCATAGGCTGCCAGGTCAAAAATTGCTGCTTTAAGTAGAGCCAAGATATTGTACAAAAGACATCTTTAAAGTAGATAACCTGAGATCCTCTTCAATTTTTCTGTTCAGGGATTCAGCTATTAATGAAAATCGTCTTATTCTTTTAGTATGCTGCCATCATGTGGCTGTTTCTTTTTGTCTCATTCAAATCTCCCAAAATTATTTAACTTTTAAAGTTTTGGGTTATCATTTTAGTTAATATTCGATCAAAGCTATTATTTTAACACTTAATTTGGAAACGCGCTGTTCTCGTATACCTTTCCCAGCATCGCACTGGACAAATGTTCATAGCTGTCTCATAGTAAATCAAACAGCAAAGTTCAAATTCTTTACTTCTAAGTGTGTGTTTAATCTACTGTGAAATTTGGAAAGTGCCCCTCCAGTTTCTGTAACTTGGCATGCAATATTTACTAATAATCAAAGAAAACATCAAAAGAAATTACCTTGATAAAGCTGTATCATAATAATAGGTGAGCAGGGATGGAGCAGAACCTCTCATTCTGTGTAAGCCCACGATTGCCAAATTCAGTGATCAGTATAATTAAATTATAGAAAATAATATATAAAAAGTCTTTTTTTAAGGATATTTTTAGTACCAAGGTACAATCAGGTACAGGGAGGGTTCCACTCAATGCGTTCCTACAATGACAAAACCGTGGGCCATAACCAAAGAAAAGGAGCAAAGAGCTTTCCACAAGTGGCGGAGGGTCAGTGGGGCAGAAAGAACCAAGGGATCAGAAAGACTCCTAAGAGCCAGAGAGTCCTGAGGGCACATCCCTCCTTCATGTCAATCTTTCTAACTCCCACTGAAGGAAGTGAGAAAATGGCCATTAGTAAGGCAGAGGGGTGAGGAACACACTTATTTGCCTTTTTTAAATACAGTCACTTCAATCAACTTTCACCTTAAGTCAATTTAGAAACTGACTATAAATGATCATCTCTTTTCTTCTTAATATTATTTGCTCTCCAGAATCTAATAGGCTTAAGAATGCAAACAATGAAGCAGCACCCCCTGCTTCTGTTAATACTTATAAAGATAAAACTTTTAAGTAGCAACTTTCTATTGAAATATATTACCCAATACATGAAATTGATTGTAGAACCAAAAACAAATAAAAAATTAAAAAAGTAAATGGGATGAATGTTGAAATCTCCAAATTAGTTTTGAAGGGCTTGCACCCTACACACACACACACACACACACACACACACACACACACACACACACATCCCCTTCTCAACATGAACTTTACTCCTAGCCAACAGCACTTCATCCAAATTCCTACTTTCATCCAGTTTCATTCCCTTCCCCAGAGGGCCTCCTCTTTCTTCTCTGACTACAAAATGTACCACTTTTCCTGATTTTTAAACTTTTTAAAACTGAAAGGTTATACTGAACCTACTTATATTTTGTTGATTCTCACCACTGGTCTAATTTTTTTTTAATTTATACATGTATTGGACTGAAAACTCTTTGGAAGAAAGGACCCCATTTCATATTTTATGTGTTGTCCATAACTGCTAGGTCAAGGATCAGCATACAATAAATGTTGCTCAATAAATATACTGAATTAAATATTGTAATAGAGTTCTTTCCAAGAATTATCAGAGATTTTTACTTCTGTAATCCTGAATCACAATGCAAATGCATATTCTGAGTTCAAGTTATTCTATGAACGTTGAATCTTCTGCCTTCCCTTCTATCCCAACCATTTCCCTGTTCTCATCACAGATTCTCCAGGAAAATTACCTTAAGCAGAAATGTACAGAAGTATAAATGTGATCCTTTCCCCTGTCTCAAATCAAACAACTTGTTTGATCTAAAATATAAAAAGTTGTACATAATGAATTGCTAGGATAAGGACTATTTAACAAAAACCACAGGCAGAAGGAAAAAAATGTCACACTATATACCAAGAAAAAACCTATATAGATACATAACTTAATTATAATTGGTCATATTATAAATATATTAGAAGAGCAAAGGAAGAAATCATTTTTGCAACTCTGGATAGTGAGAGAGTTCCTGACCAAATAGGGAAGTGCTATTCAGTTGTTGTTCAGTCATTTCAGTCTTACCAGATACTTCATAACCACATGTGGAGATTTCTTGGCAAAAATACTGGAGTAGTTTGCCATTTCCTTCTCCTGCTCATTTTACAGATGAGGAAACTGAGGCAAAAAGGTCTAGGGTCACACAACTAATAAGTGTCTGAGGCCGAGTTCGTGCTCATGTCTTTCTGATGTCACTGCCCCATGTGCAGAAAATAGAGATCCGCAGAAGATAAGTTGACAATTTCTATTAAATAAAATTAAAGAGTTTCACAAATAAAACAAATGTAGTCAAAATTGGAAGAGAAGCAGTTAACTGGGAAATACATCTTTACAGGATATTTCTTTGATAAAGCTTTCATATCCAATATGTATAGAAGCTGAGTCAATGATACATGAACAAAAGTCATTCCCCAATAGATGAATGGTCAAACAACATTATGCAAGTCACTTAAACCCTGTTTGCTTCAGTTTCCTCATCTGTAAATTGAACTTGAATATCTTTGCCAAGAAAACCCCAATTGGGATCTCAAGGAGTTAGACACAACTGAAAGGTATGGATGGTGATTTTTTAAAAAATATAGCCTCGAATAGCATTGGCTCTCTCTTCATATGTTATACCACTGTTGCAAATCAATTTTGCTGTCTTCTAAAATTGCTTCATCTTTTTTTGAAAAGAACTATCACCTAGCCATGTCTCCTCCTTCTGATATTTGTGAATCTGTGCTTTTTTTTTGTCCAAGGACATAACTTTACCATTTCCCCTACCAATTTTCATCTTATTCAGTGCAGTCTGCTATGATCCTTTCAGGTCTCCAGACTCTTAACTAGAGTTTTTGTCTGTTTATCCCAAGCACAGTGACACAAATATAGGAAAGTCTTAGTAAAGGTTTGAATTACATTAAATTGAGTTTATTACAACTGGATTCCAGGTTCTTGTCGTCAAAATGCTCTAGCAAGCATGCCATCTGTGTCTTAAGTCTCTGAGTCATTAAAAACACTTAACAGTACAAGGCCCCGAACAGATCCCTGGGACATTTCAATAGAGACTTCTTTCCATGTTGACATCATTCTATTAATCACTCCACGTTGAGTCTAGTCATTCAGTCCTTTGCCAAATGCACTTACCCCTGCGAAGCTCTAGTCTGATAACTCTTGATCTTATTCATAGGGGATAGTAGGATCATCTCTTTCAAATTACACTGAAGAAACCAGAAACTGCTCTCTCCTACCCCATTTCCCACAAGTTCCTATTTAGCAAAAAAAAAAAAAAAAAAAAAAAAAAAAAAAAAAGGTGTTTCTGTGAGCATATTTAACGTGCTAAAAACACTTTTTTTTTTTCAAATGAAGCAGACTTCCTCTTTGGATGAAGAGGCTGACCTCTAGCTCTAGGATATAGGCAGAAAGTTGGAAAACTAATGGTCTTGATGTTATAAAGACTTCTTAGTTTTGTTGTTTAATCAGTATATTATTTATTTTGATGGCTCCAGTGCCATCACTATTATACGCAAAGTATTAGAAAGAAAATCTAGATATCAACCCCAAAGCAAGACAGATTTATGACCTCTAAATTAATTGTTAGTAATGAGAATAAGTCTATTTTCAAATCACATTATTGAAAAAACATACTATGATGATTATTTTTTTTTCTTCATCTATAATATGAAACAGTTTTGGCATTGCTATGTTTATACCTAAAAATAAAACAAGAGTTGACATTGTTAGTTGTATACTTAAAAATACCACTTCTTTTAGGGAGCAGCTGCTGCTGGGTTATTCACAGTAATATTTATCTCAGTGGGTCAGGAAGCAACTCTGATTTGTTTTTTCAACAAGGATTTAAGTGCCAGCTCTATGCAAGGGGTAGTATGTATTGGAAATAGGAAAGGCAGAAGACAGCACTTGTCCTCAAGGAACTAGCAATCTCATGGAAGATACAACATGGAAACAATGATGTACAAAACAAGATACAAAGAGGCTACATTAACACCAAAGTTGCTGAGATTAACTAACTATGTTTTCTAAAGATGACTTGCACAGCCTTCTAGACTCTCTGTTTTGCTTGCCAACAATGTGAGAACTTCAGGAGTGGCTGAGCAGGAAAAGGTAGCTGTTTTTATCCAAGGACACACCGAAGATGACAGGTTCTTGCCAAAGGCACCAAACAGGCTTCAGGAAGAGCTGCTGTGCTCAGGCAAAACTGAAGTCATTCCAGCCTACCTTACCTGTTTTCAGTCCAGAGTAACTGATACAGATCCTCTCTCTCCTCTGGGATCTTGATGTACTTGGTCAACAGCTCACAGAGCTTTTTGCTGTAGGTCTTGCCTTGTTCTGAGGCCCGATATTTTCACAGATGCTGTGTAGTCTGCGGAGCACTCTCAGGTCCAAGGAAACCCCCTGAAAGCCATTAGGTGCTCTGGGAAAAGGTGTACCTCAATGAAGGGCAGACTTGCCTATGGCCAGTGCCAGCTGCTGAGTGAGTCCCCAGCAGGGATTCAGGATAGCACTGTTGTTGTGACTTTCTAGGTGCCAGGAGCTAAGCCTGTGTAATATGGGGAGGATTTGGGTAAGCTCTGCCTGGCTACCTGAAGATTCTCACTTAGTCTATGTTCTATTCATATTCCTCAAAACATGAGATAGCTATTTTCTTTAAAATATATATAACTTGTTTCCAAAACAGGTTACACATATAATAGAGTATACACGTAACTAACTTATTCTTCTCTTTTTCAATAAGGAACATTAATCTAGTAGATTATGTCAGAACATTTTAATATACTCATCTTATTTTGTTCAAATTTTTATAACTGGTATCTCACTTGATATTCTTTATATATAGCCTTATATCTCTTACATATAACCTTGATGGTTCTTGTGGTAGGAGCAACATCTACCAGATACAAAGCAGACTAAACTAATTTTCCCCTCAAAGACAATGAAACCATCCCCAAGTGTTAAATGTAGATATAACTTCATGAATTGTTGCTTCTGTTCAGTTATTCTGAATGGTTGGTGTACTCTAGCAACCAAGTACACTCCAGTGGCAGATAGAGAGGTATAGGCACCTGTGCTCCTGCTATAATCTTAGTTGTGTGATGAAATGGATAGAGTGCTGGGCCTGAAATTCAAATTCAGCCTCAGACTCCTACTAGCTGTGGGACCCTGGGCAAGTCACTTAACCTCTGCTTTCCTCAGTTTTCTGAGCTATAAAAGCCGCTAACAATAACACCTATCTAGAGTTGTCATGAGGATCACTGCAAAGCACTTAAAACAGTGCCTCCTTTTATTTAAAAAAAAAACTGCCTTTTGCTAAATGTTAGATGATATACAAGAGTCTCATTTATTTTACAATCTCAAGCCTGAACACCCAGACTCACTCAAGTCAGAGCTGATCCAAAAATGATTCTTATATCTAGGACAAACCTTATAGGAAGGTTGTGTGATGAGATATTTGGAGCTAAAAGACTGAGTTCAAATTCCAGTTCCAGGAGAATTGCTCGACTTTGACTGGGAGGACCTGGTTTCAAATCCTCACTCTGCCATTTACTGCCTGTGTGACCTTGGGCAAGTCATGCCTCTGGACCTCAGTTTTCTTATTTATAAAATGAATGCATTAAACAAAATGTCCTTTATGATCTTATTGGCTATATATCTTCTTGAGAGTTTTCATCTACTAAGTCAGGGACATAGTAAGAGTTGTATCTGACTCACAGGATTATTGTGAAAATTTAAATAGGGTATTTTCTAACATTAATCCCCCTATAATATTTCATGAAATGAAACTTATTAGTGAGTTGTGTTCTGTTTTGCTATATATATAATAGAACTTGAGAATTTCAAACGAGTAATTTTACGAAATCTTGTCCAAAATGTGCTGTTTTGTTCAGGTTGCGGTTTCATAATCACAGTAGGATTTGATTTGACATTCATTCTTGATGGTTCTAATTTCCAGTAATGACAGCCCATCGTTGCATACAACCCAAACTCTCATCTGTGGCTTTATGAAGCTGTAGCAAGCATAGCAGCCACACCCCAGGAAAACAGAGAGGAGTCTACCCCAAGCATGTGAAGACTTCCCCCATGGACAGATGAGAACAATTTGTTCCCACATCCATGAAGGTGGCTGAAACAGGCACTGTGGAGCACTTCTGAAGTGCTCAGACATCAAAGACCCTAAGGTCATCCACTGCATACAGACCATCTCCAGTGGTCCTAACTTTTGTCTTGCAACTGGACTTTATGGACTCTGGAAGAGAGAGTGAGACTGATGGCGTCACACAACTCTGCCTCACTTAAATCCAATTCACATTGAAAATCAAGACATCATTCCATGCCATCACTGGTCCTCTCCAAAAACAAAGGATGAGCAACCATATACACTTTTCCCCCACATTCCTTTCCATTGAAATTCTTAATTTTACTTTTGAAAAGATTTTCAAAAACTCCTTTTTCACTTTTCTCAAATTGTGCTATGGACAATAATCCATCATCAGCACAACACAGCACTAATTCTTTTGTTGATTAACTCTATAACCATAATAAAACATCTTCTCAGTAAAGTTACTGACCAGTTTCATGTCCCATACTAAACTAAAAATAGCTCCTAGCTCTATAGGCCATTTCTTGTTTCCTTGCCAACTAGAAAGGGCACAATAGGATTTTTAAAAATGACGGTAGGTCACCACATTATTAAGACCAGAATACAAAATATAATGAGCAACTGAATTCTCTTTAAAATTAAATAGAAATCATCAAAGAATATTTACAAAAATAAAAGAAATATTTGTAATAAAGTTGATAAACATCATTTTCCTATTCTTCCACACACCATTCCATATATGTTTACTGATGTGATAAAAGAAAAATTTAAAATAGTCCTTGTTTTTAGCTATCTGCCTGTACTCTACACCTGTACAATGTAACTTAAAAAAATGTAATGGGTGTAATTGAAAAAGTCCAAAGACTAATATCCATATGTCAGAAATTAAATACTAATGATCATTTGTCAGAAATTAAAAGGCAGTCGGAGCTATTGTGTATAAGGAGGTGAGAGCCCTTCCCACAGAGGCTGACAGTTTGGGTTGATCCCCTCTGGTACTTCTGGTTCCACCTTGAGGTAATGGTGAGAGGAGGAGGAGAAAGGAAAGAGGAAAAGGAGAGGAGAGAGGTAGGAGGAAGAAGAGGTGAATTCGAAGGGTGTGTTCGCAGCTTTGGAACCAAGGTACTGCCTGTTCAGGGACACCTGGCCTGAATCTACAGATTGGGAAGAGGGCAATGGGATTCAGTCTCCTAACTCAGCTAAGACGGAGACCTGAAAAACCTTCCACTGCGAAAGGCAACTGTCTAGTCTTACAATTTGCAGACTGGTCCTCTTGCATCCCAGACAAGGCAGAGCAGTGAGGCTGGTTAATATGCAAATAAGGAGTAAGTTGATTAAATCGGAGGCATGTTTACCTGGGTAGTCACATTAGAAACCAGTGGTGACACTTCCCCAAAGTGGCAGTGACAGGCATAGCAAAGCACAACAGTCCAAGGTGAAACACCAGCCCATAGTAACAGAGAGAGAGAGAGGTCTGCTGGAGAGCAAGGAGAGAAATTCAGCAGACAGCAGTAGAGGCAGGTCAGTCTACCTTGGAGATGGAGGATGCTAGAGACTGTCGCAGGTGCAAGACAAAGCTAACAGCCCTGAGCCCAACCCAGCTGAGTACCTGAATTGTCCTTACTTAAGGGACTGAGTTTTCCAGAGCTATTTTTTCCCTTTCCCCAGCAAAACATGAGTCTGGGAGATGAGATCATTTATTGATGTTCCTGAGAACAATCTTGCTTCATAATTTGTCCTGATGTTTAGTTTGCCTTCTGTTTTAATTCAATACTTTGATTTATGGCTCATGATTCATCTGTTAGTAGCGTAGCTCCTGGAAACAGGCTTGGGCCATATTTCTCCTTGATGTTCAACTACAATAAGGTATGATTGCAAAGTTCATACTTATTGGGGAGACCTATTACATATGTGCATAAAACTTTACAGGGTTAATTCAATTCATTATTTATTGGGCATCCACCATGGGCAAAGTACTTTACTGTCACAGAATGCAAAAAGTTAATAAATGCCTATTTAGGCACAGCATTAAAATAGGTTCTATGAAGGAAACGAAAGATATGAAAGGGAAAAATTCTTGTCCTCTACATGTTTACGAAGTAGTTGGGGAAATACTTTCACAGTCTTCTAGCTGGTAGAGAGCATTGGATCATAAATATGAGAGTTAGAAGGGACTTTAAAATTCAAGTATGGGACCAGTAGGCATCGAAAGTAAATGGAGCTGGAGGACTTGAGTTCAAATCCACCCTCAGACACTTAGTAGCAGTGTGACCCTGATCAAGTCACTTAACACTCACTCCAAAAAAAAAACCAAAAACAAACAAACAAAAAAAACGGGAATTGAGTCAGACCCCTTCGTTTTACAAATGAAAGGAAGTTGAGTGACCTGCCCAGGATCGCCCAGTTAGTAAGTATCTGAGATTTAAACCCAGGTCTTCCTACGATAATGAGAGCTAACAATTAGGTAGTGCTTACTATGAGATAAGTGCTTTGCAATTGTCATCTTATTTTATGCTCACAACTACCATCCAGGGTCACACAGCTAGTAAGGATCTAAGGCTGAATTTGAACTCAAGTCTTACTAACTACTGCATAGCTGCCCATAGCTCTCTAAGTCTCTGTAAGACTCTTAAGTCTGATTTTTTTTTTATCTACTACACCGTACTACCAATGCTCACAAAGCCAGGACTTCCATTTGTATCCTCAGATTGTAAACCTTGTGTTCTTTCCATTGAATCATGTTTGGAAGTGACTTTATGATATAAGTAATTTTCACATAAACATACCACTTGTGTTGAGCATTTGAAAGCTTACAGACTGCCTTTCTCACAACACCCTTGGGAAGTAAGGAGTGCAGGCATTATTAACCCTAATTCATACATCAAAAAAACTGAGGCTCGGAGAAATTTGCCCACATTCACAGAGCCAATAAGGGTCTAAGCCAGGAGTGGGGAACCTGCAGCCTTGAGGCCACATGTGACCCAAGGGTCCTCAAGTTCAGCCCTTTGACTGAATTCAAACTGCACAGAACAAATCCCCTTAATAAAAGAACTTGTTCTGTAAAACTTGGACTCAGTCAAAGGCTTCATGCACTCAAGGACCTAGAAGGCCACAAATTCTCCACCTGTGGTCTAAATTAAGATTTTAATCTAGGTGTTTCCTGACTACAAGCCTAGAGCCCTTTTGCCTAGATCATACTATCTCCAACATTGTTAAGATTTGAAAATAATATGGTAGGGGCAGTCAGATGACACAATGGATAGAACACTAGCCCTGGAGTGGGACAACCTGAGTTCAAATCCACCCTGACACTTACTAGATGTGTGACTCTGGGTAAATTGCTTAATCTTGATTCCCTCAACAAAAA
Source organism: Potorous gilbertii (assembly GCA_028658325.1). Taxonomy (NCBI): domain Eukaryota; kingdom Metazoa; phylum Chordata; class Mammalia; order Diprotodontia; family Potoroidae; genus Potorous; species Potorous gilbertii. The sequence goes on along the minus strand of CM053774.1, from coordinate 103,721,299 downwards.
ACAAAGGTAGGAAAAAAGGGAGGAAGGAAGGAAGGAAAGAAGGAAGGAAGGAAGGGAGGGAGGGAGGGAGGAGAGGAGGGGAGAGAGAGGGAGAACAAAGGGAGGGGGGAGGGAGGGAAAGAAGGAAAGAAGAAAAAAGAAAAGAATATGGTATAAATCTTATAGAAATGCTGGAGAACATGAAGTAAAGGAGTGGTCAGTAGTTTGAGGTTAGTCAGGAAAGTCTCCAGTCCAACTTTGATTTTGATGGAGAGGGCTTGATAGCAGAAAGGTGGGTAATACGTAAACTAAGCTAGGAGAACTGTGTACAGAAAAAAATGGTCAAGAAGAGTGGAGGGCATGAAAACAAGATTAATTAACATTGAAGGGAAGGGTCGTGATGGAAATACCAATAGTTAAAAATAGATAAATATGGGAGAATCCAAAGTTAGAGCAGGGGTTCTTGACCATTTTCGTGTCATGTAACTCTTCTCAGAATAATGGTTTTTAAATACAAAAATAAAACACAAAGAAAATGAATTCTATTGAAATTCAGTTATCGAAAAATGTTTTAAAACTGGTTCATAGATCTCAGGTGAAGAATCTCTGTGTTACAATGATCTCAGGTCAGTACAAAAGACTCCCAATAGAAAATGCCATCCACATCCAGATAAAGAACTGATGGAGTCTGAGTACAGATCAAAGGATACTTTTTCATTTACTTTATATTTTTGTGTTTTTTTCTTTTGATTTGTTTATTCTTTCACAATTGTGACTAATGTGGAAATATGTCTTACATAATTGTACATATATAACCTATATGAAATTGCCTATCATTTTAGAAAGAGAGGCGAGGAGGCAAGGAGAAAAAATTGGAACTCAAAATCTTATAAAAATGAATGCTAAAATTGTGTTGACATATAATTGAAAAAAAATAAAATTCTATTAAGAGTGAAAAAATAAAAGTAAATGGAGGCTAAGAATCAACCCACCTAGGAATCTGCTTTTTGGCCTTTTACTCTTGAGGTTCAGTGCTTGCGATATGTAAAAGATCTAGAGCTAATAGATTATATTTTACTGTCATAATTAACTTGAGATCTAGGAATAAAAGTGAGTGTAAATATTAAAAAAAAAAAAAAGAATCTCTGTATTAGGAGCAGCTAGGTGGCACAATGGATACAGTACTGGCCCTGGAGTCAGAGAAGATCTGAGATCAAATGCCACCTCAGACTCTTTTCTAGCAGTATGACCCTGGGCAAGTCACTTACTCCCAATTGCGTAAAGAAAAAAAGAAAAAGACCCTCTGTGTTAGAGCGATTTGAATGCCACAATTCTAACCATAAGATTCATAGCACCTAGCATCATAAAGATCTCAGAGACCATCTACTCTAATTCTCCACCTTTTACAGATAAAGAAACAAACCTCCAGAAGCTCGTTTTATCTAAGGTTTTTGTATTACCTAGGGTCATACAAGTAGTAAAGGTCAAAAGTAGAATTTGAACTTTCTTTAATTCCAGAGTTAAGGATCCCATCTTTCACTATATACTAATATAATTACTATCATTTGTTCATATTGTTATCTATCATCATCTAGTAATGTTAACCATTATCAATTATCTATTATAACAGTTAACCACTTGTTAGTATATTAATTAGTTATTAAGTTTCTATTAATAAGCATGTGCTAGACTGAGCATACAAAGACAAGAACTAATCAGATCCTACCTTCAAGGGGCTTATAGTCTCCTACTCAAAGGCAGCAGGATCACTCTCTCTGCTACCCAACCAAAAGAGGTAAAATAGTTGTTTATGTCATAGAAGTTTCATTTAAAGGCTTATCTTATTGCAGTCTAATGACTGAAATAAGAAAAATGGAATTCTCTTATTGGGCTGGTTTTGTCCTTTCAATGCATTCTACACAAATGAACTAAGCATAAATTTCTTGTTATTAATATAATATTATATATGTTTTTTTAAGTTTGTGAATACTACTTGTCTGTAATTTTAAATTCTAGCACTTGCTACTAGTCATCTCTTTCTATTTACTGGAGTTAAGATATGGCAGAATGGATGATTACTTTCAAACTTTTTCTGTCCCTTAAATATAAGAGAAATATAAGAATACCTTATACTTGCATAGAAAGTTCAGACAAGCTCCCATATAGTGAGGATTTAAAGGTCTACCCATGTCATTTTGCAGGTACCCATCAGTCTGCTGCCTCTCTCATTTTCATACTTAACCTCATCCAAACCTTAAGGGTAATCCAAGGGAGTGTTTGTATATTTATTCATTAGACCCTGCTATACTTAATTTATTGCAAACTATTCCTCAATATGGTACTTAATATACGAAGTTCTTTTTAAAGTGATGGTATATTATACTCCTTTACAAACACTTGATATACTAAAGTCTAAACTTATGGTAATTCTCATGCGGGGTTCCTTTCAATCACAAGGACTTGCAGGACATTTAAAATAGGATTCACAAAAATCCAATTTATTAATGGCAATTAATTATTAATCACATTTCAAGCTATTTCTCAATCAACTAAACTGAGAGCTCCAACCCCAACTCATCAAATATTATTTAGAGAAAACTTTCCCAATAATTATAACTCTCTTAATCCCCCTTAATCTCCTAAAATTTAGTATTAAAGTTAACAAATGTACAATTTGTTCACCATGAAATCAACACTAAAACAAAGACACAGAAAACTATTTACAATATTTTAGCTGTGAGAAAGATGATAAGCAGGTCATCTCAAACCCTTACTGTCAACTGTACGTGATTTCCTATCTGAAAACAGCCTCACAGCATTTAGTTCATTTGTGTTAACAAAGTCTCTTTGCAAGAATCTTCTCCATCTTCCTGACAAGATAAGGTTGTAATGGTTTCACAAAGAAAGAAGGTCTCTTCATCTTCATTCTTTCTGTCCAGTCTTCTCTCCCTCCTACTCCTCCTTCCTCCTTGAAAAGGCAAACAATTTGATACCTTTTACACATGTTAAGTCATGCAAAACATTTTCATGTTAACCATGTTGCAAAAGGAAAGAAAGAGAAAAGGAAGGAAGGAAGGAAGGAAGGAAGGAAGGAAGGAAGGAAGGAAGGAAGTTTCAATCTACATAGAGTTCATCAGTTTTCTCTCTGGAGGTGAATAACATTCATCATGCATGCTTTGGAATTGTCTTGATTCATTGTCTTGATGAGAGTAGCTAAGTCTTTCAGAGTTGATAATCATCATAGTATTGCTATTGCTATGTACAGTGTTCTTCTGGTTCTGCTCACTTCGCCTTTCATCAGTTCATTAAAGCTTCTCAAGTTTTTCTGAAAGCACTCTGCTTGTCATTTCTTATAGCATGATGGCATTCCATCACAGCTATATACCACAACTCACTCAGTCATTTCTCAATTGATGGGCATCCTCTTGCTTTCTAATTCTTGTGAAGGAATATAGTATGTTACATCTATGGTTTGTGGAACTCCCACTTTCTTGCTTCCTTGCTATCTTCCTTCTTGTCTTCCTTCCTTGTTTCACTGAATTTTAGTGACATCTTTGGTGTCCACTTGTCACCCTACTCTCACATGTGGCTCCAAGAAGCTGTAGCATGCACAGCTGCCAAACCCAAGAAAATCTTCTTAGTCATAGGGGCTAAACCAGGTTGAAGATAACCAAGAAGCCTCAAACTCCCGATGACTTGGGGGACATTCACCTTAAATATGTGAAAACTTCCTCTGGTGGAATGGGTAGATGAGAACTACTTGTTCCAATGTCCATGATGGAGGATTTGGAGATCTAAGAGCTTGGTCAAACATTGAAGACCCTAAGGTCATCCAATGCATCGAGACCATCACCAATGGTCCTGACTTTTGTCTTGCAACTGAACTTCATGGACTCTGGAAGAGAGAGTGAAGTTGATGACTTTGTGCAACTCTACCTTGCTTAAATCAAACTCATGATCAAGTCAAGACATCACCCTATGATGTTATCGGTTCTTTCTAAAAATTAAGGATGAACAACAACCACAACAGTGACAAGAGAATGATATCTACAGTTTCCCAAGTTATCACTTGTAACAGTTTCTTCTCCAGACTCACTTTATGCCCCATAAATTTACTTATAATAATTTCTTCATAAAATATCAGTTAAGACAGTCTTCACAAGAAAGAAGTTTCTCTTCATCTTCTTTCTCTAACTTCTCAATAAATTGCTCACAGATCCCCATAGATCAAAATTGCACTAATTGATATTGTAGGTAGTGCTTCATAGACATATATGTCCATTAATTATTATGTTTTATTCTTCTTAAAGAGAGCAGTTTCTATTACCTCTGTTGATGAGGTTTTTTTAAAACAGGAGTTACATTTAAATACCTTAAGCTATTTAAAGGATTTATGCAATGTATTACTTGTGAGGATGGATTGGTAGCTAAAAAACAAAATTCTGTAAAAGTTTTTTAAAAACTCAAGATACCTAGCATATTGCATATTTTCCTCCATTATGGTATTTGGTATATGAAATGATAGGTTGTTTGTTTTTTTTTTTAAAAAAAACACTTGATATACTAAAGTCTAATAGGCATATTATATACTTGTCATTTCCAGGATTGCTAGTTTTTATGCAGAATTCCTTTCAATCACAAGAATTTCTAGGGCACTTAAAATAGGATTCTATTTACCAAAAAAATCCAATTTATACATAAATTATCAGGATCATATTAATTTAATAAAATGAAATAAAGCTGCATTATGAATTCTTTTGGAATTCCCACATATCCTTCCTGCATATCTCTGGTCTTCTTTGCCTGCTTTTAGACCTTTATCTTCTATAGCATCCAGCTTGCTGCCCTTGAGAAGCACATGAAATTTAAAAAATTCAATCAAGATACGCTCAGAACCATAGCCATAAGTTCACTAAATATGGAAAATAATATTATATTTTAGCTTCCTTTGAACTTAGACACCCACTATTCCAGGAAAGTGAGAATTTATAGCTCTTAAGGATGCCTTCCTTAACCCTCACGTATAGATGGGATTAATGTAATAAAGGGGCAGCTAGGTGGTGAAGTGGATAGAACATGGGCCTGGAGTGAGGAAGACTCATTCTTATAAGTTCAAATCCAGCCTCAGACACTTACTACCTGGGTGACCCTGGACAAGTCACTTCACCCTGTTTGCCTCAATTTCCTCACCTGAAAAAGGAAGCCACTCCAGTATCTTTGCCAAGAAAACCCCAGATGTGGTCACAAAGAGTTGGACACAATTGAAAAGACTGGACAACAACAAAAATGCAATCAGATGCAATTTTATTCCTTTCAAGAAGGGTCATCATAGATTGTAGAATTGTCAGAGACCTCAAAAACTAGTCAGTCCATTCCATCCCCCTCATTTTACAGATGAGGAAACTGAAACCCAAGGAAATAAAGTGACTATGAGATGCTGGCTTCTTCAAACCAAAGGACAAGTTTCATAGGAACACAGTATGGAGGGGACAAAAAGCTCATCCTGACTTTTTGTGGGGATTTTCTTCTGGCAGAAAATCTTTGGAAAGTAGCTCTTTGGTGTGAAATGCTTTCCAAAAGATATCTTTAGTGTTTGTAAAATATTATGCATTCATCTTTACTGTTTATATGGCATTGCTCAAGATTATATTTGTAGGGATACTGGCCAAATTAGAGCACCAAATTCAGAGGGTTTTGCTGCTGACAGATAAACAGAAAAAACGCAGGGTCTGGCTGGCCCTATCTTCTTCACTTAACTTTTGTTCTACCTCAAATTCATTTGCATGCCAAGCCAGAGAGGTTCTTGGAAATTTCTAACCCCAAATCAAATAAATTGTCTGGGATTAAGAACTGTAATTCAGTCCTAGACACAAGGAAGAAAAGACTCAATCTTAGCCTGAAGCACTCTGTCAGAATAGATCAGAATAAATTTGTTTAGTTTTATTGAAGTTCTTGTAAATAAAAAAAATCACTGTCACCTCCCAATGACACCTCCAATCTCTGTCACCTAATAAAATCTTCCCTTTTAACAATGAAGTAGGGTCAAACAAAACAAATCAAAACATTGTCCATGGCTGAAAATATTCCTCAAGGAACACTATCACCACTTCTCTGTGGAGAAATGGGTCTACCTAACTTCTGCTGAAGTAGCACTTTAACTGGGTATGGCAGCTCATAATTTCTGGATATGAAAGAGCTATCAGTCTGACTTTATTAAAGAGATTGCTAATCTTGGTACCCTAAAAGATCAGCACCTATATGGTCAGCAGGTGGTTGTAAAAAATTGAAACCCAGAAGGTAGCACCAAGGAGCAACACCTAGTTGTAAGTTCAAGACTAGTAGAGATAAACTCATGAATAGGAGAGAGGACTAGGCAGGGAGAAGCAAAGACTTGACATCCAGGAGGAAAACAGCAGAGACAATACTGGATAGTCAGCCTAGGACCAGAAGGAACCAGGGCCAAAGAGAGAGACACAATTATAACACCAGAAGTTAGAGCAGCCCTGGAGCATCTGAGGAGTCACTTGCTCTTCCCCTACTGGATTTCTAGCCATACATGATCCAATGTCAGTGGATGTTCACTTATAGAGTATTAATGTTCCTTCATGTATCAAATAAGGATATTAGTCATTACCACCTATCTTATATGTTAGTTTTGAGGAAAGAACTTTGGAATAATCATATAAATAGGAATTAAGACAGAGGGTTTCAGTTTTACTGTTGATTTCCTAGTCAAAAATGAAGGAAAAAGTACCCAAAAGTCACTGGATGGGGGCAATAAAAAAATGAATATTTTCTTGATCAGCAAGTATGGTGAGGACCAGTTTGGGGTCACAGGGCAATTGACTTAGAGATATAGGGAACTAAAGTTCAGAAATTAGGTGAATTCAAAGTCATAGATTTAAAATTGGGAGGGACCTTAGAGATGATATCTAGTCTAGCAGTTCTCAAAATGTGTTCTGGGATCCCCTCTTCACCACTGCAGAGGTCGATGAAGTCAAAACTATTTTCATAATGATACTAAGACATTATTTTCCTACTAAAATATTATTTCTTTTTCCAACTATGTATGGGTGTATGAGGCCAGATTTTCTTCATAGACTTCAAAAACCATATCACAACAGACTGTAGAAGCAAATAAGAGAATCCAGCTGTCTTCTTGACAAGCCAAACATTAAAGAAATTTGCAAAGGTAACCCAATTTAAAGCCCATTGATATGAGATTTTCTCCCAATTGATGGAGATGATGTCCTGCCCAGTGAGAGGGGTGGGGCAAAATTCTCGAGAGTAGGAGACCTCTACCTTGATTCAGTCTCTACAGAACTTTTAAAGCATCAGTCTTTTGGGGGATGCTTCAAGTATGAAATTGCTATGGGTACTCCTGGCCTCCAGCAGAGATGAAAGAGGTCAGGAGAGGTACCAGGCTAGAATTATAACTATTTACTCCCTTAAGTACTGTTAGCCTAGACTAGGAGATATGATTGGGTTAAATCTGATTTCTGATCACTTTGTTATTATCTGGGGTGAGGCGGGGGGAAGGGAAGGGAAATTCCAAGCTCTATATCCAAGGCTTGACTCCTTCCCTCCAAATAGCAATTCATTATGAAAACAAATAATTCAAATAACAAAGAAAACCCATTTATCCAAGTACCAGTTCCATTATGCACACACATAGTTCAAATAGCAAAGAAAATCCATTTATTTAAATCAGTAGCAAAACAGAAACCAGAGAATATATATGTAGGAAAATATATACTAAACAATACAGAGTGAAGGAGTTCTCCCACTGGGAAAGACATCATAATTCAAAAGAGAGACAGACAGACAGAGAATTCTAGATCTCACCCAAGGGGAAACTCCCTACAACCTTTAGTGTAGCTAAGGTAGAGATAGGAACGTGATGGAGACTGCCAGCTCACTCAAGTGTCCCAGCTTTTTTTTTTCAGCATCCTGAAGTGGAGTTAGCCTCTTCCATTTTGCCTCTTGAAGCTGGAAACCATGAGCAACCAAAGTAACTTAACACTTGAAGTGTTCCAGGAAGAAGGCCACTTGAGGAGTCCTAAACAGGAATGAAGAAAGCTGGAGCTCTTCAGCTCTCACCAACTCTGATCTACCCCTCATGAGTCAGAGTGTCTCACATCAACAGGTTTAGGAACACGGGTTACATAAGAATATATATCCACTCTTTTCACTAATTTTTAAATAGAAGAATTATATTAATATGTGATGTGTTTTTATTATTTTGATTTAATAAGTATTTTAAAATTTATGTCTTAATTCACAATATAGTAAATATTGATAGATATAACCCACATAAACTAAGGTTTTTGGGGAACTTCAAAAATTTTTCAAAGTGCAAAGAGGACCAAAAAGTTTGAGAATCACTGAGGCTGATTGACTAGCTGAACTCAAACTGGAATTCAGGTTCTCTGATTTCAAATCCAATGTTCCTTAGAGGCTGCTATCCTGTTGCCTCTTGTAGGTTCTCATCAGTTCTTCTGTAACTCTGTGTGACTCTCAGCAAGTGCTACCAGTTATCTTCCCACAGTTTCACACAGTTGCCAGTAGGCAGGATCAGGGATAGTTCTCAGAAATCTAATACACAGTTTTAGACAAAATAGATAATGTGTTGTACTGGATAGAGGGCTGGAAGTGATGTCAGAAAATTCCAGGTTCCTGATGCTTGCTGGCTTTATCCAGTTACTCCATTTTCTAAGTACTAAAGAAGGGGAAGGAGTGGACTAGCCAGGAGCTAAATTAAGTACTGACAACCTTTGGTCACCATACAAATACAAGGAAAGACACAGGGGCTGGTTACATCCTCCATGGTTCTAGCTTCTTCCCTATTTTTATTGAGATCTCCCCTCTCTCCCCCTCACCCAGTATTCCTGATGATTTGAATTTGGTGGAATTCAAAGGCCAAAAAGAACTAGTGCATGTTTCTGTAAAGATAAATTTGATATATGATATTTCAAACATAGAATCATAGGATTTTATAGCTGTGGTGGACCTTACAGGTCATTTAGACTGACTAAGAAAGTAAAATACAAAATGTTGTTCCTTATCCAAAATTCAGGGGTCAGGGAGAGGAGAGGATCCAATTAAGATGGCAGCATGAAAAGTCATAAAGGGGACCAATTCTTACACGTGCTTTAACAAAAATCTTAAATCTTAAAAAAAACTTAAAAGTAGAAGAGTTATCAAGAAATTCAAAGAGAAATGAGTATGCTCCTTGATCTAGGATTACATTATATAATAAGAAGATCTGAAAGTTGCAAACATTCAGAGTGGGGTCATACCAGGGAAACCAGTAGACTCTCAGGTTGTGCTCTAAGGAGACTGAGGAAATCTGAAGCCTGCCAGCACATTGACCCCAGACATGCCAGGTGACGTGGTGGGAGCCAGTATCATGAATGACAGAAATCCAGAATAGCAGTTAGCAAAGTCCAACCACTCCTTCTAAGAGTTGGAGAAGTAGCAAAGCCTGATCCTGGAACAAAATCCAAACTAAAAACAGAGTTGGAAATTGGGATAAATAGAATATCCAACACAATGAAGTACTATGGATTGAGATACCTATGAGATAAAACCAGAAAAAGAGAATGACTCCACAACTTCTAAAGCAGGACCCCACAAGAATAAAAAATGTTGGCGACAAAGACTTCAAGAGTTCTTGGAAGAAATGAAGCAAGATTTTTTTTTAAAACATAAAATAAGAACTCTGGAGGAAAATACATTGGAAGAAAAATAACAAATCAGACAGTGGAAAACTCTACCCAAGTAACAAATTCTTTAAACTATACAATGGAGCAAACAAAACTTAATGATTCTATGGGACAAGAAATCTTAGATAAAACCAAAAGATTGAAAAAAACAGAAGAAAATGTAATGTGGACACAACTAACTTGAAAAATAGACTGGGAAAATTCCAAGAAACCACAATCAGGATCACAAAAGAATGTGCAATGTCATAAAGGAAAAAAGCAATTCTTGTGAAGAGGGACTGGGAAATGGAATTTCAATAGAATTAGATAACTTTCAAGCATGTCTTATCAAAAGACCAAAGCAGAGCAGAAATTTTGAAAGGCAAATACAAGAATCAAAAGAAGTCTGAAGAGAAAAATACATTGAAATAGTCAGAAGAGAATGAACATTGTTTAACTGCAGACACTCTAACAGAGGAGAAGAGATTAATATTCCTTCTGAACCCTATTGACTTCAAGGGAGTTAAGGAAGATAGACATTGTCTAGGAGTAGTTTTGTTCTATTGTTATGACTTTAAGAAAGAAAAGAAAAAAGGAAGAAACATAAATATACCAGGAAAGAAATGAGGAAGAAGAGAGAACAATATACTATTTCTCATAATTGCAGTGTGGTGGAAGAGAAGTATAAAAACGTGACAGATGAGGTGACAAAAGTCACTCTTATCTGGACTAGAAAAAGGAGACATGAACTCATATACAGAAAAAGTTCAGAGGCAGAACTACATTAAACTCAATTGAAAAACAGGTGGAGACAAGGATAAGAAACTAGTGGTTTAGGGAAAAGGATAGAGCTGAGGAAAGGGAATAGACACAAACATAACAGTGCAACTTTGGAGGGGAGATATTGAAGGTGGAATTAAAAGGCAAAAAAAGAGAGGAGGAGCAATAGAGGTGGGGTAGACCACTTTAATTATTGACTACTAATATTCATCACATCCTCTCTTTCATTCCCTTTTTCTTTTTGCAAAGAAGGAAGCAGGGGTAAAAGAGGAAAAGGTCTAAGAAAAAATGATGGAGGAAAATAAGCAATTAGCCATAGTATACAAATGTGGATATCATGAATGCACTCATAAAATGGAATAAGGTGGACAGAATAGGTTAGAAATAGAATCTAGCAATTTGATGTTTATAAGAAATAGTGGAAACAAACATTCACATCATTAAAATGAAGGACTGGAAAAGAATTTAAGTCTTAGACAAAAAAAAACAGGTAGTAATTATCTCAGACAAGGCAACGGTAAAAATAGATATGATTAAAAGAAGGAAACTACAATATACTCAAAGGCATGATAAATAACATTCGTACTTTTAATAATAGTAAGATATGTATACACACACAGACATATATATATATACATATATGTGTGTGTGTGTGTATATAAATATATATATATATTTATATACACACACATAAACCCCAAATGATGATGCCTCCAAATACTTGAAAGTTAATTGAATTGCAGGGAGAAATAGACAGCTAAACTATGATAATGTCTTCAACGTGACCCTAACCTAACAAAAAAATATAAACAAGAAGAAAGTTAGGGACCTAAACAGAAATTTCAGAAAGTTAGATATGAAAACCTTTTGGTGATTACCAAATGGCAACTGAAATAAATATTCACTCAGTTGTATATAGCACTATTATAAAAACTGATCATGTGCTAGGAACTAAAAACTTCATAAAGAAATCCAGAAAGGCAAAGATATTTAATACTTCATAATGCAATAAAAGTTATAATCAATAAGGAAAATTTGAATAAAACTACAGAATGAAATACGTTTTCTGTATTGTGTATGGAAATGGTCCATTGTTATTTGACACAATGGAAGCCAAAATTTGAGATGAGGTGTGATGCCTCCAAAAATTAAAAAAAAAAAGAATGAAAAGAGCGTCAGTGAAACTTTTTTTTTTTAATATATAGAAGAAAACAGAAAGGTGATAAAGAAAAACAGAATGGCTTTGTAGGTGAAATGTTGATCTTGATATGTTTTTCAAAACTCACGCTATACACAATAGAGATTCCTTGTTTTCCATTCTTTGTATATGGAAATATTTGTGTTTGCAAATGTTTGTCAGGTACATAATAACAAAAAAATGAAAATCATTTTTAAAGAGAATGTGAGGTGTTTGAGGATAAGGACTGTCTTCGCTTTTGTATTTGTAAACTTGTTGATCCGCATAAGTGCTTAACAAACAAAATGAGAGGTCTGGACTACATGTTCCTTCTAGATTTAAATCCTATGACTCTACGGTCTTCTCCTCTGTATTGTTTGATAGTGACTACTTTCTTTTGGGATCAAAGGATCAGATATCTAGAGCTGGAAGGGGCTTTAAAAGCCATCTACTCTCTCCCCATTTCATTTTACTGATGAGGCTTAAAGAGAATAAGTGACTTTTTCAAGGTCTCAGAACTCCAATAGGGGCAGAGGCAGGATTGCAGTTCAGTCTGTGACTCTTAAGTTGACCTTTTCGTACACTGCACCATCCTGCCTTCTGGGACATTACAGTGTTCTAATTCTCCTACCTCTGCATATTCAATGATGCGATGATCTCTTTTGTAATCAATCTTTTTTTTTTTTTGCTCATTTTATTGTTTCAGAATTCTTATCTAAAATTATACTTTCAATAACTGCCACCACAAAAATGCCTCTCAAATCTTTATCACTAGCCCTCACCCGAGTCTCTAGTGCCATATCAACATTTCATGAAAATATCTGCTGTCACTTTAAATGGACATATCTAAGATGGAATTCATCTTCTACTTGATCCTACTCAGGATGGCCGTATTTCTGTTGATAGCAGCATCATGACTGTGTTAGTCATCCAGATTGGAAACCTGAGTCATCCTGGACAAACCTTCTTCCACCCTTCCTTCTCTATTATCTAATCAGATGCTAAATCCTATTAATTTTTCCTTTCACTTTCTTTTTCTTCCCTCTGTCACAAAATAGCTCAGGATCCTGTTATTTCACAATTACACTATTATAATAATGGTCTTTTAACCGAGCTCTTGTATTGTTACACTGGCATCCCACGTGTCATATGTCTTTCTAGTTCTCTAATCTAGCTTTCAAGTAAGGGACCTGGAAGATAGGAATATGTTTTTTAGATTTGTCCATACTGTTGGGCCCTTAAATATTTTTGTAATTTTGTTCAATCAAGTCTAAAACTGTATCAGACTTGAATAAATTATATATTGAACAGGAATGCTCTCAATTTCTCAAGACTTGTATGAAGGCATAGCTGTCAATTCTTACCAAATATGTCTCTCTCAAAGTCATTTTTTGGTCATGTCCAACTCTCCATGACTCCATTTGGGGTTTTCTTGGCAAAGATATTGGAGTGGTTTGTCATTTCCTTCTCCAGTTCATTTTCCGGATGAGAAACTGGGACAAACAGGGTTAAGTGACTTGCATAGGGTCTCCCAACTAATGTCTGAGGCCACATTTGAATGAAGGTGAGTCTTCCCGACTCCAAGTCTGGCACTCTAGACTGACACTTTATACAAGGATTAGTTGAAGCAGTTGGGCAAATGTTTAGTCTGGAGAAGAGAATGCTTTGGATGTAAATGATAAGTGTTAAGTATATGAAGAGTGATCTTGGAAGAGGAGTTAGACAGTGTATCACACCTTGACTAGTAGAACTAGGAACACAGAATTCGGTGTGTTAATGAGGTCAAACTTTGGAGTCAGAGAACCTGAAATGACATCCAAGCTCTAATGCTCACTACTTATGCAAATGATGGATTCACAGCCCATCTGGGGCCTTTTGTTGCCTCTCTATGAAATGAATGAAACTGTGGAAGGAACTGTATTAGTTTTTGTGTGAATGAGATATTGGGGATAAATGACTGATCCTTCCCACTTTTCCCTTCTTTTTGCTCCTTCTAGTGCTACATACACCTGGCATCTCAAGCAATTGATAAAGTAGATTGGCCCCTTAGGAAGAAAGGGATGAGGAGGGTGGGGTTTCTGACCCTTGAAATATAAAGAAGCTTAGCCCTGAGCGGGGAAGGAGTCCTCAATTCTGCAATTGCCTCGGGGAGAGGTAAATTGATGCCTTTTTTTCTGGATGATTGTTGTTTGTAGTGACTACCAAAGGTAATATTTTCTATCCCTTTAACTTTGGAATTATGCCCTTTCTAAACCCGCCTAAGTAAAACTGGTTTTTCATTTGTGTTTTATGTTCCATAGTTATATTTTAAACCTTGAATCTGCTTAAGACTTGGCCTATAATAGACTAGATTATCTTTAAATTTCTTTTAGCTCAAAATTATATGATCATATGCTTCAGAGTAGCAGGCAGACTTCGGTATGATGGAAGAAAAAGCTTTCTAACAACTAGAGCCATTCCAAAGCTGAATGGGCTGCCCGAGAAGTAATAAGTTCTCCAAGAATTAAAAAACATGTCTTAAGTGTTTACTATATTCCAGTGCACTGGAGATACAAAAAGCCAAACGGTTTCTGCCCTCAGGGAGTTTATATTCTAATGGGAATAGACAACACAAGTGGGGAAGTGGTTACCTTGGAAGGGCGTTTTGACCTAGGAAGGTGATTTGATTACTGACCGTAGAGCTAGAGGTGAAAAGGGGAAAGGTATGGGGACTACCTAGGAGAGCACTGGGGCAAAGCTAGCGCTGGGGCTAGGTTCTGAGTTATAAATGGAGGGCTTTTGAAAATCCCAGGGTACCAGGTTGATACCAAGCCGCCAGGTCCTAGAAGCAGCGGCTGGAATCAGGATGCACGAAGATGGAAGGAGACAGTCTTCAAGTGGAGGATGGGTGATCTTATCAGGGATTCCTAATCCCTGATCTCCGAAGTCCTTTCCCATTCCGTATGACGGTAGCCTAACCCACTAAACAGCCAGATAAATGAAGTTAACAAGCCGCCCAACATTTATTAAATATGTATTCCTGCTTATGCTCATAGTATGTTTGATCCTCCCAGAAAAATAAAAGAAATAGAAATCATGGTCCTTCAGGGAATGCAAAGCAAGTGTTACTGACAAAACACGTCAATTTCACACCATCTAGCTGAGAGTAGTAAGTATGAGACAGGAACGATTTGTAAAGAAGGGCCGACGGGCTTGGCATCGATTTTTAGCTCCTCTCGCTATGGATGTCGACAAGATGGGAACAATCCCAGTGAAGTCCTCTGCACGCCTACAGCGAGGCCAGCCTGTCACTCAGCCCGGAGTGGTTTTTCCACCAGCGATGACATCCACGATCTGCTCCGAAGGTGTGCACTGGTGAGCTACAAGCGACCTTGCAACCTCGTTCTTGCTCCGGGCGAGCCCGGGTGGCCTGGCTGCTCGGAGCCCACGATCCCGGTCTCCCCGGTTCCACCGAAGCGCTCCCGTCGGCTCGGCCCGGAGGCGGTCTGGAGGTGGGAAGAACTCCGGGGAGTCCGCGGCCGGCCATCCCAGGACCGGGGAGAGGCGAGGGAGTGCGGCCAAATCCAGCATCTCCCAAGGCTGCTTTCGGCACAGTAACGCGAGCGCTGCGAATGCTGCCTGGCGGACCTCGGGCTCCGCGCTCCGGCCCGGAGCTCTCGGGGCCGGGCGTACGGCGGAGGAAGGGTCCGATCTCTGTCCAGCACGGGTCCGCGCCGGCCTCCGCCTTCCCCGCAGCCTGAGCACCGGGAGCTCGGCCCCGCAGTCAAAGCGGCCGCACGCGGAGCCTCCAGGCCCGGGCAGCCCGAGGAGGGCACGCCGGCCCGCACCACCTCCGCGAGCGGCGGCTCCCGGGGGCTGCGCCCGCGGTCGGCGAGGGGCAGACGTGCCCGTCCCGCAGCCGAGCGTCGAGGACAGAGGAGCGGCGCGTCTGCGGCGGAGGCTCGGCGGGGCGGCCGCCGCACTCCGCTTCGAGTTTCCGCTCGCCCCCCGCTCCTTTGTGGCCGCTTCCTCGGGGCTCGGCGGGGAGCCCCTGCTGCGGCTCCAGCAGGCCTACGGGCCCGCTATCGGCTCTGCCCCGCCGCGGCTGATCGGGGCGCGGGGAGGCTGTGCCCCGGGCCCCGCCGGCTGAGCGGATCCAGGACGTGGGGGAAGGGAGTCGGCCGGGCCCGGCAGGCTCGGGCGCCCCGGCGGGGAGCCTCGGCGCGCGCCCTTCCGCCGCGCCGCCCCCAGTCACGTGACGCCGGCTGGCAGGCGGCTCTGCGGGAGCGCCTTCGCTGGCTCCATCTCTCCCCCTCCCTTCCTCCGGCCTTCCCTTTCGTTTCCCCCCCGCCCCGCCCCCACCCTGACACCAGCTCTCGCCCGAGCGACGAGAAGCCCGCCCCCACGTCCGCCGGTCTCTCGAGCTCATTGGCTGAGGCGGCGAGGACGCGTCTCCAGGGCGAGTGGCAGCCATTGGTGCGGTGGGCGATCCGAGTTCCCGGATGAGGGAACATTCTGCAGTATAAAGGGAGCGGGGAAGGCGGGAGACAGCGCAGTTTGAATCGCGGTGCGCCAGAGCGGGAGCCGGCGGTGTCTCTGCCCGGGTGTTTGCTTGGTCCACTCTCGGCCGTGAGCGTGTGTGCGGGAGAGGTTCACGCTTAACTCAAAATGGTAACCTTAGCACAGGGCCCTGAAGGGTTCCGCGGGCTGGAGAAGGGGGAGGGGAGCAGGGGAGGGCGCCGTTACACCCCGGGGACGAGGGAGGGGAGCGGCGGTTAGGGGCGCGCGCGCGCGCCTCTCGGCTCGAGGGAGGAGAAGGGGGACGGTTGGGGGGAGGGAGCCGCCTCCGGGCTCGTGGCGGCGGCGACGGTTGGTGGCGCGCGTGCGCGGCGGCGCGCGCTCCCGGCGACCCGCGCGCGGCTGGCGGAGCGCCGCCGGCCCCCCTCCCGCCCGCTCGCGCCCGGGGCCATGCTCGGGCCGGGCGTTGGGAGGCCCCGCCGAGGGGGAGGGGTCCCGGCGGCCGGGCTGAGCGCCTCCCCCCCCCGCCCCCTCCTCCCGCCCGCATGGGTGTGTGCCCCCTCCAGGCTGGCGGGAAGGCTGGGAAGGACTCCGGAAAGGCCAAGACAAAGGCGGTTTCCCGCTCGCAGAGGGCCGGCTTGCAGGTCAGTGGGGATGGCCCCTCCGGGAGGGCGGGCGATCTCCTCGCGCGTGGGCCGGGCGGTCACGTGCGCCCGGTCGGGATTTGGCGGGAGGGGCCCCGCCCGGCCGGATCTTAATTGTGCATTCTCGGGGGTGCGTTTTTCTCAAGTTCCCCGTGGGCCGCATTCACCGGCATCTGAAGTCGCGGACGACGAGCCACGGACGCGTGGGCGCCACGGCCGCCGTGTACAGCGCAGCCATCCTGGAGTATCTGACTGCAGAGGTGAGGGGGCCGTGCGCCGCGGGGGCGGGGGGCGGGGAGGGGCGCCCGCCTGGAGAGGAGCCGAGGCGGTGCGGGGCACGGTAGTGACGGCAACCGCGTCCGGCTCTCCCCACGCAGGTCCTCGAGCTGGCAGGAAATGCATCGAAAGACTTGAAGGTGAAGCGCATCACCCCTCGCCACTTGCAGCTCGCTATCCGTGGGGACGAGGAGTTGGACTCGCTGATTAAGGCCACCATTGCTGGGGGTGGTACGTAGCCCGCTTAGCTACCTTGCAGAGTTTGGGGAGGGCGTGCGCTCGGTTCTTGTGTAGGAATCACGAGTGACTTTGAGAGCCCTTTTATGTTCAGGCAGTTTGTACTGTGTGTGGGAGCTCCCTGAAACAAACTGGCTTAACCAGGTAGTCTGCTCTCCATGGCAGTTGGACAAAGTAACCTTTTAGTTAAGAACCTAAAGGGCAAATAGAGATTCTTTTTTGGTGCTTTTAAATAGTTAACTTGCATGGAACCTTAAAAAAAAGAAAGCTTCTAATCCTCTTAACACTCTTATAGGTGTGATTCCGCACATCCATAAATCTCTGATTGGAAAGAAAGGACAACAGAAGACTGTTTAAAGGATGCCTGGATTCCATGTTATCTCAGGACTCTAAATACTCTTAACAACTGTCCAGTGTTGGTGATTTCCAGTGGACTGTATCTCTGTGAAAACCACAATTTTGCCTTTTTGTAATTCTATTTTGATTAAGTTGGAAGCTCACTTAGCTTTCCAGCCAACCAAATTTCTGCATTGAAGTCTTAACCATATTTAAGTGTTACTGTGGCTTCAAAGAAGCTATTCTGAAGTAGTGGGTTTTGATTGAGTTGACTGTTTTTAAAAATCTGTTTGGATATTGTGATGCAGAAGTTATAGTAACAAACATTTGGTTTTGTACAGACTTTTATTTACACTCTGGTGGATAAGTTCAATAAAGGTCATATCCAAAACAAGTTTGTTTCTTGAATTTTCGTGTATTGTAGCACAGACTTAGGTCTGTGGGATCCAAATAATCTTAACTTAAATGAGCCATTTGAAAATAGGAAGGAAGCCTGGTAACTTAAACGTAGGTTTCTCCTGATTAATTAGAATAGAAAATAAGTTCAACCAGGAGCAAATCAAATGCATCTGTGGCTCTAGTAAAAATAGAAGATGCATTAAAAATTATTAAAGGTTGTGACACTTTATCAAAGGTTGAGAAGTTAGTCAACAAGGTCTTCTTTTTCTCAGTTTGTGTACATACCTGTGTACCTCTGTCCCCACTGTCATAACTTTGCCAAGAAGAGGTGGTATTACAGCTTACCACAAAATTAATGGTAGGTGGAGTCATCCTGAAACATAATCCTTGGATGAACTAGACCAAACTATAGATACAGGCCTATGAAGGAAGGATGATAGCTATTAATAATGAGTCATATACCTGTATAGAATGTATTTATGAAAAGACCAGCGTTCACAAAATCACTTGTCTCAACTTAGTTTCTTTACCAAATATAGTATAATGGGGAGTTTTCAGGTTTTCTAAACATTTAGTTGCGAATATTTAGCTTTAGTCATGGACTTGAGATATTTGTGCCGTTATACTCAAATTCTTAAGGTCTTGTACTATTTTTGTGTGCATAGGAAAAACAGGCACAAATCAGAATTTCACAGCGAAATCGTGAATTTTAGTTGTGCTTCAATGGATCTTTGAATTTAGTTGATATAAGACCTTTCACCAGTTGATCACGGGTTCTTTACTAACTGGTCTTTGGAAATACCTGAATGTCCAAAATTAAGAGTAGTTCTATGAGGGCTTGTTGCCAATGTAGGAGGACTTCTGCTTGAACAGCCTTCCGAAAGTTGCACTGGGATAAGGTTTCAGGCTGACTGGTGAAAGCTATATTGATCATCAGGGAACAACCGGCATAGACTCTTAGACGCGCTGTGTATTCAGAAGCCTTAGGATGAAACCACACTATGTGGTTTTACAGACATCTCGATTGACTGCAGATGACCAATAAGGCAATTTTCGTTAAAACTTCTGGCCAGCTAGTGATACATTTGCATTGTTAGGTTTGGGGGTTTATTAGCTGTTTTAAATCCGGACAAAACAGTGTGTTTAGGGGAGGTAAAGTTAGCCAGGGCCGGGGTTAGGGAGGCTCTAGACTACCTGGCACATGGTATGTGGGCAGTGACTGCGGGCGGGCCGAGGGGGCGGGCCTTCCGTGGGCCCCGCCTCCGGCACGCCAGTCTCGGGTTACCATGGAGGCGGTCACTCCACACCCTAGGCCTGGGGCGCTCCGGGGACGTTCGGCCGGGAAACAGGGTTCCTAGCGCCCCCTAGGAAACGACAACCTCGAACGCCTCGGCCAGGGGCCTCCCCAAATCCTACACGGCCCACCCGGCAGTCACCCCGTCCCCGCCACCTCCCCGGGGTCGGGATGGTCGGCGTGGGGGGCGGGGCTGGACGGGATACGGACGACGCGAGCGGAGAGGGGCCGGCGGCCCCGCCCAGCCCAGGACCCGAGTAGTCTGCGTGCTCGGCGCCGCAGTGGCGACTGTCCGTCCCTCCCCCCGCCCCGGGGGCTCGGTGGTACCGCCCGTCCCCCCCGCCGTCGGGCCCCGTTGGTAGGCTCCGCCTGGCTCCTGCGCCCTCTCAGCGTCGCTCTGCGGATTGGGTTCGGACGTTTGGGCGCCCCCGCCTCGGCAGCCGCGGCGCCGCCTGACCCAGGCCCAGCTGGGCGCTAGTCCCCGACCGGGGTCGGGTCCGGGATGCGGCCTGCCCTAGGCCTAGCCGCCGCCGCCGCAGGCTCGGGAGGCCGCCCGTGAGGAGGCGGAGCTGCCCGCCCTCCGGCTCCGAGGCCCGCAGCCCGGCCGGCCCGGCGCGACCCCTCCCCCGCCGCGGCCCGGCCCGGCCCGGCCCCCGCCGCCGCCTCGGGCGCCCCGCCCCCGCCCCCTCCCCCGGCCCGCCCTCCGGCCTCCGCCTCCGCCTCGCCGCTCTGGCTTCCGCCCCCTTCTCGCTGCGCTGCCGGAGGAAACGGAAGAAGGAGCGAGCCATGGAGGGGAACCGGGACGAGGCGGAGAAATGCATCGAGATCGCCCGGGAAGCGCTGGAGGCCGGCAACCGCGACCGGGCCCTGCGCTTCCTGCACAAGGCGGAGAAGCTCTACCCGTCCCCCACGGCCCGAGGTGAGTGAATCCGCCGCCCGGCCCGGCCCAGTCCGGCCCGACACACCCCCGCGGGCCTGCGGCCCCAGCCCGGCTCCCCTCCCCCTCCGCGGCGCTCGCCCGGCCCCCCGCGCGGAGATCCGTGCCGAGATGCCCGGGAGGACCGGGGGCGAGCCCTCGGGCTCCCCGGAGAGGGCAGTGCCCCCTGGGAGCCAGAAGCGACCGAACTGGGCCGGAGCCAGGAAGGGCCCGGGCGCGGGCCTCGTTGTCCGAGCCCGGGGGCCGCGATAGGGTCCAGTGACCTGGCCTCTTCCCCGCCTCCGGAGCGAAGGTCGCTCTTCTTCGTGCGGCCCGTCCCCGAAGTGATGCTACTACTTGTGTCACTCCCGAGGTAGGCCTCAGAGGAGCCGTGCGGTCTGACAAGACCCAGGGAACTGAGAATAGCGAAGACAATCAGGGCTGTCGGAAAGTCCTGCTCATTGAGCCTCCTTTCCTTGAAGGATAGGACAGTTTAACTTTGGTTTAACTTGAGCTACGTGTTAGTGTTGGAAGCAACTCTTGAGAAGTCGCCCAGTCCAACCCCTCAATTTTACAGCTGAGGAAACTGAGACCCGAGGAGCTTAAGCGACTTAGAGTGAGATTTGGGAAATCTAAGTTAATCAACAAATATTTGATAAAGGTCTTTTTTGTAAGGGTCTGGTAGGGAATGGGAGAAATACAGATATCTCTGCCCAGTTATGGAATCACAGGTTTTCATGGTTGGGAGGGACCTCATGGATCAACTAGTCCTACCCCTTCATAGAAAAGAATCCCTTCTACAACATTGTGGACAAGTGGTCTTTGCTTAAAAACTTCCAGTGAGGAGGAATCACTACTTCCTGAAGCCACTCATTCCACTTTTAGGCAAATTCACGACTTTTGGATAAATTTACCTCTGCAACTTTGATCTGCCCTTTGGAGCCAAACAAGATGAATTCCTGTCCCATATGCCAGTCTTTCAAGTCCTTAAAAAAGAACTGTCATGTCTGAGAGCTGAAAGGGACAAGTGAAAATCATTTAGACCAATGCCTTCATTTTAGAAACGAAAAAACTGAGGCTTAGAGAGGGTGAAATCCCTGCCTAGGGGACAGGACTCAGTCCTCTGCTTCCAAAAGGAGCCCTCTTTCCACTGTACCAGTGTCTTTCCAAAATCTTCTATTCTATGGGCAAAATCTTTCCGCTTCCTTCAGGTCCATCATATGACTTGAATTCAAGGTCTTTGATTGGCACCTGGCACATAGCAATCTCTTTAAAAATGCCTATCACTTGATTGGTTATGTTCATCTGGACACTTTCTTAATTCTCAAGATTCTTCCTGTGATATGGTGTATGGAACTATGATTGTACCAAGTCATGTCACAGTGGAACTGTCTCTGTGTTCTTTGAGACTGTAACTCTCAATGCAGTCACAACACACTGTTAATTCATATTGAATTTACAATCTGCAAAAAACTTGAGATTTTTTCCCCTTTCAAACTAATTGTGCTTCCTTACATTATATGTGAAGTGTATCTGTAAGACTATATTTATAAGAAGGGCCTGTGATTTCAGACGGAACCTATGGGAACACCCTCAGCAGATCTAATCTCTGCAAGGGTTAGTTGACAAGACTTAGGGAGCTGTTTGCTTAAGTGACTTGCCCAGGGTCACATAACTAGTAAGTGTCCGGAGAGTGGGTCCTATTGACTCCTAACCCCAAAACTTTTATCCACCCTACTGTGCTGCCTCAGGAAGACTTTGCATTTTCATATTAGCTTTCATCTGATTAGATTCAGTCTAATGCTATAGTCTATACTATAGACTACTTTGTGGAAGTGTTCATATCTAATGAGCATGCCAGGTACGCCATCATTTTCACCATCAAAGTGTTAAAACAGCACAGCACTAAGTTCAGATCCTTATTTTACTCAAGGAAACTCTTGTTTCTATCTCTCTCACATCTCCAACACTGTCCTCTTCACTCCACTCCCACAACCACCCCTAGTTCAGCTTCTCCTCACCTCTAGTTTGTACTAGAGTCTCTCTACACAGGCACCAGAGTGATTTTCCTGAAGTACACATCTGACTGAGTCACTCCCTAGTCCCTCTAATGTCAGATATCAACCCCTCTGGTTGCCATTCAGATAGCTTGACCCCCTGGGCCCTCATCCTAGCATTCTTAGACATTACACCCTCATGCCCACTCTGAGGGCCCACTCTGCTGGCTTCCGAGTTTCTCACCCATGAAGTGCTGTCCATTGTCCAAAGTTCCAGACTCAGACCAAACACCACTGCCTGCAAGAACCTCTTCTGGTCCTGCTACTTTGTATCTGCTCTGTTGTTTGTATCTTGTAGAAACAGATTACATGTCTCTATTGTTAGAGTATGTTCCTGGAGAGCAGTGACTGTTTTGGTTTTTTTTTAATTCTCAGTAATGCCAGGTAAATAGTAGGTCCTTAATAAGTGCTTGTTGATTGATTCAAGATAAGCAAATGAGTTATCATGAAGCAGTCAGTATGAATGATGAATGAATGGATGGATGATGAAGCAGTCCGGGAGAGAGCTGTTGTAGGTGGGGTTAAGGAAGACTAACTTCAGCAAAAGTTTTGATAACAGAGAAATTTTATTATTTGTTTATTAAAATCAGAATTTTTTTTATCCTGGAATCCTCTTGAAACCTATGATGTAGAGCAACCATTTATATTAAACGTGTACTGTTATGTGACAGTCAGTAGGCTGCAGGGCATAGATAGTTGTCCTATGGGCCAGGAAGACCTAGAGCCTTGCCCTTGGCACCCGCTGGGTCTAGTCTTTGGGCAAGTTAATTAACCCCTCAGTGCCCAGGCAATGCTCTAAGACTTTTAAGTTGTAGAGAAGGTGCTGACTTGCTTTAGTAGGAGAGATTTACTCATCTGGGATCTCCCTGTGCCCTAACCCCCACCCTTATTCCTGTTACTGTGTAACTGCTAGTACTCTTAGTTATAAATACAGAACAAGTGCTATGAAAATTCTTAGTACTTGGACAGCTGACAGAGATCTTATCTATCAGTCCAGTTTTCAAACTTTCTTGATCATATACTCCTATCAGCATTTCTTTTCTTGGTGATTATGTTAGAGATTTTCTTAGTGGCTCCTGCCCCAAACTGCTGACACAGATACTTGGGGCTAGTTAGGTTATTTGTTCCATGAGGGACTCAAGGGGAAGGTTGGAAGATTATACCTTATGGTAAAAGGTGGAGATGGAGAACATAGTGGGCTGTAATAGATGAAAGGTAGATGTGAATGTGTTGGAGACCCAGATGTTGCCCATCTTCTCACCCTTGACCCCTTAGAGGTTTTAGGATTATAAAGCAAGAAGGAACATAGGACTCAAGCTCTTCATTTTACAGATGCTGCAACTGAGGCACAGAGAGATTCACACAACCAGGCCCAGTCAGCCAGGAGTAATAGCCCCAACCAGTGATCCAACTCCTGAAGGACTTGCCCACAAACACACTGGGAAAATTTCTTATTCTAAGGTCCCTTTCAGCTCTAAAATGCTGAACCCTTTTTTCCCCCTATTGATCCAGTGATTTGTCTCAGTAGGTAACTTCTATTGAAGAACTTCCTTTAATGCTTATAAGCATTTTCCCTGTAACATAGTCTTCAGAGAGTTGCTTAGGTTCACTGAAAGGTTTAGTGACTTGCCAGCTCACATGACCAGCATGTTCCAAAGGCAGAACTTGAACTCTGTCTACTAACCTAAATCTTACTTTAAGAACTCTGTTCACATTTCTGATTAGATTATAATAGCATCCTGGCATTATTTTCATTAGTTAGTACTGCTCCTTATCCTAGGATGATGATTATTTCAAGTGTAAACTCTTGTTTGACTTAAGTAATTTTGAATGGAAATTGAGTTCTTAAGTCTCAGTAGCAGCCATGTGACATTGGGAGAAAGAAAACCATAATGTCCTTACTGGAGGTCATTGCAAAATGATACTGGTTGTCCATTCTTACTGGTAGCTTATAGTCTCTGACAACACCTTATAGTTTTCTTCCCTTATGTGATTTCACACTTACACCTTTTAATAACTCGACCTCCCCATTCAGCTTTCTTCCTTTCGCTCCATCATTACCTTCATTTGCCGTTAGTTTCATTTCTTACAGATCTTGCCTTTGCAACTAGTTTTTCTTTTGTGTTGTCCTCAGATCCTTCTTAATCCTTTTCGTCCAGTAGACGTGTGAATTGGTCTTCATTTCTTCTCCCAGTTCTCCCGTATTTCTCCCCAAATTAAGTCTTTGACCTTTTTCACTTTCAAACCCTGCAGATCCTTCAGTTTTCTCCTCTAAAGAGACAGCATGGTACAGTAAAAAAAAAAAAGTTGCCTCTCGAGTTGGAGGACCTCACTTCAAATCCTGTCCCTTGATGCTTCCTACCTGTGTGACCTTTGGGTCTCTTTTTAATCATTAAGTTGAAGTGTTGGACCAGATGGCCCCCAGAGGTCCCTTCCTGCTCTGGATCTATGATTTTTTTGACCCTATGTCCTTAATTTCCAGCTCCTTCTGTCACTTAACCTCTTCTGGCAACTTGACTTACTAATAGAAAACTTAAATATCTTAAATAATTTTTTCTCAGATAACATAAAGGCTCTGTACGATATTATGGTATGTTTGTCGGTGTTGGTTACTAAAATAGTTGAAATTCTTTTCATAGATCCTTTAGTTTTCATAGCTCCTAGGCACGGTCAGTATTGTGTTCATTTGATAATTTGGCACCAAATGTTTCCCATACCTGAGATGAATTTCCTATCTTCTCTGCCACCCCAACCTACCCCACAACTTGGAAGTCCCTTCCAGTCCCAACACGGATTCCCCCATAAAGGCTTTCTCTCCAAATGAAGTGATATTACCATTTTCTACTCCCCCCAGTATCTCAGTCCTTGACTTCAATATTTTTGTACTTCTCTGACTTTTCCCTTGTATCACAGGGTTCTCCCACTTCCCCATCCCAACTTCTCTATACTGTGTGCCCAACCCCTTATTAAATTAGAATTCTGAGACAGGGTTTAGATTTGTTTGTTTTGTATTTCTTGTGCCTGGCATACTTGGTTCTTCTTTTTATAATCTTCTCCCATGCGCGCGCACACACACACACACACACACACACACACACACACACACACACACTCACGCACGCTTGATTTCATTGGGCTTGTCAGTATAGAGAATTCTTACTACTTAGTGCTTACTACTACTACTTACTTACTACTAACAGATCAGGTAACAGTTGTTAACTTAAGGTCTTAGACAGTTACCTAGGCAAGTGATTTGTCCATGGTCACCTAGGTAGCAGAAGGAGGGCTTAATTCTAGCTTATCTTGACTCCAGGACTGGCCCTTCTGGCCAATTTACTGTCATTTACACAGTAGGATTTAATAACTATTTATTCCATTTGTTGAATTGAGAGTATTATACAGAAGCATTATTTGAACACCTCGTGGGCATTGAAAAATAAAGAATCATTGTGAGATGAGGTCTGATTGTTATTTTTCACTACTGGATTGTAGTACCATGTATGATTCTAGATAGAAAGTTTTTACTTAGTGGTGCTAATCCATATTCATCTGAATATAGCATGTTTGGGTTTTGTTTTTTATCTCA
The DNA here is from genome assembly GCA_028658325.1 of Potorous gilbertii. NCBI lineage: Eukaryota > Metazoa > Chordata > Mammalia > Diprotodontia > Potoroidae > Potorous > Potorous gilbertii. The sequence goes on along the minus strand of CM053774.1, from coordinate 103,695,417 downwards.
TTTATATCTGACTTGTATAAAGCCTGAGAGCAACCTATGACCACTTTGCTAGTACCAGACCTGGCCTAATCTTCGTTGTTCTTTCTTGCAGAAATCATATCAAAAGCTTCCCCTTTAGATGTTCCTGCTGTTGGTACTAAAAAGTAAAGAAGGCAGATCCTCCAAAATCTTGCATATAGCTCCCAAATAGATAGACATCTTAAATGGAAAGTCCAGTAATTCTCCCTTTTCCCTATTCTTCCTTGGACCGACCATATGGAAAAGCAAGTGGGGATAATAGGTCTATGTCCTAAGGATGTCAAAGGCAGAAAGGTCTTATACATAATAAAATATTCGTAGAAGTACTTCCTGTGGTAGCAAAAAAGTAGGAAACAAAGTGGCTGCCCATCGATTGGGGACATGGCTAAACAAATTATGGCCTTCAGATGCACTATACAGCACTGAGGAATTCAGCATAACATGGTCAGCTTTTATGAACGGATGCAAAATGAAGAAAGTCTAAATGAGAAAATCAGGACTAAGGCAATGTAGTGGTCATTGTAATGACCAGTCATGGGTCCAGAGAATAGATGATGAAACACTTTTGGGTTTAAGGAACAGATGGTTGTGCGTAACTTCAGCGTCTTATAGGTTGGTTTTGCTTAACTGTTGCTCTTTAACGAAAGGGTGGATTATTGAGAGTGTGTGTATATGTGGGGGAGGGGAATCAAGTATGTTTGAGGAAAAAAACTGACTTAAAAATAAAATATATCAATGAATTTTATTTAAGTAGGTAGAAGGAGGAAGGCAGGGTTTTGGGATCTTTGTTAGTGGAGGTAAGCTGTGTATGGGAAGGGTAAAAATTAAATTAGGATAAGCCATATGTGTTAGTCCTTGACCTGGAAAAAACCAAATCAAACCTATTTAATTTCTCATATTTTTTTTGTGTTTTTAAAACAGCGTAGTGGGAAGGAATGAAATAAGCACTTATTAAGTTCCTACTCTGTGCTAGGCACTGTGCTAAGGACATTTTACAAATATTTCCTTTAATCCTCACCATCTCCCTGTGAGGTAGGCGCTATAATTTATCCACATTTTATAGATAAGGAACCTGAGGAGGATAGAAGTGAAATGACTTGTCCAATGTCACACAGCTAGGAAATGTGGAGGCCAAATCTGGGCTCAGCTCTTTCTGACTCCAGGTCTAGCATTCTATCCCCAGTAAATTGAATCTTAAATAATTTTCTTTTCTACTGTTTCTGTGTTTCAGATAACCAAGTTTTTATTATTGTTCAGTCGAGTCTGACTCTTCTTGACTCCATCTGGAGTTTTCTTGGCAAAGATATTGGAGTGGTTTGCCATTTCCTTTTCTAGCTCTTTTTACCGTCGTTCTAGATGAGAAACTGAGGCAAATAGGGTTAAGTGACACGCTCAGGGTCACATAGTAAGTGTCTGAGGCAGGATGTGAGCTTTCCTGACTCCCAAGCCCTCAGTACACTTCACCACCTGTCTGTGACCAGGTATACTTAAGTGTTCATTCTGGAGACTTTCAGTAGCCAGTTTTCCAGAGTTCAAGTTCTACCAGCCAAAGGCAGTTTGGACAAGTAATATAACTAGGTTGTTTATTTTTCCTTCCAACCGTATGATGTGGTCACATTGGTTGGCCTCATCATTTTCTGATTAAGATCGCTGCTTATTATCTGACATAATTTTAGTAACTCAGGCTTAAATAATTGGTTTTCATTAATTAAATCAAGCAGTTAGATAGTGTAGTAACTAGTATTAGACTTCTTTCAGCACAATCTGAGTTGGACTCCTCCCTCAGAAATTTACTAGTTGAGGGACCCTGGGCAAATTACATAATCTGTCTGAGCCTCAATTTCCTTATCTGCAGAATAGTAATAAGAATTGCACCTACCCCAGAGGATCAAATGAGAGAATATATAGAAAGTGTTTTATAAACCTTAAAGTACAGGTGTAAGTGTGCGCCATAAATAAATATTTAATAGCTTTTTGAAAATGAAATTTGATGCTTCCAGAAGTGGTTTTCCCATCACTTCAGATGGCTGCTTCACTGCTTGTTGGAATTGCTTTATGCCTCAAGTAGAGATTAGATAATATGATTTCTAAAATCCCTTCCTTCATCGATTCTGTGCCTTTACAGATAACATTTAGTTGTAAACAATTTCTGTACAACCCAGTTTCAGTATAACAAAAAAAAAAGATTTCCTTGTTCCAAGTGATGGAACTACATTAAAAAAAAGGAAAGTATCTTGGAATAGACTTTGACTTGTCTTCATCCACCTATCTATTTTGGCCCATTGCACTTGTTCAGGAGTGATAGCAAATAAATGTCAATTTAAATTTTAATTTTAGGATTTGGAGAGGATGGGTAGATGACTACGCCAAGATTTTAATTATAGTCAGTTTTCCTAGAGGCAACATCAGGTCATGAATAGAGAATGCTCAACTCAGTCAACGAATATTTGTTGGGTACTTACTATGTGCCAAGCACGGTGCTGCTAAGTGTCACGGATATGGAAAAAGAAAGGTAATGCCTACCCTCAAAGAGCTTACAATCTGATGTGGGAAGACAGCACTACAAAAGGAAAACTCAGAGAGGGTGGGAGGGAGAGAAAGGTCCAGCTCCTAGCCAGGGACATGAGGGAGAAGTCTGAATGCACCCATTTCAGGAAATGACAAGATGGCTGCCTTGAGCCCCCCCTAACTTAAATGGAGCTTTTGGAACTCACCGCCCATCTTCCAGTCAGAGGGGCAGAGGTGATGATGTTTGAGTACCATCGCTGATTCCATCCTGCATATGGGTGAGATTTTCCAGTGAGATAGTTCCTGGGGGCATGATCAGTCATTCAGTCAGCATTTATTAAGCACTTGCTGTGTGCTAAGTATAGTTTCTGTGTGCTAGAGGATAGGAAGACAAAAAGAGGGCAAAAGGCTCTCAGAAAAGGCAGGACAGTCTAATAAGGGGGCAACATGCAAACAAATAAATACAGAATTAACAGAAGGAAAGTACTGGGATTCAGAGGAGTTGGGGAAGGCCTCTTGTAGAAGGTGGGATTTTAGCAGGGACTTAAAGGAAGCCAGGGAGCCAGTGGTGGGCACAGAGGAGGGACAACTTTCCAAGTGTGGGGGACAGCCAGAGAGAATGCCCAGAGCTGAGAGATGGAGGGTCTCATATTCTGATGGAGAAGGCCAAAGAGAGTGGCCTGGGCTCGAGAAAGGAAGAGGAAGATGAATTATCTAGAGGACTTGACTTTGGTTTCTGATTCTGTTACCCAGTAGCTGCATAACCATGAGTAAGTCACACCTCTCCGCATATTACTTTCTGTAAAATGGGGACACTAGGTATTATTGCACTGCCATCTTCATAAGTTGATTGTGAGTACATGTGAAAACATTTTCTATCTGAAGCCGTATATAAATGTAAACTGATATTATCCATATCAAGTATGCCTTTTTTTTTATTAACTGCTGTATTTGTCTGGGTTGGTATTCATGTTAATAACCTGAATCAAAATAGTATTTGGAGGGTAAACACTCTTACACACACAAAACATTAGATAACATTTTAACTAAACATAAAGTTAATTTTGGTGCTTATCATTTCCCAATTGTAGCTAATAATGTGAGCGGTATTGAAAAGTCTCCATTTGTTAGAATTTATAACTCACATAGACAAGATATAAAGCAATTTTTGTCTTTAGAAAAATTGGTTCTTTTAGTAATATCAGAAAAGCATGGGTACTACTAAGCTATTGTAGTGAAATTTCTCAGAAATTAGGGCAGCTAGGTGGTGCCCTGACTCCGGTCGTGGAGTCAGGAGGATCTGAATTCCAATCTGGACTCAGACATTTGACGCTTACTAGCTGTGTGACCTTGGACAAGTCACCTAACCCCAATTACCTTACTTTCCTTCTCCCTCCCCCCCAAAAAGAAAGAAATGGAGTCATATTACTTCTTCCGCTCTATTTATGTTATGTGTAATATGTTATATTACATATAACAATTCTTCCTCTTCTGCTAGGTAAAATGCTAGAACTTCTTTTAGTTAAGGTTGAGAAAAGCTCTGGAAAGGTACCACATAACGATGTTAACACGGAAGTGCAGTACCTCCTTTAAGGCCCGGCTTCCATAGTTGGATTACTCAGTGACCAGACTACATAGAAATGAGCTATGTTTCTAGTATTTTTAACCTCTGTCTCTTTATGATTAAAAAAAACAATAGCTTAACTTTCCTGTTAACACCTTGTAGTTTGTTTTCTGAGTAATCTAGTTATGAAAGCCTGCCTTTACAATAGGTGCTAAGTTTCCCTAGTAAACTCTTTGTCATCTGGTGCCAACCCAGGTCTTTTCTTCATTTTATTTTAAAATCTTGAGAGTTGCTGTGACAAAGCGGGATCAGAAAGCCCTGGTAGTGACCCCCTTAGCCTCTTAGCACTCTAGCCACTGAGGCGCTTTAGACCTTAAGACTCAAAACAGCTGCTGATCACAGAGAGTGAGGTAGTTACCTCGCTGTAGGCCCCTTTACCTATGGAACTGAAGATCTTAGCTAAGAACATTACCTTAGTAACCATGAACAAAAACAATCAGACATCGAAACAAGAGGCAGACTCTTACCAGGTCCCTTAGCCTTTTGACACAGCAGCGCCAAAAGTGTTAGGAAATAAGAAGCAAAGAGATGCTCTAGGTTTTGTTATGTACCAGAACCGTCTGAAGTGGGACCACTTTGGTCTCTGTTGTCCTTTTTTCCTTTAATATTGTGCTCAGTGTTTATACCATTCTGGATCTGCTGATTACGTTCTTAACCCTCAGAGAGGTCTTTCAGTATTTTCTTGTGTTTCATAGTTATTTCTTACAACACTATAATATTCTGTTACATTAATAAACCATAATTTATTCAGACATTTTCTAATTGTTGGGTATATTATGTAGCTCTCTTACAGTTGTTTGCTGATAAAGTAGCTATGCACATATTTATACAGATAGGTTCTTTCTGTGATTTTTTTGAGATAGTAAACAATTTTTGTTTAGTCATTTTAGTTGTCTGACTCTTTATGATCCCTTTTAGGGTTTTCTTAGCAAAGATACTGGAGTAGTGTGCCACTTCCTTCTCCAGCTTATTATAAGGAAACTGAGGCAGTTAAGTGACGCGACCAAAGTCACACAGCTGGGATATGCTAAGGCTGGATTTGAACTCAGGTCTTCTTGACTCCAGCTGTGCTACCTACTGATAGAATTATGGAATCACATGGTAAAAGTTCTGTGATTCTTATTGTATACGGTTTTCCAAAATGTTTGTATCTGTATTTTGTCACACCAACAATGGATTTGCTTATTTTTAAGACTTTTTTTTTTTTAATACTTTGATTCCCCTTCTACTTCAGTAAGGCCTCCTCCCCAGCTGCTTCTTGCCTTATACTATGCAACTCTGTCTCAGAGCCTGCCATAAACCCTCTTCAGTGGACCATCCAACATACTGGGGGTTTTCTTCTAAATCTCTTGACATGTAGATGCTTGGACAATAGTGGGTTGTCAGTCTGTTATCCCTTTTCTTACTACATGAGTTCCCCTCTTCTTTTACTAATTAAAACATCTCTGACATAATTATGTTGAATACTTCCTATGTATACTTATTTTAGCTCTCCCCATTGTCTTTTGGGTGATATAGTCAGTCAACAAATATTTAATAAGGGGCCCACAGTGTGCTTACACTGGAGCTACAAAAACAAAATGAAACAGTCCCTGACCTCCGTCAGGAAAGACAATATAGATACATGTATAAATATGTACAAAATACAAGGTAATTTTGAGGGGAGTATAAAGGGAGCACTAGTTGCTAAGGGGATCAGGAAGAGCTTCACATAGGAAGGGCTGCTTGAGATGAGCCTTGAAGAATTCTAAGAGGAGGAAGTGAGGAGGAAATACATTCTGCATGAGCAAAATCCCATGCAGAAGCCAGGGGGTTTAGAGATAGTGCTCAGTGCTTAGAGTAGCAGGAAAGCCAATTTGAATATTCTGTGGTTTATGCACAAAGGGTAGTAATGTATAAAAGTTGGGGACACATGGTCAAGGAAGTTAAATAACAGACAGACCCATAATTTTGATGATTCATCTATTAAGGAATCTTGTATGATTGTAGTTTTCTTAAAAAGTTGGTTATAAATAATAAGAACAGTAGGACTTTGTATTCTCAACATTTTTAATCAATTATGTGATGATAAAGGTGTGGTCTGCTTTCATTTGTCTAAGTTTACCTCTTCTTTTTAAGTCTACCTTTGGTACATATGTGGATCATTCTCATAAATATTTTATAGAGATGTTAGTTGGCTTATGGGTTAGCAGGGCCACAGTACTTATTTACCTAACACTCTTAAGGTATTGCAAATCCAATTATACTGATTCAAGGATAGAACACAGAAGTTGCTTTTAAAAAACATAACAAGGGATCCTGATGTGGACAACATTTTGTACATGCAATTTGTTCCCAAAAGTAGAAAGCCACAATGTTAGGAAATAATAAACATGAGGCCTCATCCTTTATTTTTTTCTAGTTAGCAAATGTTTATTGAAATCTACTATGTACAGAATCTTATGTTAGGTTGGTGAAAGCTTTGGATTTAAATCTGTAAAAGAAAAACCCTATGTTAATTTTATATTTTTGTGGTAGTTTAATAATTTTACAGTTGTGTTATGAATTTATCTGTAGGTTATGTCAAAAAGGGGGGGAATCTGTTATTATTGATAGAGAAAATTGTTAGAGAAGTACTGACAGGCTTTTCTACTTTTTATTAGTTATCCTAATTTCATTCTGAGATAGTTTTTAAGGATGATATGAATTAATCAGGTCTCAAGTGATTTTTTTCAAGCTTTTTTCTTTCACTATTTCTCATCTTTTTATGAGTCATAAAATTCCACTGAAACCCTCTGTAAGATTTTATATTTTAAACTGGCGTATCTTTTGATGCCATTTCACTCTTTATAGCAAAGGGATCAAGTATTTGCTGGCTGAGATGGTTCCTGTGTTGCACTCATCACTGGAGTGATTGCTTTTTATGTTGGTTAAATTTCAGTAAGGAATGATGGTAGTTTTTGTCAGTCAATATTTGTTCATTTATCCATTTCCTATCTTTTGATATCAATAGCTTATTTATAAAGATCAAATTGAACTTGTTTTAATTGTATACATTGTCTTCTCAACTTTGTTCTTCCAATTTGATCTTTATTTTGTTTATTTCTGTAACAAGTCAGTTATATATACATAATGTTTATATACAGTTTTGATTCAGAAATGAATACCGTATGACTAATTCTGCCTAGCACAGTGTTGTATTGTATTGTGTATTTTATAATAAGATCACAGCTGTAACTATCAAATTCTCGTCATGGATTTTTTAATGCATTTCTGGGTAATATGAAAGGTAATAAATCTCTGAAATTATAGTTCCTGTTCATTCAGACTACAGGGACTTCTGGGTTACATAATTAATAAGAAGGAGGACTGCATATGTTGTTCTCTGAGCCTTTCAACTTCTCAAACCTCTCCAAAATAAGAATTATTTTCAATAGACAAAGTAATTTCATTTGCCAAAAAAAAGTATAAAAAATCAAAAATCCTAACAAGGTAAACAGCCAGATAAACACACAACAGAGAAGGCTAATCCATAATTCTTATCACGCTCACTCAGCAGTCCCTCCCCCAGCAGCCACTACCAGTTACTATGTTCTGGCAGGGCTGCACACGTAGATAACAGGACTCAACTCTGCTGCTTTTCTCCCTGTGTCATGGAAAACCAAAAGTCAGAGAAGCTTGAATTGATGTTTCCTATAATGGTATTCAGGTAGACAAGTGAAGAAAACACAGAACTCAGGTAGGACACCAACATGGGTGTGAATTCATGAGGTCAGGCACCAAGGGGTTAATTCTGACCCCTCCAGAAGTCAGTGATAGAGACCAACGCTAATAAAATATGAATTGCCCATTTGGGAGGAGGTGACATCCATCCCTTAGGCCCTAAACAGTCACCAAAGGGGAAGGAGTCAGAAGGTAACAGGAACATAAGGAAAAAAGACTGAAAGTACCAAACACTTCAGGAGGAAGAAAACTCTGTTTCTTTGAGCACTAGCAGATAAACCAACAGAAGGGGTGAGTGGGTGTGTGTATGTGTGTGTGTGTGGTGGGGTGTCTGTGTGTCTGTCTGCGTGTCTATGTGTGTCAGTATGTGTCTGTGTGTATGTGATATTTATCTAAACGAAGCAAATAAAACTCCTGAGGAGCCAGAGGATTCTATGAATTCCCAAAAGACCATGACACCATAGCAGGGTGTTCCTGGTTTAAGGCAGAAATAAGACTTGTAGAAGCAGAATATATGACCTGCACAGCAGAAATAACTTGTTGTTCATTTGGTTTTTAATCATGGCACACTCTTCATGATCCCATTTGGGGTTTTCTTAGCAGAGATACTGGAGTGGTTTGCCATTTCCTTCCCCAGCTCATTTTATAGATGAGAAAACAGACAAGGAGGGTTAAGTCACTTGCCCAAGGTCACACAGTTTGTAAGCGTCCAAGGCCATATTTGGATTCAGGTCCTGCTGACTTAGGAAGATGAATTTTTCCTGACTCCAGGCCCAGCACTCTACTAAACCCAAGCTCAATGAATAAACAGAATGAAAAACTTGACTTTACAGTGGCAAACATTACTAAAGAAATGAAAGGTAGAACAAGAGATCAGGAATGCAGATACCCAGAAATGGACAGTCTGGAAGAAAGAGAAGCAGAAAAGTATTCATGTTAAAAGAAAACATGATCACAATTAAAGCCAAACATTTATCTGGAAAGCAAGATCACTAGACAATTTAAGGATATGTCTCCCAGAAGAATACAAATCAAAAATCCTGAACACCATAATTCAAGAAAACTGGCCAGACCTTTTTACTATGGAAAACGAAATGTCAATGAAGGAATCTGTAGATCATTTCCTAAAGAAACTACTGTGCTGCAAACTTCAAGACAGTGGTTAAATTTAATCGTTTCAGTGACAAACAACAAGTGCTGTAAGTGACCAGGAAAAAGGCCTTCAAATATAGAAAAGACAGGAAATTCAAGTAACAGGACTATTCTGTGCCCACCAAAACTGCAGGAGCGAATGAAATATTGTTATTGTGTGCACGTGTGTGTGTAATGTATAATTAATTTATTTTTAATTTTCATCATTCACTTCCGTAAGATTTTGAGTTCTAAATTTTCTCCCTTTCCTCTCCTTCCCGTCTCCCCAAGACTGTGAAATCTGATGCAGGCTTTGCTTACACATTCATATTAAACATTCTCACATTAATCGTGTTGTGGAGGAGGATTAGAACTAATGGAGGAGAAACAAACAAAAACCCAGAAAAGTAAAGGAGAGCAGAGACTGTGTTTCAGTCTCTGTGGAACAAAGTTTTCTGAAGAGCAGAAGGAATTCAGGATGCAGCCCAGGTGACGTGAGCTGCAAAGCAGACTAACCATTAATGAAAGTGTGGATGTTCAGTAAAAAAGGATATGTGAAACATTCTACAAGGAAAACCAGCCTTGGACTAATTATTTGCTTTGCAAATATCCTAGGCCACAGAAGTACAAGATGTAATACACAAACTAAGAAAGGCAGAGGTAACGAAATAAATTACTTTTGTGGAGACAGGAGGAAATATTTGGGCGTAGATTAAATTTCTAACTCTTGTAGTTTCAAAAAGTAAATTCATTCACCAAAGTTTTTATCAGCCTCCTAATTTATTTTTCCGCTTACAAGTGTGCATTTTATTCTTCATCTTGATTTTGTCATCTCTTGTCAGAAGGTGAGTAATGTCTTTGTCAGTAATATTCTGGAATGGTGGTCATTCATGTTGATCAGAGATCTTATTTCTTTGGAAGTTGTTCCTTTCTGCAATGTTGTTATTGTATAAAGTGTTGTCCTGGATATTCTCATTTCACTCTTGTCAGTGCATACAGATCTTCCCAAGTTTCTCAGAAACCATTCCATCCATCATTTGTCTAGTATTCTTTATATTCAGATACCAGAGCTTGTTAATCTGCTAATTCATGATCATCACCTTGGTTTCTAATTCTTTTCCACCACAAAAAGAGCTACTATACTTATTTTTATATGTAAAATGTCCTCGTTTTTTGAGTTCTTTGGGATATATGCCTAGTAGAGGTATTGTAGGGGAGAAAGGAATAAATATTTATATGAGATAATGAGAGCAACTAGGATACAGTGCTGGATCTGGAGTCAGGAAGACTCCTCTTCCTAGCTGTGTGACCCTAGGCAAGTCACTTAACTCTGCTTTGGTTTCCTCATCTGAAAAATGAGCTGGAGAAGGAAATGCCAGCCAAGGAAACCCCAGATGGAGTCACAAAGAATTGGATATATCTGGAAAGGACTGAAAAACAAGAAATAGTGATAATGGTAGCTAACCTTTATATATAACACTGTATTCTAGGCAGTGTTCTGAATGCTTTATTTATAATTGCTATTATTCCCATATTATAGGTGAGGAAACTGAGGCAAACAGTTTAAGTGACTTGCCCAGGGGCACACAACTAATCAGTATCTGAGGTGGAATTTGAATTTGACTTTTCTTGACTTGAGATCCAGTGCTCTATATGCACTGTACCATTTAGCTGCCTCAATGCATTAAGGTGCCTGTTTTTCCATAGCCCCTCTGACCTTTGCCATTTTCAAAAAAATTAACTTTTTTGTTAACTTTGCCAATCTGATGTGTGTGATGTAGAAGCCCAGAGTTGCTTTAATTTGCATTTCTTTAATTATTAATGATGGGGAGCATTTTTTTTTTTAATCTGACTTGATAGCTTGGTTGAGAACTGCCTATTTATGTCTTTTGGCCACTTACCAACTGAGAAATGAGTTCCTTTTTTTTTCCTTAAACATTACAGTCATTCACTGATTGATTATACCTGTGCCTGAGCATCCCTCTCCCCATTCCCATTTGAGCCCCACTTGTGAGAAAAAAGTAAGTAAAACTGGCCTACCAAGTGGCTCCCTGTGGCATCGTGTGCAGCAATTTGCTCCTCTTTGTGGAAAGGAGGAAAGTGTTTCATCATCTGTTCCCTTGGGTCTGAGATTGAGCCTACTGCTTTTTTGGTTTATCTTGCTGTAGTCAATGTCTGCAGTTCCTCCACTTAGGCTTTCTTTGCTCTTTATCTCTTCATATCTTCCCATAGTTCTCTGATTTTCTTATAAACAGTGTCCCAAAAGACTTGTTTTAAACTGTTCAAACTCAGTATTACCCTGAGGATATACTGCTCTTTGGGGACATTCCATGTTACCATTTCTCCTTCTGTAATAATATCTTACTAAATACCAATTTGTTCAGTCATTCCCCAATCAATGAGCAGCCATTTTAATGGGGTTTTTTGCACCATGAAAAGCATTCCACTAATTTACTTCAGCTCCTCCTTCTCCCCCATAGTGTTTGCTGAACTTTCTGTGTTTGACTCCAGGATTATAACTTAATGAAATCAGATGTCATTATAATATACCTTTTTTATGAATAAATATTTTTAATTAAATCTTTATAGCAATTAATACCATTGTTTTAGACTGTATTCTTGTTTATGTGGTCTTTGATCTTTGAAATTTGCTTGTTCTCTCCCTGGGTAACTTTTTGCCAATTTACTCTATGAATGAGTGAAAAAGCATTTATTAAATACTTACTAGGGCAGTGGATAGAGCGAGCCTGGAGTCAAGAAGACACTTGTTAGCTTTGGGCTAGTCACCTACTTAATCTTGTTTTCCTCAGTTTCCTCATCTGTAAAATAATCTGGAGAAGGAAATGGCAAACCACCCCAAAAGGCATCTCAAAGAGTTGGACATGATTGTAAACAACTAAACAACAAAAATGATTACTGTGTGCCGGACGGCACGTGCTAGCACCAGGGATGTAAGTAGATGAGCTGGACAGTCTAAGGAGTTCACATTCCAATTAGAGGAAGCACCGTTATTGACGGTTCAGCGGCAGGTCAGATGCCAGGGTGGCAGACCAGCCGTAACTGAGAAAGGTTATTAGACTTTGAAGTTATAGCTTCTTGTGTTCTTAGTCTCACTTGTAAGATGTGATCTGAAAATTAGAGAGTAGACACTCTTAAAATATCTCTGCCATGAAAATGTTTTCTTCTGAGTCTCTTAGTAGGTTAAGGAACTCTGAAATTTGCTTGAACAGCTTGGGGGAAAAATGATGATAGGTAAGATTTTGATAGATAACCTTATCTTTAACCCAAACTCCCTGTTGCTCAGAGGAATTTTCTAGACATAATTCACTATTTCATGGGTCCTGACCCACCACCAGGATTAATGGAAAATCTTATTTTGATGAGTGGTGCCTAGTGAAAAAGTTTATCCATGAGGCTTATATCTCCAGATTACCAGTGGTATGTACCAGGCTACAGAATGAAGAGTGAGTGAGTGTGTGTTTGTAAGTCAGATATTTAGCAGTGGTTTCATCAGTGTTTGGGATTCACAGTAAAGTGTACCAGGACAGAATTGTAGCTGTTTCTGCGGTTTGTACTTTTAAAGAATTAGGATGCGCATTGTATGTGTGAGAGGTAGAGCTGTCCAGGTTGCCCGGAATGACCCTCTGTAGATAATGCTGCGCTCTCTCTGTGTCTCCTTGTGTCTGTGTCTCCGCTTTTTCTCACATTTTTCTTCACTGAGTGTTCTTACTTCTCTCTGAAAACTTAGTTTTAAGGCCACGTGTTTGTCACTGTTCTCCTAAGTCTGGACTTGGAGATGCTGCATCTAGACCATCAGCAACTATAATTTAGGGCTTTCCATTAATTTCAAAGGTTCTCTTCACCTTCTTCCTTAACTATTAGAATAGACAGACACCTCCTTGTTCTCCGTCTTAAATCTTCTCCCTGTTCCGTAGTCATCGATCAAAGTGATTTTTCAGGTCTGACCTAGCAATTCCCTACTCAGTAAATTCTAATGGCTCCCTGTTACCTGTAAGGAGTAGGATAGGAGAAAGGCTGGGTTTCCACTGTGAAATTGCATAGTGATTTAGTGATCCCAAGTTCTCCCCTGAAATGAAAGCCCCTTTTCCACATCACTAGGCTTTTGGTGATGCTACACAGCTGAAAGTCATGGAGCACCCGTAAAGGGTATTATTAGAGGGCTGTGTAACCAGAAAGGGAGTTGTACATGTAGTGACAGTTTAAGGAATAGCGTGTGCACCCCACTGCCATGTATGCAGTTTTTCAAAGTGGATTTTTTATATTGTTTTCATAGTGTCTTAATTTCTCCTTGTATTCCCCATTCTCACCTTTCTTTTGTAAGAAAAAATTTAAAAAGAAAAAAGAAAAAGAGGGGGAAAAACAACAAAATTGATCAGTGCATTGAAAAGTCTGACATTATGTACAATGTTCTATATCTGTTACCTTCTCCCTTAACCCCCACTCCTTATGCGCATGACTTGGGGGGAGTGTAGTGACTTTTCTTAACTCTTCTTTAGGGCCAAGCTTGTTCTTTATAATTTCACCATGTTCATCTTTGATCATTCTGTGGTGGGGGTTCTTTCCATTTTCATTGTCATTGTGTACAGCATGTTGTTTTTCCGGCACTGTTTATTTTACTTAATGAATCTCTATTTATCATGTACCACACATCATTTGTTTACCCATTGCCCAGTTGATGGATGTCTAGTTTGTTTTCAATTTTTTTCTACCTATTTTTGTTTTTACCTATTTCTTTTTCTACCTATGCCTTCTTTTTGTCAGTGACCTCTTCCAAGTATAAGCCTAACTGTTCATGCAATTTTAACACATCTATTAAGTATATGCCCTGGAGAAGATTTACTCGAGGGCATGGAGAAAAATCATATAGATCAAGAAGGCATGAAACTATTACTATTTTCACCTTTGATAAGGAGTAACCACATCAGTGTAACATCATAGGATTCTGAAGTGTGGGTCCTTTGAGTTGATGGGACAGCCTTCATCATCAAGGTAGCTGTTGTTCAGGAAACTCAAAAATAATAATAGAGCTCACATTTATGTGTGTGTATGTAACACACATTAGTGTACATGCATGCACATATATTCATATATGTGTACACACATGCATATGTATATGTGTGAACAGTCTTTTTTTTCTTTAAGGATTGTATTTTTTTTAAGTAAAGAAAAAACACCATAAAACATTATCTCAGTTGATCCAAGAGATAAATCACAACAGACAGTAGGGTCATTTTAACCACAGGAGAAACCATATGGATTTCTCAGTTCAAGAAGAGATAATTGAACTTATTGGAGACTATTTTTATTTCAGCAGTTTGATGAATTTCTGATCTAATCGATGTCGGCATTTCTTGTAGTAGTGTAAATTATGCTTCCTAGACATTGTACCTAGTGCAGTGGAGGCCTTCCCCTTAGTCCTTTTAAAATTTCATAAATACCACTTCAGTGTGTGAACTGTCCATTTGTTACTCTTTCTTTTGCTACAGACTTGACCCCTTTTTGCACTCTGATGTATGACTATATGATACCATTTATATCTCGTTGCACATATTTTACACAATATTCATCATCATTTGTAATACACTGCAACATGACAGACCTACCATATAACTTTCCAAAGTGCTATTTCGGTCACCTGCAATTTTTACTCTCTTGAAATTGTGATATCTCATGATATTCAGCCAAAAAGTGTCACCAGGAGAATATGGGTCATTAAAAAGATGAAAGTTTGTAGCAATAAGCAAGGTGTTGTTTCTCAGATTGTTTCAGCTTAACTTCTTTCTCCTGTCCATTCTTAAGCCCAGTTCATTGTCTGTTTGCAATACCTGCCCTAAACTTTTAATATAAACAGATAGAGATGGGGACTGAACCTGTGATTTCATTCATTTAGGGAACTTCAGGATGAGAATAATTCTTCACTCAATTCAGGTCATCTCCTTTGCAACTTAGGAACACTGATAAGTGAAGTATGTGTAAGGGGTAGGACTTGAACTTTGGTCTTCCTGGTTTTCAGGACGCTGCCACACTACTGAGTCAACAAGCATTTGTGGGTTTTTTTTCTCATTTAGTTTATTTATTTTTCTAAATTACACAGAGTAAAATATTCTCCCTCTCTTCCCTTCTCTACTCTCCTTGAGAAGGCAAGCATTTTAATATAGATTATCCTTGTGGAGTCATGCAAAACATTTCCATATTAGCTATGTTGTAAAAGAAAATGCAGATGAAGAAAACACCACCCAAGAATAATAAAGTTTTTAAAAAGTATGCTTCAGTCTTTATTTAGACTTCATCAGGTCTTTCTTTGGAGGTGGACAGCATTTTACATAAGTCCTTCAGAGTTGTCTTGGATCATTGAATTGCTGAGATTTGACAAGTCATTCACAGTTGATCATCATACAGTATTGCTGATACTGTGCACAAGGCCTCCTGGTTCTGCTGCATCAGATCAGATTCCACATTCCTTCTTCCTAATTTCTTTCATTCCAACACTTGTATCCACTACATATTGATGGATCAGTGAACTATGATTGCTTAAGTAGATCATTTTTGTAAAGACTTAATAAAAATAGGAAAGTAAGCATATGGGTAGACTTTTCTTTTTCTGGCAAGAAGTTGGGGATAAGTGACTTGTCCAGGATCACACAGCTAGTAAGGGTCAAGCGTCTGAGGCCATGTTTGAACTTAGGTCCTCCTGACTCCCGGGCCTGTGCTGTATCCACTGTGCCTCATCACCGTTTTTTGTAGTAAGATTGTCTGCATTTTTTTCTACTTGTTCAATAACTTTCCCATTTTTAGATAGCTAGAAAATTCTTTCAAATGTTTTCAAAATTATGTCATATCAAGCATGATTAGGGGGGGCATATATTTGATCTGGATCTCTTTCTCTTTGTTTTATTGCTACTTAAAAAAATAAACTGGAATTTCCTAAATGCCTTCCCCCTACTCCCCCTCACACCTGTAAGACTTTTTACAAACAAATAAAACAAACATGTATTAGGTGGTTATTCTTCACTTGTAGAGTCTACCACATCTAATTCTTATACAGTCTTCCAAAGTCATAATGGGTCATTGCATTGATTTGAATTCTGCTGTTGCTGGTGTTGTTTTCTTGTACGTTTTTATGGCTCTTTTATATGATATATTCTTCTCATTTGGCTTTGTTCTACATAGGTTCGTATAAGTCTTCTCAAGTTTCGTTAAATTATATTCCTTATTTCTTATGGCACACTCAAATCACAACTTTTTTAGGCAAGCACCAGTCAATGAGTACCTCCTTTGTTTTCATTTTTTTCTACCATAGAGATTTCCAGCCACTTTGCTGTTTTTTTTTTTAAGTGCTCTTTCTACTTCATTATTTAGCACATCTGGGATTGAGGTGTTAGAATCCACATTTGATAGTTCCACTATCGTTGGTAAAGAAAGTAATTGTGCAGATGCTGAAGCATCTGTTTTATCTTTCATCTCTTTCCAGTGTCATGTTTAAATGAGCTTGACCTTGGTTTCAGGCTACACTCTTTGCAAACTCATTTTTCTTGTCTTCTACTTCCTACTTTTCATGAAATGATTCTACTGTTTTATACCTGCTGATCATAAATGATAAATCATTAGTGGTACTTAACCATTTTACGAAATGATGCCACTTAAGGTCTAGCTCCCATCTGCCTCAGAAAAGTTTTACAAGTGAAGTTTACATTCCAAACTGGTATCGCCCTTTGCTGCTGTGCCTGTCTTACCCATGAAGAGGATTAATTTTCTGTTGGCTGAGGTGGTTTTTTTTTTTTTTTGCTTTATGTTAATTAATCCCTGTTGGCATATTTTCTTTTTATTTTCCATTTTTCAGCATCAGTAATTTATTTGAGATGTCAAGTTGAAACTTTTATAATTATATGCTATATCTTCTCATCTCCTTATCTAGGATTTGATATCGATTTTATATTTATGGTCCAGTTGAATAGATAGCTGATTCAGAAGTGATTCTTACATCAGTAAATGGTTGTTCCTGTCTGTTATGATATAGTTAGCTTTGCTTATTGTTTGTCAAGTACCAAGAGATTACTGTATAGTTTACAAACTTTCTTTTTCATTTCTTAATCCTAAACCGTATTTTAAAATATAATCTTTTCATTGAAGTCATCAAGTATTAAAAGTATAAATACCTAAATTTGAAAGATCTTATGTTTTTTGTAGAATTTCTCTACCTCATCATTCACCATTTAAGAATTTGCCATGGGAGAGGCATCTATCTTCATGGGTGAGATGGGTGATCCTTCCCTTTGGTTTCATTTACAGTGAGGAACATACCAGTATTGTCATGGTTTCCTGACTTGGTGGTCATTGGACACAGAGCTCTCATTTAGAATACTGACCATTCAGTTATGTGGTGATTGTATCAAGGCTCTGTGATTTTTGTCTGATTTGGGAGAGGTAATATATACGTACTAACCACAAAATCTCAGGTACTTGAGTTAGCTCCTGATACTCCTAGACTCATTCAACTCTGACTCTTAGGAACTTGTCTTTTAAATGAAATTCCTATCTTTCTGACTCATTTATTACTGCACTGTGGTTCCCAGGGGTTGATCAGAACAAGTCTGGTAATCATAATTGCTCTTGACAGACGCTCAGATACTTGATGGCAGCTGTGATGGCTTCTCCAAGCTTCTCATAGTTCCTTCACACTCTCTTCAGATGGCATGGTTATAGTTTTCCTACTGGATAAATTCCACTTTGTGGCATTCTTGTGGCACCCAAAAGTTAACCCAGTGTTCTAGATCTTACCTGACCATGCTTTGCATTAACTTATTTGCCTGCCATTGCAGTCTGCTTATATTGAGTGCACAGTCCACTGAAACAAGAATCCATACCTCCTGTACGTGAAGATCATTTTTTGAACCCGGGTGTAGAGTCTTGGTGTTTATATGCCTGTTAAACTTGTACATTATTCTGCTTTTTCAAGATCTTTTGGGATCCTGATTGTTATCCAGCATATGATCATATTAGCTTAGGCATGTGTAGATCATGTAATTTACAGATTTGACAGTCATGGTCCCATGACTTCATCCTAAACATTTGTAAACATGTTAAATAGCAAAAGAAGCAAGAAGCTTTTGCAGTGGAGGGGGAAGAGAGAGGGAGGGAGTGACCCTTACCCTCATCAGAATTGGCTCAAAGAGGGAAATGCATACACACTTAACTGGATATTGATATCTTACTTACCCCACAGGAAAGTAGGAGGGGAAGGGGATGGAGGGAGGGGTGATGGAAGGGAGGCAGATTGGGAGTGGGGGGGCAGTAATCAGAAGCAAACACTTTTGAGGAGGGACAGGGTGAAAGGGGAGAGAGAATAGAATATTCTCTATATATAGAGTGATGGGATAGAGGGAAATAGAGTTAGCAATAGTATATGTGAAAAAAATTTTCAGCAAGTTTCTCTCATAAAGGCCTCATTTCTCAAATATACAGAGAACTGTCAAATTTATAAAAGTAAGAGCCATTCTCTAATTGATAAGTGACTAAAAGGTATGATCAGTTTTCAGATGAAATAGTCAAATATATCTATAACCATATGAAAAAATATTCTAACTCATTATTGATTGGGAAAATGCAAATTAAAACAGTAATGAGGTACTACCTCATCAGTTTGGCTAATAGGACAGAAAAATGACAAATGTTGGAGGGAATGTGGGGGAAATGAAACTTTAATGCACCTTTGGTGGAGTTGTGAACTGATTCAACCATTCTATAGAGCAATTTCATTACTAGGTCTTTGTCTCAAAATAAATCAAAAACAAAAAGGAAAAAGGATCTATATGTAGAAAAATATTTATAGCAGCTCTTTTCTAGGAGTAAAGAATTAGAAGTTGAAGGGATGCCCATCAGTTGGGGAATGACTGAACAAATGGTAGTATGTGGTTATGATGAAATACCATTGTACTATAAGAAATGATGTGCAGGATGCTGTCAGAAAAACCTAGAAAGACTTGCATGGGCTGATGCAAAGTGAAATGTGCTGGTGTAAAAAGTAACAACTTATAAACTTAAGGTGATCGGCTGTGAATGACTTACCTATTCTCAGCAATACAATGATCCAAGTACTAAGTCTACCAGAAAAATTCCTCACATGCTGTGATTGTTGCTGTGTACAAAGTTCTCCTGGTTCTTCTCCTTTCACTCAGCATCATTCATCCTCTATTTTCCAAGGCACCAATTTCCCTCAAAGCTAGCAAGATGAGACATGGACTGTCATGGATGGGGAACAGCAAATAGGGTTATTTGACTGGAAGGATAGAGTTCGTTCATCTGTGTGGAAAGATATAGACTAGGTCCAGATAGTTAAAGGCCTTCAAAAACCTTACAAAAGGAGCTTGTATTTTGTCCTAGAGAGAAGCAATAGGGACCCATTCAATTATCAAATTCTTTATCTAAATATATTGTGCTTATCGGATTTCCTTTATTTATCAGTCTAGTTTACCCCTGGAAACATAGGAAATGACCTTAGTCTGGCATGGACTGTACCTGAAGAAGCCATACTGAGATAATTTTTCTCTTCCTAACTGGTCATAAACTATCTTTTTATTTAATAACTTCCAGATAGAGCAGGCCAAACACAACTGAATTCTTTATTTTAATTTTTCACCTTTTTCAACATGCTATTTTACTGAGGGCAATTTGAACAGCAGTTAATTTTTGATTTTTACTTTTCTTTTGTTTGCCTTTCATTTTGAAAAAAGGACCAGTGATATCATGCGATGATGTCATAACTGATACATAGATTGGATTTAAACAAGGGAGAGTTGCACAAAGTTGTTAGCTTCACCTTCTCTTCCAGAGTCCTCAGTGGCTCAGGATTCAGAGTCCAGTGGCTCAGGATTAAGTGGATACCCTTGATGTCTTTGCTGTCTCACCAAGCTTTAAGCTCTCCACAGCACCTGCTTCAGCTGTTTCATGACCATTGAAATTGTCCTCATCTGCCCATTCCAGTAGAGGAAGTCTTCACATGCTGGGGTAGACATCCCCCTGATTTACCGAGGGTTTTAAGGCCTGTTGGTTATTGTCAACCTGGATTAGCCCATCTACTGAGATGGTTTTACTGGGGTGTAGTTAGCTTCTTAGAGCCACAAGTGACAGTTGGATAACAGGTAGGCATCAAAAAAGTGGTAGAGCAGCCCAAAAAACAGCTTGGCAAGCCCCCAGAAATGCTAGTCCTTCTTGAATACCTTGTATCCCCCATTTTTCATCTAATAAATACCTGAATAGTATCTCCTTGCCATTTCAAGATATTTCTATCTGAAAAAAATATGTTTTATTGCTAATTCCAAAACATTTTGTCTTTTACCCATTCCAAGAAGACTGCTATCTTGATGCTTCGTTAAGTTTGAAACGAAACATCACAGTAAACAAAACTCTACAGGGAGCCAACACTCCTTTGATACAGACCAACTGAGATCCTAATTCTGAAATGATCCAGAGAATGACTTGAAACAAAACCTACCATTATCTTATTTCAGGTGGACAAGTCAGTCTTTTTTGCTTGCATTGTCATGCTTAGACCAATTATAAAGTATTGTATTTGCTGAGGTTTTTTTTTAAACAAAATCAAGCAATGTCTCTTGTATTTTTCCTTCTTTTACTCATATGTCTGAAATATTTATACTGATAGAAAAATATAGTGACTAAATCTTTAAACATAGGACTGAAATATTAAAATAACTGTGACACTACTTAAAAAATGAACATCTTTCACCACCTGTTGACTGGTGACTCATGGTAAACAAATAGAAGTGAGGACTTTAGTGCTGTCTGTGGATATAGCAAGTGACTCTTCTCATCCCTGTTTGAGATTTGGGGCCTTTTTATGTTTTTTTTTAATTTGCTGGTGCTTTTTATGTGTGTTTTTAAAAATATCACTGACTTTGTGTGGAATCCACATCCCCCAATCTTCCCCCCCCCCCATAAATGAATGCATGAAAAAGCATTTCTTTAGCACTTTCAGTGTGCCAAGCATTTTGCTAAGTACTAGGGATACAAATAGAAAAAGTACAGACTACTCTTGTCTTAAATGAGAATCTCAGCAGGAGGGCACATACCAAGGCCTGGAATTCCTAAGGCTTCAGTGGGAGGGAAGATGGCCAAGCCCAGAGGTCTCTATGTTACTTAGTAGGCTAGATAGCAGAGGTGGGGCACAGAGGCAGGGCAGGTAGTGAGGCCGGATGGTTCTCTCCCATCAGAAGCTGTGGAGAGGCTCAGTGCATAGAGGAGTGCTAGGCCTGGAGTCAGCAAAACCTGAGTTCAGATATAGCCCCAGACACTAGCTGTGTGCCCCTGGGCAAAGCACGTAAGCGCTGTTTGCTTCAGTTTTCCTTTGCTGTAAAATGGGGACAATAAGGACAGGGTTGTTGTGAGTGTCGGATGTGATAATATTTGTAATTAGCACAATGCCTGGCATACACTAGATCCTCAACAAAAAAGAACTTGTTTTCCTCCTTCCTTCTTTCTTCTTGTAAGTCCTCTAAACAGGCAGCCCAGGTGAAGGGAGAAAGTAAGGGGTAAAATGCCCCTAGAAGTGGGAAGTGTTCTTCCCTCCTGGCAGCCTTGGATGGCTTCTGCAGTCGTGGCTTTTTTATCTGTTGGGCGTGGCAGTGGTGTCAGTGGTTCTTTTAACTGAGCGGATATCATGGAACCCTTTGTCTGATGAAACCTCAGGGTCGCTCAGGTTAATCTAATGACAACAATAGTATTTATACAGCGGTGCAGTAAGATTTCCAGAGCACTTTACAGAAAGCTCATTTGATCCTCATGATAACCCTAGGACGTAAATACTGCTGTTATTCTCATCTCATAGATGAGGACAGTGAGGCAAAGGGAAGGGACTTGCCCAGGTACTCTGTGTTTCAGGCCGGATTTAAACTTTTGGCTTCCTAACTCCAAGTCCATTGTTCTGGTCGCTGTGCCACCTAACTGCCGCACATGAAGGAAATGCTGTTTTTCCATTAGAGGTTGGTGGAAGTAAAGATGCAGATTTTTTCATAAACAAATTCCTGAACCCCCTGAAATCTATCCACAGATCCTCAAAGCGTTAACTCCTGGTATTTTATCTTTGTGCTGTTGCCATAGGTGGCAGACTTTTATAAGGGGAATGGAATCTTTGATATACATTTTTTCCGCAATTGACTCCCTTCAGTTGCCTTTTATTCATGCAAAAGCTTTACATTTTATGTAAAGAAAATGGTCTATTTTAGCTTTTATAGTCATTTCTGTGCATTGTTCATCTAAGAACCAAAGGTCTGAAAGATTATACTTTGTGTGTAAGCTTCGTAGTAGTATTGATACAAAAAGTACGCACGGATTAGTGGTCTGGGGGATATAGTTGCAAATTGCTTTCCAAAACAGTTTTGCCAACATGGCATTAATGTGATTGTTCTATTGACATTTTCCCCCTTGGTTATCTTTTTCAGTTTGATGTTGTGAACTAGAGTCTCAAAGTTACTTCAGTTTGATTTTGTCATATTCATGTTTTAAAGCATTTTTTCATATGGTTGTTGACAATTTGGATTTCTTCCTATGATAACTGTCCTTCGTATTCTTCGACCATTTATCTATTGGAGAATTTCTCGTTTTTTATGTTAGAGTCAGTTCTCCATATGTCTTAGATATAGGACTCATCTCATTAATTTGGTGCAAATATTTATTTCTCTGTTAATTATTCCCTTCATAATTTTATCTGCCTTTTTGTTTCTTTGTTTATATAGAAACTCTTAAGTCAAAATTATCTCCTTTATCTGCTGTGATCTTCTCTACCCTTTTTGTTCTAGAGCTCTTCTCCTAGACATAGCTCTTAATGGTAGTATCTCCTAACTTGTATCTCTGATGAACTTTTTATATATAACTCATGCATCTTTTGAAATTTAGTCTGATGTATGGTATGCAACCCTGGCCTAACCTTGATTTTTCTGCTAGACTGCTTTCCAGCTTTCCCAACAGTTTTTGTCAAATAATGAATTTTTACCTCGGTAGTTGGAATCTGGGTTTAGCAGACATTATGTTACAGTGTGTGTTTATATATCTTATGTATATAGTCTCCTTCAGTAATACATGTTTTCATTGTGTTTTTTTGAACCTGTAGCAAATAGTTTTGATGATTACTACTTTTGCAATATAGTTTGAGCTATAGTACTGTTAAGACATTCTCTTTCCATTTAAAAAAAAATATTTCCCTTGAGATTTATGGCTTTTTGTTCTTCCCATTGAGTTTTGTTATTATTTTATCTAGCTCTGTAAAGTAATCCTTTACCTTCAACTACGAGACAGTGGAGACATAGAAGTTGTGATTTGCCCAGTGTTTAATTTTTTAAAAAATAGTTAATGTGGAAGAGCCTTAACCAGAATTTCATAGTAGTTAGGTCAGTGTGCTTTCTATTATACAATATGGCCTCTATCTTGGGTGTTACCTGAGATCCTTTTCTAGAGAAACCATGCTTAAGGAATAAAATACGGGAAAGGTTATCATTATTTAATAGCATCTGTGTGTTTGCACCCCGCCCCCAAAACTTATTGCCTAGTAGAGAACTTTGATAAGATGAAAACAACTATATTAGAAAGTAGCATGTGGTAAGTGCCAGGACTGATTGATACAAAGTGCTGTAGAAATTAGAGACAAATTGTGCAGGGGGGAATTGTCAGAGAATCATTGTGTGTGGTTTTTTGAGTAGAGGTGGGTAGAGGGATGTTTTTAGAAAAGCACTTTACAAGTGAGTCTTATTAGAGTTGGGGTTGGAAGAACGGGGAGATTTTACTTGGATTCAGAGAAGGGGTATTTTCATTGTAGTGAATGACTGGGGAAGATGTCTTGGAGTGATGACAACTCTTAAGTTGATCAGGTTGACCGGAGATAGGATATGCAGGGAGACAATGAGAGGTAGATAAGATGTTAGAGGGCCTTGAATGCCAAGGTAAGGAGGGTTTTTTTCCCCTCATTGGAAGAGTAAACCAACAGTTACCATAGAAAACTTACTGTATAAACGTTGTAGTCCTAAGCAGATTTACTTGTAAAACAACAAAAACTTGTAAAAGAAATACAGCAGAAAACTGCTATACAAAAGCTTAGAAATTTTAGAAGTATTAAGTGTTAGTTTGGTAGAATTTTTTAAAAATAAGTTGTATTTTATTTTTTATATCACAGTCATTAATAGATATTCCTACTGAATGTCTTTCCTTTTCCCTCAACATCCTACACAGGTTCATAACTCTACTGAAAGTAGGGAAACAACATTTCCTCTCTTCTCCATTTACTGCACTCTGTATCCATTAGATGATGGTGATGATGATGATGATGAGTATAATGATGAAATAGATAAATAGCTAGGATTTACATAGTAAAACGAGCTACTTAGTGTGCCAAGTGCTTTGCAGTTATTATCTCATTTTCCTCAAAACAATGCTGTGAAGTAGGTACAATTATAATCCACATTTTACAGATGAGGAAACTGAGGCAATCAGGTCAAGTGATTTGCCTAAAGTAACACATCTAGTAAATGTCTGAGGCTGGATTTGAACTAAAGTTTTCTTGACTTCAGGCCTGATCCGCTATCTATCCACTGTATCACTTAGCTATCTCCTGATGGGATTGCTGGGTCAAAAAATGATAAACACTTTAGTGACTTTTCTCTTATAATTCTGGGTTGTGTTTCTAGAATGGTTGAACAACAGTCTGTAAATATTCCTGTCTTCTTATAGTTCATAGACTCAAAGAATAAGACAGTAGGACATATCTGCTAAGAAATACGTTTTCTGGCACTGTATTTTGCTTGCTGTTTTAGTGATAGTTTGACTTATTTTGAGTATTAATGCTGTCTAATCCAAAGAGTAGGGTTTTTTTTATATTATGTTTTTGAAAACTAACGTATTATAATGCTGAACATGGCATAAACAAATCTTTCTATTTTAGGTCATAGAGGATCGCTTAAATCAGTGGAAGGTAGTCTTCATTATTGAGTGAAAAGATTAAGAAAAAATGTGTCATCAGGGTTATTTTTCAAAGGTAACAGCAATATTTTTATTGCTCAATATGCATTCATTTGCCAGATAAATTTTGCTATCGCCTTTTTTTATTATAATTCTGGAAATTAAAAAATACCTCTGGAAGTACACTGTCTGCCCTGAGCCTCCCCCTACTCTTCTGTGCCTCTTGGGCAGCCTGCTAGTTCTTGGCTCCTGGAGGCTGTTGATGCTGGGCTTTAACCCTACTGCAGCTCAGAACTCCTGAGTTCAGGTGATGCACCAGTCTCAGCTTTGCCACACCCACCTAGGACGCTCTTTTCTGGGAGTCTGGAGTCTCGGAGTTGGCAAGGTCCTTTAGGTCATTTAGTTAAATTTGCATCTGAATAGAAAGCCCCTTTATAACCTTTCTGAAAAGTGACCCTCTTTTGTATTCTCTGGGACTTGGACATGGAAGTCTTGGCAGAATCCATTCCAGCAGTAATGAAAACGGAGAAGTGGAGCAGGGGAAGCCACGGGAGGAGTTCAGAAATAGGAGCATGAACTTGTTCCTTCTTCTTGCCTCAGACCTAACACAATCAAATTTTCCTTTTTCTGAAGTGACTTATAGCTCGGTGGTGTTCTAATTAAAGCAAATGACAAGTGAAAGTTAACTCTCCTGGGGAATATTTATATTCCCCAAAGAGAAGCTTGTTAAATCAAGGGACCTTAGTGTGAGAGAGAGCTCTTTTGGTTCTCCCTGTGTCTCACAATCCAGCCAGTAAGTAAATCATTGGTTAATGGCATATGGCAAAATACCCTTTCTCATATCTACATTTATCTTTGAACCCCATTGGGAGTGATAGGTTGGGTCAACTGGGTTATGGTATTGATTGGCACATATTTGAACCTCTGTGAGAAATACCTCTTTGTTAAGAGTATTGTCCAGGAAATCTTTCAGACTCTATTAGTTTACATTTCATTGTACTGTTTGGTCTAAATATGTCACAGCTGAATATGGGGTACATCAAATATACAATTGCTGTAAAAGTTTTTTTTTTAAACTTGATTTCTCCTCTTTTCTGTCTTTCTTCACTTCAGTTTATTATCCTACAAGAATGAAGAGTGTGGTTTTAGATGCACTTGGTTTTTTTTTTAAAGCCCATTTTAGGAGGGAGGAAGGGAAACCAATATTTATATGTTTTGGCTGGGCTAGTTTGTTTACCTTTGTACTTTATTTTTACTGAAAATGGTTTGCTTAGCAAGTTAAGCAAAGCAACATTATAGGAAGAATAATAAAAATTATTTTAAAGGGGAGCTCATTTACATTCAACTGTAAATATTAATTATAGCTTATTATATATTTAACTCTGATTTACTCATGTAATAGAACCACATTTTAATTTTTTTAAAATTATAATTCAAAGAGTTCTCTTAATTTGTAATTGCTTTATCATATAAAGAAAAGAAGCATGAGGTCTAGGAATAAGGAGCTAGAAGAAACCTTAAATTGTAAATCATAAATCCTTCATTTAGTCTTAACACCCTGATAACCCCCTCCCTTCAACCTCACCCATTTTATAGATGCAGAAAATTATGCCAGAGAGCTGTGGTGTTGGACCACAAACACTTTGCCAGCAATCCTGAATGAATCCTGTTTCAAGAACCCAGGTTTCCTGCCACTTCTTTCTAATACACAGTTCCACCCAAAATAGTGTTGTCATGCCAAGATGTCCACTATGGCTGTCATTATCTTTCCCTCAAATCACATCCCTCCTGCACATTTCTTTGTTTCTTTTGAGGGTATCACCATCTTTCTAGCCACTCGAGTTCACTATTTTGGAGGCATCCTTGATTTTTCTTTCACCTTGACTCCCCACATCCAATAATTTGCCATGTCTTCTCAATTCTGTTTCCATAATATATCTGGCATCTCTTCCTTTCTGTGCACTTGACATGACTCATACCCTACTTAAGGCCGTCCGGATTACTGCACTAGCCCCGTCATTGAACTCTTAATCTCTATCTTTCCCTCCATCAATTCATCTTCCATATAGCCAGCAAAATCATATTGCTACACAAAAGCCAGACGTTAATCGCATCAGTCTTCTAACTAGGAGCTTTCAGTAGCCTCTAGGATACTTAGCTTGACTCTAAGTTAGCTTGGCCCTAAAAGTCCTACCCAGCCTGACTCCCATCAACTCACTTTCAGAACACATTGCAAGTTATACCTCTGTGCATTTGACGTTTCAGTAAAACTGGCCTGCCTGATCCTTCTCCAGCTAGGTGTTTCATCTTCTCCTTCCTTTTTGCTGGTGTGTCCCTCATGCCTAGAATTCCCTTTCTCCTCACCCCAGCTTCTTAAGCTTCCATTAACATTCAACTCATATGCTGTATTCTATGGAATATTCTGATTCCCCTCCTCTTTAGTGTTTGTTCCTTCCTCAAATGGGCATGTGTGTATGTATACTTGTCTGTTTACATGAGGTTCACTCCCTGAGGGCAGGGACTACATTTTGTCTTTATGTTTCCAGTGCCTTGCACATACCAGCTTCTTCCCCAAACCCTGCCATATTTTACACTTACCCATCCCCACTCACCTAGGTTCTTCAAGCTTGCTTTCATCTTTGACACCTTCATTTGCCTATGTATCCCTCAGCAACGTTGACCACGCTGGCACACCGGCAGTTGCCAGCTCTAGTTGTTCCTCCTAACCTCTGTTGCATCTACCCCCTTTTCTCCTCACATAGCCACCACCTTCGTTTAGGCCCTCGAGAACACCTTCATAATTGGTCTCCCTGTCTCAGATGTCTCCCCACCTTGTCCATGCTCCACATCACTGCCTAAATGATTTTCCTAAAGCACAGGTCTGACCATCTCCCCTACACAATAAATCCCAGTGGTTTCCTTTTTATTCTGTTTTCAAATATTATTCATCTTTATCTCATCCTCTTAAAAGGCATTTCATAATGTATATCATTATCAGTACAGTAGTACATGTATGTAGTACGTAAATAAGTATATGTTCAAAGAAATTTGGAGACCACTGACATAGGAAACAATAAAAACAAAAAATTGTTTTTAGGTATAGTACCATTTACAGAAATCTTTAAAGTAACAGAATTCACTTCTGTTTATTCTACAGGGTGCTTTGGTAAAGAAAACACTTTGTAGCTCATAAAGACCAATAGCACGGCAGCTACTGGTGGTGGTGGTGGTGGTGATGATGAGGATGGTGGTGGTGATGATGAGGATGGTGGTGGTGACGAGGATGGTGGTGGTGACGAGGATGGTGGTGAGGACATGGATGGTGGTGGTGACGAGGATGGTGGTGGTGACGAGGATGGTGGTGAGGACAAGGATGGTGGTGGTGACGAGGATGGTGGTGGTGACGAGGATGGTGGTGGTGACGAGGATGGTGGTGAGGACGAGGATGGTGGTGAGGACGAGGATGGTGGTGGTGACGAGGATGGTGGTGAGGACGAGGATGGTGGTGGTGATGAGGATGGTGGTGAGGACGATGATGGTGGTGAGGACGAGGATGGTGGTGGTGATGAGGATGGTGGTGAGGATGATGATGGTTGTTATCACCATTTTTCAGCACCCTCAAAAATACCATGATATCCAAGAACAAGAAATTATGGAGAGAAAAGCCAAATTTATTCATCAGTTAAATCAGATACGATAAAGTCAAACGCTTATGACCTTTACTTACTAGAGAACTTTTGGGATCTTCATTCAGCCTCTTTACAATAATAATAGATTTTTCAAGACTCAGAGCAGATTAGAAAGACAAGTTAGGGTAGGTGAGATCCTTTTAGAGGTTAATATTTTTTTTTAACTCAATATTTTATGCTTTTCCAATTACATGTAAGAACAACTTTCAACATTTATTTTTAAAATTGTGTTCCAGATTCTGTCCCTCCCTACCTTATTGAAAAGGCAAGTGATTTGGCATAGGTTATACATGTGTAGTCATACAAAACATATCTCCATATTAGTCATGTTGTAAAAGAAAATATAGACCAAAATAAAAACCCAAGAAAAATAAAGAGTAAAAACAGTATGCTTCAATCTGTATTCAGACTAATGGTCAGTATTCTAATAGTATCTCAGCTGGAGGATTCTGGGAAGATGACTGAGTAGTAAGAAAACTTTTTGGCTCTCCAAATTTCCTCTACAAAAAAAAGACAGAACATCACCTCAGGGCAACTGAAGTCAACACTGGGTAAAGCAGTTCTCCTCCAAAGACAATTTGAGAAGACCCCAGGAAAGTGGAGATTTGGCCTAAACGAAGTTGCAGACACTTCCAGGCTGACTGCAGAATCAACAAACAGCAAGCCCTGGGCTCAACTGGGTTGAGAGGCAGCCTCAACCTTAGAAATTTTCATCTTGAAGACAGTGTTGGGGGTCTTACAGCAGAGTAGAAGGTGGAGGACCTTCCACTGTCAGGGACACCAAGCACAGCTGTGCTGACCAAACACATCTCACAGGGGGCAAGATCATTTGTGGGATGGTGTGCCTGAGGACCCTACCTCACCTGTGTAGTTGTAGAGAGGAGAGCCTAGGGTTGGGCCCCAGACAGAATCCAGAAAATAACACTAAGATGGACCTGAGAGTTGGGGCATCCTTTCCCCATAATTGCAGACTACAACTTAACTGGTAAAAACAAAGCAAAACCAAAAAATAAACAGCAATGAGTAAGCAAAGGAGAAAGAACCCAACAATAGATAGTTGCTATGGGGATATTCAGAGAAAGATAATGGAGCTAAAGTCACTCTTCCAGTGAAAAATGTCAAATGGTTCTACTCGCTAAAAGAGTTCTTGGAAGAACTTAAAAAGGACTTTAAAAATCAAATAAGAGAGATCAAGGAAAAATTAGGAAAAACACAGCATTCTAAGAAAATTATGAAAAGAAAGTCAGCCAACTGGAAATAGAGAATCAAAAAGGTAAGAAAATAATTCTTTGAAAACTGGAATTGGGCAAGGGGAAGCTAATGATGCTCTAAGGCACGAAGAAATCATAAAACAGAATCAAAAGAACGAAAAAAGAAGGAGATATAATAAGAAGGAGAAATAATATTAATTGGGCTACCTGAAAATTATGATTAAAAAAAGCATCTTGATACAGTATTGCAAGAAATTATCAAGGAAAATGGCCTTGAAGTTCCAGAACAAGAAGACAGTTAGAAACATTTTTGTAAGATGTAAAAATATGTCATGGCATTGCAATAAGGATTATGTAAGACCTAGCAGCTGCTACATTGAAGGATCATAGATTTTGGAGTACTATATTCCATAGAGCAAAAGAGCTCCATGGAGTTATGACCAAAGGTAACTTACTCAGCAAAGTTAAATATAATCCTTAATGGGAAAAAGTGGACATTTAATGAACTCAAAGTCTTTCAGGTTTTTGTGGTAGAAACCCCAGAACTTACGGGAAAATTTGACATGTAACATCTGGGAGAAATATAAGGTAAACATTAAAGACCAATTATAAAGGACTTAATAAGGTCGGATTTGTGAAAATACTAGTAGTGTTTTTATGATTGTCGGTATTTAGGTGGTTGGGAAGAAGGGTGTGTATTACGGGGAGTCTAAAAACTTAAACTAGAGAGAGATAAAAAGGAGTAATGAGGCATAAAAAGAAAAATTGACACAAAAGAAGCTAGTAGGGGGAAAGGGTGCGTAGTGTTGGAATCTTACTTTCATTAGGAATGGGTTAAAGAGAGAACAACATATTTATCTAGAAGGGTATAAAAGTCTAAATTCAGAAAGAAATAGGAAGGCAAGAGGATAGGGCGGGTGGAGATAAGGGAGGAACTCTAGAGGGGTGGGGAAGCTGAGGAATAGGGGAGGGCAAGGTAGCAGGTAGAAGTAAAGCAGAGTTGTAAAGAGACATAAGTTAAATAGGGTGAGAAGGATAGTAAGGAAGAATAAGAAGGAGGAAGACACAAGTAGCGGTAGCTAGGGATGTGAATGGCATGACTTTACTTGTAAAACTAAAACAAGTAGAAGATGAAAAATTTGATTTTAACAGTATGTTGCTTTTAGGAAACAGAAATGAAAGGTACAGAGATAAAATAAAGGGCAAGAGTAGAATTTAGCATGTAAAAAAACGCCCATAGTAATCGTGATCTTAGACAAAGTTAAAGTTAAAATAGTTTCGATCAAAAGTAAAAAATAGAGAAACTACACTGTCAGCAATATTATTCAATATTATTTTAGACCATTTAAAGTAACCATCCTAGACAGAATAAAATACCTGCCAAAATAGACACAGGAAGTACAGGAACATAAACATAAAACACTTTTATTACAAGTAATATTTATTATTCATGGGTAGGTGAAGCCAGTATTTTTAAAATGACAGTTTTTCCCAGCTCATCTATTTATTCAATGTCATTACAAATTACTAAAAAATTATTTTACTGAGTTAGAAAAAAATAATAGCAAAGTTCTTTTGGAGGAACAAAAGGTTAAGCACTTCAAAGAAGCCAGGGTAAAAAGATGTAAAAATAGATTCAGCAGTATCACATCTTAAACTGTATTATAAGATGAGGGCATTGTTGAACTGTAGAAAGGATACTCTAAATTATTTTAAATTAGGATCTTCTTGTTTAAATAAAACCTATGTAGCCAAGAATAGAAGGACTGCAGAAAATGGGGGGGGGGGCGTTGGTGACTTTCATAGACAGTATCTCAGATAGGATGTAATTGGGTTAGAATATTGCTGTGGTGTGAGAAATGATTGGCTGTGTTTTGAAGAAAAAACATGGAAAGACTTGTACTTAGGAAGGAAGATGCAGCCCCCCTTCATAGATAAAGATGATAAGAAGAAATAAGAATA
Source organism: Potorous gilbertii (assembly GCA_028658325.1). Lineage (NCBI taxonomy): Eukaryota > Metazoa > Chordata > Mammalia > Diprotodontia > Potoroidae > Potorous > Potorous gilbertii. The sequence goes on along the minus strand of CM053774.1, from coordinate 103,663,591 downwards.
GCATGGTCTTGCCTATCATGAGTATGTAGTGTGTGTGTGTGTGTGTGTGTGTGTGTGTGTGTGTGTGTGTGTGTCTGTGTGTGTATGCCCATATATATCCACACTTAATGTAGCCTTCCTCAGGGTGATGGTGGGAAGGAGGGGAAAAAAATGAAGTAAAAAGTACACAACAGAGAACCAGAGATAACCACCAAGAAAGCGAAGCTGGGCAGTTTTGAAAATAATGTATAGTATTGTTTATATTTTATGAAATGAAATGTGTTTTATATTGAATCCTCTCATGTTCTGCTGTATACATGGCACTGTTTTTCTTTTCTTATTTTGTATTTAAGTTTAAAAAAAAAAAAACAGCCGACATTCTGTCCGAACAGTAGCAAGAAAACAAAGATTAAAAAAAAAAGCTCAAAAGATTTAAAAAATATATATGTAACAGCAGTCTGGGGTCATTTAATGTAAGCAAAGTGCTCCTACATTCCTCAATAATCTGTTGTAAAATATATATCCATAATGATAACCCACTCTGTTCAGACTTAAAATGATGGGGGGTGGTATTTTTAAAAATGTTTCAAAGTCAGTGGTTGCTATGATAAAATTTATCTGGAAAATTAATTTACTATAGAGCACCTCCCCAACAATACCCAATACATGTGGCATTACTACACCAGCTAACTCAGCAAACTACAGGTAGTATGTTTTGTAAAGCTGAAGCACTAAAATATAAAAAAATGTTTTTGATTAATTTTAATTACAACCTTTCTCTACTTTGTAGACATGTACAATTAAGATAAAATTTTTAAGCTGACAGAAATTCACAAACCAGACTCAAAGGTTAATTTGGGAACTTGGTGAATTTTGCTTGTTTTGTGATCAGGTACATAGTAGTGAATATTGTGTACAAAATGGTTTCTGTATCAGAGGAAAAGGCAAGGTGTATACGTGTCATTGAATACCTTGTTTTTGTGCTTTTGGAGAGACACTATGACATTATGGCTATTTAGTGCATCATTTCACATTATTTCATCCAGCCTTCATACCCAGAATATATGAGAGATTCAGTAGGAACTAGATATAAAAATATATATATATATTTCTGTTTTTGATAGTAACTTTATCATTTTTCAAATTTTTGCTTGGATAAATCCTATTTTCTCTTTCATTGAATCATAATTTTTTTTTTAAGTTTTCAGTATTCATTTCCACAAGATTTTGAGTTCCAAATTTTCTCCCCATCTCTTCCCTCTCCCCACCCCAAGACATCCTGCATTCTGATTACCCCTTCCCCCAGTCTGCCCTCCCTTTTATCACACGCCTTCCTGCCCTTGTCCCCATCTTCTCTATTTTCTTATAGGGCAAGATAGATTTCTATACCCTATTACCTGCATTTCTTATTTTCCATTTGAATGTAAAAACAATTTTTAACATTTGTTTTTAAAACTTTGAGTTCCAACTTTTCTCCCTTTCTCCCTCCCCACCCATCCCCACTGGGAAGGCAAGATAGGCTATACATGTGTAGTAATGCAAAAGGCTTCCAAAATAGTCATGTTGTGAAAGATTAACTATTTCCCTCCGTCCTACCCTGTCCCCCCCTTTATTCTCTCATTTGACCTTATCCCTCCCCAAAAGTGTTTACTTCTAATTACTCCTTCTTCTCATTTGCCCTCCTTTGTATCATCCCCCTCCCTCCACATCCCACTTATCCCCTTCTGCCCTACCTTCCTGTAGTGTAAGATGAATGATTTTTGACAATTAAGATAAAATTTTTAAGTTGACAGGAATTCACAAACCAGATTCAAAGGTTAATTCGGGAACTTGGTGAATTTTGCTTGAAAAGACCAAGTCTACCAGAAAAAGTCCTTGCATACTGTGGTCGTTGCTGTGTGCAAAGTTCTCCTGGTTCTTCTCCTTTCTCTCATCATCAGTTCATGTAAGTCTTTCCAGGCCTCTCTGAAGTCATCCTGTTCATCATTTCTCATAGCACCATGGTATTCCATTACATTCATACCATGACTTGTTCAGCCATTTCCCGATTGATGGGCATCCCCTTGATTTCCAGTTCTTGGCCACCACAAAGAGAGCTACTGTAAACATTTTGTACATGTGGGATCCTTTCCCATTTTTATGATCTCTTTGGGATACAGTCCTAGAAGCAATATTGCTGGGCCAAAGGGTATGCACATTTTTGTACTTTGGGCATAGTTCCAGACTGCTCTCCAGAATGGTTGTATCAGCTCACAGCTCCACCAACAATGAATTAGTGTTCCAACTCTTCCCCCGTCTTCTCCAACTTTTATCGTCTTCCTATTTTGTCATGTTAGCCAATCTGATAGGTGCGGTGCGGTGCTTCAGAGTTGTTTTGATTTACATCTCTCTAATCAGTAGTGATTTGGAACATTTTTTCATATGACTATAGACAGCTTTAATTTCTTCCTTTGAAAACTGCCTGTTCATGTCCTTTGACCCTTTATCAATTGGGGAATGACTTGTATTGTTAGAGGTACTTTCAGACCAGGTTTATGTGCTTAAATGATATTTTTAAAAAGACATTTATTCTATTGAATCCTGACTCATTTTTTGTTCCCTTGTTGAAGCATATAAAATAATTTAAAGCTGTAATTCTGTGTTATTTCATTGTAGCACAGCTAACCCTTCCAGCTTTATATCATCTGGGGATTTGATAAGCAAGCCTTCTCAATCTTCATCCAAGTTGATTTTACAAAAACACTGATCAGAACAAGGACAGGACTAGAGCTGTACCCTAGACCACTTAAATACATTACTCTTAAGTTGAAACTGAGCCATTATTTACGATCCTGAGACAATCTGCTCTGTATGTGCCTAATTAATATATTAAGCCACTTATATTTCTCCATCTTTTCCACAAGGACCTATACTCATACAAAAACCTCAGCCTCCCTAAAATTCAAGGCTAGCATATCTGTAGTATTCTACTCTGCTGGTCTGTTGATCCCATAAAAGAAAGAAAATGAGCTTAGTGTTTCAATAGTGATTCTCAAAGAGTCTAGCCTTTCCTTAGCAGTCTTTCGTTGTGCCTACAAAATATCTCTTGAATACAACATTTTTGAATTTTTCTTGGGCTTGGTGTGAAAGCATAGAATCTGCTGTCCAGATGAGATCTTAGAGATCACTTTTTCCAATCCTCTCATAGAAGTCATTTACACAGCAAGGTAGTGGCAACAACAAGGTGAGTGAGAACCTGAGTCTTCTAGCTTGTCATCAAATATAAGAATAGTTCGATTTTGTTATTCCATGTTGCCTCCCATCAACCTCATTAGTCTGTAGTTTCTAAAAAGCTACCTTTTCACTTATTTAAAAAAAAAATGAGGTCATTTGCCTGTCTCCAGGGTTCTACCACCCTTTTTATTTTATTCCAATTTTCTTCAAGTTTACTGGTGGGAGTTCTGTATTCACGTCTGTTAAATTGTAATGCTTTTTAACCAACCTGTTTCCTAACTATAGTGAAACCTCCTTGGAGGTTCTTTAGGGCTTGGATAATATAGTACAAAAAACTGAGGGTAAAATAGAGTAAGGGAAGACTGACTTCTTAACTGCTATTAGAGCTGCAGTCCTTGTGACTTTTCATATCACAGATACACCTTGACCCTCACAAACTTTTTCTGGAGCAAATGGGAGGAGGAAGGATGAGTGACAGGGCCCGGCCCCAGGGAGTATACCCATCCTTCATTTTTCTGTAGCTTTGCTGTTTCATGTGTTCTCTACCCCAGAAACAGATATCATGTCATTCAGACCAAGTTTATCTGAAGCTACAGTTTATTTTACAGATGGGGAAACAGGATTTAAGACATGAAGTGACTTGCTTAAGGCTGTATAGGTAATGGCTACAAAGTCTGAGCTCGGGCTTTCTGGTTCCACCTCCAGGGTCATTTCTACCTCTTGGTCCTGTCAACTTCTGCCTAAACTGTCATAGCCATAGCCATGCCTCTGAAGGGGTCTTCCTGCCTCTCATCTCTCTGTGTCTCCAGGCTGTCTCCCATAGCTGCAAAGATCATTTTCCTAATGCACAGGCATGACTGTCCCCCATCTGCTCCAAAAGCTTGGGTAGCTTCCTGTTGCCTGTAAGATTATTGATGGCGACAATAGTGATAACTAACATTTTATGTGGCTCTTTTAGGTTTACAAATGACCTCGATAGGTTCTAAGGTCATTTTCAATTGAGTTTCTGCTCCAACCTGTTAGTCAGTGTGTTCCAAGTATGATTTGGAACTGTCTTGGACACAGTTTATAGCAAGGACTCCAGTTAGATTTGTATATAGAGTCTAATGAACATAAGGGAGAGGGAATCTCAAAAGGGAAAAAGAAAAGCTGAGGTACAGGAGTGTATAGACAGAGGGCATTGTTGCTAAGTAACTTGTAGGGTTACCTTGGAGATGGGAGTGGGGCTGTAGTCTTGCTGATGTAGGTGTAAGAATTGTCAGGCCTGTTGTAGCAGTAGCTCACAGTGCCACTTCCTTCTCCCATGTTCTTGAATGAGTTTCCAGCTGTTTCCCTGATACCTGGGCATCCTAGGGTGATTACCTATCATGAGGCACACTGCCTCCTGAGAAGAAGATGTGACATTGGGAAAAGATGATAAGTTTCTGGGGTAATATGCACACAGCCACAGAGAGATTGAAAAACCAGGAAATTCTGTTGGGGCCTTAGTAGATTAAGACAACAGAAAATTTTACAAGATTGAAGAAAGGTAGAAGTTGTGAATTACTCTGCTCTAGACCTTATATTTTACTAGATTTGTTAGCCTTTTTCAGATAGTTGAAGAAGATATCACAGATAATTGATCTTCAATTGCCAGTAATTCCTAACATTTTCATTTAAAATTTCTTAGTCTTTCTGGAAACTAGGGAAGCTCTTGGTTTAAGGAGGTCCTGTGCTTTATTCTTTTATTTAAAAAATTTTTTTAATTAAAAAACAATCTCAATTTATTAGCCATGCAGGTTGCTTAAAGTGTATCATTCATAACATTGTATAAGTTACTTTAATGAAATTGCAATATGCACTTTCTTTGTATAACAGTGCTTCTGGAGGCAATAATGAAAAATGGAAGCACAGCTGCAAATGGCCCCCATTGCCGAAAACCAGCCAGTGGAAGTGACCAGAGCCGACCCGGTAACACCAAGGACGGCGCATTTGCTGGTGGAGAAGGAAAAGCCTATACCAAAGATCAAGTAGATGGAGTCCTCAGGTATGGAGTTGATAAAGATTTTGATTGTGATAACCACTTGAAAAGCTTAATGCTAGCCATAAACGATTCTGCAGTCCCTGTAGATAGCAGTGCGTATCTGGAAAAGCCACCTGTTTTCTTGTGTGCTCTGTGATTGTTTTTCCTTATAAAAGCACACGTTGGGCATAATGTGATAGTGTGGGGACACCCTCACAAGGCTTTTATGAGGTTCAGATGAGATGAGGGATGGAAAGCTTTTTACAGACTTCAAGGGCCTACATGTAAATTATTATTGTTTTAATTACTTATGATCACTGTTTTCCCCCATTGATTTAATATTTTATTTTTTCCCCACTTACATGTAAAAACAATTTTTAGCCTTCATTTAAAAAAAATTTTGAATTCCAAATTCTCTGCCATTGAGAAGGCAAGCAATTTGATATAGGCTATCCATGTGCAGTCATGCAAAGCATATTTCTACATTTGTCTTGTTGGGAAAGAAAACACAGATCTAAAAAAGCAAGGAAAATAAAGAATAAAGAAAATAAAGTATGCTTTGACCTGCATTCATACTCCATGTGATTTCTGTTTGTATTTCCAGTGAACGTTAGCGTGGTTAGACTGGCTCTGGAGTTTGGAAGACCTGGTTTGGAGTCCTGTCTATAACACACATTCTCTCTGTGACTCTGGGCACATCACTTAACCTGTTGAACCCCTCCAGGCAGCTTCCTGAGATGCTTGCATTGGTGGAAGGGCTTTTCTGACAGATACCCATTTTATCATTGAAATCACAGGTCTAGACCAAACAGGAAAATTAGTCCCCACAGTTATTTACGTAACAATAAAAGTCAGCTTTTTTCATCATACAACACACAGTTGTATGATGAAAACCTCGCAGAACAAGAGTTCAAAGATTGCATGATACTTAGGAAGCAAGAGCACCCATATTTCGGAGCATGGTAGTAGGGGTGGGGTATATCTTTTTTTACAATACCGACCTGTCCCTTTTCAGAGGAGCTGTCTGTGCATGATGTCTGCCTCATCCTCTCCTCAGCCCCTTGGAATCTACCACTGCTCTGTCAACCGTCAGTGACCACTGACTTAATTAGGCCCCTTTTCAGTTCTCATTCTCCTTTACCTTTCTGTACTTTTTTGCCACAGCTGGTTACACTTTTCTGCTAGATAGTCTGTCACGTCCTTACATCAGACACCTCTCTCCTGGGACACCTACCCCTGGCACACCATTTTCTTTCTCCAGTGCAGTCTTCGTTTTCTTCCCTCCTTGGATCGCTCTGTACTGTCCTCCCCTCTCCTTTGGCACTCTTTCATTCCCCAATATCAGTAGATGCATCTAGGCAGATGACACCATATTGACTCTTGCAAATGCACCCCTGTGTCTCCAATTTCTGCCCACATGTCCCACTAGCATCTCAAATGCAACCAAAAACCTGAGCTTGTTATCTTTCCCCCTCAGCTTGGACTGCCTCCCAGATTTCAATCCTTTTATCTGGTGATTGCCTTCACCTCATCTGTCATGTTCAGAGGATTTACTGAGGTTTTCTTTTCTGTCTTCTTCCATGTTCATTCACTTGCCAGGACTGCCAAGAGGCTGCCCTCCATTCTCTCCATGTGCCAGACCACCCTATGTATAGCACTGCCAAAATTGCCTCCCTTACACATAGATCAGCTGCCTCTGACCTCTGGAGCAAAACTCAGACTCTACACCTGCTGTTCCAGCCTTTGCACAATCTTTCTGCACCCTCCTTTTCTAGCTTTTTCTCATGGTCTTCTTCCACATATTCTATACTCAACCAATCTGGGCTGCTTTCCTGTTCCCCTCTCAGGCCTCCATGCTTTTGGTCCTGCTCTATAGGTTATGGCGAAAATGCCCTCCAATACTGCTTCCTCCATGAGCTTTGGACAGTACCATTACCTCTAAACTCGTTGAGGCCAAGTACTGTATCATATCTATTCTTTGCATCTACCTTCCTTCCACCACTGTCACCCACTTGTCCCATCCCTGATTCTCCATCATCACATTCCTGTCTCCATGGTGTTAGGCATTTAATAAGTATGTGCAGATTACAGTGTTTGGTTTCATTGTGTTAATTTAGTTGTAAACCGTGTGTTGTGTCGACTTCAGCACTCTAGTGATGGGTTTTGTTGTTGTTTTCCGTTTCACACATTCACAAGGGATTCTTCTGAAGAAAGACTTGTTATCCTGTTGGTTCGCTGGTGGCTGTATGATTATGCAAGCCAGTTGCTCAGGGAGAAGCAATGCAATACTTTTCCATTAGTTGCGTAAGTTATGAACCATGAACAGTACAGCTGTAAGAAAACTAATTCTCTGAAGTGAAGCACTTTTCGTCACCTTTGAGTTGAAATGCATCTGAAATGAAATTTAACAAGAACTTTAAAGGAGTTTTCCTACTTTCCTATTTAAAAAATCTACTACATAGGAACATGATTTAAATGGCCAATATGAAATCTTTTAAGTAGGACACCATCATACTTACCCATTTAAGCATCATTTTCAGAAATGCTAATTAGTATATTATTTAATCAGTTAAGAATTTAGATTTTTCTTTGAAACTTTTAACATTGCAAATAAAAATTTAATCATATGTTGTTCAGAGGAAAAAGAAATTAATCAGAGCTTTCCAGGAATAAAAAAGCATTTCATTACCTATGTTATACATTTCATAAAGTTTAAGTATAAATTTAGTAGTAGCTGATTTTGAATAAAAATGTTATTTTAAGATTTAAAGACATAGTAATAAGCTTTAAGTAGTTTAAAATTGCACTAAGACCTTTGAGACACCCTGTATAACTATGTCATTTTAATTAATTTTTGTTCATCATCCATGTAAGGAAATTGTTTTTCAGGAATTTTTTTATACTAAGATAGTGCACTCAATATCACACTAAAGTTTTGCAGAGTGCAAGTATTATTTTCCATATTTTACAAATAAGGACACTGGGCCTCTAAAAGACTTGCCCATGGTTACAAAGCTAGTACACATTTGTAATTAGAGTCAGATACAAGGCTCATGGCTCCAGATCTAGCACAGCAGTACCTTCTGTAATATTGTAAGAGAACATAATTTTTCTCACTATTATATTACATATGAAAATTAGTATATTTGATCAAGATATCCAGAATATAGCTTAAACTCTGTAGTTTGTGTGAATATGTGTGTGTGTGTGTGTGTGTGTGTGTGTATTCATTTATTTCTTTGTACTGGGGCAAGTGCTTTAGGCAAGAGTTCTTTTCCCCAAACTCTGACTTCTAATTTATGGCTTAATGCTCAAGACAGAGAGAATGTGGTATAGTTGGATCCCACTAGAAATGAGCAAAATGCCTTCCTTGCCTTTGCTCATTGTGGTCTGCGGTGACTACAGCTTTTAGTTTTAACATCATTGTGTTAAATGACTGGAGTTTTTCTGCCTGGATTTTCTGCTTTATATCTCTGTAGAACGCATTACCTTCCTAAGTGACCTCTCTTTGTTCATTCTCTGTATGCTCACGAAATGGAGACTGACTTTTATATCAACAGGAAAACATAGATACAGGATTGTATATTTAGAAGTGGGAGTAATATTGGAAGTCCCTGAGTGCATCTATAGCTCCTTCACTTTTAGGGTCAGATTTGAACCCAGGACTTCTGCTGAGTTGCCTCTAAAGTGTAGTACCAGGGAGAAGTCTGGTGATTAAAAACTACATAAAAGGCATTCTAAAACTGAATAGAACAGAGCCTTAGGATCACTTAGCATTGGGATTATTAATGCTACTCATCCTCATTGTTGTGGATAAGTAAGCATCTTCCGTAGGTGTTCTTGAGAATTAAATTCTTCAAATTTTTAACATCTGAAATTTTTTTTTGATCATTACAAAAGAAAGCTGGACTTTCTGCCAACTTTTTGTCTGTTCGTAAAAGATCGGAGAAGGGACCTGGAAGCCCTCAGGAATCCCCCCTGTGACTGACAGTGCACATGGCCTCTTTTTCTGAGGAATGCCGTGAAGGAGCAAAGCCGAGGCCTCTAGAGGTGGCCGCTATGAGGGACCTTGCTTCTCTTCACCTCAGCCCCAGGCCTCTGCAGCTTCCCACACTGCTCTGGCTTCTCCGTGAAGCCACCTGAAGCAAGTTTGCTCCCTTGCCACAGGATTGCCCTTCTGATGCCTGGCCGACCTGGCTACCCTGTCTTCTCTTGTCTGTACTCAAACATTTCCAGCTCCTTAAATCAGTCCTCATGTGACATACAGTAAAGGTCACACATAGTAAAAAGTATCATTTAAATGCTTTCAATTGCAGACCTAGATGCATACATTTAAACTTCATAATGTTGTTGGGATAGGAGCAATGACTTAAAAAACAACTTTATAGGTGCTTTTCACATTACAGCCATTTTCAGACATGTGACTCCTTCCCAGCCATCCTACCACACTCTTCCTTTGGCCTTTCCCTGTAACCAAGAGAAACAGCTGAGCAAACCCAGATGACAAAGTGACTGTTTTTGCCCCTTCCTACCTCTTTATTCCCTACCTCAACTAAGAGGAGGAATATTTATTTCCTCATCTCTTCCATAAACCCAGGATTGTCCATCATAGCTGCTTCATCATAATGTACTTTTCATTCACATTGTAATGGTGTTATCAGTCTCCTTTATTCTTGTTGCTTCATTCTGCATCATTTGATTTTCTTATTTCTTATAGCATAATATTTGATTACATTAATATACCACAATATACCAGATATCCCTCACTTTTTAACATTATTTTGCTAGGCAAGAAAGTAATCTTAGAAATGTTTTGTTGTATATGGAACTTTTCTATCTATGACTTCTTAGGATGGGATTTCTGTGTGAAAGAATGAGTATTTAGTCTTCCGTAATTCCAGATTATTTACCAGAATGTTTTGACCAGGTCACAGTTGTACCAGTGGTTGTATGTGTTTCACTTGATGGAGGAGAGGTGAAACCTCAGAGCTATTTTAAGTTGCATTCATTTTATTGTTAGTTATTTTTTAAAAATAAAGTTTACTCTATTTTGCTTTTATTTTGCTTTAGTCTAGTGCTAAGCACTTTTCAGTGATCTCATTTGATCTTTAGGACAACCCTTGGAGGTAGATGATTTTATTAACCATTTTACAGTTGTGGAAATGAAGGCAGACAGGTTAAATAACCTGCCCAAAGTCACACAGCTAGTAAATGTCTCAAGGCCCTTCTTGCCTCCAGGCTGATAGACACCATGCCACCTAGCTGCTAAACCTATCACCTAAATTTCCCAGAGGATCCCCCAGAAGGGTCCCTTATAAGAAAATAATAAAAAAGGAGAAGACGTAGTTTAGCTCAACTAAGTAGCACATCTGAAGAGTCCAGCATCACTAGTAGGCTTCCCCCACTTCACTTGCCTTCTTATGGCCAAACTTGGTCATTGTAATTTCATAGCATTCAGTTTCCCTTCTTGGTCTTTCTGTGTTGCTTTAGTTTTTGTGTATATTGTTTTCCTAATTCTGCTTGTCTCATTTTGTATCTGTGCATATGCTCTTCTCATGTTTCTCTGCACTGAGGGGTGTAGGTCATCCATCATATTCACTGTTGCTTATAAGCATAGTAACATTCTGTTTCATTCATGCACCACAGTTGGTTTAGCCATTTCTCAGACAGTGGGCATCTCCTTTGCTCCTCGCTACATAAAAAGCACTGATAGGAATATTTGGTGTATGTGAAGCCTTCCTTCTCAGTGACTTCACTGAAGTGTATACCTGGCATGGGTTCCCTGGGTCAAAGGGCATGAACGTCTTCGTTTACATCACTTCAGAGTGCTTTCCAGTATGATTGAACCAATCCGTGCCTTGGTTAATGATGCCTTAGTGTTTGTGTCCTCCTACCATCCCTACAGCTTCAATATTTTTATCTTTTGTCATGTTTGTCAATTTTCTTGGTAGTGATGTTGATATGTTTTCTCATTATTAGTGATTCAGAGCATTCTATGTTTTTAATAATTTGAAGTGCTTTTAAGAACTGTTTGCTCATATCCTTTGACCATTTCTCTGTTGGGGAATGGCTTTTGGTCTCACATACTTGTCAGTTGAGTAGCAGACTTTAAAAAAGATATTTGGTAAAAGGATTTCCCTTACCCTATAACAATTTTCCTTTTCCCTCACTATATGGATTTTGTTCAGCCTTTTTAACTTTAATGTAGTCAAAATTGTCTGTTTTCTTTTTTTTGATCCTCTTTATCTATTTTTTTAGCTAAGAACCTCCCCTTATCCAGAAGCGTGAAAGAAACTGCCTTCTATTGTCTTTGGTTTTTAAGTTGTATAACATTTTCTGTTTATGTTTCTATTTGGAATTTATTGTAGTTACCGATATAGGAGGCTATTGTAAGCTTATTTTCTCCCCAGATGCTTTCACGTTTTCACAGCAATTATTTATCAAAGAGGGAACTCTTCCTCCCAGTAGTTTGTTCTTCTATTTTAAATACTGGTCTACTGAATATTGTTTCTGAGTTTTGCTTAATATTGTCTGTCCCACTGACATAGTTTGCTATCATAAATAGTTTTGATAATTACTTTTCATGATAGAGTTTTATGTATCCTTCCAAATCAATTTTTTTTACTCTTTCTCTTGGAACTCTAGACCATTCTGGTTTTCAAATGATTTTTGCTTTCAATTTTTCTACTTTTAGCCCTCTATAGTTTGGTATAGCACTAAAATTGGTAAAGTTATTTAGGCCACTTTTATCAAATTGGCATAGCTCATCCATGTGTAATTAATTTCCTTTCAGTAATTATTTATCTTCTTTAATTTGTGTAAAGAGTGTTTTATAATTTATACTTATACTCAGGCCATCACTGTTTCACTTTCTTCCCTTCGCAGCCTTGACCCTGTTGTCAACCAGTTTCAACATTACACAGCTCTCTACTCTTGAATTTCTTGTCCCCCACCTCTTGTCTTATTACAATTCATTCTTTTCCAGGTCCTAACCTTGTATTCCTCCCATCTCCCATCTCAGCTCTTTCAGTGCTGCATAGAACTGTGGGACCACTGCAGATTTGTTATCGAATTCCAACTGGTCCTTATTGTAGCAAGCCGAATTATCTGTTATATTTCATATATATCTATTACGGATTCTGTAAAAGATATTCCAAATCTATCTTCTCAGACCATCAGTTCCAACTCCGTCTCTGCTTTCTCAGCATGGGATTTTACCTCAAAATTTACCAAGAAAATAAGGACCATACCCCTTGAACCCCCTCATTTCTCCTGTTATCTATTTCAACTCCTTTGATGTAATTTTCTAATTCCTCCCCTAGTCCCACTTATTACCTCAGTCTCTGAGGTAGAGATAGTCCTTCTTGCTGAGGCCAGATCCTTTCTTTGACCTTGACCTCACCTCCCCCGCCCCCATTCCTGTCTTGCCTCTCAGATTGCTCCTACAGTCATATCTCTAGTCTTCAGTCTCATCTAGCTCCTAGTTTATTCCTTAATACCTATAAATATACAGAATACCTATGTGTTTTTAAAAAAAATCTTTACTTGATCCTGTCATTGTTTATGCTGTCATCTTATATCGTTCTTCCCTTTCAGTGCCAAATTCTGGCCACCTGTGTGAGCTGCACTTCACTTTCCTTTCACTCATTTCTAAGCCTATAGTATTCGGTTCTGTCCCCATTACTTAGGTGTACCTGCTGTCCAAGGGTTGCCACTGATCTCTGAAATTGCTTTGTCTTTGGTCACTTCCTGATAGTTGCTGACCCTGCTGACCACTTATCCTCCATAGTCTCTCTTTTGGTTTTCATGGTGTGGTTGGTTCTTCTCCTCCTGCCTGACTTCTCGCTGCCTTTCACTCTCCCTTGCAGAATCCTCCTTCATATTGTACCTTTAAACTATGGTTGGACCCTCAAGGCCCTGTCCTGAGTCTTCCTTTCTCTATATATTATTCCATATTGCCTCTTGACCTTACCAGTTACCATGGGTTCAGTTACCGTTTTTATGTAAATGACTTGCGGTTCTATATATCCGGTCCTAGTCTCTCTCCTAGGTTGCCAGTCCTGTGTAACCAATTGCCTGTTACACATTTCAATCTGGTTATGCCATGGTAGTGGCAGCTAGGTGGTGCAGCAGGTAGAGTACCAAGCTTAAAGTCAGGATTCCTGAAGCGCTTCCTGCTGTGTGACCCTGGGCAAGTCACTTAACCATATTGGCCTCAGTTAAAATGAGCTGAAGAAAGAAACAACCAACCCCTCCAGTATCTTTGCCAAGAAAACCCCAAATTGGGTCAGATAGAGTCAGACATGACTGATGCAACTGAACAGCAACATGCCCCTTATCTCACACTCAGCTAACTCCACAGAACCCATTATTGTTTCTTGGAAGCTGACCCCTGTTTCGTATTTGTATCTTTTAAGGACAGCACCATCTTTCAGGTCTAGAAGTGGGTGAAGCTGTGCTTCAGGATCCAGTTTGGTGGCAGATGAATTAGAGACAGTAGAGATGGAGGATAGGGAAACCAAGTAGAAAATCATGGCAATAATTTAGACAAGGTGATGCCAGGTCCTGAACAGAGTGGGAAGCAACAGGAAGAGAAGGGAGATATATAAGATCTGTTGTTGAGGAAGAAGTCCCAGAGTTGGCACGTGGTTGTACCTGTGAGATACGAGGAAGGGAAGGAGCCAAGAAGGACAGAATCAAGGATGTTAGAGGGATGGGCTGGTTTTCAGGGCGAAATAATGACTGTCGCTTTGAGTTTGAGCATGTTGCAGTTGAGATGCCTGTGGTGCCTCCAGAGGGGGTGTCTGGCACCCATTTGGAAGTAGGAACTGAAGTTCAGGAGAGGCCAGCTTGCATAGGTAGGTTAGAGAGAGGGCTCTGGAGAGAGGTGAGGTGGGACATGGATATTTGAGAGGCTGAATAGGGCCATCCTGGGGCCTCTGACCTAGAGTAAGGGATTTCTGGCTGCCGGTTATAACCCAGGCAGGTTATTTGTGCCTTGATTTCCCCTTCCAGCTTTAAACTATAATCCCCTGATTTTATGAACCCATGGAAGGAGATGATGTCCCTAAGAAAGAGTGTAGAGGGAGAAGAGAAGAAGGCTGAACATGGAGCTCAAGGGTACACCCATAGGAAAGGGACAGAATATGAAAGGGGAACTATAGAACAATGATTTGAAGAGGATTGGTTAGACAGTTGGAAAAAGAACTTTGGCAAAGTATCGTCACAAACAAATACTCCAGAAGGAAGGAAGGAAGGGCCGTGGTGTCAGATGCTGCAGAGGTCAGCAAGGAAAGGGGACTTTGATGATGTTGGAGAGAGCTGTTTCTGTCAAAGTGATAGGCTGATAGGGTCAAGTAAAGATTTTTTTTAAAGGATCTCTTGTTTTCAGATTTGGAGTGAATGCAGTTGTCAGCAAATTTTCCCTCTAAGGGCTCTTCTTGGCTATAACTTTACCTGATGCTAAACAACCTACTTTTGAAATTTTTAATGGTTCACTGAAGGAGCTACAAGCCACTGTAGGGAATTCTTATAAGTTAATAAAGAAAGAAAATATTCAAGTCACAGACTTTCAAGGTTCAGTGGAAGAATGTCTTCTGGATGAAAACAACCTGCTGATCCCCGTAGCTCTTGGTGGCCCTTGCTGGACTGGTCCTCACTGTTTGGATTGCTTAGCGTAATGGAAGAAAGAGAAGTCTTGCTGAGTGTCAGACAACTTTGTGATCGCAGTTATTTATCCTCTACTGTCGATCAGCAGGGGTTGCAAGACGTCTCGGGTTCATTTTCCTGAGTTTGGAGTTGATACGCAAAGGGGGGAGGCATACTTGTTTAGCTTATTCTTTCCCCTCTACACTTTCCTCTCCTCTACCAAATGTGCTTTATCCAATGTGAGCATCCTACTGTGCCCAGAAGAGCGTGTTCTGAAATGGTATTCGTTTTTCTAACTGGTTAAAGGTGAATATTGACCAAAGTAGACATGTAAGCTTAAGCTGAGGTTAAGTACTTTTCTAAAATGGCACTGATTGCATTGCCATTTTAATTCATGGAATAAAAAAAGCCTTTCCATATCATATTATGATGAAAAGATGGTTGTACATGAAGCTGCAAATCTGTTATGCACATGTTGCTATTTCTTTTAAATATACAACAAAATTATTGTGTAATTTTTTTTTCTTCCTTCTCCTCTCCCACACCATAGAGATGGCTATCATTAGACACAAAATTATTATGTACATACATCTGTTTATCACTTCTTTCTCTGGATTCAGATAGCATCTTTTTTCATATGTCCTTTATAGTTAATTTGGGTATTTATAGTAGACAAAATAAATTACACAAAGTCGTTCTTAAAACAGCATTACTCTTACTACATACAGTGTTCTCTTGATTCTGCTCATTTTGCTCTGAATGGCCTCTTTTTAAATAAAATATGAGGTGATTTAGAAGATGTAAGAAATATAATGTAGCTGATCCAGGAAAAGTAAAAGGATTGTTGCACAGCAATAAGAGGCTAACTCTATTAACCGAGATTTCTGGTGGACCCAGTCAGGATAATCTTGTTATTTTCTCAAGTGGGCTCTGGAGCAAGTAAGAAAGAGCAGAAAATGTGGGTGGAGAGAAGAGTAATCCAGGGTTGGAGTTGGGAAAGGGAACATTGGAGCAGGGGATTCATTCAAGGGCAGAAGGTAGTTGGAAGTTGAAAAGGTCTAGAATTTGAATGGAGGAATGGAAGGTCAGAGCTGTTTGGATGGCTTAGGAAAGCAGAGAGAGGTCACATGACTAGGCATGTGATAAGAATGGGTGAGAGGAAAGACAGAAAGACAAAAAGCCATGAAGAACTTCAGAATTACAGACCTTGGAGGTGGAACACTTTATTTGATGATAAGGTCAAGGCTATGACTGTTCCTTTGTGACTGAAGTGGAATGAAGGTACTAGAGTTGTCAGTCTTGGGAAGCAAAGATATTTGAAGGGACATCAACATGTTATTTGAATTACCCAAGTGAAAAAGCAGGGATGAGTGTGGAGAAGGAGACTGTGAGTCTGGTACTGAAGGGAAACTTGCCTGGAGGCCGATAGAGCCATCTAGATGTGGAGAGATGGATAAACCAAGAGATACAAATTTAAACCAGCAACAAGACAGTGAACTGCTCAAGCATTTGTAATGGGTGAAGAAAAGAAAGGAAAAGGGCATGTAAATGGTGGAATGTTCTGCAAGCCTATGTCCTGGTAAGATAAGGTAAAAGCTTACCTATCAGCAGCAGAACTCAGGTTTCTGGTGGGAAAGAGATGGGGAGTGAAGGCCAAAGACAGTGGGAGATGAAAGCCTGTATCTGGGCAAATGATTTTCCACCTCAGTCTCTTCGACAGGGGAATCATCACGCAACCTTCTCTGCCCATCCACTGTGGATCTCCATCAGGGTTCTTTATTCCAAAATAGATCACAGAGCTTCTCTAGTCCGATGAACAGTAGGAAAAAAATTCTTTCTCCTGTATCCCTGACAAGTTGTTATGCAGTTTTATTTTAAGATCTCAGTGAGGAGGAACCTGTTTTCATAGGAGCCAGCTCATCCCACTTTGGAAAGCTCTTGTTTGCTAGTAAGATATTCCTAACCTCAAACCTAAATTTGCTTCTTTGAAACCTAAAACCATTGTTCCTAGATATATGCTCTGGGACTAAGTGGAATAAGATTAATCCTTCCATTTGATAGCTTTTCTGTCTTATTCTTCACCTTTCCAGTTTTCTAAGTTGTTGAAGTATTTTTGAAACCTGAGTTCCCTAACCTAATCAGTTTCCATCCTAATCTCTATATAAATGACTCCCAAATCTACAAATCCAGCCCTAAAGTCTCTCTTGTTACCAGCTTCCTGTTGAATTTTTCTTTTTTTTTTTTAATTTTTCTTTTATTTATTTATAAATGTTCTACAATCACTTCCTTAAAATTAAGATTTT
>CM053774.1:103623758-103645946 GCA_028658325.1 Potorous gilbertii | reverse complement strand
TATGATTATAGATATCTTTAATTTCTTCCCCTGAAAATTGCCTGTTCATATCCTTTGACCATTTATCAATTGGGGAATGACTTGTATGGTTATATATTTGAGTCAGTTTTCTATATATTCTAGAAATGAGGCCTTTGTCCTGTTGAATTTTTCCAGTTGGATGCCTCATAGGCATTGAGATGGACCTCTTTCTTTTTCTCTAAAATTACCACTACTCCAGACCTTCCTTATTCTTTCATGATCTTTCTGCCTTGATTCCCTCTTGCTTAGTCCCTTCATGTTCTGCCTGGTGGTAAGCTTTGATAATTCTACCTTCCATCTTCTCTTACCACCTGTCCCCTTCCTTCCACTCTGACAGCCACTACTCTCCTCATCACCTTATGCCTGAAATTGCTGCAGGAATCTCCTGGCTGTCCTCCCTTCCAGTATCTTCCCTTTCTGGTTAGTCTTCCACAGTTTGTCACATTAATGTTCCAAAGGCCACAAGGCTGTTCCACTTCACTCTGTCCAGTTTTCTTCCAGTGGTTCCCTATTGCCCCTAGGGGCCAATATGATCTCTTCACACTTGCAATTAAAATCCCTCTCAGTTTGGCTCTCAGCCATCTTTCCAGGCTCATTGCATATTTCCTACATGCACCAAGCAAAGTCCTCCAGGACTTGCCTCTGCACTTTTGCACAGCCTGTCCCCGCTGCACAGAAATGCATTTTTTCCTCATTGCCATCTTTGAGAATCTCAGTCTTCCCTTTGGTGCTTACCTGAGTTGCCACCTCCTGTATCTCACCTTTCTTGATTTCTCCCCAACTCTTCTCCTTCCTTCCCCATTTCCCCCAGTTTTTAATGCTTTCATCCTCTGTGATTTATGTTTACTTAACTTATGTACATGGCCTCCCCATGGTAAAATAGGTACCTCCTTGAAGACAGGGACTTTTTTTTGGTCTTATCTTTTATCTGCATTTCTTAGTATAGTACTTTGTACTTAAGTGTTTGGTGAATTGAAGTAAATTGGTTTTATTTCCAGGTATTATAAAATACAAATATGGATGTTAGTTCTATTCTTGGCAGAAAAACAAATTGGTCTGACTTATTGAAACCATGTAGGGTTACCACTTGTTATCTCCTACACTGTCCCTTTGATGATTTTTCTAGGAATTTTATCAGGGATCAGTATCAAGTTCTTGAATCTATACTTGAAGTACTTTAACAATTCAAAGAATTATTGATGCCATTACTCCTCTGTCCCAAGTGCGGAACACGGCCCATGCATGGCCCTTCATCTTGAATAATTCTTGGTCCATGTCTTCCCATACAACATCCCTGGAACATGCTGGACATTTTCCCCTAGGACTTTGTTTGCACTTGCTTTGCTTGTGCTGTATGCATGATCCTCCCCCTGAACAGTCACTGTCCTGGGTCCTGAAAGAATTTGTGATACTGATTGCTTCATTATCTCTAATCTTTAAGGAAAACTAGTGATGAGATAGAAAATATCCAGTTCAGAAAGGGGAAAGGAGGAGATTCTTTTAACCATCCTTTCCTTTTAGTGTATTTTGAATCATTTACCATTTTTTCCTCTTTGAACATGGAGACATTTCTCTTCATCCCTCATGTAGTCTCCAAAGATTGCGAATGGCAATTAAGAAATTAAATTAGCATCTTCTTCCAGTTTCTTATGTCTGTCCATCATTTATGTCTGTCCATGCAAAGTGACTTGAACTCACTTTGGGGCTGCTGAGTGTTCTGTTACTATATTCTCACCTAACATAAATTTCAGGTTCCTTTCTTTTTGCCATCTTTCCTAGTCATAAGATTCCTTCTACTTAAGTAGATCAGTTCTTTCATCTAGGGGTGGGGAACCTGCGGCCTCAAACCACTTGTGGCCTTTTGGGTCCTTGAGTGTGTCCTTTTGACTGAGTCCAAGTTTTACAGAACAAATCCTTTTATGAAAGGGATTTGTTTTGAAGTTTAGCTTCAATCAAAAGGCCATTTTAATGGGAATTTTATCTATATAAAGGAACTTCCCTTTCTGCCTGTCCTCTACCACTTGTTGTTAAACCATATGAAGCTTCAGATTTCTTATATTTGTTTATGTTACATCTTCCATTTTTGCTGTTGATCATTCTGAGCTAAAAATTTACAAGTAAATGAAAGTTGCGAAGTGTTTAGAAATTTTTGCTCATGTAATTATTGTAGATTCAAAGAATTCTTATTCCCAAATATTTCAGTGTGTTATCAGCTATCTTTCAAATGTGATGACCTTTGAGTTGCTTTTCTTAAAAGCTCTCCTTGTACTGAATATTTATCCTTGCTTGATTCTGCTGTTTGTGTTTCCAAAATGACTGATCGCAATTTAGGTATAGTACATGGTCTTGGAACACAGTGAACACATTGAGAAATCTGTGCATCTAATCCATGACCTAGGTCTCTGTGTGTTTGGTAAGCAATGGAGCGAAAATAGTTATTTGTATTTTTCTAAAGTGTTAAAAGTTCATGTAAGTTGCATCAAATTTTCTTCTGACATTTATTTTACCTAACATTCTCGTTCACAGCATAAACAAGTGTAAAAATTACTATGAAGTACTGGGAGTCACAAAAGATGCTGGTGATGAGGATTTGAAGAAAGCTTACAGAAAGCTTGCTTTGAAGTTTCATCCAGATAAAAACCACGCACCTGGAGCAACAGATGCTTTTAAAAGTAAAGTAAACGTTTTTAAGCATTGTACATAGTTCATAAGCACACCGACAATAGTGAGTTAATAGCCCCTTTGTTTATTTCAGAAGGCTTCTGAGTATCAGACTGTTTTTAGAAAAGTTCATTAAGATGTTCATATCAAGTTCTTTAGAGAAGCATAATTTGGTATTTGACAAAGGCGGTTTGTACGTTTTGATGTAGATCTAAGTAAATTGGTAAGGCTAAACATGTAAGTATATTTCTAGGCCAATCAAGCCTACAAAACATAAATATTAAATAAATACTTATACATAAACTGTTGGCAGGCTGCCATTGGTTCTGTGTGGATAAAAAGCAAGATGTTTGACATTTAAAATATATTTTATGGGCTATTATGTACTATGGTATAGAGTCACCTGACATCCACTTGTCCATTTTTCCCAGCTCGTTTTTTTATTTGATATTTTAAAAAAAATTTTTAACCAAAGTTTTTTCCCCTCATTTTGTGGGCTATTATGTTTATTCATGTTCCTTTTTCTTTTTTTTCTTGATACTTTTGTCTTTCAATGAATAATGAATTAATGTGCCATAAGATTGCATTTGCTCTTTCGTACCTCTTTGTAACACGGTTTGGTTCTAATAAGCTCTGCTTTACGAGAGTGTAGTTCGGGTTGTGAATCACTCACTGGGGACTGGGAAGTTTTAAGCATTATTTTGTATTTCCTGTTACATTGTTGGTTTCTTGGAGCTGGATTGATACCCACACATAATAAATGTTCTGAAGAGGGTGAAAGAATTAGTCCTAAGAAAAGACTATGTCTGCTTTTAAAAAATATTTCCAAATAAGAGTTTTGTTTCTTGGAAGTTTTTGCTAAGAAAAGACAATTAAGGACATTTGGAGGTGACAAACACACATAGGTAATATTTGGCTACTGAAGAGGCACTAGTGATATAAATAAATTTCAGTGTCAGCCATTTTGGATAGGCTTCTTTTCCCTTAAAGTAATCAGTTTTATGGAGGAAAATCTTTTATTCAAAAGCAACCAAATTTCAGTTTGTTCATATTACCAGGCTGCAGGTGGCTATCTTGGGTCATAAAAAACCAGAATTAGAAAGCTGGTCAGTTTAACGAACTTAAGTACTGATAACTTTTTGCTAATGAAACGTTCTTTAAGAAGTACGATATCTGATTCAATATAGAGCTTTAAATTTTTTAAAAATTTGCTTACTTACTGAAAGGCACCCACCTTACATAAGAACATTATCTTTCATTTTCCCATAAATCCAAACTATTTACCCAGTAATAGTAGTTCACAAGGGCTTCAAGCGTCGTCTTGAAAAATGTATGATCTTTACTATTCTTTTTTCAATTTGAGAATTTCCCAGCTGTTGAGGAGTTAAAAATATTCTGATAGCTGTGTTGTTGTTTTCTAATTATTTGGAAATGACTATTGTAGTAGTTTTTGATTATCCAACAAAAATTAATATTAAAATATTAATATTAATTAAATATTAATATTGATAATAATAAATATTAATATTAAAATCACCATTTAAGGAAATAAGCTGCTTTTTCCTTCAGTGAAGTAGTATTAGCAAGTTGTACCCAGATAACTAACAGAAATGCCTGTGTAGAGAACTATTGTAGTTTATTGACATCTAAAATTTTAAAAAAGTTTTAGTAAGCTCCTTTATTACAGATGTAATTTTCGTTTAGAAAATTTATCTCCCCAAGAAGTAGAACCCAAAGGGGTAATGTGTTCAGTCCTGAAGATTTTAAGTTACTGTGTGGTTTGACTTCTTTATGATGTTTTGTTAAATCTGTTTCCTTTCAAAGAATAGAATTTAATAGAATCACAGAGCTGGGTGAGAATCTAGAGATAATCTAGTCCAGCCCCTCATTTGACAGATAAAGAAATTGAAGTAAGATGAAGTATGGCCAAAGGCACTAAGCACTTAAATCAGGTCTTCTGACCACTGAGCCAGGGCTTATTCTATTGTATACACCACTAAGGAGATATGAACTAAATAACTTCTCCAGATTTCTTGTAACTCTCATTGTGAATTACTTGGTTTTAGGCAATACATATGTTCCTTAAAAATTATATATACATTAGATTTTTGTAAGTCAGATCATTTAATATCATGAGTTTTCCTTGTGCATTTAAAGAAATTAAATGGTGAATTCTTTTGTAAAGAAAATGATCACACACATCCCCTCCCTAATTTCTTTCTTTTTGAAAATCCAGATTTTCATATAATGGGTTTGCCTAAATCGAGTTCACCTATAAACAGGGATGTTGTTCTACACCAGGCATTGGCAGCCCCCTGCAGGTGACAGAGGAGATAATGGCATCTGGGGCAGTTGTTGCCATCAGGGCCCTAGGCAGAATTACAAAGTAGGTGAAGTTTGTTCTCCCTACCCTCCTACCTTCCTCTGTACAACCTTTTCTCACTGCCTTCTCTGTCCTCTCTTCTCCAGCTGCTTCAAGTCCTCTTCTCGCTGATCGCTTTATCTGTTTTTCCACTTTTATGTCCAGCCTAGACCTGAATCCCTCCACAACTCCCTGTGCTCCAGAATTATTAACTCCCCTGCATCTTCTCTTCTCTCCCCCTCCTCCTCCTCAAATAAATGAAAATGTTCTCAAAGTAGCCTCTCTCAGCTCTGGGTGGGGAGGAAGACACTTGGATTACGCTTTTGAAATGCTTTACACCAAGGAGTAAGTACATAGTAGATTAAATTCTTCCTAAAATATATTCTAAAATGTGTGTATACTTTTTAAACTCAAGATGAGTTTATCTGACCAAATTAATGTCCATTTGGTGGAATTTAGAGGAAGGAGTGGGTGGAGGTATGTGTCATTTGGGGGTTTTGCTGGATCCCTTTGCCTGTGCTGGGCCGTATTTTTTCCTTTAACTTGAGGCAGAATGGTTAGTGGGGAGAGCCCTGATTGTAGAATCAGGATATCAGTCTACATCCTTACTCTAACGTTAGCTGAACATGTGACCTTGGACAACTAACTTTGCCCCCTGGACCTCCGTATCCTTGCCTGATAGATGAGTTGGACAAGATAATCTATATCTAAGATCCTTTCCAGCTCTAAATCGATTGACATTCAAAGCTTTTCACAATTTAACCCCAAACTAATGCTTGCAAATACTAGTTATCATTTAGTTCTACTAGGTTTTTTCCCTAAGAATGAAATTTTAAAAATCATTTTAGTGCTAAAATGAAATATGAAAAGCAAGTGTGGTATAGACACCAGCAGGCCTGGGAACCTGAAGCCCTGATCTCAGATACCACTCCTGACGCATGTTGGCTGCGCTGTGTGAGGCAGATCATTTACCTACCCTGTGCGGTGGACAGCTCTGTAAATTTCAGAGGTGGTACTGATCTGCATTGGGAAAGGATCCCTCATAATAATGAAATCATAGGACCAATCTAAATTGAAAAAAAAAATTTAAAACCTTTTCCCAGGCAGAAGACAAACATTAGTTATTTGTTTTCTTACATTGTAAGTAGAAAAAATTTCACATGATCCCATTCACAAGTAAGGATTAAATCTTGTCCACATTTTTTTTTTAATAACCTAGTATTTATAACCAGTTAGGCAAAGTGGGAAAAATTAGAAAAAGGCAGTTGTTACAGTGGAAAAAACATGGTGGCTCTAGAGTCAGACAGTCTGGTTCCAAATTCCATCTGGAATGTTTACTATACATATGACACTGGAGAGGCCACTTAACTTCCCTGGGCCTCAGCATTCTTGTACGTAAAATAGAAGGGGTGATGTAGATGGCCTTTGACATCTTTTTCAGCTCTAGATCCTGGAATGAATGCTTACCCATGCCCAGTCTGGAAGTCATCTTCCTTTGAATTGATCCCTTGCATAATCCTCTGCACCTATTGATTAGTGATTGTTCCGTGAGTGAGACTGAGATGCCAGTTTTAGATCCGATCATGCCCTTCTATGAAATCTCCACTGCTGCCTATTTTTATTCTTACATGCCAGTAGGTCAAACACGATCTTCCTTCCAAACCAAATCTCCTTTAAATTGCCCTCCGTTTTTTTGTTCTCTCTGCCCATCTCTCGTGATCCAACTCAGGTCTCATTTCCTTCATGAAGCTGGCCCTGATCATTGAAACCCAAATGTGTCTGTCTCCTTCATTTGACTTTTTAAAACATGTATTACCTTCAGTTAGAACTTAGTTGTGTACTGCTCTGTACCATTTCTAAAATGGTTGGCAAATGTTTTTGTTATTCAGTTTTTCATCTGTATTTACCTTGTCTCTCCAACAAGAGCGTTGGGCACTGAAAATGCTATGCGCAGAATAGGTATTCAGGTGTTTGTTAAATGAAACGGTTTCTAAAATCCCCTGTTCCTGCAGTTATATTCCAGAAATTCTTTCACGATGACTTTACTAGAGGAGATTTTCATTTTAAAGACCTTTAAACATTTTTTGGTGCTGCTTGAAAAATAGCTAGACTCATTGAAAATACAGAAATGAAATAAGCATAGATTAATTCATCGATCATTTAATATGGTGGTAGACTGGAGCAGAAGCTTGCCCATGAGTGCCCTAGCATCTGAAGGTATCCTCAAAATGGCACATGAGGTTCAAAGTTCTCAAGGAAGATGTCATAGAGTTGGTGAAAATTCACACTGTCTTTGAAGGATGGCTGGGTAGAGAGGAGTCAGAGAAAGTGTGCATTTAGGGACGATGGTTTGAGAACAGGCTTGGAGAGGTGACTCCAACCTGATTGGACAAGTAAGGTGAAGCAGTATCAAAGAGGACTTTAAATGAAACTGGTGAAGCATAGACTAGATTTTATAGTGGTGGGAAGCAGTAATAGCTTCTTGAATAGGGGAGTAATATGAAAGCTGTGAAAAACACTGCTTGTTAGATGAATATTCTAAAAGTTGAACACTTTCAGTGTGAAGGTAATATTCCAGGTATTTTATAAAATGCCAGAATAAAATACATCAAATACAAGCATTTATGTTTGAAAAGTATTTCGATAAAAACTCTAATAAGATAGAGGCTTTTTCTGTTTATGTCAATAATTAAAGAAGAAAACTTTAAAATTTATAAGAATCAAATCCAATCGAAGTCTGAATTTGGAGCTCAGTTTTGTCCTAAAACTAATATAATGTCTTCATGAGAGAGATGACAGTAGATGTTGGTCCCTGGATAGGATAGTATTGACAGAGTTTAATAGGTAGTCTGGAACATACCAATAGTTCATTTGTAAGTTGTTTGGAATTTAGAATACTTTCCCATATAAATAGTGATGCTTAGTGGTGGAATTGTGATTAGTTTTCCAAGTCAGGCCCAAAAAGTCTATTTAACTCATAGTGTCCAGAGTGATCACTTTTTTTTAATGGGAAAATGCACTTAAGCCGGATCTTTGCTACCAGTCATTTGTTATTGCTCTAAATTGTAAAGCAGAAAATACCCCTGTATGTTTGCATAGGAAACGTACCTCCCTAGGTCACTTATTGTACCTGCTATTCTGAATTGGCGGGTAGAATCAGATGCCAGCTGACTCCATGGAGAAAGTGGAGGCGAAGGCAGACATGGCCATTTTATCTCTGCCCATCAGAGATTGCTTGTATTTCATGAAATATTTAAAATGTAAGTTGCTTAATGCTTAAAAAACTATAACCCCTCCTTTATCTGGAAAACACTACTGGAGAACACTAATTGATCCTAAAGTTTTTGTTGTCATTTCTCTTCCATTCACCTATACAAATATTAAATAAGACAAAACAATGCCACCCCCTGAAATTGAACTGAAACTAAACAGATTAAAATTGAACTTCCCATTAAGATGATGCCATTAAAAGCACAGGCTGCCCAGGGTGAGAAGTATAGTAATATGTGGAAAGTACTTTGGAAACCTTAAGTGTTACATAAATTGTCAGTTATATTAACAGTACAGTTAGTGCTGATCCTGTTTCAGTGAACAAATTAACCCAGGGTTTACCTTAATGCTATTTGGAACCCTGAGGAAATGAGTCTTTCTGACTAGCTGAAAAATTCTAACACTAAATTTTTACTCATTCATGATGAAAATGTTTCTAAAATACTTTACATTTTTTAGTCTCTTTCTGGAGGATGTATTGAATATGATACAGTCTTTTCTTGATGACTTGGGATCATCAGTTGATAAACTGTGGTGCCCATAGGAAGGGGTTTTATTGGTGTGTATGGTACTATTTCAATCTTAAATGAAATGTCTAGAGTGCTCCTTTTTGAAACCTGGAATCCGTTTTTCCTAATTTTTATGACTATTTCTTTTACTCTTGACTGTCATTTCTTGTCGTTAGCTATGCCTGTGTAGCAGGCCCACAATGCCTTTTTAATTTGTTGCTATGCAACAAAGAATTGCATTTAGAAACACCTTTCATTAGGACATGAGGGGCACATATCACTGTGAAAAAAGTGTATGTATTTTTGTACGTGAATTTTACAGCCATCTACATAACTGCTCAGAGGTCTTTTTTTCCTTTTTATTTCTTAGGTTCAAAATAGGATGAATTTTGGAAACTAAATTCTAGATAGAGGGAGATTATGTATTTTTAAGAATAAAAATGAGACTTGGAGTCAGGAAGACTGTTCAGATCTTGCCTAGGATGTTTCCTAGTTGTATGACACTGGGAAAGCCACTTAATTTTGTTCTGTTAGCACCTCCCCCACAGGATGGTTGTGAGGATATAACTTGAGATTTAAAGCTCTTTACGAATCTTAAAATGCTTTATAAATTTTAAAAAGAATAAAAACAAACTTTCTAGATGTTTTTAAATTTTGATACTTGTTTTTTAGATTTTATGCAAAGTAAATGTATATTGGAGCATCTAGTTGGCCCCGTGGCTGGAGCACTGGGCCAAGACTGGGGTAGATCTGATTTCAGATACAGCCTCAGATACCATGGCCCTTCTGTTTATCTTAATTTTCTGGAGAAGGAGACAACAAACCACTCCAGCATCTTTGCCAAGAAAACCCCATGGACAGCGTAGGGCTGCACAGAATCAGCCATGACTGAAGAAGAGCAAGATGTATATAGAGGATATGCTCACTTGATGAAGGGATCTCAGTGAGTCTGACATAGCCTAATTAACTCTGCACATTTGTTTCCTGTTCCCTTTCCCAAGCAAGGAAGGCAGTTCTGTAATGTAAACCTCTTATTTTCAACCCCATCTTTATTCCTTCAGAAGGTGAGGGAGAACACGGAGGAATATGTCCTGAAGAATGATAGACTCTTCACAGTTGCCCATTTTCCTAATTGGATAACTTAACCTTCAGAAGATGAGCTTTACGAATACAGCCATGTTCTCTAACAGTGTAATCACAAAACAAGGGTAGAACTCACAGCTTTAATTGTGACTTCATCCCAGAATAATTCTATAGTCATTTGCTTGCAGATGAGAACATCATATAGACAAAGTTTTAAAACTGAACAATTCAGAAAGTTGAATTTGTTGAAGCAAATTACTTTAATTGTCCACTTAAAGAATTTTCTTGATTAAGGTTTTGTCTCATTAGGTGCTGCTAACACAACAGGGAAGGAGAGGAGGATAGCATTTAAAAGCCTGAAGCAAACTATAATTTCAGTTTCCAGTGACAACAGCAGTGTTTGAAGATGAAAATAAATATAATGGTGGTAGGGCTCAGCTAAGACAGTTAAATCCATTAATAAAGTAACCTATAGAGTGCTGAGGCTAGGATGGCGGTGACTGCGTGTCTAGGACCGACGATGAGCTGGTGTTACATGCTTCTCGAAAAGGACCTAGCTTCTTAAGCATTTAGAGGGAAAACTTAGACATGGTCCTAGACTGGTAGTGGGGCGGGGTTACATGGCGGTTCTCAGCTCACTGTGTTCTCCTTAGGTGTGTTAGGCATTAGCTTTTTAAAGTTCTTGGTTCTGTCCTTTCTTCTGCTTTCTGGCACTTACCAAGAGACCACATTCTGTTGATCTGCAAGGTGCTCTAGGCTTTGTCAGGTCCTTAAAGCTTTTGTCCTCACCACCTTGGGCTAGCATTTCTCAGACTAATTTAACCCGAGAGTGTTTTGGAGCTTGAAACTGTGTTGATGCAGCCATAACTACCAGACAGAAGGTATGGGTCACCATTTGGGGGGAATAAAATGAAGCCACACAGAGTACTTTTGATGTTTTATTGCTTAGCAGGAAGATCATGAGCATTAGTATTCATATCATCTGGGAACAAGATTTTGCAGAGGACAGTTTGAGAGATGCTGCCTTATGCTTTAACATGATGGCATTGTCCTGCTCTCAGTATTACAGTCCGATCCTTTACAAAAGATAGATTGAAATTTTTATAAAACAAGTATTTTGTTACTCTCTAGCTGGTGGCTCACATATTTAGTTTTTAGTGTTATTAGTGCTTTTTGTTTTTTACACCACTGCCCCTTCCCACTCTTACTCCACTTTTTATCCCCCAAAGACTCCCTTGACAACAAGAAAAAGTTCAAAGCAAACTTCTTATATGTGCTTCTTTGTCGAGAGGAGGTTTGTGTCATCATCAGGGCTCTGGAACCAAGAGTTGATATTGTGTATAATTGGAATTCTGGTGTTTTGAGTGCTGTTTTCATTTACATCATTACATTACAGTACAATTGTTGTAGTTATATAATATCTTATTCCATTGGTTTTGCTTTCTTTGCCTCTCTTCAGTTCATATGTCTTTCCACATTTGTCTGACATTTCTTACAGTGTAAAAGTGTTCTAGTTTCTATTTCACTTGTATCTCACAATTTTACTCAACCATTCTTCCTTCAGGTGATGGACATCTACTTAGATTGTAGTGGGCCTCTTAATTTTAAGCAATATTCAACAAAACAATTTCAGTACTATAAGAAGATAGCTCAAGGGATTTATTATGAAGCAGAATCGACGTATATTTCCTTCCTGATTGTTTGCGTTTGAAAACTTACCCCCTATGTGATCTTGGGCAAGTTAGTTAACCCTTCTGAGCCTTAGACTCCCAATTTGTAAAATAAGGGGGAAAGAACAAATGATCTTTAAGGTCTCTTCTAGCTCTAAAAATTTTGTGATTAGCACATAAATTCTCTTTTGAACAGACTTTCTAGCTGGATGGAAAATTCTTATAACAGATTCCATTAGTTTTAGGTCTTGGCAAGCAATGTAGATTTAGAATTGTTTTTAATTTATAGTGTTTCCAAATAGATGTATGTCAGAGGAAATGTTTGACTCATTCATTAAAAACAAGAATTTATTGAGTGTTCCTCTATTTGTAACCACTGTGGGAGATAAAGATGAACTTTTAAGTCCACAAGAAGTAGCATTTACTTATTTTGGTTAGAAAAGCATAAACTTTAGTTAGGAAAATTAGGCATATTTTACTTCAGTGGATTTGTGATCTAATTTGGATACTTCCTCTAGTTATGTGGAGTACAGTCTATCCCTTCCTTTTGTTCTTTGGGACCTTCTCTGTGTCTTCCCTTCATTGAGGATCTGCCTGATATTTTGGAAGCCTTCATTGTAGGTCTTATAATATTATGAAATATTTAAAGAACATTCATTTAGTGTTGTGTATTAAGTACCACATTTAGGCAGGACTAACTTTTAAACTTGGTGTGTTTCTGCTTGAGGATTTAGCTGACCACAAGATGGAATTATCACCGTGTATATCTTGGTAACTTTGTCCTGACATTGGTGAAAACTGGTGGATAAACATTTAAGTCAGTAAAAAGTGAAATAGGTCTTTTAGGCACCATCAAGTGCGCAGAAAAGTGAAATAGCAAACTTCAGAAAGTCGAGATTGCCTGTCTAGAATTGCGGATAGGAGGGAGAGCTGTCGTGTTCACTCTGGCTAAAGAAGAGAGGACACTTGAGCTAATCCTGGATGAGTAACAGTCCCAGAGGAAGAAGGGCTGGTACAAACAGAGAAGTAACATCAGCTGGGATAGGGGAGTCAGTATTTAGTGGGCTAATGTTGTGAAGTACCTGGAGGCTGTGTAACTGCGGAAATGATGGAAACTTGTCTTTGAAGGATGACCATTTTTACTGTCTTCTGGATTGATCAGCTTTTTCTTGATTTGAGTTAGATGTCTATAACTTAATATATCTGTTGTAATATGGTTTGCTTACTTTTATTCACTAAATATTTCAGAGATTGGAAATGCCTATGCTGTTTTAAGCAATCCTGAAAAAAGAAAGCAGTATGACCTCACAGGCAATGAAGACCAAGCGTGTAATCACCAAAACAACGGTAGATTTAATTTCCACAGAGGCTGTGAAGCTGATATTACTCCAGAAGATTTGTTTAATATATTCTTTGGTGGCGGATTTCCATCAGGTACTGTAATAGTCATTCATATACAGCTTATTTATTGAAGTTAGAGATTTTCAATTAAGTCTTTTGAACAGTTTCATCTTTGCTAAAGATGCAGAGTTCTGAGCAAGTCCAGGATGTGGAAATAGGTGTCTATTACTGCTTTTAATGTCATCAGTCTTCTGAGGGCAGTGAAGCTCATGGCTCTTCTCTACAAGAAAAGCTATAGAGGGAAGCAGCAGGAGATTCCATAATAAGTAGTACTTTAAGGACATGCAGTTGTCTCTCTGAATGCTACTAGGTAACATCTAGAAAGCACTTTATAGACCTTCAAGCTCAATACAAAACTACTCCTAAAAGATAAAAATACTTTGGGTATAAGCTGTTTGACCGTGCAGGAATTATTTTGTTTGCACAGGTTTCCTGTTCTTATAGCAAATTATCATTAATGGTAATTTGTTAGTGAAAAGGTTGGCCCAGATATTTATCTAAATACAATTTTATTGCATTCAAGTACATAGAATAACTGGAATGAAGCTGTTAAATTGATGCCTAATAGAGGTTACAAACAGCAATAAGATAAATATAATTAACACATGGTGAGACTTTGTGGTGAAGTGGATAAGACAACCAGCTTCTGAGTCAGGAAGGCCCACCTCTGACACTCCCAGCGTGTCAGGTCACTGAACTATACAGTGCTCCAGACAGCTCTTGTAGACTAGGAGATGCAGAACAACTACAGATCAGCATTGAGAAAGGAAGCTTGCTAACCCAGGGTTTGCCTTTGCTAGGGAAATCCCCTATATATTTGTGTATTCACCAATTGGACAGCCTTATCAGTTAATGATTGGCATTGCCACAGCTTTATTCTAGTAGAGAAGATCTAGAAGATCTTGCCTGTTCAGCAAAAATTTTATCCATTACTTATTAAATGTCTATTATATGTAAGAAACTGTTCTAGGTACTGGAGACACACAGGTCCTACTATGAAAGTACTTAGGTTCTAATGAAGGAGAAGGATAGGCGCACAAGTAACTGTGATACAAGATAGAATGAGAAGTACATAGACAAGATCCAAAGTGCCTTGAAAAATTTGAGAATGAAAAGGATGGATTTCACCTGGGCAAGTCATTGCAGGTTTCATGAAGGAATTGACATGTCAATTGGACCTGTAATAGGAGGAAGGATTGGGGAGGGAAGGGCCATGACAGATGAACTGAGGGAGAAGGTCTGTGCCAGGTGTGAGGAAAGGAAAGAATGATGAGTAATGAAGAGCAGTCCATTAACTGCACCATAGACTGACTAAAGGGGAATATTTTGAAACAAGGCTGGAAAGGTCAGTTGGAGCTAGATTTTAGAAGGCATTATGTATCTGCGTAAAGCCTTTATATATATATCTTATACTAAGTAGTAGAAAACGGTTATGGGTTTTTGAGAAGAGAAGTGAGAGAACATTTTAGTGTTTTAAAAAGATGATTCGGGCTTTGGTGTAGAGAATGGTGGTATTCAAGGAGGAAGATCAGTTAATAGGTCATTTATTGCAGCAGTCTGGATGAAAAAAAGATGAGGGTCTCAACTAGCATGGTTGAGATAAATGGAGAAGAGCAGCCTTACTCAATCAAAAAATATTTCAGGGACAGTAAGTATTAAAATAATATTGTTGAATTAATACAGTCATTTTAGTTTGGTATTGGGCAATGGGAAAAATCGGTGGTGCCATTAATAAGGAGAAGAATTACCTTTTGACCCAAAGATAATGAATGAATTTGGTTTGGGGAAATACTGAGTTTGACATAGTGGTAAAACACTAAGTTCTTATGAAAGGGATGCCATGGGAGTGAGATCTAGAAGTGTCTACAGCGTCTTTGTGAAATCCTTATGTAAGATGTTAAGCTTTTAAACTTGAATAAAGATGTGAACCTCCGTTCTGCTAGCAGTCGAACACAGGTCCATCTTATCCATGGTAACCATTTTTCTTTGATACACAATTTGAACGAATACAGTGTAATCCATTGTGTTTTGTAGCTGTCTTAAATGTTGTGGCTAAATACCATATACTTATTGTTTCTGCTTCACCTTAAACCTGTTACTTAAAAGTAGCCTAAAACTTGGTAAAGAATCTTTATAATTAATACGTCTGGTCTGCTTAAAGAAACGCTTTGTGTTGACCTGTAGATGTCACTTAAACAGTGATTGTGAATATTCTGAATGATAACAATTTGATATAGTTCCTGAGTTTAGGATTGATTTTTTTTTTTTAAAGTTTTTTGGTCATGACTTCTGTTTTGGCTTAGCATTTCTTTTAACTTTTCAGGTAGTGTACATTCATTTTCTAATGGACGAGCTGGATATAGTCATCACCACCAACATCGGCATAGTGGACATGAGAGAGAAGAAGAAAGAGGCGATGTATGTTTTGGAATATAATTTCATGTATTTGCCTTGTTCCCAGAAATTAGTTGAAGTGGTATGATTTGTAGAGAGGGCTGTAGAAAAATAAACTTAGAAGCAAAATTCATAATGAAACTGTCCACAGCATCCACAAATAAGAAGGCAAATCTGCATTTACATGTAGTTACTTCTGGTCCCACCATCAAAGGGAATGTGGATTTTTCTACTTCCTACATCTCTGAATCAACAGCCTGCTGCACCTCAGTCCTCCTGTCCTAAGTAGACCAGAAACACCTTTCAAAGCCATTTAGTATCCAGTTTTGCTTTAGGATAGTGTGAGAAATCTTGGGAGTACAAAGTTCTTACTTTGTAAAAGAATAAAGTTAATTACAAGTATACAACTTCATTACTTAATAAAATTTAATATAACATGAAAGATCTTGTTTTTACAGGTTCCACCTATTTCCAGAGCTGTGCAGCTATTTTAAATCCATCCTAGGGAAAACACATTCTTTCCTTGCTCTGGGCTTTGGGCGCAGCCCCTTAGTTTCATGTCAGGGCCTCCTCTATGGTCACCTGAACCTTGATTTGGCTTCCATCCAGCAGCGCCTTAGCCAGTCTCTCCCAAGGGCTTTTCTGCATGAGGAAAGAGCCCTTCTAAGACTACTCCCTACTAGGAAGCTTTTTTTCTTAACTGGTCTGTCTGAGTAGTTGCTACTTTGATATTTAACATAGATCAGTCATTTTTTTTTCTTTCTCATTCTTCTTTCTCTCCAAAGGTTTCTTTGTTTCACTTTTACTCTAGCCCATCCATAGGCAGGTTTTCCTGTCAAACGCATACAACTTTATATCATGTTTAGATACCTCTCCACCAATTCCTGGCTAATGGATAAACCTTCATTTAGATAATCACAAGTACCAACTTAAAAACATGTCTATGGTAATTTTTTTTCTGTGATGGAAATGAGGAATACAGGTTGCAGGTATTTCACCACAGTATTTGCTAGTCTTCCATAGCAGCAAATTACATAAATACCTGTTCCCTGTTTACCATGTCCTCACTTTTCATATTTAAACTTTTTTTTTATTGAATCTAGTTCAGTTTATGCACTTTAGAGTTACACAGTTATCTAAAAATCTTTCCTGGAATCATTTACTGGAACCTTAGCCCAGGAGATCCTGGCCTGCCACGTTTTCCTGGAAGACTAAAATGGGTTGATGAGGAAGTGTCTGCTTTGCGTTCTCTGTGAATACAGAGGGTAACAAGATGGTATTTTGTCAGAGTTACTGAAGTGGAGGGCAGGAGATCTTTGTTTTATTCTTTCACTAACCAGCTATACAACCTTTTCTTCATCTGTAAAATGAAGACTGCAGTAAATTATCCCTATTGGCCCCTTCTAGCTCTAAAATGCTGTTTCCAGACTAGCTCTTTGTCAGGTGCCAATATAGTGAAAGCTTCCTATTTGGTCAGAAACTTCCATTTGCTAGGTTAGTTCTTAATGCTACAAATAGCTTTTTATTTAATAGGGTATATTTAGTAAGATAAACCCTACTAAAATTAGTAATTACAAATCTTACACATTTCCTAGAATGGCATATAAAACTTGAGTGATCTCAGGACGCAACACTAACTGGCCTTCCTCATGCTTGCTTACAGGGCTCCCAGATGCCCTGGGACACAACACGTCAGGGTCTATTGTTTCCTTCCCTAGGTTGGATGCCCCCAAGGTACAGTAACCCTTCGTTCTTTGAGAGCCTGAACTTGATGAGTAGGGCAGAGGGAAATGGAAACCATGAATCTTGTGGTCACCTGCCTTTATCAGCAGCTGAAATCAGTGACCTGTATCAGTCATCTGCTGATACTCGGCATACTCCTCTGATCCCTAAAATAGTGAATCCCTGATGGCTGAAGAACAGACTCCCCTCCCAATCCCAGCTGTCCTACATCATTCTCACTTACCTTAGCCTGCCTCCCTTATGTCCCATCATGGATCTGCTGCCCCTTCCCCCACTTTGCACTGTGCCTTCTGGAATCCTAGAATTAATATGTTTTCTTTCATTGTAGGTGTCTTCCTCCCTCTTTTCCTCTTTTGATACTCACTTGAGTTCTCCCCTCCAGGAAATACATCACTGACCATCCTTTGCTGCACTAGTGGCAACTTCCTTCATACCCTACAATTTTCTGGTCCCCATGTGTCTGAATTTTCTTTGTTCCCCATTACCACTTTCAGAGTCTTCCTCTGCCACCATCATTCAGCAGCCTCTTTGAGGTTTGCCATAACCAAATTTATCCCCCAGATCCTGTTACCTACTGGCTTTCAAGGCATTGTTCCCCTTTACTCAGTGACTTTAGTCTTTTACTAGCAATCGTGTTCATGTGTGTGTGTGCATTTCCCCACAGTTTTCCAAATACCCAGTTCTTCAGTCTGTTCTACTTGCATGATCTACTTCTCTGTTTCATGAAGCGATGGTCATACTCTCAATCCTGCCTTCCCTGTAAACACTCTTTTCCATGTCACACAGCACCAACTTTCCCCTCCCTGATCACGCTCTTCTCATTCTGTCTCTCCCTGTGCCTTACTCCTTCTCCACCCACTCTTCCTTCATGCATACTTTTTGGGTCCGTTGCTCCCGCTCAGGGTGTGCTCTCCTCCCTTCCCGGCTCAGGTCTGCATGATCCTTCACCATCTCATCTCCTGCTCCCTTGTCTAATCATCATGTATACCTTGCCAAGCCCCAGCTTTAGATAATTCTCATCATGCTTCTTCTGCTCATACTCACATGCTTCTGAATGGCACGGACGGAAATCATGAAATTAGGCCAAGTCCATTACAGACTGGTTCAGCTGTCATATCTTGTTATTCTCTCTCTACAGCATCTCCCTTTCTCACATGCCCACTACCCTGGTTCAAGCCTTTATCGTTTCTCTCCTAATTTACAACAGTAGCCTATTGCTTTGTCTCCCTGTCAAAAGCCTTTCCTCATTCCAATCCATCCTTCATGCGGGTGCCAAAGTGATTTTCCCAAAAACCTCCTCTCCACTAAGCTCCAGTGAATCCCTATTAACTTTAGAATCAAATATAGATTGTTTAGCATTGGAAGATTCTTGCAAACTGACCTATTTGTCTTCTTACACATTATTCCCCTCAACATCCTCTCCTCCAGCCACATCCCACATCACGATGCCTTTGTGGTGGTAGTCTGCCTTGTATAGAGCATTCCTCCACCTCAGCACCACCTCTTAAAATTCCTGGCTTCCTTCAAGACTTAGAACAGTGAGCGCCTTCTTGGGAAGGCTTTATCACTCTCTCCACTTTGGATCAACTTTCTCTTTATACTGTATGTGCCATTTTGTCCCCATTCATCATGTAAGCTATTCCAGGGTTCAGGGCAGGGCAAGGTTCTTTGTATCCCTCACTATTAGCAGAGTGCCTGGCACATAGGGAGGGCTTCATAAATGCTTGTTGATTGAGTGAATATATTACATTCCTTGCCTACTGTTTTGTGAGGATTAGATTAGATTATATATAAAAGCACTTTAAAAATCTGGAAAACATCATACAAATGTGTATGGTAATGCTATTTCTATTTCTGTTATTAATACAGTGGATAGTTAAGCCTTATTGAATTTTTACAAGTTTCTGTTCTAGGAACACTTAACATACTATTACTAGTCTTCCTAGTAAATTCCTTACTTTCAGATCTGTTTTTCATTCAACTGTATTTTTACACAGTGAGATGAAACACCACATTATATCCTACTTGGTTTCAAGAGTATCTGGTTTCCCAAATAAATTTGAGAAATTTAATGAATAAATAAATTTAATAAAGTTTCCTAGGACTGTCTTCCTGTGGTTGTAATTTTGACTTAAAATGAAAAACTGTTTAGCTTGCCCTGGAGTTACCTTGCAGTGATAAAATCAAAAGTCTGGACCAAAACAGCTTTTTGATTTAGGCTCAGACTCACATCACCTGCTCTCCAATGTTCCATGTGGGAGATCTTGTTCGGTTGATTTTACAGACCAGCTCACAGACCTATCCAGCCTCCCTGTACCCTCTCCCCTGTTTCATCTGAAAGCTTTGATGTCATCAGATCCTCATAGAGAAAACTGTACTTAGGAGGTTCCAACTTGTAGGTTATCTTTTAAGCTGTCTTAATGTGCATGGAAATCAACCCACATTTTTCTGCAGATAAATTAGGGTATTTGAGGAGAGGGGTAATTGTTCACATTTTTTTTAAGTTTTTTTTTTTTTACACATATTCACCAGCATATATCTAGATTATTTATTAATTGATAGGTTGAGTGGAAAGAGTAGAAAATTTCTTTGTTATGAGATGTTAGAAACCAGGGCCACTTTAATCAGAAGAGAACCTATTTATAAGTCAATGAGGAAATAATCCAGTTTTTAGATAATTGGCACAATGTTTTTTAGAACTCGAGCTATGATAAATATGATATGTATGATAAAGTATGAAAGTCTTCCTCTCACACAACCCAAGATTGCTGTCAATCCATTTAATATTAACTTTTAATTACAGTTCATTTTCTATGCAGAAGCTAGACTATACACATCATACTGCACTAGGAGTGTGAAGGTGCAGGACTAAGTTCTCCCAGGAGGTCCCATCTGTGACCTGGGAGCATTGCTGCTCATAGAAAGCATAGAAGCATGTTGCTGCATGTCACTTCTCTGTGAAATGCACAGGTTGGATTAAGTATCTTCTAAAGACCTGTTCCATTCTGAGATTCTTGGATTTTGTGTAAATTTTTATTTGTGAAAACCTTTAGGTTCTGATTTGTTGTTGTTTTCTGTTTTGCAGGGAGGCTTCTCTGTGTTTATACAGCTGATGCCCATCGTGGTGCTGATCCTGGTGTCGCTGCTGAGCCAGCTGATGGTCTCTAATCCTCCTTACTCCTTATACCCCAGACCGTGAGTAGTTAGTTATTTTAGAATGAGTTGATTTCCTTAGCAGTTTCAACACCACTTGAATTACCAAAATAAATTTAATGTTTTTCATGGGTTTTATCAGATGAATAATTGTGGAGTATATTTTATATTTTTATTTTTATTTTCCAGTCTAGCTCATTTGGTTGGATGAAATCAATAAAGAAAGAATTGCTGTGATTAAATTCATAGCTATTTAATAATATGATGACATATTGCCATAATACTTTTGTACTTTCGAGGCAAAATTAAAATTATTTTCTTCCTTCCTATAGGTACAAGGAAGTGAGGAAACAATTTCATTTTCCTGTATATGTTACTATATATTACTATTTATCGAGTATGGAATAAAGAGAAGTTGATATTATTCCTTATTGACACGAGGCTCACTTTCTCACAGAATCTGAAACAAATCTTGGATTGTACTATTAAATTCTTTATCTTTAAGGCAATTTTATCTGGTATTCCAGACAAAGTTAGTTTTGTTACCATCAAGCTTGTTGATTGGGAAAATTAGTGCACATTTATTTTGCCTTTATTGAATACAGATTTTAAAAGATGTAATGCATTTAGACATGTTTGTCATTAAATTAACCTGGGCTAAATATCACTTGTCACTGCTTAAATAGGAATTCAGACAACGGTATAGTTTTGTTTGCTTTTAAAATCCAAAATAAAACTTAATTGTATTTAAATTATTTCATTTTAGAGAATGATCAGAATAGCTTTTTGAAATTTCAGGATAATATAATTTTTGAATTAAGGTGAGTTATTATCAATTTCATATTTTAACTTAACTTAGATTTTTTTTCTAATTTAGTTTTAGTTAATAAAATTTTGGTCTTAATTTTAGTTCATAAAAGCTAATAAGCATTTATCTGTTTTGCAGTGGTTCAGGACAAACCATTAAAACGCAGACAGAAAACTTGGGTGTGGTTTATTATGTCAACAAGGATTTTAAGAATGAATATAAAGGAATGTTATTACAAAAGGTAGAAAAAAGTGTAGAAGAAGATTATGTGACTAATATTCGAAATAATTGCTGGAAGGAAAGACAACAAAGTAAGTTGAACAAATAATTAACATTTCAAAATTTTTCAAGGGCAGATTTACCGTAGATTTCCTAAATTGGTCTTTGTCTCATGCTGTTTCCCTTGTGATCCTCATTCTTCGTCTCTGTCTGCCCCTTCCCTCCCTCCTCCTCTCCCTGTCTTTCTCTCTCCCTCCCTTCTATTTTTGTGGTTGTCTTTCCCCCTCAGTCTGTGCCTCTAGCCTTTTTATTTATTTATTTATTTTTGGTCAAGATCAATGTAATGTTTGCGTAACTTCATGCAGAGCTTAAATATTGATCCAGATGCCAACAAAATTTATCCTGATGTATAGATGGTTCACTAAAAAAGTCACATAAGTTGAAGAAAGCATACATATGGATTGTCATCTTTCTGTTATCGATGGGTAACTGCACTATTACTTCTTATCTGCTGCTAAGTACTCAGTATTTCCAGTTTGTATTGAATGAGAAAATGTTATATAAAAGAATCCCCTCTGCCTCTGGCATCAAGAGCCCTGGGTCTGACAGCTGACTGAATTTAACTGGCTTTGACTATGGACAGGTATCTCAGCTTCCTCGTCTGTAAAATGGGTAAAGTTCATGCTTCAGTTAACTTCCTCAGATTACAGGGTGTTGTGATTAGAGATTCACTACATGAAACGAAGTGTGCTGTGGTCAGATCATTTCACCACCGTGAGCCTTACTTAGATCATTTCACCACCATGAGCCTTACTTAGTCAGATCATTTCACCACCATGAGCCTTACTTAGATCATTTCACCACCATGAGCCTTACTTAGATCATTTCACCACC